>CM067336.1:95535833-96192500 GCA_034376525.1 Nicotiana benthamiana
CCCAAAATTAGGGGGAGAAGTTGGTGAAACCAAACGGGAAATTTTGTGGAAAAATGCATCATTATCTCATCTTGATCCACATACCTCTATTTGTGAGAAAGAGGCACAAAAGATTATCCATTTGCAAAGAATAGCAAATCAAATGCCTGACGCATTTATAGATTTGAAAAGGATAACAAAATCACATATCCTCGAAGTGAATGTGACAACATCTGATTCACGAATACATATTCATTATTGGAAGAATATGAACATGAAATTGGTATTAAATATACCACACTCACCCCTAGAAGGAGGTTTGAGATGATACCACACTCACCCGTAGAAGGAGGTTTGAGATGATATATGGCATGAATGATCGTTGGTCACGTACCTATTGTACGCCAAAGTATTTTGGAAATATGACTATTAAAGGACAACGATAATGCAAGAAACATATCTTGCATATAAGTTTGACATGACCATAATGGTATAACTTTCTCTTTAAGAAAGATATTTACCACATGGATGTTGATGAATCTGTGGTAGTACAAAATTAATTGAGAGCTCTAGAAGAGCCAATTATTACTATGTTGGAGAAACACAATTGAGTATTGTGCTGTAGTAAGTCTCAAAGAAACTTATTCAGTTTCCAAAGTACACGCGAAAGCGATTGATTATATTGAGACTATAAATAAAGGAAGGCTTTGATATCTCCTATTACTACAACTTGTAGCGGGGTAATTTGCATATGAAAAGCTACCCGCTTTGTTCTCCAGTTTGTACTACACAAACGAAATAATGCCACAATAAAGTGGATATCTATTGGTATAAAACCCATGTCATAATAAACATGAAGTTTATTGATAAGTGCACATGTCATGGTGTAAATTTGAAGTTTACCAATATTGATAATTTATTCAGTTGACATTCGTGTTAGCCATCTCATTTTAAGTATGATGTGCAAATTCACACAGGTGAATATCAAAGAACTAGAAAGTTCTTTACGAATTCTCTTGTATCACTTGTTCTCATTAATGAACTGACAAACTAAAGAGTTCGGGTTGAAGCCCATAAATTCTGGAAATATCAAAGGTGAATATGGGCCCATTCACCTGCCATGTATACCACATATGATGCATCTATGATATGGTTACATGCGCAATTGTTATTGACCCGCAGCCTGGCCGGTGCTTGCGAGGTAAATTGCTTAGTAATCTAACTTCGAGCATAATTTCCAGATTCTCCACTCAACATAGTTCATCTTGATAAGTTGGTTTATATCAAAGTTGGTTTAGCAAGATAATTATTGAGTGCTTCCACTTAATAGCTAAACTGTTTCTTATGAGAACAAAGTTATATATATCAGTTTGATATAAGTTGTATACGAGAGTATATTCTCCCCTCACAAGTGGTTCAAGGTCAGGAACCAAATAATTTCATCTTATTATTAATGTGCCGTGTATATTGACATGATAATGCACAAAGATGATTTCCCAAAGTTGAGGAAACAAGTTAGCTTTACTAACATGAGGGGGAGACATGATAAACGCTTGAGAAAAGGTTACATGGGATGAATTATCATTTGTATATGTATATCCCCGAATATCATGATATGAACCTGAAGTTCATAAAAGGGATAATTCAATTGCAACATATTGCAAAGCATGCTATACGCATTTGCTGACCCAAAGAAAGTAACTAAATGGAAGAGATACAATTCAAGAAGAATTGATTCCATATGAAAGACATGTAGTTTTGAACCTATAGTTCAAATGCTTGAAAGTATAAAGTCAAAGGTATGTATAGTCAGTTTTCGATATCTTATTTGTCTAGCATGACATGGAAAACTTGATATGCATCTAAAGTCTATTATATGGCTTATATGACTTAACTTGAAAGATTTAAGTTGCTTGAAGCATATGCAATTCTTGGTCCTGAAGTACCACATCCCGAGTACAATTTGTGTACATATGTATCTTGCTATAACTATAAGCATGATGGCATTGAGAATGCATTTATGAAGATATTGAAGAGTTATTCCACGACATTATATGAAGATGTTCATATCTATCAAGAATGATGATTTCAAGGTACGGAATATTTATTCAAGTCAATATGGTTGATTTGTCAAACGTCTATCAAAGATCGTTTTGAAGATGATGCACAAGATTGGAATGCAAATGCTCAAGGATATAAATTGATGTACTCATTAGGGGGAGTTAATGCGCGTTGCACTCTTTTTCCCTTACAAGGTTTTGTCCCACTGGGTTTTCCTTGCAAGGTTTTTAACGAGGCAACCAATAGGCGCATATTCAAACATGTGTACACTTTTTCCTTTCTTTAATTTTTCCCATTGGGTTTTGGTTTTAAGGTTTTAACGAGGCACATTGTTGAAATAGACATTCAAGGGGGAGTGTTATGAAATCTCCTATTTAAGGTGAATGTCTATAATTAGAGAGATTCTAGAGTTCTATTCTTGGTAGATAAATCATCCCCCTCCCTATAAATAAAGGGGTCTTCTACCATTGTAGATCACTCCTAACATTCTCTAAGTATCAATAAGAAGAACTCTCTCTACTCTTCTCTTTATTTGCTCTTGTTCTTGAGTTATTGTTCTTGTCTTTTATATTATTTCATAACAAAGTATATTTTGTTAAAATTATTAACTTAACCTTTTCCCAAGTCATCAGTCATGCCCTACCAGTAGATAGATTTCAATTTGCTGTAAATTTTACTATATTATCTGTTGCATCTAAGGCTTGCTATATTATCAGTTGCATCTAAGGCATTTCCCTTTACGTCTTCTTATTTTTTACTTCTTACCCTTTTTTAATATCAGCTTATATTCTTTCTTTTTTCAAACTATACATTTAAATTTCAATATAAAAAGACGCGATGCATGAACCTAGTCTGCTCTTTGATAGTAAAAGACAAGGTAACAAATATGTATCGAAAAGTCATAACAAAGATAATGTGATTCATTTGACTTATCTCTCACTTAGAACAACGTGTTGTATATTAACGACAAATTAGAAAACTAAAGTATTATTTGAATAGGTTAAAATCTGACCATAACGGTCGATCGAGCCGAGATTTCACCTAGGTGGCTGTATTGGGTCAAATTTGACCAACCACGCCTCTAAAGCGGCACGGATAACCGCCAAGCGTGCACTAGTTAGGCCAGGGGTACGACCCAGGAGCAGTGGAAGAAACGACACCATAGGCTCCGTCGTCCCTTCAAAGGCATGCGTTCAGTTTCTATTTATTTTTGTATTTCGAGGGAGGTCCCTTAATATATTAAGGGGATCCTAGCATTATAAAAGGGACAGAGGATGATTATTGAACTTCTCTTCATCTCTCTCTCTCTCTCTCTCTCTCTCCCTCCCACTAAATCACTCTCTTTGTCTTTGAATCTCTTCGCATACTGAGACCAAAAACGAACGAAATATATCGTATATCCTAAGGTCTTATTATCTTCAGTTACGATTTACCCTTGATTTATTTTAATTTATTTACTCGGAAAGTGTTCGATAATTTTTGGGTCAAACAATTTGGCGCCATCTGTGGGGGTTTCGACAAGCGAAATCATAGTTCATACCTAGGATATCAAAAAACAACGATCACCGTTCTTCATAATCCATAGAAGCCGAACGATGGCAGAAAGAGAAGCAAGGATGAAGACAATAGCAAATGTCACAACCAACCTCATAGGCCCTCTCAACGAAACCGGTAGAGAAAATATCACGAGCACAACGCCCAGTAATACACTGGATGGGGAGATCTCACCCTCTTCACTTGAAGATTTAACGATTTTGCACGAGAAAGGGGCTTCTACGTATGCAACCAAAGAAACACCCCCGGTAGTTAAGAAGCTACTAGAAGAATTAATGGTAGACAAACATTCTAAGTAGTTTGCTCGAAAAATCACCTCAAGGGAATACCAGGGACTCGCCAATTGGAGATGTTACAACTGCCACCGGTGAACTCGGTACTATACGAGCAAGCAACACTCACGTCGATGCCAATGCCACCGATGGTACACTTGCAACCATCCTTAAGAAAATGGAAGAAATAGAGAATGAAAATAATGCGCTCCGTGATCAAATGAAAGAGCACGAGGAAAGAGTAGACGAAATTCCTGGCGCCCCTAAGCTACTTCCAAAACGTGGCGTAGGACAGTTCGCCGAACAACCATACAGTGAGGAGGCTGCCCCTCACCCAATCCCAAAAACGTTTAAGATGTCACTATACTTAAGAATATATGACGGGACTATGGATCCCGAGGATCATTAATTCTTTATGTGACCGCTGTGAAAGGCAACGATTTGTCAAAAGAACAAGTATCGTCCGTGCTGTAGAAAAAGTTCGGAGAAGCGTTGATATGAGGGGCCTTAACGTGGTATTCTCAATTACCAGCTAGGACAATATTGATGTTCGAAGAAATGGCGGACAAATTCTCCACCGCCCATGCGGGAGCAAAGAAGGCCGAAGCTAAGGTCAGCGATAGCTTTGTCGTCAGGCAAACAACAGGTGAGCGACTCAGGGACTTCTTCGCCAGATTCAACAGGGTAAGAATGAGATTGCCAAACATATCGAAAGGCATGGCGGTCGAGGCTTTCCAAAGCGTACTGAACAGAGATGGTTCAAGAGCCACTAAGAAGCTGCTAAGACGACTCATGTGATATCCCCCACCACATAGGAAGAGATCCACAACGCCTACTGTGCCGAAGTAAGAGCGGACGAAGACGATCTCAACGGGACAACCCAGCAGCTAACGATGATACAATCAGAAGCAAGAAGGGATCAATGCAACGACGGACGACGGGAACAACCCCCATAATTCAACAAAGAAAGGCATCATCCTAATGTCAGGACTTCCAATCCACTCCTTCTAAGGCACCTAGATGCAGTACAGTGACATGTCGCTCCACTCCGGAACGAAAGAGGTATGCCCTCTTTATTATCTGCCCATAACTTTTGTGTATCCCCTTAAGAAATAGTGTACGCATTGGAGAGGCTGGGCATAAAGGTGCAGTGGCCGCAGAAAATGAAATCAGATCCTAGCACAAGAAGGTCAGATGGCCTATGAAAATTCCATCAGGAAAGAGGACACAAGACCGAAGATTGCATAGGTCTACGACAAGAAGTAATTAGGATGCTAAACCAAGGATACCTGAAGGAGCTGCTTAGCGATAAAGGGAAATACCAATTTCATGCGAGGATGAGATAAGTCATAAATAGCGAGTAATTCAGTGAATAGAGACATTTATGTTTCGAATTTCACTTTTTCGGGAACCCGACAGGGTCAGAAACCAGGTTCTCGGCCCTAACGTAAAAATATCTATGCCAAAATCTACAACTAGGTCGGTCATCGGTCTTGACCACCATCCCCTTCGTACCACGGCTCCTCAAGTGTAGCATGGTGCCTCAAGTAGCCGGCACTGAATAACTACAAAATATGGTGGATAGAGACCTCGCACTCGACCAGCTCCGCGTACTTGGACAGTAGCTGACATACTTTTAGAGCATACGGCGTAAGCTGAGATGGACATACGTTATAAAATTGGCAGAGCTCCTGCGCCAAAGGGAAAATGGGAAGACTATAGCCAATCAAGAATAGATATTCATAAAAGTTTAAATATCCTGGTCTATGAACGTCTACATAATCTGCCCCCGCTGAAACTAACTCCACGTGAGCAGATATGTCGTATGATACGCGTAGATCATCTAAATGATCTTGCAACAATTTGGAGTGTTCCGGAGGTTGTAAGGGAGAGTCTTTGCTGAAATCACGTCGAGATAGGAGGTGTTTCGGCAAGAAGGTCTCTACTGAGAGAGGGTTAATATCTTCTTCTTCCTCTCTCTCACCACCGCCAGAGAGAGGAGGCATATTATATGGAATAGTCTCGGTAACCCTTGTGTTATCTCGCCGAGATTTTGGCATGTTTTCTGTTCAAGGGAAAATTGTGTGTGGATCAACGGAGGAGAGAAATTTCTGAGCAACAGAGAAGCCCCAGGGATAGAGGATGTTTCTTGAGAAAATGGAAGGTTACAAATGATCAAAAGTTATATTAGGTGAAACCCTTATCCTATTTATAGGGTTGGGTGGCGCTAAAATTGAAAAGACGAATTTCAAACGGGCACGGGAAACCAAGAGTCAGATCACTTTTTGTGCTTCCTTGGGAATATGTGTAATAATGACACATATGAGCGCGCACGCCACCCAAGTAAAAGAATTGGGCATCAACATTTTGATAGTCATGGGTGTCGTCTCCTACCCGTTGTGCTACGATTTTTGAATAAGGTCAAGCTCTCCCCAAATGAAGTTACTGATTCCGTCCGAGGACGCACCTCATTAGGACCCTGACAAACGGAGAGACTAACTGTATTGGGTCGAATTTGACCAACTACGCCGCTAAAGCAGCACAGATAACCGCCAAACGTGCACTAGTTAGGGCAGGGTACGACCCAGGAGCAGTGGAAGAAACGACACCATAGGCTCTGTCGTCCCTTCAAAGGCATGCGTTCAGTTTCTGTTTATTTTAGTATTTTGAAGGGGGTCCCTTATTATATAAAGGGGATCCTAGCATTGTAAAAGGGACGAAGGATGATTATCGAACTTCTCTTCATCTCTCTATCTCTCTCTAAATCACTCTCTTTGTCTTTGAATCTCTTTTGCATACTGAGAGAAAACACAAGCGAATATATCGTATATCCCGAGGTCTTATTATCTTCAATTACGATTTATCCTTGATTTATTTTGATTGATTTACTCGTAAAGTGTTCGATAACTTTTGGGTCAAACAGTGGCGAAATAGTGTAAGGCACCACGATCGACCTTGGGGTCAAGTCATTAACAACATGTGTTAAAGGCGTTACTGTACTTAAGTAACAACGAAAAGGACCGTTGTAGAGGTTCATGTTAGTCAAAGGCCACTGAATGAAAGGTTCCAGAAGCTATATATAGTAGGGGGAATTTCTGGAAAGGGATCTTTTCTCGACTTTTTTTCCTAGAATTTCTACTTTTATGTAAGCTCATTTTTCCTCTTATGGGGACAAGATTATGACATTAATAAATATGAAGATGCTTCTACCTTTCATTTTTCTCATTACATATTTGTAGATTTGAAGTTGATTATGCGGAGGCTAATATTTACCTTCTTTATTATTAATAATTGAGGTTGGCAAAATAGTCTCAAACATTTTTGTCAAACAATTATCGTATCAACAGTTTATATTTTAGATGAAGCACTTCACATCTTTTACAATAACAATTTTTAATTTATTATTCTAAAAGTTGTTATATAACGTGTCTGCTGTTAATCTTAGCTAATAAGTACTAATGTAAAAAATGTATTTGAGTACTGTTTATTTAGAACTAACATAATGTTAAATAAATTCCTCAATTTAATTTCCCTCTTTATTTCTAGATCTTTTAATAGCAAAAAATAATGCTTTAAATTATTAAATAAAATATAAGAAAATAATTCCATAAAAGTAAGGATTCAGCTGCGACAAAATTCATGCAAAGAAAAGAAGAAAGAGAATATAAAAAAAATTTATATATCTTGATAGTGTAAATTTCTTCCCAATCAGAAAGTTGATGTATAGGATAGTATAGTTTGTTTCATTTTTGAATGAAGGGGGCGTGGTTCCTCATGGAAGATAAAATGTGGGAGGCGAATGGATGGGAATATGCGGAGAAGAAGCGATTAGCATGTGTTAGCACTTGGCCTTATGAGGTATGAGAAGAGATAAATGGTAGCCTAAGAACTTTATGGATTGAAGTGATCAAACAGGAAATGACGTAACTCTAGCTTACTATGAACATGACCCATGAGGGAAAGTGTGGATGTCGAATATTAGTTGTGGGTTAATTAATATATATGTAGTTGAGTACTTTTCTTCTCCGTTACGGGGTATAAAGCTAGTCTGTTAGTGTCTTGATTTCTTATGCTAGTGTTATGTGTTGTTTTCCTACTATTTTTTTGCTATGATTTTCTAGTACCTTGTCATTGTTACTGACTACTGATATTGCTTTTTTCATTTACTTCTTCTGATTCTATCTTTCTGCACCACCCAACCCAACCCACCCACCCCATCGGTCCATCCCCCATCCCGCAGAATATTTTTTTACTTTGTTTTTGTAATTTCAAATTTACTCCCCCTCCCCCGAAAATTATTTTTTCTTTTTATTTTTGCGACTGCTGGTGGAATGACGTGGTCTAAGGTAAAGTGGAAGACAAGAAAGCATCTTAAATTAAGTTATTAGAGAGCACCGACGGGGATCAGAGGTGAGCGAACAGAGAAAGATATAAGGAGGCTAGGAAGGAGGCGAAATTAGCGGTCACAGAGGTTAAGACTGCTGCTTTTGATCGGCTTTATGAGGAACTTGGGCACAAAGGTGGGGACAAGAAGTTATTTCAGTTGACCAAAGCGAGAGAAGAGAATGCTCCCGACCTTGATCAAGTGCGGTGCATCAAAGACGAGGACGGTCAAGTATTGATGGAAGATGCCCAGATTAGGCAAAACTAGCAGTCGTACTTTCATAATCTTCTGAATGAAAAGGGGGATGGAAACATCATGTAAGGTCAATTAGGACACTCCGAGATTCACCGAGACTTTAGGTATTATTGTTAGCAGTCTATGTTGTGTTCACATTGTTGTTTTGCATAGATTTGTGTTATTGTCCTTTCACTTATTTGTTGGTTTTTTCTTTCTGGCATCTTTTGTTGTTGCATGCCTTTTCTTTCGTTTCTTTTCTGATTTTGTTCTCTCTCCTGTTGAGCCGAGAGTCTCACAGAAACAGTCATTCTATTCTTTTCGGGGTAAAGGTAAGGTCTGCATACACTATACTCTGCCCAAATCCCACTAGTGAAAATTTACTTGGTATGTTGTTGTTGTTGTTATTGTTATATTTTTAATTTTAGCTTTTCATTTTTCGGTTTATAGGTTCAAAATTTTAGAAGTTCCAAAGTTATGAGTTTGGAAATTTATGTGTTTGAAAATTTACGAGTTTAGAAATTATAAAGTTTATCGGTTCAAAAGTTCGCGGTATCGAAAGTTTAGCGGTTTGGAACTTTGTGAAATTTATGAGTTCGAAAGGTTGTTGGTTCGACAGTTTATAACTTTATGTTTATTGAATCAAAATTATTTATGAATACTCTTCAGAAGTTATATTTCTTAATTTACATACCAAACTTACTATTTATTTTCCAAAAAAATATTTTCTACGAAAAATACTTTCCGTTATTCCAAACACGCCCTTTGTCTTAAGCAGATTTAGTGGAACATAGTAGCGGCGAGGAGTGCTAGGTCGTTTGTCATTCTTTAATGTTGTTGTTGAGTCCAACTTCTTTTACCATTACACATTGGTTTGGGAATATTGGTTTGTCGTGTATGAAATTGGACAATCCTTCCTTTATGAATAGTGTTTGGAGTTTGAGTCAAACTGAAGGGCCATATGTATTCTCACGGGATAAATTTACTTATTTAACACAATTCTTACGTCATGCCCTTTTCTCTTTACTTTTTATATTTCTATATGCAATGACGGAGATGGAATATTTGGAATCAGAAGAATTTTAAAACTACGGAATCAACTGATTTCACCCCGGGAGAACAAGATCCGGAGGCAACATTGTTGTTTTTGTCGTGTAGATTCAGTGGCACATAGTGGTGTCGAGACGAGCTAGGTTGTCACTTCTCCTTCTTTAACATTTTTGGCGAGTCCAACTTCCTTTACCAGTTGTATCCAGTCTTAGGCAATTATTCTTTTCTTGAGTGGGCGATGCCCCGCGCCTTTATAATCTCATAATATTCTTACAGCTAGTTCCAAGGTACACAATATGGAGGGTTTAGTTATGCACATGAGAATTTCATATTTTTAAATGTTTCATGGTTCGGTTTGAATCAATTTTTCCCTAATAAGAAATCAAATCAAGTAAATTGATTTTTCAAATATTAGAACCAAACCAAACTAATTAGGTTGATTTTTCTCGATTCGGTTTATGTCGGTTTTTCGGTTATTTGTCGGTTTTTTCTTAAATATAAGACATACACTACCAAAAACATATTCCGGCGATCACATTTTTAATTTAACACTATCAAATCATTTGTCCTTTGAGAAATCTATTATTTACCAAGATGTATGATGATAATTGAATCAAATAGTGATGAATAATTTAAAGACTCAATTAAAATATATTTTTTACACAAAATTGATTATTGCACTAAAATAAAAAACTACCAATCAAACTAGAATGTAAAGATAAAGAACTACATTAAAAGTGCAAACTACTAACATTTACCATAAATTTTTCGAAACTTTGTGTGTGTGTGTGTGTGTGTGTGTGTATATATATATATATATATATATATATATATATATATATATATATATATATATATATATATATGCATATTGTAATAATAAATTTTAAATAGCTACTTTCATAGTCGGTTTGGTTCGATTTTTTATGATTAAAACCAAAACCAAACCAAATATGATCGATTTTTTAAATTCAAAACCAAAACCAAACCAAATCAAAAAGTATCGGTTTTTTTGGTCGATTTGGTTTGATTTTCAGTTTGGTTCGGTTTTTTGATTTTTTATGATCACCCCTAATTATACGTTATGATTCTGCATTATAATTTAGATATAAAGTTAAAACTTGTGTTTTAAGTTATAATGGATCCATTAAGCCTTATATTTTCTTCTGAAATTTATGAATGTCAATGGATAAATATATTTATATGGTTCTTTCAGTGTAAGTTTATAGCGTTTAAGAGTACCGGTCACGTGATCCACTTGAATTGGGGTAGCGCATGGGTAAAAACTTACCTGCATTGGGTGTTTATACCAAATTACGTTAATTTACTATGGTTAATTAATTTAATAAGATGAAAATACATATAATTTATCATGGTTAAATAATTGAAGTTCTTATGCAATACACATATCATGTATTTATTGGTTTGATATAAACACCGAATACGGGTAAGTTTTTACCGTAGGGCGTGACATTTGTCACCAGTTAGTTTTGTACTAGAAAACTAACATGTAACAAAACCATCTTAGTAATTACTTACATGTAACAAAACCATCTTAATAATTACTTACTTGCATATGATAGCAAATTTTATGGCTTAAAACCAAATTTTATAAGGAGTCTTTTAACTTCTTATTGAGAAATTTTCAAAAATTAACGAAATTAGAGGCAATTTACACGATACAACTATAGTTTCCATATTATATCCATAGCAAAACTTACTTTGACAGGAGCATGTATTTTTTGTATTCGTGCGTGTAGGATAGATTGTATCGATGAATATAATTTTGGTGTTTTAAAGTGAAAAAATAGTTCAGTCTACTATGCATAAAGATTAAACAACTCTGAAAGGCTTTATGAGATATTTTGGATTTTATCATATTAACATTCTAATTAAATTGTTTCTTCCTATATATCATTAATTCTTACAAAATTCGAGTTTGATATGCATTGCAAATACAAATTTTTTTTGGCAAAAATCATCATAATTTCAAATCCTTTTTCTCTATATTTGATATAGAAGAAAATTAAGTCTTTTCACTTTTGTTAACTTTTTTTAAAACTTATATATAATCTAGTACTCTCTCTGTTCCAATTTATGTAAACCTATTTCCTTTTTGGTCCATTCCAAAAAGAATGAACCTTTTTAAATCAGGTAACAATTTAGCTTAAGGTTATAACTCTACCCTTAATGAGAAGCTTTTATAACCATACAAATACTCTGGGCCCCATCTGAATTTGTTTTGGACCATAAATTCCAAAAGTTTTCATTTTTTTCTTAATTTTTGTGGTCAGTCAAACATGTTAACATAAATTGGAAATGGAGAATATTAGGTATAGATAAAAAATGGGTCCCATAAATTAAATGTGTGGCCTAATTTATAAAAAAGGGCCGCCCCTGTTGCTGATTAATCCTAGTGTTGCTGAGGTGGACCGAGAGAGCAGGAAGAATAACAGAAAGCAGAAGACTTGGTTGGAAAATAATCACGTTGTTTTTTACGTGGCTTAAGGGGTAGGGTAGAGTCCTATTCTTATGCAATTAGTTGTAGAAGTTTGTTTACTTTGTTTTGTTTTGCTTATAAGTAGGAGGTAGCTGGTTCCTTATTGCTTGTAAGTTTTCCCGTTGAAATTCAATCCAAGTGCTTGTTGGAAATCATGTATATCTATGATATGTGCGCTTTGGTTGTATGAGCATGATTTTCAGGTATAGGTTTTGATGAATGACAAACAATGAAGTCAAGTGTCAAACAACGATATAATATGACAATCAATCAAATGGCGAGAAGCATACTGATGACGGAATTGCATGAACGAGACAAAGAATTCAAGACCGAAGACCCAAGACGTAGGTCGTTTGGTAGAACCAATGTAAGGACAACGTTTAAGTTATCTTATCCTTTGGCTCAACATTAGGTCATCATAAACATGCATAAAATATTTTATTAAATCATATTTATCATAAACATGCATCTTTTTGTTAAAACAAAATGATGTTGAAGGTTTTAAACATGTCTTTTAAATCTGGCCTCAACAATCGATTATTTGAATCCTACAATCGATTGTATTAAGACAGTGTGATCTGAAGTTATTCAAATTTTAGCAAACAATCGATTGTCTACTTTTAACAATCGATTATTTTGAGACAGTGTGCAACCGAAGTTTTTAAACATCTAAATAATCGATTGTTTTTGTCATACAATCGATTATATTCATAAACAATCGATTGTCATTTTCATACAATCGATTATATTTTGACCGTTCCCACAGAATCCTAAATTGATTTTTGAACGTTGAATATAATCGATTATTTAGTCCATACAATCGATTGTTTAGCCTAAAATCAGGAATCTGTCTTTTGAACGTTGGTCAAACAATCGATTATCTACTCCAAACAATCGATTGTTTAAGCGCAGAATCAGGGATTTTATTTGTCAATTAAGCAACGGTCAGCACCACTTTTTCACCTATAAAAAGAGGTCTTTTGAGCTGATTTTAAACACACAACTCCTCCATACATTGTTATGCATATTGATCATTTTCAAGCATCATTTTAGAGCTTTTGTTGAGCTATTTGATAGACAACTTTGTGTTGTTCATAGAGCTTATTGTGTATCTCTTTATCCACTCTATTGAGAGAGTATTTATTGTAAAAGAGAGTTGTTTGAGAAGAACATATCTTCTCATTTGTCGGGTTTGCTAAGTACCCAATGTCTTAGTGGTTGAAGTCTTGGGGTGAGGTATCCTCAAGCAAGTGAAGTCTTAAGGTGTGGTATCCTTGAACAACTATAACGGTTTGTTAAGCACCTGTAAGCTTGACGAAGTTAGTGGAAATCTCGAGAGATTCTCTCGGGGACTGGACTAGCCACGGGTTGTGGTGAACCAAGATACATCAGTGCGTTTGTTCCTTATTATTTACTTATCGCACTTATTTCATTCCTGCAATTTTTAAATTCCGCAAGTTTACGCTATTTTTTATATTAACACTATTCACCCCCCCCCCCTCTAGCGTTAAGCGTATATTATAACAATTGGCATCAGAGCCTAACTCTCTGAAAGCCTTAACCGGTTGAGAGAAATATATATTTTTCTGTTGAGAATATTGAACGCAGGAACAATGGATGAAGGACAGTCACCCACTTGCCCTCCACTATTTGACGGAACAAACTATACATATTGGAAAGAGCGGATGAGCATCTTCCTAAAAGCAAACAGTTTTCGTTTGTGGCAAATCATCAAAAACGGTGAACCAATGCCAACAAAGAAAGTTGGAGAGACCACGGTTCCAAAGAAGGAAGATGAATATGATGCCGAGGATATCAAGAAAGTTGAAAATAATGCAAGGGCCATCCATGTGTTATATTGTGTGGTGAATCCAGATGATTATCGAAAAATCTCTTGCTGCATAACCGCCAAGGAGATGTGGGATAAGCTCGAGATCATTTATGAAGGTACACCTCAAGTCCGAGAAGCCAAAATTGATTTTCTAACACATAAATATGAAATCTTTAAAATGGACAAGGAACCCATTGGTGTTATGTTTGAACGATTTCTAAGAATCGTCAACGATCTTCATGCTCTCGGGAAAGTTTACACGAACATAGATCTTGTTCGAAAAGTCCTACGGAGTCTCACTCCCGAATGGCGCTCCAAAGCCAATGCCATCCAAGAGTCGATGGAATTCACGGATATCACAATTGATGGACTTAGAGGTAACCTCGAAACTTATGATAGCACAATTCTTAATGCTTATCTTAGAAGCAATTCGAATTTCGCCTTCAAAGGCTCATCCTCTAAAAGAGAAGAGGTAAGCGATTCGGAAAGGGATGATGATAATATTTCCAATGATAAAATTAAAAAGTTTTGTAAGTCTATGAAAAAAGACAAGAAAAAGAAGAAACACCATAGACGCTTATCACGGGATTCGGACAGCTCAAGCGATGAAACCGCCGCATTGTGTCTCATGGCTAACGAAGGAGAAGAGGTAAGTACATCTAACTCTCACTCATTTGAAGAATTACAAAATGCCTATGATGAATTGTATGGTGAATTTGTTAATGCTTCCAAAACTATCATAGAATTGAAGAAAACACTTTCTTTGCAAGAAACAGATTTTCAGAAAACACTTTCTTTACAAGAAAAAGAGTTTGAAAAATCCTCTTCTTTGAAAGAAATAGATTTTGAAAAATTGACTAATGAAAATGATGATCTTAAAAATAAAATTGAAGTTTTAGAAAAAGAAAATAATTTTTTTAAAAATGACATTGTTGATTTTAAAAATAAAATCAAGGAATTGAATGAAGCCTCTTCTATTGATAAATGTTCCAGTTGTTCTTCTTGTAGTTCTTTGAAACTAGAGAACACGGAACTTAGGAAAGCACTAGAAACACGCAGTGTTGATAGTCCTAAAATTGAAGATATTAAAAAGGATGAGAGTAATGATGTCGGACCATCTAGAAAGAATTCTAGGAACCTCACTAATGAGTCTAAGATTAATTGTTTTAGACCACCTAGAAACAACTCTAGGAATTCTGTTAATGAGTCTAGAATGAATAATTTTAGACCACCTCGACACAATTCTAGGAATTTTATAAATGAGTCTAGAATGAATAATTTTAGACCACCTAGACATGACTCTAGGAAATTCAACGCTTGTAGGGGGAACAACTTTAGATCACCTAGAACGCATTTGGCTCAACCTAGACATATGCACAATCCTAATGTTATATGTCACTATTGTAATCGGGTAGGACACATTGCACCCGTTTGTTTTGCTAAACATAGAGATTTATGTGTTGATTATGACTATTGTTATCCTAACCCCCAAGGACCCAAAAGAAGTTGGGTACCAAAAACCTATTTTTAGGTTCTTTTTGCAGGTGTGCTTGAAGACTACAATATTGTAGTGGATGCACCAAGCACGAAACCTTAATGCATTAAGGGGGAACGTCGGTTAGTTATCGTATTTTGAATAAAAATGCATTAAGTTGATATGTGCAAATAATCTATATCAGTTTTGGTTGATACATGCTTTAACAAGTTTTATTTCTGAATAACAATTAGTATCAATTGGTTTTATAATAAATGATTGATTCATGTTTTGATGAATATTTTTAGTTTAAATAACAATTGACATAGTTGAGAAAAATGATCGTTATTATTAGTATGCCATTTACTAACTTTTTATATGATCTTGTCTATAACGATTGGAATCGTTAATGGTTTAAATAACTTTTGGTATACTCTTTTTGCTAATGCCAAAAGGGGGAAGAATATGGGCGATATGCATGCCTTAATTGAGGGGGAATATTCAATTAAGGGGGAATTATATTGAATTGAATTAGTTGCATAAATTGTATGTTGAGATATAGCATCTATTTAGGGGGAATTCAATATGCATATCTTCCGTTGTTTGTCATTATCAAAAAGGGGGAAATTGTTGGAAATCATGTATATCTATGATATGTGCGCTTTGGTTGTATGAGCATGATTTTCAGGTATAGGTTTTGATGAATGACAAACAATGAAGTCAAGTGTCAAACAACGATATAATATGACAATCAATCAAATGGCGAGAAGCATACTGATGACGGAATTGCATGAACGAGCCAAAGAATTCAAGACCGAAGACCCAAGACGTAGGTCGTTTGGTAGAACCAATGTAAGGACAACGTTTAAGTTATCTTATCCTTTGGCTCAACATTAGGTCATCATAAACATGCATAAAATATTTTATTAATTCATATTTATCATAAACATGCATCTTTTTGTTAAAACAAAATGATGTTGAAGGTTTTAAACATGTCTTTTAAATCTGGACCTCAACAATCGATTATTTGAATCCTACAATCGATTGTATTAAGACAGTGTGATCTGAAGTTATTCAAATTTTAGACAGTGTGCAACCGAAGTTTTGAGACAGTGTGCAACCGAAGTTTTTAAACATCTAAATAATTGATTGTTTTTGTCATACAATCGATTATATTCATAAACAATCGATTGTCATTTTCATACAATCGATTATATTTTGACCGTTCCCACAGAATCCTAAATTGATTTTTGAACGTTGAATACAATCGATTATTTAGTCCATACAATCGATTGTTTAGCCTAAAATCAGGAATCTGTCTTTTGAACGTTGGTCAAACAATCGATTATCTACTCCAAACAATCGATTGTTTGAGCACAGAATCAGGGATTTTATTTGTCAATTAAGCAATGGTCAGCACCACTTTTTCACCTATAAAAAGATGTCTTTTGAGCTGATTTTAAACACACAACTCCTCCATACATTGTTATACATATTGATCATTTTCAAGCATTATTTTAGAGCTTTTGTTGAGCCATTTGATAGACAATTTTGTGTTGTTCATAGAGCTTATTGTGTATCTCTTTATCCACTCTATTGAGAGAGTATTTGTTGTAAAAGAGAGTTGTTTGAGAAGAACATATCTTCTCATTTGTCGGGTTTGCTAAGTACCCAAAGTCTTAGTGGTTGAAGTCTTGGGGTGAGGTATCCTCAAGCAAGTGAAGTCTTAAGGTGTGGTATCCTTGAACAACTGTAACGGTTTGTTAAGCACCCGTAAGCTTGACGAAGTTAGTGGAAATCTCGAGAGAGTCTCTCGGGGACTGGACTAGCCACGGGTTGTGGTGAACCAGGATACATCGGTGCGTTTGTTCCTTATTATTTACTTATCGCACTTATTTCATTCCTGCAATTTTTAAATTCCGCAAGTTTACTATTTTTTATTATAACGTTATTCACCCCCCCCTCTCTAGCGTTAAGCGTATATTCTAACAGTGCTTTCTGAATTCTTTTATTTCTCTGTATTCTCTTTATTTTTTGTCACTTTGAGTTTGTGTTTGAGTGAGTGTTGATCTTGTGAGGGGACAACAATTGGTATCAGAGCTTGGTTATATGCCCAAATACATTAGTTTGAAAGATATGGCGATTGTTACCAAAGACGCAGCTCCGGAAATCAGTAGTGGAGTCTTCCAATATACACGACTGACATTGACGAACTATGCCAGTTGGGTGATTTGAGTAAGGGCTATGATGGAAGACCAAGGAGTTTGGGAAGCTGTCGAACCGGAAGGAGGTCAAGACGTCGATCCGAAGAAGGATAAGAAAGCAAAGTCTCACCTCTTTCAAGCCTTGCCCGAGGATCTTCTCATGCACGTGGCAGAGAAGAAAACAGCCAAGGAGGTTTGGGACTGTCTCAAAGTCAGGTTCGTAGGTGCAGAGCGAGTGCGGGAGGCACGGATGCAGACATTGAAGAATGATTTTGATGCACTGCGAATGGGGGAGGATGAATCCGTGGATCAATATGCAGGGAAGCTTACAACCATGGCTGCAAAATTCTCCAGTGTAGGAGGTACTCTGAATGATGAAGCACTGGTGAAGAAGTTACTTGGAACTACCCCGGATTGCTTCATTAATGTGATAGCAGGGATCGAACAGTTCTGTAACTTGGCAACCATGCCATTCGAAGAGGTTGTGGGACGTTTGAAGGCCTATGAGGAGCGTATTCGGAGGGGCCAATCATCCGGTGCTGGTGGGCAGCTTACTTACTCAAAGTAAGTGGGAAGCCAGATCGAAAAAGAGCAACAAGGATGTGTCTAACAAGTCTCAGTCGAATTCCACATCAGATGGTAGCAATCAAGGTCGGGGAGGACAGGGAAAAGGAAAAGGACATGGCAAGAATGGTCACTACAGCCCTTCGAAGAAGGATGGTAGAAATCTGGGAGAAGGTTCACGAGACAAGAGCCATGGCCGTTGCTACGGATGCGGAGAGTATGGGCATAATGCAAACAAATGCAGGGCTTCGAAGAAGAAGGAGAAAGAGGAGGCTCATCTAACAAAAACAGATGAGGTAGAACCTGCTTTACTGCTAACAGAGATAGAAGAGGATGCAATCAATCAACACAATGAGGTGTTGTTGAATGAGGAGTCTGTCTGGCCAGGAAGGACTGTATCCGATCGTGGCAGCAGTTGGTACTTGGACAACGGTGCAAGTAATCACATGACCGGCGACAAAATCAAGTTCCACGACATTGATGAAAGCGTGACTGGAAAAGTTAAGTTCGGTGATGGCTCAACGGTACAAATCATGGGGAAGGGAACCATTGTCTTTGACTGTAAAAATGGAGATCAATGGTTTCTACATGAAGTCTACTATATTCCAAAGCTGCGGAGCAATCTTGTTAGCCTTGGGCAACTCACTGAGGCAGGCTACAAGATAGTAATGGATGGCAATGAATTGGACGTGTTCATGAAAGACTCTTGGAAACTCGTTATGAAGGTGAAGCGAGCTGCAAACAGATTGTACAGAATCGAGTTAAGGGAAACAGTTCCTGTGTGCTTGTTGGAAAACTTGGAGGATCCGACATGGCTATGGCATGCAAGACTTGGTCACGTAAACATTCAATCAATGAAGAGGATGGCCGATAAAGGAGTCGTAGCAGGGATACCGATGATAAAGCATCACAATCAGGTGTGCCAGAACTGTCTTGTTGGTAAACAGACTCGCAGTTCTTTTCCATATGAGGCAAAGTTTAGAGCAACAAGGAGTCTAGAGCTGGTGCACATCGATCTATGTGGGCCTATTTCTCCTCCAACAATTGCATGTAATCGATATTTTGCTTTAATTGTCGATGACTACTCTAGATGGATGTGGTTATACTTGATCAAATCAAAGGATCAAGTTGTATCTATCTTTACAAAGTTCAAGGCAGAGGCAGAGAACTTGTCTGGAAATCGAATCAGAACTTTAAGGTTTGATCGAGGAGGGGAATTTCTGTCAACAAAGCTGAAGAAGTTGTGTGAAGAAGCTGGAATCGTGCGCCATCTAACTGCACCTTATTCACCCCAACAAAATGGGGTGGTCGAAAGAAGGAATAGAACAGTGATGGGAATGACTCGATCATTGCTGAAAAGTATGAATGTTCCTGATCTATTCTGGGGAGAAGGAGTGAGGCACGCTGTGTATTTGTTGAATCGTTTGTCAACAAAATCAACTGGAGATCTCACACCACACGAGATTTTGACGGGAAGGAAGCCAAATCTTGGGCACCTGCGGGTTTTCGGATGCGTAGCACACTCCAAAGTGGTGAAACCACATCAAAAGAAGCTTGATGATCGAAGCTTTGAGATGGTGTATCTCGGGGTGGAGGAGAATTGCAAGGCATATCGTCTCTATGATCCACGACTTAACAAGCTTCATATAAGTCGAGATGTGGTGTTTGAAGAGCATAGACCATTCAAATGGGAGAGCAGTCCAATCTCTGGAGAGGTTTCAGACTGTGTTATAGACGGAGAAGCAAGAGGATGGTCGACATGGATGGGAGACTCATTCAAGAGTGATTCGTTCAGCTGGTCTATTAGCCCGCCAGTGCAGCAGAGTGTACAACCAGGGAGTGGCTTGTCGTCCAGAGTTGCAGAAGGTGGTGAAGAGTCCAACAGGAATCAGATATCTATTGATACTGATTCCACACCGAGGAAAGAATGGGTTGGATCTGATGTTGATACAAGTTCTGAACCGAAAAAGTTCAGAAATCTTGCTGAAATATATAACGAAACGGTGCCAATCGAATCATTCGAGGAAGGTGCTATGTTTACTGAATTTGAGGAGCCAGTAAACTTCAGAGAAGCTATGAGAGACCCAAGTTGGATGGAAGCTATGAAAAAGGAGATAGAGTCCATCGAAAAGAATTCTACTTGGACTCTAACTCGGTTACGAGAAGGGCACAAAGCTGTTAGTCTGAAGTGGGTTTTCAAACTGAAGAAAAATTCAGAAGGAGAGTTGCTAAAGCACAAGGCAAGACTGGTGGCAAAAGGCTATGTTCAGCATTTTGGAATTGATTTCGAGGAGGTTTTTGCACCAGTAGCACGGCTTGATACCGTGAGATTGATCTTAGCAATTGCAGCAAATCGGGGTTTGGAGGTACACCATTTGATGTCAAGTCTGCGTTCCTTAATGGAGATCTTAAGAAGGAGGTGTACGTGACACAGCCCGAAGGTTTTGAAGTGAAGAACAAAGAGCATTTAGTGTTCAGACTCCATAAAGCACTGTATGGGCTCAAACAAGCTCCAAGGACTTGGAACCTATGTCTTGACAGAAGGTTAAAACAGATTGGTTTCGAGAGATGTGTGCAGGAGCAGGCTGTTTACAAACGGATGAAGAATGGTGTTGTGTTGCTAGTGGGAGTGTATGTCGACGATCTGATTGTAACATGCAAAATTCGATCAGACATAGACACATTCAAAGAGGAGATGACAGCTGAATTCGAAATGAGCAATCTTGGCTTATTGAACTACTACCTGGGAATTGAAGTAGATCAGAAAGACAATAGAATCTCTGTCAAGCAATGTGGCTATGCGGAAAAGGTGCTAAGTCAATTTGGAATGGAGGATTGTAATTCCACAAGGATTCCAATGCAGCCGAGGAGTAATCTCCATAAAGATCAAGATGGAGAACCTGTTGACGCAACTGAATACAGAAGATTAGTTGGAAGCCTAAGGTATTTACTTCATACTCGGCCTGATTTATCCTACTCGGTTGGTGTTCTGAGTAGATTCATGGAGAGGCCGGCCATAATGCACCAGAACGCAAGCAAGCATATGCTAAGGTACTTGAAGGGTACGATACATCTTGGATTGTTCTATCCGAGAGGTGGAGGTGAAGAAGTTCTAACCGGTTATTCAGACAGTGACTTAGCAGGGGATCAAGATGATCGTAAGAGCACAGGTGGCATGGTGTTTTATCTAAATGAAGCTGTTATTTCATGGAGCACTCAAAAGCAGAAGACAGTTGCATCGTCATCTTGTGAAGCAGAATTCATGGCAGCCATGGAGCAGCTTGCCAAGGCATTTGGCTGAGGAATCTCCTAGCTGAGTTATTGAACAAGGAACCAGAGGTTGTTAAATTGTTCATTGATAACAAGTCGGCAATAGCGTTGATGAAGAATTCAGTTTTTCATGGGAGAAGCAAGCATATAGACACCAGGTTTCACTTCATCCGTGGCTGTATCGAAGAGGGACAGATTGCAGTTGAGTTCATTCGAACTGAAGAGCAAAGGGCAGACCCTTTGACAAAGGCCTTGCCAGCAGGGAGTCTGATCATGTCGCGTTACTTGCTTGGGGTCAGAAACCTGGAACCACACCAGGATTAAGGGGGAGTATGTTGCTGATTAATCCTAGTGTTGCTGAGGTGGACCGAGAGAGCAGGAAGAATAACAGAAAGCAGAAGACTTGGTTGGAAAATAATCACGTTGTTTTTTACGTGGCTTAAGGGGTAGGATAGAGTCCTATTCTTATGCAATTAGTTGTAGAAGTTTGTGTACTTTGTTTTGTTTTGCTTATAAGTAGGAGGTAGCTGGTTCCTTATTGCTTGTAAGTTTTCCCGTTGAAATTCAATCCAAGTGCTTTCGGAATTCTTTTATTTCTCTGTATTCTCTTTATTTTTTGTCACTTTCAGTTTGTGTTTGAGTGAGTGTTGATCTTGTGAGGGAACAACAGCCCCTACTAGAAGTCCTATCAAGTCATTATAGAACAATATTTGTGTAGTATTATACAAAGATAAACTTTTAATTCAAGGGTCCCATGAAATTGTAGAGCAGATGAATCTAATTCTTGCCAGACGACAAGTATATTAAACTTCATTTATACTTGAGCTGCCACTTTAAGAGAAAAAAGAAAAAGATAAAGAACTTTGTTTTGTGCAGAAGTGCTAACACAACATAAATGTCCGAAAAGGATAACCGATATATACTATTGTTCCAATTTTATTTTCAAAATGAAGAGAGCACCCAAAAATACATAATTCAATAAACTAGTGATGTTATGCTGGAAATTACAAGCCAAATTGTGTTACAAAAATACGATGATATCAAATCACAGGTACAAAATCAAAAACTATCTCTGAGCCAAAATTCATTAAAAAAAAAAATCTTTGAGCCAAAATGCTGATAAAATGTCCCATAATTTTCAATACAATGGGACAAAATAGTAAAAATAAAATAAAATAAAGAATCTCTTCACCTTTAAGAAACCCCCTTTGCTGCAGTTTTCTTTTTTTTTTTCCCTTTTTGGCCGTCCCAACTGCTGTTTGACCACATTTACAGAACATAGGAAGTTCCGTTTCTGTCCCTTCTTTTTCATCCTCTCCATTAAAGAATTTGAAGCTCAAATACTAGTTTCTCTCTCTTCTATGCTTTATCTTTACATGGTAATTAAACGTCAAAGAGATTATTGAAAAGGTCTAAAGATGGAGTACCTGGAGATAAGAATATTCTTGAAGAAATCATGAAATTGTTATTCGAAGGGCTAGACAAGAAACTAGGTTCGAAATAATTCTTGTTACTATGTAACACGGGGCTTAAATCATAGAAAAATCCTAGAGGATTTGGATCTTGAGATGGTGGTGAGAAGAAATTTGGTGGTATAGGTGGAAGTGAAGACGGATTTGGCGATAAAATACCAGGAAAAAGTCCACTTCGTTCAATTTCTGACCCTATTTCTATACCTTCATGAACCACATTTGCTATATCACTAATTTGTGGTCTTTTCCCTTGCGGTGTCCTTGTGTTCTCTATGGATGCAAATCTAGCTGCCGGAGATATAGCGCCAGTGTTCACATTTTCCTGAAAAGGAAAATAAGAATACGAGGAAGAGGCTGAGGCTGAGGTGGTGGCAGTTGCTGAGGTTGAACATGTGGACGAATGATCTGGCCCGGTGAGTCTTTGGACTAGCGTCATGAACTCGCTAGGGTTTGCATGGATAACCTTGGGGGACACGGTATATATTATGACTGGCGGCCGTGGCGGAGCTTGTGCCAGCTGGTGGTGTTGCTGATGTGGCACTACCGGTGGTTTTCTGATCTTGTGTGAGTCTTTACGTACTTTAAGTGGCGTTGGCCGGGGTCCTTGGAGCTCTCTTCTCGGTGACTTTCCGGCGGGGTATTCCGGTTGGTCGTCCATCGGAAACATTAAATTAGAATCAGTATTACTATAGATTGGTAGTAGGAAAGAAGGAGATGAAAATGGAGGAGATGGTGAAAAGGAGGAAAAATGCATTATATTTTTTCTCCAAAAGACAAATCTGAGATAATATAAGAAGGTGTGACCAGAATACTTAAAGAGAGCAAGTCAATGGAGTATTAAAGTTGATAATAATACAAGAGAAAAGTAAGCAAATATATAGTTGCATGTAGTTTATTTCTTATAAAATACTTGCACATGATTGGTTAGTTACGTTGTGTTTTCTTTTTCTACAACTACCTATGAATTTTAGGATTTAAATAATTTGATTATCTGGTTTAGTAGTCATGTAAAACAAGTTTGAACATGTCCAAATAAAGAGAAGAAGCTGGTGGGAAATAGTCAATTTTGATGATGATATGATGATGACTGATGACAATATATAGGGAAGTAGAAGAAAGGAAGAGTATTATCCAATCGCCAAGTGGGTGTAGCATTTATTTTACTCTATCAACTGGCAAGCAAATATTTATATGAATTTGGATGGTTAACAGAGGTGCATCTAGATTGTAATATATTAGTTCACGTAAACAATATATAATAATTGTGAGTAGAGTTATTATTGTATTTTAACTTAACATAGTTACAAAAATTCATAAATTTTGGATTTTGATTTGCCCGAGTAACTAATGGTTGTATTTCTTGGATGCAAGTAATAATAAGAGTTTTTATTTTGTTTTTTCTTTTTCCAGATCACGTCCAATTATGCCTTATAAAATAGATTAAGCGGTCATTGCAAATATAATCTGGTTTACAAGTTCGGAGTCGAATCCCATAAAAAATTAAGTCTTAGCTGCTGTTGTTCAATATTGCTACAAAACAAGTTCAAACAATTCCTATGTTATAAATATTAAGATTCTTGTAAATAACTAACTAATAAATTAAAATAATAAAATAACACTAAAGATACTACAGTTTGGAGAAAAGATTAAGGAGGTCTAGAGTTATGATTTCCCCAATTGTCGGAATTCTTCCCGCTATATCTTCTATAATTTCGCCTAAGTATTCTCTACCGATCATGAGCGCTCTACGTGTTATAATTCTCTCCCGAGTAATTACAATAATTTACTAGACATACTCTCCCGAGTTGCTGACTGGCTTTAATTACAGCTCACTTAGATCGCACCCAAGATTTCGTTATCCCTAACCCATCTTTAAACACTTGGTTATTGATTCATCACATACGTCGGGAGTGATGTTGTTCAAGAACTACCTAAATATGCACTCTCTCCCGAGCAATACATACTAAATAGGCACAGCTAATTGAGGGCCCTTCAATCAACCACAAGAATAATATAGTTGAACAAATGGAGAAAATACTACCACTTAATTATATAACAACATAACAAGAATTTATCCTACAAAAGGTTCAATCAAAATCCTAGATAACAAATTAGCTATTCATAATAGTATGTAAAACTATAATACTAAAAGTCATAACCAACAATGAAAAATAGGAAAAGGAAGGAAAAACTCGTAGAAGAATTCTCCGCCTTGCTCCTATTGTGTCTCTGCCTCCTTAGGTCGAATCTTTGTCAAAAATTGGTCTCCTCCCCTCAAAATACCGCTTTTCCATGTACAAAATACCATTTTCTATGTATATATACCAAGAGTCGGGCCCAAACAATTATACTTTATCCCATGCGAAAAAGGACAAGTTTTGAAGCCTAGACGTCCGTGGTCCAAGCGCGGCACGGACGCAATATTTGGCAAGTCTACTATTTCAGTCCGCATCAGGTCCACGGTCGTGGTGTTGACCGTATTTTTCACCCTGTCAAGTTTGGAATTTGGAAAAACGTAAAGTATCAAAGTTGTATCCCTTTGAGTTAGCTTTTCAACATATATTGTGGGGCTCAAATGGAGTTCTGAACGAAAAGTTATATGTATTTTACTAGAAAGTGCGCAATATGACTACTTGATTCTTTGTTTGTTCTAACTATCATCTATTGATCCCCGAATATGATCCCAGCATAATTTTTTGGGCTTTTACTCATACTTCAAAGCTCCAAATCACTTGAATTCATTCCATAACTTCTACATAGCTCGGAATCATACCTACAAAGCATGCAACACACAATTAGAGAAAGACACTAGCGATTAAAGCTCAAACTTAATTAAAGTACAGTAAATTAAAGTGAAATAAGCGACAAAAATACGTAAGTATAGCCTATCATCAACGCCCCACGCTTAAACCATTGATCGTTCTCGAGCAATCAAACTACACTTTTTTTATAGACACAACCTTTTTAAACAACTCTCCTAACTCATCACACCAAGAGTATTTAAAATAAACTAAGAACAAAAGCGTAACATCTTCACCTCAAGATTTGACTCACAAGTACCACACATTATTCACAACTCACCCACTTACTTTAATATAAAGGTCAGTGATATTACCGTTCCTTCATGAATCAATTGCCCTCACACAACAACAGAAAGTAGTTCCACACAATAAAATTTACGAACACGGAGGAATTCAAGATAGAAAAAATTCACTCTCTCATAAATAACATTCATGTACCACAAAAGATGCACCATAAGATTGCCCGCGGTGTACTACTCGACTAATCGAGCTCATTCAATATAGGATCAATTAGGACTTTATTTGGTTGTAATGCAGGCTACGGGACGGGTAGGATACATTTATATATAAGAGTAACTATACATCCCTAAGACCTTTAATACATATACTTTAGCATTCAAACCTCATACTTAAGTCAGACAAAAATCCACCTTCACATCAATGTATATTACTCCATACTTCTTTAAGCACAATTGCAGCAAGAGTCACCACTTATTAAAGGAATACTTATTTTCACAATCATACAATCAATTAGGACTTTATTTCGTTGTAATGCAGGCTACGGGACGGGTATGATATATTTATATATAAGAGTAACTATACATCCCTAAGCACTTTAATACATATACTTTAGCATTCAAATCTCATACTTAAGTCAGACAAAAATCCACCTTCACATCAATGTATATTACCCCATACTTCTTTAAGCACAATTACAGCAAGAGTCACCACTTATTAAAGGAATACTTTTTTTCACAATCATACAACTATCTTTTTTTCAATTCAAGTGACTCTTACTTATTCAATATAATGCACCTTTCTCCTGATTTTATTAGCTCAACTGAAAAGCCAAACCAATCATCCCACAGTTTAACTTTTACATAAATCATCACAATTCAAATGCTCATGAGATGTTAGAAGGCTCAAATAGATGGTTAATTTAAATAAATGGGTAAGGCTTGTAATGTGTTGCAAAAGAAACAAGATTACAGGCTCATAGGGGTTAATTACGATACATAACAATTAGGTGGGTAAAATATACATATCTGGCTCAACAAGGAAATGCCTATATCACTTGCAAGTCTGAACAACACTACTATTTTTCTTTGCAAACACACAGGGCAAGTTCTAGGCATCAAATGCAATGTACTGAACAACGCAAAACCTTACACACACATGGCACATAACTCACTTAGGATTGGATTCATAGACACTCTAGTCAAAGCAGTTAAATAAAGTTAATATCATACAATTTAAGGTGCTTCTACAAGAGTCAAAAAGTGAGCCTAAGAATCACAATCAAAGTACTCACTATTCTCAAGGCATAACCAAGTCAAGAGATATTGCTTCAACTTAAAGCACAATACAATGGCTCCTTCTCCCGAAAAACATTAACTACACATGGTTTAAATAAATCCTTAAAAAAGAACCGCGGAAAAAGAAAAACTAATGGAAAACTATTACACTACCTACAAAGAAAATCTTTTATTTTTAGACTTAAATCCCTCAAGTAAATAAAAATTCAATTAAACTAACACAATTAAAGAAGCATAGAAAGTTATCCAGTCAATCTCCTCACCCCACACTTAAAATTGTGTATCGTCCCAAATGTACACCATACTAATAAGAGGTAAAAGAAACTCTCTGGTAGGCCAAAGACAAAAGCACTAGCATCCCATGGGTGGTCCTTCCTGCAGTGTTCCTTCGTGCGGTACCTCACACTTTGTTCTAACCATCTGGTTTGCTATTGCATACTTCCAATAGCATTGCTTTTCATGCTCCTGGAAAATAAAAAATTGGCACTACAAAAATAATAATAAAAAATTATCAAAAAATATAAAGCAGTAAAGCTGGGTTTTCTCCCAACAAGCGCTTGATTTCACGTCGCGGCACAACGCTAATCACTTTTTGCCTCCACTTCAAACTTATTAATTGGACCCTAAGTTTTGAGTCTGCTCTATGATCATGCTCCTGGGGTGGTGGAACGAATCTGATTATCCCAATAAAAAATAAAGTATTCTGCCTTTCTTCGCCTTTAGATGATGTGTGTGATCCCGACTTTCTAGCAAGAAGAATTCCAGAATGTAAGCACCCTGTTCCTCATTCCTTGACTCCTCAAGTGGTTCGGACGACTCTATTTCCAAATCATCATCCAAAGATAATATGGAAAAATGCTTGGAGTGGGGACCAATGCGCTCAACTACATGGACATTGGGACTTCCTACATTCTCAACACTAATGACAATAGAGTCAACTAAATATGTATCCTCAATATCTTTGGTAGACTCTAGCAGCTGTTCTATGACATCGGCTTCCTCAAAATCTAGTTATGGTGTTCTACTCTGGCCTTCTCCTCTAGTTCATCCTCGTATTTTTTTTAAATCCTCCAGTATTATAGCAATTTCTGTAGCCAATTCATACTCATATTGGCTACTATCCACAATGTCAACTTGTTCTGCTTTACAAGGTTCGATTAATTTATTCGCTTGAGCCTCCAAGTTTTGAATAGTTTCCCCTTGCCTTTGTACCCGCAGTTGTATCTCATCATTTTGTTCAATAAGGAACTTTATCGTTTCCTCGATCTCTTTTAGGTCCTCAAATCTGGGTTCTTTTGTTCCTATTAACTTCACAAGAAAAAGAAGAACCATCAAAGTAAGGGGTTGGGGGAAGATAAGAAACATAAGTACAACAATAAAAGTGACCAACTTGATCACCACACATATTATACACATTCCACACATAAAATTGAGTTGGTGCACATAACTCGCTCTCAAAAATATTTTGATAATTTTTCCCTACGTAGTTTTATCCACAATATGCATAACGAGGATCAAAAGTAGTATTACCAATATAAAAAATCTCATAATTCCAAGATGTCATGTCTCCCTTATCAAAAATGAAAAATAAAAATAAATAAATAATCAAGTACACAAAAACAAAAATAGCAGTTCAAACTTGCAACCTAGGAATATGTACACCTACAACTATAGCGTTAGTTCCCCGACAACGGCACTAATATTTAATCATGCCCAACTATGCCTTTTAAAAGGACTAAGCGGCCATTACAAATATAATTACGTTTACAAGTCCGGAGTCGAATCCCACAGAGAACTAAGGCTTAGCTACAATTGTTCAATATTGCTAACAAGACAAGCTCAAACAATTCATATGTTATAAATATTAAGATTTTTGTAACTAACTAACTAACAAATTAAAATAATAAATTAACACTAAAGATACTACAGATTGGAGAAAAGATTAAGGTGCTCTAGAGTTATGATTTCCTCAATTATCGGGATCCTTTCCACTATGTCTTCTATAATTTCGTCTAAGTATTCGCTACCGATCATGAGCGCTCTACGTGTTATAACTCTTTTTGGAGTAATTATGACAATACTAGACATACTCTCCCGAGTTACGCTAGTTGGCTTTAGTTACAGCTCACTTAGATCGCATCCAATATTTCGTTATCCCTAATCCTACCTTTACACCCTTGGCTATTGATTCCTCACATACGTCGGAAGTGATGTCGTTCAACAGTCACTTAAATTCACAGCTAAGTGAGGGCCCTTCAATCAACCTTAAGAATAATATAGTTGAACAAATAGAGAAAATACTTCAGCTCAGTTATATAAAAACATAACAAGAATTTATCCTACAAAATATTCCATCGAAACCCTAGATAACAAAATAGCTATTCAGAATAGTATGTATGTACAATACTAAAATTCATAACCAACAATCAAAAATTTGAGGAGGAAGGAAAAACTCGTAGAAGAATTCTCCGCCTTGCTCCTATTGTGTCTCTGCCTCCTTACGTCAAATCTGTGTAAAAAATTGGTCTCCTCTCCTCATAATACTCTATTTCTATGTATATATACCAAGTAGGATCGAAACCAAACAATTATACCTTCTCCTACGCAAAAAAGGAAAAGTTTCCAGGCCTGGACGTGTGCGATCGCAGTCCAGGCGCGGCATGGACATGGTATTTAGCCAGTCTACTATTTCAGTCCGTATCAGGTCCACAGTCGCGGTTTAGACTGCAATTCTCACCCTATTCCGTTTGAAATTTGGAAAAACATAAAACATGAAATTTATAGCCCTTTGAGTTAGATTTCCAACAATATTTTGTGGAGCTCAAATAAAGTTCTAAACAAAAAATTATGTGTATTTTACTGGACAATATACAATATGCCTACTTGATTCTTCGTTTGTTCTAACTGTCATCCGTTGATCCCCGAGTACAATACTGGCCTAATGCTTTGGTCTTTTGCTCAGACTTCAAAGCTCCAAATCACTTGAATTCATTCCATGACTTCTACATAGCTCAGAATCACACCTACAAGACATAAAACACACAATTAGTGCAAGACGCTTCCGATTAAAGCTCAAACTCAACTAAAGTGCAGTAAATTTGAGTGTAATAAGCGACTAAAATATTTAATTATAGAATATTACAACTTCATTTTGAAATGAATGGTAAAGTTTTTTAGTTGTCTGAAAGACACTGTAACCAAAGATTTGGAACAAGATGACAAACAAAAAGCCCGAAAGATTTATAATTTTTTTTCCTTGGCCTCTTCCGCCCGGGGTTAAGGGGAAAGTTCTTTTACCGTGTTTTCTTGCCCTATTTATCTCATTTTCTTTATGTTGTTATAAAGCAAAAATAAAAACACTCTAACTAGCTTAATATAATTTCAGAAGATTAATATAATGGTTAATGGATTCAATAGTAAGAACATAAATATCTAATTCATCAAATTTAAAAGGTGGAATAAATGAGGAAAACAACCTTAATTCTGGCTTTGTGAGCCTTATTAATTCTGCAAGTTAATTGAACAGTTGACTCCATTTGGATAAACCATTGGACTTTAAAAAATTCGAGTTTGCTCATTTTTGTTTTCTTTTGTAAGTTCTCTTGGGTTGGGGTGAGGGGCTTGCTTTTTTTTTGGGGGGGGGGGGGTGGGGGGAGATGGGGGAGGAGGGAAGCATTCTGCTTTTGCTTTAATCGATTAATGTAAATAATGTAGAGCATCGTTGAAAGAAGATTAAATGCAGTGTGCATTTAATGTTTGATGATCATTAATAAAGAGGGAATGTCAAGAAATAAATAACAATAAATGACATTAAGTAAATAAGGAGAATTATTAACCCAATATTGAATGATATGGATGATTCCTTCTTCTAACAATGATAAACGATGGTCAAATACTAGAATATTAGGACCCTTCTCGGATCTGATGGAAAAAGTTTGGAATTATAGACAATCAGATCTCTTTAGAAAGGTAGTGTTTATATTCTATCTAGGGAAAGTTTCTTTTTCAAAGAGTGTTCTTACCAGAGAATATTACCTTCCTTTCACCTTATCTTTTTTCTATTTATAAGGGACATTTTCCAAATTAACCCTAAAACTACAAGTACACAGAATATATCCTGGTACAAAACTAGGCATTACTGGCGCTTGTGATACTTGACCTCGGTCATGATTGACTGCTCAATGGAGAGCCCTATTAGTTACTAGTCGACCTCGGCCAAATTACATTTGGTAATGCCACTTCGTGTTGAATATCTTTAGGAAGAGTTTAACCAATAAAGTCAGTCCCATCGTTTATCGAGGTCATCTGTTAGACGACCTCAATGAGTGGATTTTGTTAATCGTAGTTGAGAGATTTAGGCGAGCAGGTCGAGTAGTCATGCTGTTGGGGAGATGGTAACGTGGCACTTCATGAGCCACAACCTACCATTATATTGATTCAGAATGATGTCATGACATCATACTTCATTATTACATGTTTTCCCGATGTATTTCGTTGTTTCCCATACCTCTATCATTTATATATTTGTGCAAGGTATCGAGGGCTTGTATTCTCGATTATGGTGCCCTGGCTTTTATAAAAAGGGGATAGAAGACCCTTTGCATGATCCTTGCGTTTTCAAATATTGAATCTATCTCTTTCTTCCTTCTTCATTTAGTGTTCTTGCCTTTGTTACCTTTACCCTTACATCCCTATTTTCATCAATTCAAATGACTTCTACTACTCACAACCTTTTCGGGCTTTTATCTTCATCATATATAAGCAAAGATGAACATATATTCTAGTTCTGGAGGAGTATCTGACCCTACACCCTAGGCAGTGCGTGTGCCTCCCCTTGACGATGGTGTGGCTATTGTTTCTGAGGATGACAACTTTCCTATGGTGGAGGAAATAATTCCCCCTAGGGAGATTTCTAGGTCTAATTTTTCAATGTTGCTTGAGGATGACCACGAAATCTCATAGCTACCGATGAAAGAGGCGGCTCTTACTGAGTTTGGGACTAGATTCAAATTTCTCGCCCACGTAGACCTAATCCCTGTAGGGCACGATGTGGTGTAAATACACCTCCCTGGATACTGTGATTTCTATGCATACCCCTTATATGTAGTTTATTCTTTCCCTATCCTCCCCCTAGCCCAAGAGTTCTGCCGCTACTACCGAGTGTGCCTGACTAAACCTTCCCTTTACACTTACATGATCATTTGTATGATCTCAAAGTTTGTAGAGTTATCCGGGATCGAGGTGACCCTCCGTCACTTAGTGCATCTCTTCTCTCCTAATTTTCACAAGGGGACAACGTTACATCTTCGCCATCAAGGCATCAAATATCTAGTAGTAAAAATGGATAATAAGGCCGACCGCCAATTCTGGCTCAATTACTTCGACATCTAAGCTGAGAATGTAGTGGTTAATGTAAGTGGGTTTCTGAGCTTTGGAACTACACCCGTAAACATCTTTCTTCATTTTCCTCCATTGTACTTTGTGTTGGTCGACTTTGGTTGTATCGACTACCTTTTCATCATGTAGTTGAGGTTGAACACCCTTTTTTGGTGGAGGATATTCACGATTGGGTTGGCCAGGTAATTCCTTATATGGTGGGGATTCGCAAATGGTCAGCCTTTCGCAATAAGTTTGGGCCCAAGCTTCCCCAAAAGTTTTCTTATTTTAGGTTTTTGTTGTTTTGTCTTTTATGATTGGCCACTTTTTATCATTTTAGGGATTGATCTCGACCTTCTTCTTTTCTTTTATTGTTAGCATGGGGAGGATGTCGAAAGCTCCTACTCCTACATTTCTCCAAGTGATCGCAACAATGGGATCTACCCCAGCTATGACCGCAATGAGGCCTGCTCAGTCATCTACCTCTGTTTGGCCTCCGGCATTAGCTAGACCAACTCGACCACTAGCGGCCTCAACATCGGAGACTTTGGCTCTTCATATTTTGCATCTTTAGAAGAGTCAAAATAGAGCAAGGAGGACTTGGTCCATGTAAGAAGAGGTCGGTGCATGTCGGTGATGGGACAGTTCGAGCAGTGGACTCTACAAAGGGTTGTAAGCAAGCAATTGCTGCGCCTGAAAGTGATGCAAATCTGTCATCTGAGGGTGATCCTTTATCTGAGGTTGAGGTTGAAGTTGGAGGGCCGTCTGTGGAGTCTACAGACACTGTACTGAGAAATGATCCATCATTATCGAGACCGGTTGACGTTCTCTTATCAGCGTAGGGGAGAGGAATGGCATTGCTAATGGCAGCTATGAATCCCACTCTAACATTTATTCTTATGAGGTGTGGATGTTGAGTGAAGGGTTCACTTGGGTTGAAATATGGTTGGAAGGAACTACTCATACCATTGTGGTCCCTATGGATCGTACATGTTGGTGAACACGGAGGATGCAGTCCTTTCTTAAGGGTCCCTTTATTCTGATCTGGAGGGTAGGACCCTATAGATGTTGAATGATACCGCCCTATCAACGGGCATAGCCGGCCTCGCCCTTAGGGTAAGTTTTTCGACTTTATTAGTTTATGTGCGTTGCACATTATTTTTGATAGACTAATTTTGTTCCTATTTGTCTCTTTCCTTTTCAAACCATTATCTTGGAGATTGAGAGTGCTCGCCGAGAGGAGAGGTGTAAAACCATTTTCAAGAAGATAGAGAGGAAGTACCGTGAATACCCCATGAAGCATCGCTAGATCTGTAGGCAGTCTGGCAAGAGTGGTAATTTCCAAGATATCAGGAACGAGCTGAAGCATAAGAAGGATAAGCTAATGAGAGTCATCAGCAACTGCAACATCCTTGAGGGGCAGCTTAGGGATAAAGAAGAGGGGGTCAAGGTGAGCAGGGGAGTGGAGGCCCAATGCGAGGACCTTCAAGATCAAGTGCTCTTGTTGCGGGTTGTGCTCGAGCAATGTTCGGTCAAGTCTAATGCTTTGGATGGCAAAGTTGTTGAGAAAACAAAAGAGATTGGTGAGAGGATATATGACTTGGAGAAGGCCGAGTTGGCCAGGCTGGCAGCTTCGACCAAAGTTAAGGCTTTAGACTATGCGATCCGCGTTCTTCGACCCGAGCGAGAAAATTATTTGGATACGGCTAAGCTCAAGTTAGCTCAGCTTGATGTGGATAGGAGAGCTAGAAAAAGAGGTTTCTAGTCTTGGCGAACAAGTCATCGTTCTCGAGGCTGAGAAATTGCGGTTATTGGCTCAACCGTCCTCTTCACATGCTTCTATTTTTTCAAATGTCCCACAAGATTTATATGAGAAGTGGATCCATGTCGAGGCCCAATTAGGCATATCCAAAAGTTTGATGACGGGAGGGAAAGTTCTTGAAGCCGACTTTGAGGATGCTTGCACAAAGGTGCGGCTACAACTTAGTTACCCCCGAGGCCGGTGATGCCGAGGAGGATATGGATGGGATTGAGTAGGATGCTTGTACGAGGATGAATATGCAGATGGCGATGGATATGGTAGGGATGATATTATCGGGTCAGGTGGTGAGTAATTATTCTTCCTTCTGTTTTAGGTTTTGTACACATTTTTGCGGGTGTCTGTATTTTCCTTTGTAATGAACATCGAAGTATGAAATATTATTTTCTTATTTTTAAATCGTAATTTAGTTAATATAATCGAGGTCGAATGTAACTTAAACTTAACAATGGTCGGGGTCTTTATGGGTGTTAATTTGAATGAAGTCATATATAACCCGTAGTTAACTTAAACGAGCGAATGTAAATTCGAGCGAGGTCATCGTTATTGTATTTGATCAAGGTCAAATTTTATTCATTTCAAAATGAGGTCAAATGTTATTTTATTCGAATGGGGTCGAATGTTATTTGATTCGAATAAGGTCGAATGCTATTTTATTCGAACGAGGTCGAATGTTATTTGATTTGAACAAGGTCGAATTTTATTTGATTCGAACGAGGTTGAATATTATTTTATTTAACAATTTCGAATGTTATTTTATTTGAATGAGGTCAAATGTTATTTTATTTGAACGAGGTCAAATGTTATTTGATTCAATAATTCGATTTGAACGAGGTCAAATGTTATTTTATTGAACGAGGTCAAATATTATTTTATTCAAATGAGATCGAATGTAATATATTCGATTGTGGCTCTGGATTGAGTAGATATTGAGGCAATATTTTTCTAGAAACATGAGCGAACATACATTTGTGCTTTGCTCGTACTTGGAGAAATTTACATATTTTTTGGGTTGGCATTCCAGTCCCAATCTATCTAGTCCCTTCATTGGGGGACTTGGAGATATGTGGAGAGGTTGGTCAATGAACTCACTGTCATGTTCCTTTTTTTGTCAACACTTCGATTTGAAGTGTCCCCCTTATTGCCTCATTAAAAACTTCCTCAAGAAAACCCAATTGGGACAAAACTCAAGTGAGGGAAAACAAGTACGACTTGGAGTACACCTATTCTTAAAATTTGAAGTAATTGAGGTGCGAAGTTCCAGTTATTCAGTAGCAACTTTTCATCCATTGTTTCTAGTTGAAATGACCCAGTGTTTGCTTCTGTTGTGATTTTGTATGGGTCATCCAAATACGTTCCCAGCTTTCCCTCCCGTGAGTCTTTTCTTGCTTGTGTTTTGGCCTTGAGCATGTACTACCCGACTTTGAGTGGTCTGACCTTGGCTTTTTTGTTATAGTAGAGTTGTGCCTGGTTTTTTCGGCGATCATCCTTATGTAGGCCATATATCTCAATTTTTGGGCTTCATCGAGTCCGGGCTTCCACTTTTATCGTTCCTCGGCCTGCTCTCATGGTAATATCCCAAATTGCTCTCTCCGACTTCGATTGGTATTACTGCATCTGTCCCATAGACTAACAAGTAGGGCATATATCCTGTTCTTCTCTTTGAAGTTGTGTGGTATGCCCATAGCAGTTCTAGACATAGTCTCTTGGCATCCTTGAGCCTTTACTTCATGATGTCCAGTATTGAATTATTGGATGACTCCGATTGCCCATTATCCATGGGGTGGTATGGGGTGGAGAGTATTCTTTTGATATGCCAGTTTTCAAAAATTTCGGCTAACGTTTTTCCAGTAAATTGGGGTCCATTGCCGCAGCTGATATCTTTGGGGAGGATGAAGTAGCACACAATGTTTTTCCATATAAAGGCGATCACTTCCTACTCGCATATTTGAGCGAATGCTCCTGCTTCTACCCATTTAGAAGAATAGTCAGTTAAAATAATAAAACAATATATGTTACCTTGTCTTGCAGGGAGGGGGCTGACGATATCCATCCCTAACTTGATGAAAGAGCAAGGAGAGGTGACCAAGTGGAGTTTCTCGCCTTCTTGGTGGATCATCAGGGGATATTTTTGCATTGCTCGCTTTTTTTCATGAAGTCCGCTGCCTTTTTTTTATAGTAGGCCAGTAATAACCTGCCCGTATGAGGAATTTGACTAGAGCTCGGTTGCCGGAATGAGCTCTGCAGTAGCCTTCATGGACTTCTTCTAGGATGCGTTGCGTTTGATTCGGCCCCATGCATTTCTCTTGAGGGGCGAGGGCTGATGCATGTCCTCTTGTATGGACCATTGTGAATGATGTTGTATTTGGTCACTTGCATCCAAAGATTCTTGGCTTCCTTTTAATTATCTAGGAGTACGCGATCCTAAAAGTACGCAACAATACGGTTGCGCCAATCCCAGAGATTTATTGTCCTTACCTCAATATGATCTATTGACGAGTGGATGAGGGTGACCACGCTCATTTCACCAGTTGTGCTTCGAGTAGCTGCCGTTAGTTTGTCGAGGCCGTCGACTTTGGTCTTTTTTGACCAAGGGATTTGTTCGATCTGGCATTCAATAAATCGGGCAGTAATTTACAGATTTCAGCTTGGTATATTTGCAACTATTTCTCTTTGATTTTGAAAGTCCCTATGACTTGGTTGACCATGAGCTGAGAGTTGAAGCGTAGGATGACCCGCCTCGCCCAGTAATTAAGTGCTAGCCTTAATTCTGCAATCATGATCTCATACTCGGCCTAATTGTTAGTCATGTCTGGGCACCTTATGGACTGGCAAATAACATCAGCTGTCGGAACCTCGAGCAGGAGTCCTAGTCAGGATCCTGACTCATTGGAAGCATTATTGGTGCACAAAATCCATTAATATATTGTTTATGGAGAAGATGTGGGCGTCTTTTTGTCGACTTCGGGCATAATTTATAAGCTGAAGTTGGAGACGAAATCGGCAAGGAATTGTGATTTTATTACCGTCTGTGGTTGATATGTGATATCATGTTCTCTTAGTTCTATGGCTGACTTAGCTAACCTTCCTGATAGCTCGGTCTTATGCATAATACTTCTCAAGAGGGAAAGTTTTAACTACCGAGATGGGGTGGAACTAGAAGTAAAGTCTAAGATGTCGTGAAGCTTCCCATGGCCAGTGCCAATTTTTTGAGGTGAGGTACCACGTCTCGATGTCGATTTAGGTTTTGATAATATAATATATATGTGAGATGTTGTACCTTTGTCTTCTAAGACCAGTACTGCACTCACCGCTACTTTAGATATGACGAGGGTGACGAGGAGACGTTCCCAATGATTTAATTTGGCAAGAAATGGTGGTGATGATATATAAGCCTTTAAATCCTTTAGGGCTTATACACATTTGGAAGTCCATTGGAGGCCGTTGTCCTTCTTGAGCGTGGGAAAAAACTTATGGCATATGTCAAATGATCGCGAGATGAATCTCAACAAGGCGACGATGCGGTCGGTCAGCTTCCGAACTTGTTTTTTGCTGGTTAAGGCTTTGATCTAGTCAGGGTTGATCTTGATGCCTCTTTGCGATTCTAGGAAATCTAAGAATTTTCTGAGGTTACGCTGAACGCACACTTCTCAGGGTTTAGTTTCATCCTGTATCACGCGAGTATGTAGAAGGCCTCTTTTAGGTGGTCGATGTGATCTTCTTTCTTTCTGGATTTACCAACATATCATCTATGTATACTTTCATGGTCTTGATGAGTTGGTCTTTGAACATTATCATCACCAACCTTTGGTATGTCTTCCCCATGTTTTTGAGTTTGAAAGGCATCACCCTGTAGAAATACGTTCCTTGGTGGGTGATGAATGCGGTTTTCTCCTATTCATCCTCTTCCATGAGGATCTAGTTATAGCCCGAGTAAGCATATAACAAGCTTAGCAGTTCATGCCCGGTTGTTGCGTCAATAAGCTGGTCAATATGGGGTAGCGGGAGAATGAGTCTTTTGGGAATTCTTTATTAAAATCTATAAATACGCACATCCGCCATTTGATGTTCTTCTTTTTACCATGACCACGTTGGCAACCTGTTGGGGATATTTTGATTCCCTTATGGAGTCATTTTCCAACAATTTATCAACCTCCTCGTGGACTGCATCGTTTATTGCAGAATTGAACTTACGTCTAACTTGACTTATCGGGGGGGAGGGGGGGTAGAATGGGTCGACTTTCAACTGATGTGTCGCGACCTCCTTGGGATACCTTGCATGTCTGGATGGGTAAAGTAAACAAGTCTGTGTAGTTAAGAAATGACGAAATTTACCTAGTTCATGAAGCTTGCGGCCGATGTAGCCTTTATTGCTGTGGTTGTTATCATCAGTTTGACGGGGTCGATGTCTTCTACGGTTGATCCCTAGGCCCCTATTTTTTAAGGGTCTTTGTGACGTATGCCGTTTCATTATTGCTCGACTGATAAGTAGGATTTTAACGTGTTTTATGCCCCTACTTGCCTATGCTTTGAGTATAATTTGCTATAAAATAGTCCCAAAATGCTTACATGTTGTGCTTGATTGCAGGTTTGAGCGACAAAGTGACGAAATGTCAAAGATCATCTCAAAATGGAGTGAAACCTACTCAAGTATCAAAGGCCAAGTGAATTGGTGGGAAAATGAGGTAGTGCAGACCGCATAATTGTAAGTGGCTGCATTAGGGGTTTCTGAGAAGAGCATAATCAGGCCTTTAACAATGCGGTCGTGGTTGAAAATGTGTGACCCGCATTCAGCTCACGCGGCCGCACCATTATGTCATGTGGTCCGTGCCCAGAGGTTCAGAAAGGATGTAGTTTTGGCAATTGCAAGCCACGAGGCCGCGGTCACTATCAGGTGGCCCGCGCCAGACCTTCACGCAGTTGTGCCACATCTTCATGCATTCCAAGCTAGATACTTCAGAAAGCGTGACAATGGAAGTCAAAGAGCTAGTGTGGCCGCGGTCATAATTGTGTGGCACGCACTGACCCCACAGGGATAAATTTGGTTCAGTTTTTACAGCCCACCATATATAGAACATTTTACCATTTTTAGGTTAAGTATTATGTATTGAACAGAGCTGCGCTCGTGAGGATGAAAGTTTTTGCCTATTTTTTGACATTTTAGCATTAATTTCTCCATAGATTCTTATAATTTTATCTGAGTAATTAATTAATATGTCTATTTCTTCTTTTATTTCTTCAGTTTCTTCTTCATTATGTCTAGCTAAACCCATTAGCTAGGGTTGTGGCTCAACCCTAGTATCGGTAATTAATGGGTGTTTCTTTCTAAGGATGGATTGATGTTGGGTATTTTTTATTTGGGTTAATTTTATGCTTTAATTAAGGATTGGTGGTTGCAAACGTTGATTCTAACTTAGTGAGTTTTGACTCTTCTTGAGAAAGAGAGTCTATAACCCCAAAACGTACCCAACAAGGAATTGGGATGGACCCATGAGAAATGGTAGTCCCAATTAACGGGTTAAATCTTGAGAGAGTAATTACCCTACTTGAACCCTAGTTGCTTGGTCTAATTGGCCTACCTAATTGGACAATAGAGAGTCAATTCGGCATAATCACTCTCCCTACCGAGAGGTATAGAGTGGATACAATTGTGCAACGGCTATAGCATAAATTCCAAATATGTGAATCTATTATTAATAGTTTCTACCCGTTAGTTAACCACCTAGGTGATGCCACAACCCTAGTGCCTTTGTCCTTATTAGTTACAAACGTGCAATATTTCCTTAGCATAATTTAGTCTTAATCTTTAATTCATAATAGTAGTTATTAATACAAAGAAAACTCAAAAATTTTAGGAGTGCAATTACAAGTACAAACGAAATTCTAGGCTAATCAGACAATACAACTCCATTCCAAGCTCCCTGTGGAAATTCGATCCCGCACCACTATTTGGGTAAAAGCAGTAGCGACCCGCTCTCGTTATATTCATGTAGGGTTGAGTTAGAAGCGATTACTTTTTAGCCCCGTTGCCGGGGGAGCTTAGTGTGTTAACTATTTATGTAGCTAGTTTTGTATTTTGCTTCTCCTTCCTTCTTTTTACTAACTTTATTTGTGTCAATCACTAAGGTACACATGGATTTGAATTCAAATGACCCTCTAGGAAACGTAGTCATGGGGGAGGAGGTTGAGGATCTAGAACAAGAAGATTTATTACCATAAGCTCTGAGGAGAGTTCGAAATGCCAACACAAATGCCAATGTAAATGAGAACATACCAGACCCTCCTCCACCTCCACCAAGAGTGGCCCCAAGAGTTCTCCCTAATCAAGGGTAAGCGAGTGCAATAGTTCCTCCCTAAATCAGGACGGGGAACTTCTAAATTACTCACCTTTCTCGAACAACGAGGTTATTTCAGGGGCTTCTCCGATGAGAATACTTATAAACATTTGAAAGGGTTAGTGGATACTTGTTGGGGTAGCAAGCAGAGAAATGTCTTAGAGGATGCATTGAGACTGAGACTTTTCCCGTTCTCTCTTCGAGGAAAGGCGTTGGATTGGTTAGGGAGGCTCCCCAATCATTCTATCACTACATGGGATGAATTGGCGGACATGTTCATCGCTAAGTTCTTTTCTCCAAGTCACATAGAGGCGCTCCATGATGAGATTTTTTCTTTCAAACAAGAGCCAACAGAACCCTTGCACGAAATTTGGGGGAGATTTAGAACTATGGTCAAAGAGTGTCCAAACAGTAATTTGAATGATGTGATGATTCAACAAACGTTCAATAGAGAGATCAACACAACCAACCAATGTATTGTGAACAAGTTGGCGGGAGGAAATTTTATGAAGCTTCCTTAAAATGAAGCTTGTGATGTGTTAGATGAAATGGCTGATACTTCTTCGGCATGGCAAAGCCGGGCAAACGTTCCTCAAGGTGACCCTAGTTTCATCCATTTGCATAAGAAGTTTCATGATCACGGCCAAGCCATTTCCAAACTCACTACAACAATGAATCAATTGGCAAAGGCGCAATTGCAACAAGTCCAAAGCCCGCGCCAAGTCAATGCCATGGAAGGAGTGAATATGATGAAAATGAGGCATAGAGGACAATTGCCTCAATGAAATATTCAAACTATGATGGTGGGGTTGATTATTCAAATAAGTGCTCTGATGATTCAAGCGAGGAAGTCTAATATGTCAATACCTATCAATAATATAGAAGAAATTAAGGGAACCACAATGGCAACCCCAAGGAAATTGGGGCAATCATCAAGGTGGTAATGGGAATGATAACAACAACCAAGGTGGAAATGGGGGGAACAAGAATTTGGGTAGTAAAGGGAATTGGAACAGTAACAACAATGATAATTGGAACAACAAAAATGGTCAAGGTGGGTGGAATAACAATGGTGGTCAAGGTAATCAGGGGCAAGGCTTTAAAAGGCCTCCGATGAATCAACAAACGAACAATCCGTGTCCATTTCAATCTCAAGGGTCTAGTTCTTTGGGAAATGGTTTTGGTAGAATTGAAGTTATGTTTGAGCAAATGATGAAGAAGAACCAAGACTTCAATGCTCAATTGGCTTCCCACCACCCTTCTATCCGTAACTTGGAGGTGCAATTCGGCAAAATTTCACAATCTTTAAATACTCTCCCAAAGGGTGCTCTACCAAGTGATACGGTAGTAAAACCTAAGGGTGGGCACAAAAATCATGTGATGGAAGTGACAACGCGAAGTGGAAAAGGTGGTGATGTGCATGCCTCAAGAGGAAATCAAGTTATGGTTGATGAAAATGTAATGATATACCTTTGGTGGTTGAGAATGTAGTGGAACCCAATGTGAATAGTGAGGTGCGGATTAATATTAATGAAGTTGAGGAGGAGACACAAGAAGCAGTGAAACCATCTAGGGAACACGTGATTGATATGCCCGTGCCGGTGGTGCCAAAAGCCAAGGCACCCTTGCCTAGGCCTCCTCCGCCCTATCTTAAATAGTTGGCCAAGAAAAATGGTGACAACCAATTCAAGAAATTCATTGATATGATGAAGAGTTTGACTATCAACGCGCCTTTGGTGGAGGCACTCGAGCAAATGCGGTATGCAGAATTCATGAAAGATTTGGTTATGAAAAAGAGGTCAATAGAGTATGAGACAATCAAGATGATACTCAAATGAGTTCTATTGTACATTCCATGGCGCCAAAACTCGAGGATCCTAGAGCATTTACTATGCCTTGTACCATTGGAAGTGCCGACTTTGCGAAAGCCCTATGAGATTTTGCTGCGAGCATAAACTTAATGCCATATTCGATCTTTAAGACCTTGGGAATCAGAAAACCTCTCCCAACTTCAATGAGGCTCCAAATGGCAGATTGGTCAATGAAGCGGCATTTGGGTGTAATTGATGATGTCCTTGTTCGTGTTGATAAGTTAATCTTGCCGCCTGACTTTATCATATTGCATTGTGAGGTGGACTTTGAAGTCCCTATTATTCTTGGAAGACCTTTCCTAGCTACGGGGCAAGGCTTTTTCGATGTTGAGGTGGGAGACTTAACCTTCCATGTTGGTCATGAAAAGGTGGTGTTCCATGTGTGCAAGTCTATGAGGCAATCATATAGCACTGATGTATGCTCGTTTGTTGACATTGTCATGGCGGTGATAGTGGATGACACAAGCGCAATGATTAATGTTGAAGATCCACTTGAGGCAGTGCTTTTGAACATGGATATTAATGATGATGCCGGGAGAATGGAGTGTGCAAATGCATTACATGGTATGGGTTGGTATTCTTATGAGCCTAGGAAGTTATCCTTGGATCTTGAGAATCACAATACTCCACCAACCAAGCCATCAATCGAGGATCCGCCGGTGTTGGAGCTGAAACCATTTCCTCCTCACCTGATGTATGAATACTTGGACCGTAATTTCACTTTGCCAGTTATTCTTTCATCTTACTTAACTAAAATACAGGTTGACGCCACCTTGGCGGTTCTACTAAGTGCAAGAGGGCAATTGGATGGACATTGGCCGATATTCGGGGTATAAGCCTTGCGTTTTGCATGCATAAGATCATTTTGGAGGAGGATGCGAGGCCTTCACTTGAACATCAAAGGAGACTCAACGAAGCTATGCAAGAAGTGGCTAAGAAAGAAGTTATCAAGTGGCTTGACACCGGTGTGGTGTATCCTATCTCTGACAAATCTTGGACTTCTCCGGTGCAATGCATATCGAAGAAGGGTGGGATGACTATGATGACCAATGCCAATAATAATGTTATTCCTACTCAGACGGTGATGGGATGGAGAGTTTGTATGGACTACCAAAAGCTTAACAAGGTGACTCGAAAGGATCATTTCCCATTTTCGTTCCTTGACCAAATGATTGATCGTCTTGTGGGCCTATCGTTCTATTCCTTTTTAGATGGGTACCATCAAATTCTCAATGCCCTAGAATACCAAGAGAAGACGACCTTAATAATTCCATATGGAACATTCGCATTCTCGAGGATGCCATTTGGATTGTGTAATGCTCCGACGAACTTCCAACGATGTATGTTGGCTATTTTAATCGACATGGTGGAAGATATATTGGAGGTATTCATGGATGATTTTAGCGTGGTTGGGGATTCGTTCGATGAATGTTTGGTAAATCTGGATAGAGTGTTGGCCCGATGTGAAGACATGAACATAGTTCTCAATTGGGAAAAATACCATTTTATGGTAGAATAGGGTATTGTGTTGGGTCACAAGATTTCGAAGAGAGTTATTGCAGTTGACAAGGCCAAGATCGAAGTTATTTCAAGGCTACATCCCCCCAGTTCTGTCAAAGGGGTGAGCAGTTTTCTTGGGCACACAGGTTTCTATCGAAGATTCATCAAAGATTTTTCTAAGGTAGTTAACCCATTGTGCAATTTGCTAGAGAAGGAGGCCAAGTTTGTTTTTGATGAGAAATGCATGGAGGCTTTCGAGCTTCTAAAGCATAAGTTGACAACAACCCCTATTATTACCGTACCCAATTGGAGCTTTCCCTTCGAGCTCATGTGTGATGCTAATGATGTTGTGGTAGGGGCGGTCTTGGGCAAAAGAATCAACAAGTTGTTCCATCCGTTGTTTTACTCAAGAAAGACTATGAATGAAGCTCAAAGGAGTTACACGGTCACCGAGAAGGAATTTCTATCTATTATATTTGCCATGGAAAAGTTTCCACCATACCTTATGGGGACCAAAGTGATTATCCATATCGATCCTGTCGCCCTTAGGTATTTTATGACCAAGAAAGACTCCAAGGCAAGGTTGATGAAATGGGTGTTACTTCTTCAAGAATTTGATCTACAAATTGTGGACCGGAAAAGGAGTGAAGATCAAGTGGCGGACCACTTGTTCCGCTTGGAGGAAGAGGGGAGGCCTTCTGACGGACATGAGATCAATGATGAATTTTTGGCTAAGCAACTCCTCGTGGTGTCAATGCATGATATGATGTGGTTCTCCGGTGTCGCCAACTATCTTCCAAACGGTATAATCTCGTACAAGCTCTCTTCTAACCTAAGGAAGAAGCTCAAGCGGTATAGTTTGGAGTTTTATTGGTATAAGACATATTAGTTCAAGATTTTCACCAATGGTGTGATTCGTCGATATGTCCTGGAAGAAGAACAGTTGAGTATTTGTGAGGCTTGTCATTCCTCTCCCTATGGAGGCCATCATAGCGGGGTGAGGACGGCTTTTAAGGTGCTTAGTTGCGAATTCTATTGGCCCTCCTTATTCAAAGATTTTGGTGACTTTTTTAAGAGGTGTGATGAATGCCAATGAGTCACTGGGATTTCTAAAAAGGATGAGATGCCTCTCAACACAATTCTAGATATGGACATTTTTTATGTTTGGGGTATTTACTTTATGGGTCCTTTCGTGAGCTCTTGTGGGAACACTTACATTTTTGTGGTGGTGGATTATGTTTTGAAGTGGGTTGAAGCCGTAGCTTTGAGTATAATTTGCTATAAAATAGTCCCAAAATGCTTACAGGTTGTGCTTGATTGCAGGTTTGGGTGACAGAGTGACGAAATGTCAAAGATTGGCTCAAAACATAGTGAAACCTTCTCAAGTATCAAAGGCCAAGTGAAGTGGTGGAAAAAGGAGCTAGTGCAGACTGCACAATTGTGCATGCGGCCGCACTAAGGGTTTCGGAGAAGAGCATAATCAAGACTTTAAACCATGTGCCCGCGGTTGGAAATGTGCGACCCGCATTCAGCTCACGCGGCTGCACTATTGTGACATGCGGTCAGTGCCAAGACGTTCAGAGAGGATGTAGTTTTGGGCAATTGCAAGCCACACGGCCGCGGTCACCATCATGCGGCCCGTGCCATACCTTCACGTGGCTGTTGGAAACACGTTTCAAATGCAATATACTAAACGTGTGTTCTTTTGTAGGTTTTGATGAATGTCAAACAAAGCAAAAAGCGATATATAGCAGTACTCAAGGACAAGCACAAAATGGATGCATTACAAGAAGCTCAAGACAAAGTTTAGAAATGTTATAATTGAGTCAATATTAATTGTGATCTTGATTCCTCAACTTGGCTCATAACATGGCTTCTCTACTAAAATTATTTTTCCAAAATCATGCATATTTAAATTAAGTGTCAAATGATTTTAAACTATGCATATTTACATTTGTTAAAATGTTTTCCAAGCATGCCTCAAAAATCTGGGCTAAGATAATCGATTATGTACTTATGATAATCGAGTATCTCTAAGCCAAGACTGCATGACAATCGATTGTGAATTAATGATAATCGATTGTGAGTAAGTCAGTTAACATCAGGTTTTTGCAAACTGCATAACAATCGATTGTGTACTTATGATAATCGATTGTTAACTGAGGCAAAGTTTTCAAAACTCATAAAAATCGATTATGAACTAATGGTAATCGATTAGAATGAGAAAAATGTCTCCCAGTGATTTTAAATAAAATGATAATCGATTGTGGCTTTTGATAATCGATTATATATGAGACAGAGAGTTTTGAAATTAATTAATAATCGATTATTCCATTTGATAATCGATTGTTGAAGCTGACCGTTGTCATATATTTTCAATTACCTTCAGGTAATCGATTGTTGATATTTAACAATCGATGTTTTGCTTAAAATCTGGAAAAGATTTTCTGAACGTTGTTAAAATAATCGATTGTTGATTTCCGGACAATCGATGTTTTATGCCAAAAATTGGAAAGGATTTCTTAACGTTATAAATAATCGATTATTGATTTGAAGTAATCGATTGTTGACGTAAAATCTGGGATTGAATTTTTAATCTGATAGGCAAACAATCGATTGTTTAGTCTTGACAATCGATTGTCACTGAGTAATTTCAGCAATCCTTAATTGGCAATTAGACAACGGTAAGACTGAGTTTTTCACCTATAAATACAGCTTCAACTCAGTGTTTTCACAACAACAACATATACACTTTGAGTATTTTCATTGCTAAAAGCTTTCTTACATTGATCATCATTTTTCATTCATCCATAAAGCTTTTTTGAAGAGCCATTCTATTGAGCTAAGTTGTTGTGATCTTGAGCGTACTATTTCTACTCATATCCACTCATTAAGGAGTGCTTTGTAAAGTGAGTGTGTTTTGTGTTTGTAAGAGAATTGCGATTCTCGTTTGTTGAGGAACTTGTGATTCCTCGGTTGAAGTCTTTGGGATTGTTATCCCCGAGCAGTTGAAGTCTTTGGGATTGTTATCCCCGAGCAGTTGAAGTCTTTGGGATTGTTATCCCCGAGCAGTTGAAGTCTTTGGGATTGTTATCCCCGAGCAGTTGAAGTCTTTGGGATTGTTATCCCCGAGCAATTGAAGTCTTTGGGATTGGTATCCCCGAGCAATTGAAGTCTTTGGGATTGTGATCCCCGAGCAACTAGGTGAGGCTTGTGTCCTCAGCTGTAACGGTTTGTTAAGCACCCGTAAGCTTGACAAGTTTAGTGGAAATCTCGAGAGAGTCTCTCGGGGACTGGACTAACCACGTTTGTGGCCAACCAGGATACATCATTGTGTAAGTTTATTCTACTGCACTTGTTTTAATTTCTGCAAAGTTTTTAAATTCCGCACTAAAACGCTTAATATTTTTAAAACGCTATTCACCCCCCCCCCCTCTAGCGTAAAGCGTATTGTCCAACAATTGGTATCAGAGCCATACTCTCTGAAAAACTTAACCGTTTGAGAGAACCATCCATGGCTTCTACTCTAAATTTCTTTGCAGGAATAGGTGAAGGAGAATGCAGCATGTCGCCTCCAATATTAGAAGAAAACGACTACTCAGTCTGGAAATATCGGATGCAAGTTTTTACAATGGCAAACGATTTGTATCTATGGCAAGCTATTAAACACAGTGATCAACTGACGACAAAAGTCGGGAAAGATAAGGTAAGTGAATACAACACTAAAGCTATGAATATATTACATAACGCCTTGAACCAGGAACTTTGGCGAAAAATCTCCACTATAAAACTGCTAAGGAAATGTGGGACAAACTTGAGGAATTGCACGAAAACACGCCTCAAAAAGCGGGCAGCACAAACGATGAATCAACTGGTCAGTGCCTCATGGCAGACGAAAAAGACGAGGTAAGTACATCTAACGATATGCAAATTGCTTATAACAAACTGCATGATGAGTTGGTAAATGCTTCTAAGACTATTAAAGATTTACAAAGAACTCTTTCTTTACAAGAAGAGGATTTTCAAAAACAACTCTTTTTAAAAGACAAGGACTTTGAAGAACGTCTTTCTTTAGCTCAAAAAGGTGTTGAAAATCTGTCTCGTGATAACGAGAATCTTGCAAATGAAAATCAATTTTTGTTAAATGATAGTATAGAACTTAGACAAGTCATCAAGACTATGCATGAAGCCTCTTGTGTTGATAAATGCTCTACTTGTACTGCTTGTGAGTCCTTAAAACTAGAAAACACAGAACTTAGGAAAACATTAGAAACACGTAGTAAAGAAGTTCCTAAAGTTGTTGAAAAAGAAACGCCTAAGAAATATCAACGGCATAAAAACAAAAACTTCACTACTCCACCTAGAAATAACTCTAAGGTATTAAACAAGCCTAGAACAAATTCTTTTAGACCACCTAGACATTATGCTAGAATGTATGAAAATAAGGGTAGAACTAATATCTTTAGACAACCTAGATCCGAATCTAGGATTCTTGCAAACAAGCCTACAAATAGTAATTTTCGGCAACCAAGAAATAACTCTAGGAACGAGCTTAGACCACCTAGACATGACACTAGGTCCTTCAACAAGTCTAGCACTAATGACTTTAGACCATCTAGATATTATACTAGAAATGGGAACAATATATCTAGTGTTAATCTTTTTCATTCGCCTAGAACTTTGTTGGCTCAACCTAGGCATCAACACAACCCGAACGTAGTATGTCATTACTGCAATCGTATAGGTCATATTGCACCTATGTGTTTTACAAAGCATAGAGATTCTTCATATTATTATGGTCGTTATTTGCCTAACCCCCAAGGACCCAAAATGGTATGGGTACCTAAAGAATATTAATTTGCTTTGTAGGTGTGCTTGAAGGGATCAAGTGTACTATGGTACCTTGACAGTGGATGCTCCAGACACATGACAGGAGACGAATCCAAATTCCTTCAACTAGAGCACAAAGAAGGAGGAAGCGTTGTATTCGGTGACAACAATAAAGGACAAATTATTGGCATCGGATCGGTCGGCATTCTGGAAAGTCTAAAGGACAAAATTCAAGAAGAACCACCATGGAAAGAAATTTACAAAACGGTGGAACAACCAATTGAAGAAGCTCCTCAACCGGAAAATGAACCAAAAGAGCAAATAGAATGGAGGACAGTCAAAGACCATCCTCTCGATCAGGTAATAGGCGACGTTGGAGGGAAGGTAAGTACCCGGAGCTCCCTTAGAAATACCTTAGATCTTACTGCTTTTGTTTCTCAAATTGAACCCAAAACCATCTCTGAAGCAATTGGGGATGAATTTTGGACCTTGGCAATGCAAGAGGAGCTTAACCAATTCAAACGTAACAACGTTTGGGATTTGGTGCCAAGACCCGAAGGTCATACCATAATTGGTACGAAATGGGTTTTTCGAAATAAATTAGATGAAAATGGCATAATCACTAGAAACAAAGCTAGGCTTGTGGCTCAAGGCTATAATCAAGAAGAAGGGATTGATTATGATGAGACATATGCTCCGGTAGCTAGATTAGAGGCCATCCGTTTGTTGCTTGCTTTTGCATCTTCTATGAATTTCATTTTATATCAAATGGATGTGAAAAGTGCCTTTTTAAATGGTTTTATCCAAGAAGAAGTTTATGTAAAGCAACCCCCCGGTTTTGAAGACTTTAATTTTCCTAATCATGTTTTCAAACTCAAAAAGGCCCTTTATGGTTTAAAACAAGCTCCTCGAGCTTGGTATGAAAGGTTGAGTAAATTTCTTTTAGAAAATAATTTTATTCGTGGAAAAGTTGACACAACTTTATTTGTCAAGCATGAAAATAATGATATCTTGCTAGTTCAAATATATGTAGATGATATCATTTTTGGTGCTACTAACAATGCTCTATGCAAGGAATTTTCAAACTTAATGACTAGCGAATTTGAGATGTCCATGATGGGTGAGTTACAATTCTTTTTGGGATTACAAGTAAAACAAATGAAGGAAGGTACATTCATTTGTCAAAGCAAGTATTGCAAAGAACTGCTTAAACGTTTTGATATGAACAATGCAAAGGAAATGGCAACTCCCATGAGCACATCCGATCATCTCGACAAAGATGAAAAAGGTAAGGAAGTCGACATCAAAAAGTACCGAGGTATGATTGGCTCTCTTCTTTATCTTACTGCTAGTCGTCCGGACATCATGTTTAGCGTGTGCGTCTGTGCCCGTTATCAATCATGTCCGAAAGAGTCTCACCTTACTGCGGTAAAGCGGATTCTAAGGTATCTTGTCGGTACTACCAATATGGGTCTATGGTACCCCAAAGGTTCTTCATGCCAACTTATTGGCTATTCCGACTCCGATTTTGCTGGATGCAAATTGGACCGCAAGAGCACTAGCGGCACTTGCCACTTGCTCGGTAGCGCTTTAGTTTCTTGGTTTAGTAAGAAGCAAGTTAGTGTTGCGTTGTCCACAACCGAGGCTGAATATGTAGCCACGGGGAGTTGTTGCGCTCAAATCCTATGGATGAAACAACAACTCTTGGACTATGGCCTACGTCTTGACCACATTCCTCTTAGATGTGACAACACTAGTGCCATATGCTTGACGAAGAACCCCATTCTTCACTCGCGAACAAAACACATTGAAATTAGACATCATTTTATTAGAGATCACGTTCTAAAAGGCGATGTCGAAATTGAATTTGTTGAAACAAAAAGCCAATTGGCAGACATCTTTACAAAGCCCTTAGATAAAGAGTCCTTCTTCCGAATTCGTAGTGAACTCGGGATCCTTGACTCCACGTTGATCTAAGTCATGCATTGCATTTTATTTCTTACATAATTTCTAACTTGAGCGTCGGAGGCGTCTAACACTTTTTTGCAGGTATCACCCTAAAGAAAAGGGGATCATAAAAGCATGACGCAAAATACTCAAGTATTCTACAGGAAAATCGCCGTCAAACAATCGATTACTGTATCAATAATCGATTACTTTTGTTATCTTTATTTTCCAATAAATAAACTTTTGTTTATTTCATATGTTTTTTTGCATATTCTTCCCTTGTATATATTTTTGCTAATGGCAAAAGGGGGAAGAAACGGGATATCAAGAAGTATGCTATATCACTCTCAACTTCATTCATGCTTAAAGTGAGGGGGAACATGAATTGAGGGGGAACATCAAATTGCATACTTTACACTTGTCTTGGATTATCAAAATAATTATTGCATATATCCCGCTTATGTTTGCCATTATCAAAAAGGGGGAAATTGTTGGAAACACGTTTCAAATGCAATATACTAAACGTGTGTTCTTTTGTAGGTTTTGATGAATGTCAAACAAAGCAAAAAGCGATATATAGCAGTACTCAAGGACAAGCACAAAATGGATGCATTACAAGAAGCTCAAGACAAAGTTTAGAAATGTTATAATTGAGTCAATATTAATTGTGATCTTGATTCCTCAACTTGGCTCATAACATGGCTTCTCTACTAAAATTATTTTTCCAAAATCATGCATATTTAAATTAAGTGTCAAATGATTTTAAACTATGCATATTTACATTTGTTAAAATGTTTTCCAAGCATGCCTCAAAAATCTGGGCTAAGATAATCGATTATGTACTTATGATAATCGAGTATCTCTAAGCCAAGACTGCATGACAATCGATTGTGAATTAATGATAATCGATTGTGAGTAAGTCAGTTAACATCAGGTTTTTGCAAACTGCATAACAATCGATTGTGTACTTATGATAATCGATTGTTAACTGAGGCAAAGTTTTCAAAACTCATAAAAATCGATTATGAACTAATGGTAATCGATTAGAATGAGAAAAATGTCTCCCAGTGATTTTAAATAAAATGATAATCGATTGTGGCTTTTGATAATCGATTATATATGAGACAGAGAGTTTTGAAATTAATTAATAATCGATTATTCCATTTGATAATCGATTGTTGAAGCTGACCGTTGTCATATATTTTCAATTACCTTCAGGTAATCGATTGTTGATATTTAACAATCGATGTTTTGCTTAAAATCTGGAAAAGATTTTCTGAACGTTGTTAAAATAATCGATTGTTGATTTCCGGACAATCGATGTTTTATGCCAAAAATTGGAAAGGATTTCTTAACGTTATAAATAATCGATTATTGATTTGAAGTAATCGATTGTTGACGTAAAATCTGGGATTGAATTTTTAATCTGATAGGCAAACAATCGATTGTTTAGTCTTGACAATCGATTGTCACTGAGTAATTTCAGCAATCCTTAATTGGCAATTAGACAACGGTAAGACTGAGTTTTTCACCTATAAATACAGCTTCAACTCAGTGTTTTCACAACAACAACATATACACTTTGAGTATTTTCATTGCTAAAAGCTTTCTTACATTGATCATCATTTTTCATTCATCCATAAAGCTTTTTTGAAGAGCCATTCTATTGAGCTAAGTTGTTGTGATCTTGAGCGTACTATTTCTACTCATATCCACTCATTAAGGAGTGCTTTGTAAAGTGAGTGTGTTTTGTGTTTGTAAGAGAATTGCGATTCTCGTTTGTTGAGGAACTTGTGATTCCTCGGTTGAAGTCTTTGGGATTGTTATCCCCGAGCAGTTGAAGTCTTTGGGATTGTTATCCCCGAGCAGTTGAAGTCTTTGGGATTGTTATCCCCGAGCAGTTGAAGTCTTTGGGATTGTTATCCCCGAGCAGTTGAAGTCTTTGGGATTGTTATCCCCGAGCAATTGAAGTCTTTGGGATTGGTATCCCCGAGCAATTGAAGTCTTTGGGATTGTGATCCCCGAGCAACTAGGTGAGGCTTGTGTCCTCAGCTGTAACGGTTTGTTAAGCACCCGTAAGCTTGACAAGTTTAGTGGAAATCTCGAGAGAGTCTCTCGGGGACTGGACTAACCACGTTTGTGGCCAACCAGGATACATCATTGTGTAAGTTTATTCTACTGCACTTGTTTTAATTTCTGCAAAGTTTTTAAATTCCGCACTAAAACGCTTAATATTTTTAAAACGCTATTCACCCCCCCCTCTAGCGTAAAGCGTATTGTCCAACAGTGGCCACACCACATCTTCATGCGGTCCACGCCAGATACTTCAGGGAGCTTGACAATGGAAGTCAAAGAGTCAGTGCGACCGCGATCATAATTGTGCGGCCCGAACTGGCCCTCCAAGGGCAATTTTATCAAGTTTTTTCAGCCCACAATAAATAGAATATTTTACCATTTTTAGGTTAAGTTTTAGGTATTGAACAGAGTTGCACTCATGAGGACGAATGTTTTAGCATATTTTGGAATTTTAGCATTAATTTCTCTGTAGATTCTTCTAGTTTTATCTTAGTAATTAATTAATATGTCTATTTCTTCAGTTTCTTCTTCAATTAAGTCTAGCTAAACCTATTAACCAAGGTCGTGGCTCAACCCTAGTATGGGTAATTGATGGGTGTTGCTTTCTAATGATAGATTGATGTTGGGTATTTTTTATTTGGGTTAGTTTAATGCTTGAATTAAGTATTGCTGGTTGCAAACATTGATTCTAACTTAGTGGATTTTGACTCTTCTTGAGAAAGAGAGTCTATAACACCAAAATTGACCCAACAAGGAATTGGGATGGACCTATGAGAAATGGTAGTCCTAATAACGGGTTAAATCTCAAGAGAGTAATCACCCTACTTGAACCCTAGTTACTTGGTCTAATTGGCCAACCCAATTGATCTTGAGAGAGTCAATTGGGCATACTCACTATCTCTACCAAGAGGTGTGAGAGTGGGTACAATTGTACAATGTTTATAGCATAAACCCCTGATATGTCAATCTATTATTAGTAGTTTCTACCCGTTAGTTAACCACCTAGGTGATGCCACGACTCAAGTGTCTTTCTCCCAATTAGTTACAAACTTGCAATATTTTCTTAGGATAATTTAGTCTTAATTTTTATTTCATAATAGTATCACTTGATAAAAAGAAAACCCAAAAAAGTTAGGAGTGCAATTAGAAGTACAAACGCAGTTTTAGGCTTATCAAACAAATACCACTCCACTCCAAGCTCCCTGTGGAAATTCGATTCCAAACCACCATTCGAGTAAAAGCTGTAGCGACTCTCTCTCCCTACATTCGTGTAGCGTTGAGTTGGCAATGATCATCGACCCCGGAACTGTTAATTGCTATGCCTCTTTTGCTTTGCCCTTCAATTGTTGGGTGTATTCACAATCCTAGGCAATATGATAGCACTCTCGAGGTGTGCATTGTTCTCCTCCTATGATGAACACTCCATATAGGGTGGGAATATTGATAACTTGGTAAATTGGAGGGGATGACTTTCTTGGTGTATATCTAGGGCCGACCAATTATGGTGTTATATGTCGTTTCCTAGTCCATGATGTGGAATGTGGTTTCGAGAGTGACGACAGCGGCCAGGACAGGGAGTGATTTCTCCAGATGTTCGCTTAACTGCATTGTTAAAACAGGTTAGTGTAATCAGCATAGCACTATCTTATCCCTGAGCTTCATTTTTGCAAGTACTCGAGGGTGGATAATGCACACGCCGCTCCCTTCATCCACCATGATGCGCTTTATATCTATATCTAATATTTGTATAGTGATAAAAAGAGGATCATAGTAAGGGAAAACAAAACCGTGAGTATCTTGGGTCGGGCGTAGAGGGCGTTTGACTTTCTGGTGCTTGGGTGAGGCCTCTTCTTTTGTGGCAACTTCACTTTTGGGCCGATCTTCTCTAATGCATAGAGTATTTCTGAAGGAGAGACACAAAAGTGTAAGCAGATAGTAATAGGGGGCATACGTCTCTCGCTCTGGTGAGTCCCTATCTTTGGCGTAGATGGACCTACTTTGTTAAGGGAGGTGGGCATGATGGCGCCCCTGATATATGTTTGATGCCTTTCTCGGTTGGTTTGTCGAATTACTAGATCTCTTTTGACATCATTTCTTTGTCATTCATGGGCTCCGCCTGCGCTGAGGTCAACCGTTGGCTTGGACAATTTAGGTTGTCTTCGTCATCATGGACTTTGGTAAAACTGGCATTGTGTATTTCATCGCTGGTGGTTGGGGGATATTTCATAAGCCAACTCAGCAAGCTTCTGGTCGCCCTCAAACCATTTCAGTTCAGCATGTTTTGGAAAACTTCTATAACCATGCTTTCTGATATGCTTGGTAAGGTCATCCTTACACGGTTGGATCGAGCGAGGAAGTCCCCCAGTCCCTCTCCAGGTGATTGTTTGATGGCAAATATATTTTTCACTCTTGCCGCCGCCTTTTTAGCTCCGGCATGGGCCGTTACGAACTTTTCAGCCATTTCTTCAAATGTTTCAATGGAGCATGCAGGCAACTACGAATACCAAGTTGATGCACCTACTGTGAGAGTTTTGCCAAATGTTTTCAACATGATAGAGGATACTTGTTCTTTGGCGAGATTGTTTCCCTTTATCGCGACGACTTAATGAGTCACATGATCTTCAGGGTCAGTCGTACCGCTGTATATTTTTAGGTAAGGCAAAATTTTGAAGGTTTTGGGTATAGTATGTAGGGCGAGTTTATCAATTTATATTTGTTCCATGAACCTACCGTCATCTCCATTTAGTAAGAGTTTTGGGGCGCCCGGTATTTTGTTTACCCTTTCTTGATTCTCTTTCATTTGGTCTCAAAGAATTTTGTTTAAATTTTCTATTTCTTCTGTCTTCCTTAAAATGGTTGTCAGGGTGTTGTCACCTGCATTACTAACAATATGAGTGATACATGTTGTTGGAGGGAGAGGCCTTGCTGCTCGGCCATCATTGGTGCAAAAGAAGTTCTTGCCTTCTCTTTGATTGATTTTTGGGCAGGATTGTCGAGGATGCCAGTCAGTGTGATTGTCAGCCAAGCCTCAAGTAGTTTTTTCACTACTGGTGCCGCCTCTTCCACTATGGACGTGGAAGCCCCTTTACCATGGGACGTTATTATACTGCCATGAGGGAGGGGTGAGTCACTTCTCCTAGGAGAGGCATTTGGCGTTACATCTTCAACCTCTGTTTCAGAAACCTCGTTAATGGCGTTTAAGAGGTTGGTGGTAAGATTGGTCACTGCCTCCATCCTTTCTTCTCCATTGCTTTCCATGTTAGATTTGTGTGTACAAGAGAGTAAGGGTTTTGCATTTTTTGTTTGTGCTAGTTATAAATCTAAAGGAAACTAAAATTTTAACTAGGAAATCCCCATAGACGGCGCCAATTTATTTGACCAAAAAATATTGATCTTTGATTAAACTAATTAATTTTAAATAAGAAAGGATTAAACCTAGTTAATGATAATAAATTCAGATCACTAATCGATTAATGTAAATAATGTAGAGCAGCGTTGAAAGAAGAGTAAATACAGTGTGCATTTTAGAGGGAATTTCAAGAAATAAATAATCATAAATGGCATTAAAGTAAATAAGTAGATTGATTAACCCAATATTGAATAGGGTGGTTGATTCCTCCTTTTGATTATAATGAATGATAAAAAATACTTTCTCTTTTTCCTATGGAGTTAACCTTCTAGGTAGAGTGAGAAACTCTCTTCCCTCTCTCTATATTCCCTATCTCTATCTCCATTTTCATAGAATTTGTCTCACTATCCACTTACCCAACTTCCCACATCCCACCCAAACCACCCGATATACAGCAAAATTATAAACAAATTAATTCGCATACTCTTTCTTCTAGTAGGGGAAACCAATTGATTGATGCCAAAAATCCCCTCTCACCAATTATGTTGGATACTATACCCCTACCTCAAGGTTCTTCATACAAGGAAGCACCTCTGTTGGACACTATTAGCAGCCAGATTACTCAAAATCCCATGCAACCACAAACCACTCAAATTTTTCCCATGCAACTAGCCTATAATTCCTATGGTTTGTCTAGCCATATGGCCACTCCACAAAACACCATAGAATCAAATGATAACCTACAAGTTTGACTTTCAGTAGGTGATCTTCAAAGGATATATCAACCATGGAAGTAATCTCTTATTATTAAGTTGATGGGAAAGTTTATCCTCCACCAATATCTCAGAAGGAAGATATACCAATTGTGGAAGCCAAATGAGCATTTCACCCTAATGGATCTAGGGGCTGATTATTTCATAGTAAAATTCTCCAAGGAGGAGAATATGTCCAGAGCTCTCAATAATAGACCATGGTTTGTTAATGGCTATCATCTATCAGTCCAAAAATGATAACCTAATTTTGTAGCAAGTGAGGCAAAACAATTAAAATCAATCGTGTGGATTCGATTACCTCAACTCCCTACTAAATTTTATGACTTAACCATTCTTTAAAAAATAGGGAATACTATAGGTCGTTTATTGAGGATTGATGCCTGCACTTCCTCAACTTTAAGAGGAAGGCATGCTCGACTTTCTGTTGAAGTTTCCATGAATAAGCCAGTAAAGCCAGTTTTCTATATTTGAAATTACAGACAACAAATACACTATGAGGGAGAAAACGTTATACGTATTAAGTATGGGAAATTAGGTCATAACCAATTAAAATAGTTAGTATCCTCACCGCTCCAAAAATCAAATGATATCCATAGAGCAACAACAGGACCTCAACAACAAGACTCCTCAAGCGATTGGGTAACTATCACGTTCAGCAAGAAGTAGAAAGCCAATGGATTAAACCAAGGTCACAATGCAAAAGGCAACAGTCAATGTACTCATCTGAACTCATCTCACACAATCATAGGTATGTCCTCTAAACCTCATAATGATTCCTATTATTCCTCTAGAACTTTGAATAATGAAACATTCTATACTATTGGTAACATGCCAAAGAATAAACAGTATAACGAAAAAAATAGGTTTAAACATCTTTGAGGCTCTGAAATCAATAGAGCACATAGTTTTGGAAGATGGTTTTGAAGATAATCCGGATTCAATCCCTGTTGCGCAATGCATGCTAAGTAGAAAGACAAAATTAAACACGTGTCAAGCAATAATCCCAGATTGGAACCCACATTCCAATCATTGCAAGAAGCTTCCACTAAAGACAAACCTAGAAATGACTTGGCTGCCCCTAATCTACCATGCACTACTAGTGCTAATCCTAACCAAACTACTACCCCTACACACCCTACATTACACTTGGCCATGCATGCAAAGGAGGATGTCCAAACGGCAAAAAATTCAAAGTCATTGGACAACTCAAAATCCTCTAAGGACATTATATATCAACACACGCTAACCCTATTACCGGACATGCATCAAAAGACCATTATTGAGATAAACAATCCTAAAAATTCTATAACTCTTACTAGCAGTATAAACGTCTTAAACACCATCCAAATAACAATGCCAAGACCACCTCTAACAGCAAGGAGAAGATTTTGGTTGATTCACCTAACAAACCAACTCAGACCCTCTGAAATGGCCAACCCTCCACAACTCCCTCCTCAACTAAAGAACCAACCCCTCTTCTTCACATCACCCCCTTCCCCACTCACAGAACTACCAACCGACATCTTGGCTAGAAGTAGGTCTCCTGGGCCATGAAATGACCTTCAATATACAGATCAACGGTCAGGAAATGGTAATAATAATCTAGAATACTTGTTACCTAACAAACTAATATTAGAGGGGATGCACCTGGCTATGAATAACTACACAAACCAAGCTTGGATCAACAACATTCTCAATCCCCTAGACCCACATATGAACCTTACTTTGATCCGGGAAATGCAGAGTTAATGGAACCTTACTTGAACTCCCAACCAATATATCAATCTACCAATGAGTCTCCTCTTCTTACAGGCAGAGGAGAGCATGATGATCAACCCAATTTTCATGCCGTAGAGTCATTATGCAGCCCAGGAAAACAACAACCCTCCAAACATGGCCCCAGACAACCTAGATCCAATTTTTCAAGCCAATGCTCCAGAATAAGGTCCTCCACAACCTCCAGTAGAGGAACAAGAACAACACCATTCACAAGGTACGCAACCGAGTGTAGAATTCTCAAGCCTAAACAAAGTAAAAATACTTCTCTTCCCAGACCTATGGAGCAAGAAATACATCTTCTATTGCCCTAGCACTATGTACAAATGCTTAATGCATGTTCATCTACCACAAGATCCCTCTGTAGTAAAGCAAGCTATCATCTTTGTTCCATCAAGAAGGAGGAGCCACAACTTAGTGGAAAGAGGGGTCCACTGTGAACCACCTCAGCCCCCTCTAATGAATAGAGCAACCACTATTATATTCTGGAATGTCTGAGGTGCTAATAATGATGATTTACAACGTAACTTTAGGGATCTAATTGATACCCACAAACCTTTCTTGGTGTCTCTCTTGGAAACTAGGATACATGCGCATGCTCCCGTCCTCCATGAATTCAATTTCTCTGGACTCATAGAGGTACATGCTGAAGGCCAGTCAGGGGGAATGGCTATCCTCTACAACCATGACATAGTCACGGTTGAGCACTTCACCAGAAATGATCAGGAGATCCATGCACTATTTCAGGTTTGTCCATTTAATTTTAATTGGCTATTTATTCTAGTACTCAAGTTCAACATAAAGATATTATGTGGAAAAATGTAAAATCTATATCTCAAAATTATAAAGGGCCGTGGATGTTAGGAGTTAACCTAAAGGATATTATTAGCACAAATGAAAAAATAGGAGGAAGACCTCTAACAAAATAGGGCAGCTAAAGAATGGGACAATATCGACTCATGCAAGTTAATTGACCCTGGCTTCAAGGGAAGTACGTTTACTTGGTCCAATCATGGGAAGAAAAAAGATTTAATTATGGAAAGGTTAGACCGGATCTTAGCTAATGATGAATGGATACAAAAATTCCCTAGTGTTACCATTACTCACCTCCCTAAGACACACTCGGACCATAAGCCTATCCTTGTTAAGCTTAATAATATTACTTACCACTGTGAAAAAAATTTAGACTTGAATATATTTGGTGTACTCATCCTAATTTTGATAATATAGTTATAGACCAATGGAAGAATGAAGATCTTATCGGGGCAGCCACTTCTTTTACTACTTTTATTAAGAAATGGAGAAGTCACAACTTTGGAAACATATTTAGAGAAAAAAATTACTCCTAGCCAGAATAAATGGCATACAATAATACCCTTATCTTTCCACTAGCTCCTTTCTTCGATTTTAGAAAAATATAATTACAAATTATAATAACATTCTCACATCAGAGGAAGACTATTGAAAGCTTAGATCTAAAATCACCTGGCTTAATAAAGGGGATGTAAATACTAGGTTTTCAAATAAGTGCATCTACCCGGAGAAGAAAAACCATATTAACATTTTTAAGAATAGTGAAGGAGTATGGATTGACAATCGCCTTGACATTGTTAAACATACCATTGATCACTTCTCCAAGTTGTTTTGCACTAGTCACACCTTACAGATATGACTCACGTACTTCGTAGCAAAACTAGTTACCATACAATAGATCTATCTCCTCCGGATAGACCCCTGCTAGATGAAGAAATTAATAGTGTTGTATTCTCTTTCAAACCTTTTAAATCTTCTAGACCAGATGATTTACATCCTTTTTCTAAGCAAAAATATTGAAAGATAAAAGGAGACTCAGTGAAGGTTTTTTTGTCTCAAAGTTTCTAAGGATAGAGCAATTCCTTCGGACATAAACTCTACTTACATTTGCCTTATCCCCAAATTTTCTAATGCTAACAATCTTACTATTTACAAGATAATCACCAAAATTATTGCAAATAGGCTAAAATCTTTTCTTAACAACCTTATCGGTCCTATTCAATCCAGCTTCATAAAACATATGAGAGCTAGTGATAATGCTATAATCATCCAAGAGCTCATTCACTCATTCAAAAAAGCAAAAGGGAAGAATGGGAAAATATTTATAAAAGTTTATCTTGAGAAGGCTTTTGATAAACTTGAATGGTCCTTTATATATAGGACCCTTCTCTTCTTCAAGTTTCCTCCTAATATTTCAAAACTTATCATGCCATGTGTAGTCACTTCATCCACCTCTATTTTAGTAAATGGAACAAAAACTTTATTTTTTTCAACCTAGTTGAGGGATTAGGCAAAGGGACCCTATGTTTCCCTATATTTTTATTCTATACATGGAAATGTTATCAAACTATTTAAATCATCTAGTAGATATAAGAATTTGGGACCCCATCTCACTTAGTAAGGACAGGCCCCAACTATCTCATTTTTTTATTGCGAATGAAATTGTTTTAATAGGAAAAGCAAATAAGAGTACAACCTCTTTTATAAAATCTGCTCTTACACAATTTTGTACCATCTCTGGGCAGACAATTAGCGTTAAAAAATCTAGGATAGTTTTTTTCGAAAAATTATGGTACAACAGCTAGATCTAATATCTCTAAATTCCTTGGCATTAAGGATGCAATTCCTTTGGAAAATACCTAGGTTTTCCCATCATCAGTAAAAGTTTTATTCACAAAGACTACCAATTTATCATTGATACCATGGGGAGTAAGCTCTCAGGACGGAAATGTGATAACCTTAACTTAGCCGGTAGATGCACCCTAATTACATCAACTCTAGAAAGTCTACCTGCTTATTACATGCAATATACTATGCTTCCCCCTAAAACCCTTAAGACCATTTATCAAATCCAGAGAAATTTCCTTTGGAGCTTAACCGACAATAAGAAAAAACTACACCTAGTTAATTGGGGTATTGTTACTAGACCTAAACAGGAAGGCGGGATTGGACTTAGGAAATCTTGGTCAAAAACTATAACCTTACTAGCCAGTGTAACATGGAGATTAGCGAACAATACCACAAATATTTGGGGTTCAATACTTCTTAAAAATACTCCTATCAATCAAAAGATAGGGATTCTTCATTTGAAAAAGTGTGATAAGGGGATGAGAACTATACCAAAAAGGTATATCTTGAACTATTCATATTACCTCAATCTTTATGGGATAATAATTGGATAACCAACTCCAAATCCCTTAGAAGCTATGTCACTGGCCCTTTTACTAAATAGGAATCCTCCCTTAGGGTATCTGATATTAGTACAAGGAATAATTGGGATTTGGATAGTATTTCCTTAAATCTCCATAAGGAAATTATATCTAAGATCCAATCAACTTTAATCCCCGATGACACCAAATCTGATTTATTATTAGGGGATAGTAACTCAAACGGCCTATTAACAACTAAGTTTTGTTATGAAATTTTGGAAGGAAAGGTTTACCCTGAAATCAAAAGTGGCTGGATCTAGGAATTGCACTGTCCTAATAGAATTAAACACTTTATGTGGCTATGCAACCTCAGTAGATTTCCATGTAGAAAATATCTTTCCTATACTGGCATGAATATAGATTAAACATGTACTAATTGTCGTAAAGAACCTGTATCTCTTAAGCACATATTTCTCATTTTTCCTAATGCTAAAACCCTTTGGGATAACCCGGGAATTGGCATTTCCTCTCCTCATCAATCAATCCAAACATGGCTTCATTCTCTCCAATTAAAAAGTCCCATTATTCCTAATAAGTTAATCAATTGGAACACCTTGTTTTCTTTATTATCGGGAATATTTGGATGACTAGGAATAGTAACAATATTAATAATACTACCATTCGCTCATCCCTCATCAAGATCATTTGATCATTCGAGTATTACTTACAAATGGAGAGTCTAATTGGGATAGGAAAATCACCCTCACCATCAGTTTGACAAAACCTTTTAGGGGATGGTATAAACTTAACATATATGGTGCTTACAATAAGGAAAAAGGAATAGGAGCCATTGGAGGGGTAATAAGGAATGGGAAAGGGCACTGGCTAATTGGTTTTTCTTCAAATATAAGTGTTAAAAATCTAGTTCAGGCGGAACTCATGGCTCTCAACGAAGTACTTTGTATTGCAAACAACAGGAAGCTTTATCCGTTGTAAATAGAGACTGATGCTACACATGTAATCACTTGCAGGTTACTTCTGGCACAAATGTACACCGTGAAAATGCATCACATCTTCAGGCAGAGGAATAAAGTAGCTCACAAATTAGCAAAGCATGGATGAGAAGCTTAGTTTGAAATAAATTAGCATTTTGGTGATATCCTTCGCCTTTTGTCTTGACCAGGATGCTGGTAAACAAGTGCTGTGATGTTTGTGAAAAAACTATTTCTATTAAATGTCATAGAACTCTAGCTGCTATAGGTAATTCGCATGTTATCCATGGGTTACCATCTATCATTGATCACCATGATCAAAACTCCCGTTGTAATGTTTAGTACTTATGTTTAATTAATAAATATGTATATGTTAAAAAAAAGATAATAATGAATGATAGCCAAAAGCTAGAATATTGGGATCCTTCTCGGATCTGATGGAAAGAGTGTGAAATTATAGACAATCGAACCTCTTTAGAAAGGTAGTGTGTGTATTATATCTAAAGAGAAAGTATGCTTTTCGAAGAGCGCTCTTATCATAGAATATTACCTTCCTTCAGTTTATCTTTTTTTCTATTTATAAAGGACGTTACCCCATTTAACTCTAAAAGTACATGTACAAAGAATATTCAATGAAATATTCACTTAAAGATCTTCCTACCAAACTAGTCGTTACTACCGCTTCTGATACTTAACCTCGGCCATGATTGACTTCTCGACGGTGAGCCCTATTGGTTACTAGTCTACTTCGACCAAATTAGTTTTGTTAATGCCACTTTGTATTAAATATCCTTAGGCAGATTTTGGCCCATACATTTGTAGTTCAGAATTGCAATAGAAAGTATTTAAACTCTGCTAATTTGTGTAATATCACCAAGCAAAAGAAAGAGAGAATAAAATACAATGAGTAGTTGAGAATAAAATACGATGAGTAGTTATTCTGCAATGTCGGTTTTCTTTCTTGAGATTTTCCTTAGAATAAGAAAACAAAGTTATAGACACCCTAACTATATAACTTCATATAAATGCTAAATGTGTGTACGTCTTTTATTCCCTTACTTTCATAAAACTGTCTGAAAAATATATATCTAGGATAAAATAGAAGGGGATTTCAGGGCTGGGAACACAGAACAGTTGTACCTCAAGTCCCCATCCAATAGTCAACCCGAGCAATCTACTGACTACCGCTGGGAGCGACTCCAAAATCTGCATAAGAAGTACGTAGTGTAGTATGAGTACAATCAACCAACATGTACTCTATAAGTGTCGAGCCTAACCTCGATAAAATAGTGACGAGGCTAAGGCGAGTCTCTTATAATAACCTGTACGCAGTATAATAATAATGACAAGAAAGGAAAATACAAAAAATAAGGCAGTTAACTCATAAAAATAACTCAATCCTCGAAATTAGTAAAACCAGAAATACCAATCCTCATAACCTCGTACGAAAACAATGAAAGCTAACACAATGTAATAAGGAATATAAAACACACAAACTGTTGCAACACGCAACCCGATCCTACTATACAAATACGATCCTCCCTTATTCCAGTGTGTAAATATCAATAATAAAAATAAAATATGTTGCAGCGCGCAACCCTATCCTGCCATATAATCAGAGTCAATATCATAATCCTCTCGTATTTCACCATATCAATCCTCCCTTATTTCACATGTTGCATCGCACAATCCAATCCCATCGTATCAATATCAATCCTCCCTTATTCTACTTATTGCGGCATGCAACCCGGTCCATAAATAAAATCAGTAAGTGAAATAACTTTAACAACTCACATCCCAAGGATCTTTGTGATTAACGAATATGAAAGCAAAACCATAAAAGAATCTCGTACCAAATCAAGAAAGGTTACAACCAATACTGAGCAACAAGACAAGTCAAATATATGATAGTTAAATGGCAAAAGTAAGACAATTAAGGCAAGTAGCAATTAATCATGAAAGCATAGAAGAGATTAACATTTTAATGCGACAATAACAAAAGACAAGTATCAAGTTATGGAAGAGGAACAATTAACGCATGTAACAATCAAGACATGAAATAAGATAATTAATGGAATATGGGTAGACATTGAAATAAGTAATTAACGGCGTATATACACTACTCACCTCACATATATGCTATTACATATGAAAGTCACATAGCACATAGCTTCAGGGTTTCTAATTCCTTCAAATCAAGGCTAAACCCAATACTTACCTCACTCCGCAATCAACTCAAAGTTGAACCACGGCCTTGCCTACTGAACAAGCCTCCAAAACAACTAAATCTAGGAAGTTATAATCAAACAATTCAAAATAAGCCTTAGAGACTATCCACAAATGAAAGAAGTTCAATTTAGATCATTATTAAAAAACTCAACAAAAGTCAACTCCGAGACCGCTTGGTCAAAATTCGAGATTCGGACAAAAATCCAATTACCATTCACCCCCAAGCCCTATTATGTATTTTGTTAAATTCAACCTCAATTCGTGGTCTAAATTTCAAATTTATTAAAATTCCTAATTCTACCCAAATCATTAATTTCTACAATGAAAATCCTCGATATAGTGTAGAAAACTAATAAAATGTAATAGGTAACTGATTAGAAACAGATTAAAGTTGCTTACCAAATAATTTAGGAAGAAAATCTCTCGGGAAAATTGCCTCTAGTGTGTTTAGGGTTGAGAATTTGAAAGAAATGAGCTAAATCCCATTTTTCTCTTCTTTTGTTCAGGCGCAAACGTTGCAATTACGACTTGGGTTTCGCAATTGCAAACCCTACAAATACGAGAAAACAATCGCAATTGCGAAGGACCCCATCTGTGTTTTCATTGCATTTTCGATGAATAGTTTGAAAGTGCAAATTTGGACATGTCGCAAAAGTGACCAAGCGATCGCAATTGCGACTAACTCCAGGCTAGGGCCATCATCGCAAATACGACGGGAAGTTCACAAATGCGAACTCTTCAGACCACTGTGCTCTTCCCAAATGCGAACATGAAGCTCGCAGATGCAAGACCTGAGCACCAGTAAAAATATGATCTTTCCTGAACTATCCCAAAAGCGTCCAAAACTTACTCAAGCCCTCGGGCCCCAAACCAAACATGTATACAAGTATAATAACATCATACGAACTCGCTGATGCAATCAGAATACCAAAAATAACATGTAGAACTATGAATCGGACACCAAAATAAATAGAATTTTCTAAGAAACTTAAGAACTTTCAATTTCTACAACCGAACGTCCGAATCACATTAAATAAATTTTGTTTTAAATCAAATTGTACTGACAAGTCATAAATACTGAATGAACTTATACCAAGTTCCAGAATCAAAATTCGAATCTGGTAGCAATAAAGTCAAACTATGCTCAAACTTAGAAATTCTTTAAACCTTTAAACTTCTAATTTTCAACAAATGGCGATAATTCAAGCTAGGGACTTCCAAATTCGATACTGGACATATGCCCAAGTCTCAAATCAAGGTTAAACGAAATACTTACCTCACTCCACAATCAATTCAAAGTTGAACCACGACCTTGACTTTCGAACAAGCCTCCAAAACAAGCAGATCCAGCAAATTATTAATCAAATAATTCAAAATAAGCCTTAGAGACCGCCCACGAATGAAAGAGGTTCAATTTAGATCATTATTGAAAAGTCAACAAAAGTCAACTCCGGGGCCGCTGGGTAAAAATTCGAGATTCGGACCATAATTTGAATACCATTCACCCCCAAGCCCTGCTATGTATTCTGTTAAATTCAACCTCAATTTGAGGTCTAATTTTCAAATTTATAGAAATCCTTAATTCTACTCAAATATTTATTTTCTACCATGAAAATCCTTGATTCAATGTTGAAAACTTATGAAATGTAACAGATAATCGATTAGAAATAGATTAAAGTTGTTTACCAAATAATTTAGGAAGAAAATCTCTTGGGAAAATCGCCTCTAGTGTGTTTAGGGTTGAGAATTTGAAAGAAATGAACTAAATCCCGTTTTTCCCTTCTTTTGTGCAAGCACAAATGTTGCAATCACGACTTGGGATTCGCAATTGCAAACTCTGCAAATACGAGAAAACCATCGCAATTGTGAAGGGCCCCATCTCTGCTTTCATTGCATTTGCGATGAATTGTTTGAAAATGCGAATTTGGACATGTCGCAAAAGCGACCAAGCGATCGCAATTGCGACTAACTCTAGGCTAGGCCATCATCGCAAATACGATGGGAAGTTCGCAAATGTGAACTCTTCAGATCACTGTGCTCTTCCCCAATGCGAACATGAAGCTCGCAGATGCCAGACCTGAGCACCAGCAAAAATATGATCTTTCCTGAACTATCCCAAAAGCGTCCAAAACTTACTCAAGCCCTCGGGCTCCAAACCAAACATGTATACAAGAATAATAACATCATACGAACTCGCTGATGCAATCAGAATACCAAAAATAACATGTAGAACTATGAATCGGAAACCAAAATAAATAGAATTTTCAAAGGAACTTATGAACCTCCAATTTCAACAACCGGACGTCCGAATCACGTCAAATAAATTTTGTTTTACATCAAATTTTGCAGACAAGTCATAAATAATGAAATTAACTTATACCAAGTTCCAGAACCTAAATTCGAATCCGGTAGCAATAAAGCCAAGCTATGCTAAAACTTAGAAATTTTTTAAACCTTTAAACTTCTAGTTTTCAATAAATGGCAATAATTCAAGCTAGGAACTTCCAAATTCGATTCTGGACATATGCTTAAGTCCCAAATCACGATACGAACCCATTAGGACCATCAAAATACTAATTCGGGTCTGTTTGTTCAAAATGTTGATCAAAGTGAACTCATATGAGTTTTAAAGCACGACTCTATACTTTCATCAATTTATTACCTAAAACCCTTTCGGAAAGAGACACGGACTGGGCAAGCAAATCGACGAAGGTTATTAAACGCAGCTATTCGAGATTTCGAAATACAAAAATGAAAAGTAAAATTATAAATAACCTATCGAGTCATCAAAAATATCAAGTCTAGAACTATATGGTTAACTCTTATCTCTTCTGAGTAATTAACTCTCAGCTAAGGTGATTAATTTGAATGGGAAAAAAGGAAACTTTATGTCCAACTTAGATTAAAGTAAGTTTTTCTGCTATAGGGTGCATGCTTGTGATTTCCGCTCGCTGGCAACACGTTATTGTAATGTACTCACAGCAATTATTAATCAATGACTACTTATTTGACTACTTTCTTTTGTAGCACAACTTTGTTTATTCTTTGAATTTTCCATCGTTCGGTTTATAGTCATTTTCTTTGTTAATCATGTATTTGATAACATGATCCATTGGATTTGTACCTCTCATGTACCAAAAATTGATAACTTTACGTACTCTCATTGTCTCTTAGCAACAATTAAAGATGTTAAATTAATAGTTTCTAGAACCACATACGGTATTTGGCTCCTAGTGGAAACGTAAAATTTTTATTGGTCCAATTTTAAATTATGATCCCAATTATATAAACTCACCCTTAACTTTCTCTTTTTTACCCAACAAAATCCGACCCATCTAAAAAAAGGCCAAACTCTTGCTTGTTAAAAAAATTAAATTCTCCATCTTTTTAACTCTACCATCACTATAGCTGCCATCACCCTCTTTCCTCCATAACAACCACACTGTCACCACAACCATGATTCTCATGTTTTCTCCATTCCTCCATTTTTGAACAATAGCAACAAGAATATTATACTAATCGAAAGGATCCAATAGAATATCTTTAAGTTTTTTCGATTTGATATCTTTTTTGGTTATAAAATTAGTATTTTGCTCGAGAAGGTGTACGTAGGCTATAATATTTTTATTTTCTACAATAAATTATCATTTGGGTCTAACAACTTATTAAGAGTTTGCAAAATTCACAAAAAATGTGAAGAAAAAGCTTGACCATATATTCCGGAATTTAAAGCTCATGAATTCATAATGGGATTTTCGTTTATCTTATGTGAAAAGAAAGAAAAAAAAAATTCACCATTGTAAGTGACATTTAAATGTGAAAATTAAAATCTTTGACGAACATTTTCGAAAAACGACAACTTTAATAGTAAATGTAAAATGAAGAAGATGATAAAAATATGTAAAATGACCAAAAAATAACCCTAGACTAAAAATACGGTGGCAGTGTGTTTGCTATTGCAGAAAGGGATGGTGCCAGCTATGATGGTGGTAGAATTGGAAAGATGGAGAAGTTAATCGAGAGTTTGGCCATTTTTAAGGCGGTTCGGATTTTTGGGTTGGATAAAAAAATGGGTTAAAGGTGGATTTATTTAATTAGGGTCAATGGTTTAAAATTAGACGAATAAAAAGTTGTGATGCGTAATTTAAGTAAATAAAAATTTTCTTTTATTTGGCATTGACCATTAATCGTAGGGGTATAAGCGAGCCAAAAAGATAACAATTGAAATATTTTTGACTTAATAGGTGGATGGAAAGTATATTTGTACCAAATTAAATAGTGTGAGAACAGTTTTGACCCTTCTCCTAAAAATACACTCGAAATGAAGGAAAAAATAACTTGCTTTAATTTGATAAAAACGAGAATGTATCGAACCTTCTATACCAAATCAAGATCTAGGGCAAAAACTATCTAAAATTGACACATTCCCAAGTTATTTTTTCTTAATTCTTCTAGAATGATATTTTATGTGTATTTCCATTGTTCCTTATAAGTCGTAACTAATAACCACCGAGTGTTGATTAACGATTCAAAGTTTACTTCGTCCAATTTGTTGATTTGGTTCGTCCAACAGATACTAAGACCTCTAATTTAAACGTTCCAAACTGACATGTCATGTATAGCTGTTTCCGAAAATAATAGACCTAATATTCTTATAATATGGTCATGGATTCAGCCAAAAGTTATACATTTTCTCCCATTTTGTGTGTCTGTTATTCTCTACGAAACAAATGCCCGTTGTAGTGTTCAATTTGACATAACTATGAGGGTAGTTTGGTTGGTGGATGGGATAGATCGATAAGTAGTTTTTATATATATATATATATATATATATATATATATATATATATATATATATATATATATATATATATATATATATATATATATATATATATATATATATATATATATTCTATTGTATTAGCTACTCACCTTTTATATTGGGCCGCTAATTCTATCATGTACTAAATGGTTTCCGGAACTAATTAATACCCATACCCAAAAGCCTAATAAAATAATCCCTCATTTTATCATTGGACTGTTATCTCTATCCCACCAACCAAACGATCCCCAGTTAATTAGACTCCATAGAATATAATATTTTATTAACACGTTCATATTTAGTTTTGGGTGTTTACGGATTAATACCTTAATACGATTAATAACTTTAGAATATCAAACAAGATACTTATAATTGATTGATTATTATTATAATACAGAAAAAATATAAAATGTTAAGCATTAAAAAAACTCATCTCGGAAAAGCTTCTTCTTGGTAAATTATTTTCTACCTTGAAATTATTTTTTCAGGTTTTGATCATTTTGCATCGTTGAGAACAATTTTTTCTCAAGGAAAAGATATTTAAGTCAACACTTAAGACATTATGTTGTTGAGAAATAATAGTGGTAAACTATCATATAATCACACATAAAAAAAATAAGAAAAAATAAAAATAGCACAAAGATTTAAAGACCATAAGCATAGTAGATCATACCAATATACTCAATGAGTTTTGAACCTTTTCACGAGTAAAAGCGTAGTATTTATCAAAACATAGTAGAGGTGTGGATCAAATTTCAAATCCTGTGCGCGTCTGGAGAATTATTGCCCGATTGTCAAAACAAAAATTTACTCAATTTGGTCTCAATCGCATTCCCCTAAATGTATCCAAAATCTATTTTCCACAAGGTTTTAATGGTTTAAGTTTTTTCTCAACTATAATCGACGCTTGACAATCATAATCGCCGGCGGAAGGGGTGTTAACTGTTAATTGACGCCTTTTGCATACATGTAGCTCAGTCAGTGATCAAAATGCGCAAGGTAGTAGAAGGAGTTGGCTTCACATACAGTAAAATATCTGTTAGCCTGACAATTCAAGAGTAATAAACTTGATTTCTCAAATTTACTAGCCTTCACACTTATTCTCTTTTCAGAAACAATGAGGCCTTCAAATAGTTCTGTGTAAGTTTCTTCATTTTATTCATATTAATGTTTTGTGCTGTGGGCCAGGCTTGGATCGGGCCTGCGGTCCTAACGGCCTAAACGGGCATGGCGGGCTGGTCCTGGTGTTTCGGTCCTTAATGGTGCAAAAAGTTCGGGGCGGACCGGGTATTATATTGAAGCCCACGAGCATGGGACCGGCTGGCGGGCCTGGGCCGGTCTTACCGGGCCTGAGCGGCTATTTTTCTAAAAAAAAATTCTTTAAATATAGCAACGGTCAAAAATTTAAAAAGTAGCCGTTGGGATGCAATTTTGACCGTTTGGAAGTTTAAAAAATAGCCATTTGTTGTCCAAACTTTATTTTAACCTCAAACGTTATATAATTATACTTTTTTGCAATTCTCAACTATAAATACCCTCTCATTCTTTTATTTTCACTCACCAATTTATCAATCTCTTTCATTCTCTCTTTTATAATTGCTTATTTTATTGTTGAAATTTGGTAGAAAATTGTGAAGTGAATTGAAGCATACAAGTCTTCAACGATTTTTAATTTTCAAGAAGTTGTTCGGCAATTCGGTAAACTCGTTCTAACTCTTAAGTTTTAAGAATATATTTTTGTATTTTTTAATTTGCGTAATCGTAATTAATATTGCCTTTTCTTTGGGAAAAAATATTTGGTGGTAAGGAAAAACTCAAACTGATTAAAACAATCGCTAACCTACTACCCTTCTTCCGACTTTTCGATCTAGACCTGTTACTCGTCCTTCTCTTTCTATTATTTTTTATGGTGATCACCTTTATTAAACTGCAACAGCGAGTAATAAAAAACAGCAATGATTGCATCAAAAAGCAAACTCAAGTACAGGAAAGTAATAAGTTGGTTCAAAAAGTCAAAAAAACAGTACGTAATATCTAAATGAATAATGCTCATTCACTTTGTAGTAAAGTGCATGAGTAATGCCCTTCAAGTCGTTTCCACGAGATTTTTTAAAAATTTTTATTGCTTATACGAGATTTAGGTGGACAATCCATCATTTCACAAACCCCTTTTGTCCTTTGTACGACTCTTTAAAGCTTTAAAGATATATATTACTTCAAGTGACAATAACGTACGCACGTCAAATTTCAAGTGACAATAACATACGCACGTCAAATTCAATGGATAGATATTATATCATCACGCCTAACATGCTATACTGGTTTCAAATATAATTTAGTTTACAAGTTCGGAGTCGAATTTCACAAATAATTAAAATTTAGTTATAACTATTAAATATTACTAAAAAGACAAATTCGAATAATTCCTAAGTTATAAATATTAAAATTAATCTTGTATATAATTAACTAACAAACTAAACTAGTAGATTAACGACTAGGAATACTAAGGGTTGGAGATAAGATTAGAGAAGTCTAGAGTTATGATTTTTTCCATTATCAGAATTCTTTCCGCTACGCTTCCTATAAATTTGCCTAAGTATTCTCTACAGATCATGAGCGCTCTGACTGTCGTAACTCTTTCCCGACTAATTACCACAATTTATTAGATATATTCTCTCGAATTACGCTAGCTAGCATTAAGTACAGCTCATTAGGATCGCATCCAAAGTTTCTTTATCCCTAATCTCACCTTTAAACTCTCTGTATTGATCCCTCATATAAGTTATGAGTGATGTTGTAAACAACTACCTAAATATGCACTCTCTCCCGAGTAATACATACTAAATAGGCACAGTCGATTGAGAGCTCTTCAACCAACAACAATAATAACGTAGTTGAACAAATAGAGAAAATACTACAGCAAATCTATGCTAATGTAACAGAAAAATCATCTTTCAAGAGATTCCATCAAACCCTAGATAACAAATTAGCAATTCATAATAGTATTCGTAACTACAATACTAGAATTTATAAACAATAATGGATATAGGAAGAAAGGAAGTGAAAAACTCTTAGAAAAATCCTTCGCCTTGCTCCTAATGTGTTCTTGCCTCCTTAGGTCGAACCGCTCGCCTCCTTAGCCTCCTTAGGTCTAAATTGTGTCCAACCTCGATCTCTCCTTTTTCTCAATTGGTGTTTAATTGACTACTTACATGTGCAGGAAAAAAGCCTAGACGAAATAACTAAGTCCAAAAGAAAAAAGGAGACAAAATAAGCCTAAACCCGGAACATGCGAACACCTCGCGATATGTTGTGCTACCAGGGGCGTAGGGGGCGGAAGAGGATTCACCCGAACTCTTTTCGCCGAAAAATACACAATCATATAAGGCAAAATTTATTTTTTACCTCTGTATATTAAGTTATGAGCCCTTTAACACAATCCAAAAATATGATTTAGTAATCAAAAAGGTTCAAAATTCTCATAAGGTCATAAATTCAATTCTCACTCGTTATAAAAAATAATTGAGCCCTCCGTAGAGATCCTGTCTCCATCAACGTGCGCGACGCCTGCTCTAACGCGAGCAGTGAACCTCGCGTCACCTGGTGCTTTACTGCTTCGTTTTTCGTTAATTTGATTTGCTACCTCATTTCAATTCTTTCACGTTTTTTTGTCTTCCCAGTTTCAATTCTTCTTTTGTCCTCTTTTGTCTTCTTTTGATTTTTTCTTGTCCCCTAATTAAATAATTACAACTTTATTTTTGTAGTGTAGGAAATACTCATAAAATCTCGACTTTGCCCCTATTTTCGTCTTTTAACGTAATTATATATAAAATAAACTCAAATAAGTATAAATACAATATAGTTTAGCACTAAAACACTTACAATATAAGGTAAATAATGAACTAAAATATGGAATTACAGCCGAGCATCAAATACCCCACACATAAACGATGTTTGTTCTCGAGCAATCAAACTACATTTATAGACACGACCTTTTTAGCAATTCTCCTAACTCATTACACCAAGAATCTTTAAAATAGACTAAGCACAAGGATATAACAACTTTACCTCAAGACTTGATTCGCAAGTGCCATGCATTATTCACCACTCACTAACTTACTCTAACATAGAGGTCAATGACATTACCTTTCCATCACGAATCGCGTGCCCTCAACAAAAGAGGCTAGTTCCACACAATAACATTTAAGAATAATTAGGAACTCGAAATAGAAAGATTTCACTCACTCTCAGAAATAACATTCATATGCTACAAAAGATGCACCATAAGCTTGCCCCTAGTATACTACTCTACTAATCAAGCTCATTCAGTCCAGAATCAAGTAGAACTTTAATTGGTTGCAATTTCGGCTGCGGGTCGGGTAGGATACATTTGAATATAAGAGTGACTACACCTCCCTAAGCACTTTAATACATATACTTTAACATTCAAACTCATACGCATGTCAAACCATAACTCTGCATTCACATTGATATATATTAACTCCATACTTCTTGAAGCACAATTACATCAAGAGTCGCCACTTATCAAGGAATATTTTTTTTTTCACATCAATATAACTACTTTGTTTTCTTTTTCAATTCAAGTGGCTCTTATTTTTTTTAAAATAGTGCACCTTTCTCTTTAGTTGATTAGTTTCACTCAAAAGCCAAATCAATTAGCCCACACTTTAACTTTTACACAGTTCATCATAATTCAAGTGTTCATGAGAGGTGACAAGGTTCAAATATATGGTCGATTCAAACAAAGGGGTACGACTTGCAACGTGGTTGCCAAAGAAACAGAATTCTAGGCTCAAAGGGGTTAACTACGTTACATAATAATTAGGCGGGTAAATATACATATCTGGCTCAACAAAGAAATGTCTATATCACTTTCAAGCTTGAACAAAACTATTATTTTGCTTTGCAAATACACGGGGCAAGTTTTAGACATCAAATGCAATGCCCACAATAGCACACAAAACCTTACACACACATGGCACGTTACTTACTCAGGATTAGACTCGTCAAGACACTCTAGTCAAAGCATCAAGCAAATTTAAGAGTCTACGATTTAAGGTACTTATACTAGAGTACAAAATTGAGCCTAAGCGTTACAACCAAAGTACTAACTATTCTAAAGTCATAACAAAGTTAAGAGATATCGCTGTAATTCGATTCATCTCACACTGGCTCCTACTTCTAAAAGAATAAAACTAACTACACCCGGTTAAAATAAAACCCTTGGAAAAGAACCGTGACACAAGGAAAAACCAAGGAGGAATTACTACGCTGCCAACAAAGAAAATCTTCTTGTCCTTTTTTTTTTCTTTAGACTTAAATCCCTCAAGAAAATTGTCTAATAGATCCATCGTCGGGAAAGTCTAATTTATATTTTTCATTTTTCTAAAAAGTAAAAAAAATTATTCAATTAAATAATACAACTAAAATAGCATAGAAATTCACCTAGACAATCTCCTCACCCCATACTTAAAATTGTGCATTATCCCTAAAGCACACCATACTAAAAGGAGGGTAAAAGAAATTCCGGGGTAGGCCAAAGACCTAAGCATTAACAGTTCATGGGGTAATCAGACTTCTCCAAGGCATAGTCCTTCGTGCGGGTACCTCACACTCAATTCCAACCATCTGGTTTGCTGTTACATCCTTCCAATAGCTTTGCTTTTCATGTTCCTAAAAAAAATTGACACTATAAAAATAATATAATAATAATAATAATAATAATAATAATAATAATAACAATAACAATAAACAAAAGAAAGCAGTAAAGCTGAGTTGCCTCCCAACAAGCGCTTGTTGCACGACGTGAATCACTTTTTGCCTCCACCGCGAGCTTATGAATTGAACCTCAAGTTTTGCTTCAAGCTTATGATTATGCTCTTGGGGCGCTGGAATGAATCTAATTGGCCCAAGAAAATAATATATTCTATACTCCTTGGCATTTGTATGAGGTTTGTAATCCTGACTTTCTAGCAAGAAGAATTCCAGAATATAGGCACCTTGTTCCTCATTCATTGACTCTACAACTGGTTTGGGTGACTCTATTTCCATATCATCATCCAAACACAGCGTGAAAAATGCTTGGAGTTTGGACTAATGCGCTCAACTACATGAACCTTGGGATTGTCAACATTCTCAACGCCAATGACACAAGAGCCAACTAAATATTTATCATCAATGTCCTTGGTTGACTCTAATATCTCTTTTACACCATCGACATCCTCAAAATCTAGTTCAATTGATTGTTAATGTGTTCTACTCTGACCTCCTCCCTCGGAACTCAATTTTTCATCTAATACAAGCTCCTTTTGGCTACTATCCACAATATTAGCTGGTTGAGCATTAGATGCTTCAACTAATTGACACGTTGTGCCTCCAGGTTGCAGATAGAAACATCTTGCCTTTGTATGTGAAGTTGTTACTCATTATTTTGTTCCACAAGGCACTTTAGCATATCCTTGATTTCTTTCTGGTCATCATCCCTGGGTTCTTTGTTCCTATTAACTTCACAAGAAAAAGAAGAACCATCATAGTAAGGGGTTGGAGAAGATAAGAAATATAAGCACAACCATGAAAGTGACCATCTTGACCACAACACATATCACACACATTCCACACATAAGATTGAGTTGGTGCACATAACTCGCCCTCAAAAATATTTTGATAATTGTGCCATGGATGGTTTCCCCCAAAATAAGCATTAGGAAGATTAATAGTAGAATTAACAACATTGAAACTCTCATAATTCCAAGATCACGTTTATAAAATCAACAAGTAACACAAAATAAAAAAAATCAAATACAAATAATAAAAATAAATGTTTATACTTGAAACCTAGCAATATGTACACCTACAGCTACGCTGTTAGATCCCCTGCAATAGCGTCAAAATTTGATCACGCCCAACTATATCATATAAAAAGGACTAAGCGGTCGTTGCAAATATAATCGGGTTTACAAGTCCGAAGTTGAATCCCACAGAGAACTATGTCTTAACTACAACTGTTCAATATTACTAAGAAGACATGCTCGAATAATTCCTAAGTTATAAATATTAAGAATCTTGTATATAATTAACTAACAAATTAAATTAGTATATTAACAACTAGGGATACTAAGGGTTGGAGAAAAGATTAAGGAGGTCTAAAGTTATGATTTCCCCAATTGTCGGAATCCTTTCTGCTATGTTTCTTATAAATCCGCCTACATATTCTCTACTGATCATGACCGCTCTTACTGTTGTAACTCTCTCCCGATTAATTACCACAATTTACTGTTAGATAATACGCTTAACGCTAGAGGGGGGGTGAATAGCGTTATAATAAAATTTAGCGTAAACTTGCGGAAATTAAAATTTGCAGGAAATAATTAAGTGCATTAAATAAACAAAAGGAAAGAACGCACCGATGTATTCTGGTTCACCACAACACGTGGCTAGTCCAGTCCCCGAGAGACTCTCTCGAGATTTTCCACTAACTTGTCAAGCTTACGGGTGCTCAACAAACCTTTACAACTTAAGGACACAAGCCTTAACACCTTTGCTCGGAGATACAACACTCCAAGACTTCAACCAAGGAAACACAAGTTCCTTACAACAAGAGAATCACAATTCTCTTACAAGTGTACAAAACACTAAGTACTCAAACAAAACACTCCTTAATGAGTAGATATGAGTAAAAGAAGTAGGCTCAAGATTACAACAACTATAGACAAGAATTTGGCTCTCAAAAGCTTTATGAAATGAATATAGAATGATAAATAATAATATGCAAGCTTATAGCAATAGAATGATCAGTTGTTGTGTTTAAAACACTGAAATGAAGCTGTATTTATAGTTGAAAAACTTGGCATTACCGTTGCCTAATTGCCAATTAAGAGTTGCTGATTTTACTTTGTGACAATCGATTGTCAGGAAGCCACAATCGATTGTTTGCCAATCTTTCCAAAAATCAATCCCAGATTTTACGCTTAACAATCGATTGTCCAAGATCAACAATCGATTATTGGCAACGTTCAAAAAATCATTTCCAGATTTTACGTAAAACAATCGATTATACCAAATCAATAATCGATTATTCAGCAACGTTCAAAAAATCTTTTTCAGATTTCAATATCAACAATCGATTGTACAAAATCAACAATCGATTACCTGACGGTATTTGAAAATTTTACGACAACGGTCAGCTTCACAATCGATTGTGCAATGTTAACAATCGATTATTTATCAGGCTTTGAAAATCATTTTAGACACTGCCTCGTGACAATCGATTGTTATATACTCACAATCGATTATTTAATAATTTTGAAAAAGTCTGGAAGTCACTGCCTCAACACAATTGATTGTCATATGTTCACAATCGATTATTTTGTTACTTTGAAAAATCTGAAGGACACTGTCTCTTCACAATCGATTGTCATTAGCTTCACAATCGATTATTCTGAGTTTTGAAAAACTTTGATGGACACTGCCTCATCACAATCGATTGTCATAAGGTTCACAATCGATTGTCATGCAGGTTTTGAAAAACCTGATGTTCACTGCCTTAACACAATCGATTTTCATTAGTTCACAATCGATTGTCATGCAGTCTTGGCTTAACATAATCGATTATCATAAGTACATAATCGATTATCTTAGTCCAGATTTTAGAGGCATGTTTAAAAATCATTTTGACTAAAGTAAATATGCATGATTTAAAATCGTTTAGCATTAAATTAAATATGCATGATTTTGTAAAAATAATTTTACGAGAGAAGCCATGTCATGAGTCAAGTTGTCGGATCAAGATCACAATTAAGAACGACTCATTTAAACAATAAAACTTTTTCTTGTGCTTGAATCTCGTTATCCACCAATTGTGCGCTTGTACTTGAACTTCGTCATATATCACTTTGCGCTTCGTTTGTCATTCATCAAAACCTACACATAAGAACACACGTTTTAGTATAAAGCCTTGAGAACGTGTTTCCAACAATTTCCCCCTTTTTGATAATGGAAAACTTTAAGCGGGATATGCAACTTAAACAATTTATAATGACGATTCAAGACACGTAAAGATATGCAATAAGTATGCGATTAGTTCCCCCTCAATTTATGCTTATAAATATTGAGATTGAGAGTGCATACACGTTATCTTCCCCCTTTTGCCATTAGCAAAAATAATATAAGAAGATGCCAAAAAAATGTAAATAAAACTTGTTTATTTATTGGAAAGAAAAATTACAGTAACAGGGAAGACAATGCAACATATAAAAACAAACTTAAAAACAACAAACAAAGAAATTATTCATTTCCATCATCTCCGGCCTCATCATCCGGCACTGCTTCATATGGAACAAGACCCGCATAAGGATAATTAACATGGTCAAAATATCCATGGATCTCATGAGTTAATTGACCAAGAGAAGAGGTCAATGAAGCAATTTGGTCGGAAATTGATTGGAGGGTAGGCTCTTGAGCTGGACGAGTTCGACGGGTTGGAGGAGGAGCAGGCGCTATATGATCACCGTCATGATGAAAGGAGGATTCTGAAATTTCCCACTTCTTGGTACTCTTTTTGAGAGGACCGTTGGAAGTGATGAATCTGGAGGCTTCAAGAAAGTTCATGATGAGGAGAGCATAAGGAAGAGGCCTATCATCTCCGATAGCGTCACGCATGTGAATCTTGACGAGCCGACACCAATTGATGTTAGCTTCGGTTATTATGGCATGCATGAGCTTGGTGTCCTCTTGGGAAATGGTAGTATGGTTATGCTTACGAGGCTTGAGGACTCGGGTGATGAAATAGAAAATCAACCGATAATTGGGATCCATTCCCGTAATTGTAGGACGACGGGAATAAAGATTTGGATCATAAGAAGTAATACCGGTTTGATGTAGGAGGGCTGTTTCATCAAAAAGGGCTCCGGCCTCTCCGGTGTACCGAAAAATGTCTTCACCATTACGAGGAAGATGGCAATGGTATGGAGGTTTTCTTCGGAGATAAGAATTTGAACACCGTTTATATTTGTCACAAGATCACCGTCATCATCCTCATGAAGGTTGGAGTGAAATGCTTGAATTAAAGTAGTATTGATGTAAGGATGGGTAAGAAGTAAGAAGTCAAGAAGTTGACAATTTTTGAGTATATTTGCAGCAGGGCCATAAGACTCAAGATACTTGTTGGTTGAAAAACGGGGAGGAAGAATGTCGCGCTTTTCAAATTTTGTTAAAAATCAAGTAAGCTCGATGTCAGAATTAAAATAAAGAACGGAACCATCTTGGTAAGGATAGTTTGGAGCAGCAGAGGAGAATGCACCATGCCTAGCAGAACGGGAACGTTTAGAGTGACGGCCCGATATTTTAACTAAGTATTGCTGGAATTTGCAAGAGTTTTGAAAGAGTTTTGATAGCTTGAGAGCTAAAATTGATGCTTGAGTGAGTAAAAATGAACATATATGGAGCCTATTTATAGAGGGGAGAAATGCATTTCATTAATGGAAGAAATCTGCAAAAAAATTGAAAGCTGAAACAATCAGAAACGGTAAAAAAAATCTTACTGACCGTTGGACAATCGATTGTTGGGGTGAGATAATCGATTGTCATTAAGATTTGACTGAATCTCGGAACTGACACAAATCGATTGCAGAACCAAACGGTAACAATTTTGAATTTCTGACATGAAATAATCGATTGTCAAAATATGGTAATCGATTGTTTTGTTCCAGTGAGCACAGTGATTTTCTGACTCGGAAAATAATCGATTATATATATGGAACAATCGATTGTTGTAGAAAAGCAGTACTGAATGGCTGAGACGGTAATCGATTAAACAGCGAAAAAATCGATTGCTAAACAAAACTTCATAATAAGCATAAACTATAAATGATCGATTAGTGATACTTGCTAATCGATTTTCTGCACAGTAAAATAATCGATTATTTGCTGTAACAATCGATTGTTTTATGCCATTTTTTTATAGTTCCCCTACCTTTTGGGCGATACCTGCAAAATGGAATTAGACGTCTCCGACGCTCAAGTCAGTAATTTGTAAAGAAATAGTAACTTAAACTAGTGTGGCCGAGTGAGAGCGTGATCTCTTAAGAAGTGTGTCCTAGGGTGTTCTTAAGAGTGTTTCAGGTACTTACCTTTTCTCTGACGTCGCCAATTACCTGTTCGAGAGGGTGATCTTTAATTGTCCTCCACTCGTTAGGCATTTTCATTTCATTCTCCAATTGTGGCGGTTCCTCCGTTGGTTGTTTCAAAAATTCGTCTTGATTTTCTTTAGGCGTTTCCTCTTGTATTTTGTCTTTCAAGCTATCTAAAATACCTGCAAGATCAAAACCGGAATCCTTTCTCGCCAAGCGAGCATTATTTTCGGCAAATACAACATGAGGGGATTCCTCCACAGTTTCGGTTCTTTTATTAAAAACCCTATATGCTTTGCTACGTGAGGAATAACCAATGAAAATTCCCTCATCAGACTTAGCATCAAACTTTCCCAATTGATCTTTGCCATTGTTATGAATAAAACATTTACAACTGAATACTCTAAATGGGGAGATATTTGGTTTCCTTCCCTTGTAGAGTTCATAAGGAGTCTTCATGAGTATTGGCCTTATGACTACTCTATTTAAGATGTAGCATGCGGTACTCACGGCATCCGCCCAAAAATGTTTGGGAATCTTAGCCTCTTCGAGCATGGTTCTAGCCATCTCTTCGAGACACCTATTTTTCCTTTCCACCACCCTATTTTGTTGTGGTGTACGTGGAGCGGAAAAGGTATGCTCGATATCGAGTTCGTCACAAAAGTCCGCAAAGAGATTGTGATCAAACTCTCCCCCATGATCACTTCTAATTGAAGTGACGGTTGTTTCCTTCTCGTTTTGAACACGCTTAAGAAAATATTTAAAATTCTGAAAAGCATCACTTTTATTGGCAAGAAATAAAGTCCAAGTAAATCTAGAATAATCATCAACAATCACAAAAGCATAACGATTTCTTCCTAGACTTTCAATGCGAGATGGTCCAAATAAATCCATGTGAAGCAATTGCAATGGTCTAGAAGTTGAAACAATATTTTTGGATTTGAAAGATGCTTTTGTTTGCTTCCCTTTTTGACAAGAATCACAGATAGAGTCATTTTCAAATTTCAAATTAGGAAGGCCAATAACTAAGTTTTGAGAAATCAATTTGTTCAAAAGATGCATGTTTATATGAGCAACTCTACGATGCCATAGCCAAGTATCATCCTCTTTGCTCATAAGGCAATCCACATATTCGGGTGAGGAATTAGCAAGATCAACCATGTAAATAGTATCCACTCTAAAACCACGAAGGATAATTTTGAAATCACTACGTCTAAACACTAAGCATTCATCCGAATCAAATAGGGCAAGATTTCCCTTGTCACATAATTGACTTATGCTCAAGAGATTATGCTTTAAACCTTTCACAAGTAATATATGCTTAATAGAGGAATTTTCATCCTTACCGACCGATCCGATGCCAATGATCTTTCCTTTATTGTTATCCCCAAAAATCACACTTCCTCCTTCTTTGTGTTCTAGTTGAAGGAATTTGGATTCGTCTCCCGTCATATGTTTGGAGCATCCACTATCAAGGTACCATAGTACACTTGATCCCTTCAAACATACCTACAAAACAAGTTAATGCGTTTTAGGTACCCATGCCATTTTGGGTCCTTGAGGGTTAGGCATATTATAATGATGCGATTGAGTGATATGTCTATGTCGTGTAAAGCATGCAGGGGCAATATGACCAATGCGTCTACAATAATGACAAGTCACATTGGGGTTATGCATCCTTCTAGGTTCATAGTAACTTGATGGACAAAAATACTCTATTTTCATTATGACTATTGCACATTTCATGAGAACCATTTCTCCTACTATTAGTTCTAAAATGAGCAGCGTTTCTAGAGTAATGGTCATGTCTAGATGTTCTAGGAGGTTCAAAACTCCTTCTAGTGTTTGGCCTAAAATATGCATCATTTCTAGGGTAGTCATTTCTAGGTGGTAAGTCATTTCTAGGTCTTCTAAAAAGTTCAACATTTGGTCTACCATGCATATTTGTTCTAGGATTACTCTTTCTAGGATAAGCATTTGTTTTATTAATCCTAGGTTGAGCCTTAGGTGGTTGGGGTTTGGCTTCAACCTTTTCTTTAGGCTCATTCTTAAAACCTATGCCATGCTTGGTTGACTTCAAATTAACAAGGACCTCATTCAAGTTTTTGTGAGAAGAATTAAACTTATCTAAGGTAACTTTAAGTCTATCTACCTCATTTTCAAGATGCGTGCAAGAAGAGCAATTTTTAATAGAACTTTCGGGCTTGTCGGCGCTTCTTTTTCTGAAAAACTTGTTTTCCTCTTTCAGCTTTTCATTTTCTAAAACCAGTTTTTCTAAATCCTTTTCTTTTAAAGAAAGCTGTTTTTGAAAATCTTTTTCTTTTAGAGAAGCATTTTCTTTTATGCTCTTGACAGTTTTTGAAGCTTTAATAAATTCAGTATATAGCTCATCAAAAGCAGTTCGCATTTCTTCAAGAGTAAAGAAGTTTTTAGAAGAGATTTGACATACCTCATCTTGCTTGTCTTCTTGCGCCATAAGACAAAGGTTTGCGGCTTCGTCTTCTTCTTCTTCGCTTGACTCATATCCGGGGTCTCCTCCCCAAGAAATGTATGCACATTGCTTCTTAAAAGGTTTCTTCTCCTTTTTGATGTCTGGGCAATTTGATTTGATGTGCCCAGTTTCACCGCATTCATAGCACTTTATTTGCTCGCCTTGCTTTTTGCTCTTTCGTTCATACTTCTTTTGCATGAACTTTTGAAATCTTTTGATAACGAGTCCAAACTCGTTGTCTCCGTCCTCATCAACTTGAGGTTGGCTTGTGCTTGCCTTAAGCGCTATTCTTTGCCTCCTTTGATCATCAACAAGAGGATTAAGTATTGTAGATTCATAAGTCTTAAGGTTACCTCTTAATGCGTCGATTGTGACATTTGAGACGCCAATGGATTATTGAATTGCGTCGGCCTTTGATCGCCATGCCGGAGTGAGACTTCTAAGAATTTTTCGAACCAGTTCTCTGTCCGTGAATGTCTTCTTGAGGGCATGTAGGTCATTTACGATTATTGAAAATCGTTCGAACATTTCATCCACCTTTTCACCTTCCTTCATGTGAAATAATTCATAAGCATGGGTTAGGAAATCAATTTTAGCTTCCCTTACCTGGTCCGTACCTTCGTACGTAATTTCCAGCTTGTCCCACATTTCCTTTGCCGTTGTGCAACACGATATTTTCCTGTAATCGTCAGCATTTACAGCACAATATAATAAATTAATTGCATTAGCATTATTTTGAACCTTTCGGATATCATCCGCGTCATATTCTTCTTCGGACTTGGGAACCCATTCGTTTTCAACCTTTTTGGTTGGAATTTGATTTCCCTTCGTTATCACTTTCCAGAGATGAAAGTTGTTTGCTTGAACGAAAATTTTCATCCTCTCCTTCCAGTACGTGTAGTTTGTACCGTTGAATAGAGGTGGTCATGTGGAGCATTGTCCTTCATCAATTCCTGCAAAAGAGTCACGAGTAGAAGCCATGGATGGTTCTCTCAAACTGTTAAGTCTTCAGAGAGTTGGGCTCTGATACCAATTGTTAGTTAATACGCTTAATGCTAGAGGGGGTGAATAGCGTTATAATAAAATTTAGCGTAAACTTGCGGAAATTAAAATATGCAGGAAATAATTAAGTGCGTTAAATAAACAAAAGGAAAGAACGCACCGATGTATTCTGGTTCACCACAACACGTGGCTAGTCCAGTCCCCGAGAGACTCTCTCGAGATTTTCCATTAACTTGTCAAGCTTAAGGGTGCTCAACAAACCTTTACAACTTAAGGATACAAGCCTTAACACCTTTGCTCGGAGATACAACACTCCAAGACTTCAACCAAGGAAACACAAGTTCCTTACAACAAGAGAATCACAATTCTCTTACAAGTGTACAAAACACTAAGCACTCAAACAAAACACTCCTTAATGAGTAGATATGAGTAAAAGAAGTAGGCTCAAGATTACAACAACTATGGACAAGACTTTGGTTCTCAAAAGCTTTATAAAATGAATATAGAATGATAAACAATAATATGCAAGCTTATAGCAATAGAATGATCAGTTGTTGTGTGTTGTTGTGTTTAAAACACTGAAATGAAGCTGTATTTATGGTTGAAAAACTTGGCATTACCGTTGCCTAATTGCCAATTAAGAGTTGCTGATTTTACTCTGTGAAAATCGATTGTCAGGAAGCCACAATCGATTGTTTGCCAATCGTTCCAAAAATCAATCCCAGATTTTACGCTTAACAATCGATTGTCCAAGATCAACAATCGATTATTGGCAACGTTCAAAAAATCATTTCCAGATTTTACGTAAAACAATAGATTATACCAAATCAATAATCGATTATTCAGCAACGTTCAAAAAATCTTTTTCAGATTTCAATATCAACAATCGATTGTACAAAATCAACAATCGATTACCTGACGGTATTTGAAAATTTTACGACAACGGTCAGCTTCACAATCGATTGTGCAATGTTAACAATCGATTATTTATCAGACTTTGAAAATTATTTTAGACACTGCCTCGTGACAATCGATTGTTATATACTCACAATCGATTATTTAATAATTTTGAAAAAGCCTGGAAGTCACTGCCTCAACACAATTGATTGTCATATGTTCACAATCGATTATTTTGTGACTTTGAAAAATCTGAAGGACACTGTCTCTTCACAATCGATTGTCATTAGCTTCACAATCGATTATTCTGAGTTTTGAAAAACTTTTATGGACACTGCCTCATCACAATCGATTGTCATAAGGTTCACAATCGATTGTCATGCAGGTTTTGAAAAACCTGATGTTCACTGCCTTAACACAATCGATTGTCATTAGTTCACAATCGATTGTCATGCAGTCTTGGCTTAACATAATCGATTATCATAAGTACATAATCGATTATCTTAGTCCAGATTTTAGAGGCATGTTTAAAAATCATTTTGACTAAAGTAAATATGCATGATTTAAAATCGTGTAGCATTAAATTAAATATGCATGATTTTGTAAAAATAATTTTACGAGAGAAGCCATGTCATGAGTCAAGTTGTCGGATCAAGATCACAATTAAGAACGACTCATTTAAACTATAAAACTTTGTCTTGTGCTTGAATCTCGTTATCCACCAATTGTGCGCTTGTACTTGAACTTCGTCATATATCAATTTGCGCTTCGTTTGTCATTCATCAAAACCTACACATAAGAACACACGTTTTAGTATAAAGCCTTGAGAACGTGTTTCCAACATTTACTAGACATATTCTCATGAATTACGCTAGCTGACATTAAGTACGGCTCATTGGGATCGCACCCAAGGTTTCGTTATCCCTAATCCCACCTTTAAACCATCCGTATTGATCCCTCATATACTTTAGAAGTGATATTGTTCAACAACTACCTAAATATTCACTCTCTCCTGACTAATACACACTATGTAGGCACTGTCGATTGAAATCTCTTCAACCTACTACAGTAATAACGTAGTTGAACAAATAGAAAAAAAACTACAGCAAATATATTTTAACGTAACAGGAAAATCATCCTTCAAGAGGTTCAATTAAAACCCGAGATAACAAATTAGCTATTCATAATAGTATGCACAGCTACAATACTAAAATTTTAGCCAATAATGGATATACAAAGAAGGAAGTGAAAAACTCATAGAAGAATCTTTTGCATTGCTCCTAGTGTGTTCTTGCCTCCTTAGGTCGAATTTCTCGTCTCCTTAGCCTCCTTAGGTCTAAATTGTGTCCAATCTCAATATCTCATTTTTCTCAATTGGTGTTCAATGAATATTTATATGTATAAAAAAAAAAACCTAGACAAAATAATTAAGTTCAAAACAAAAAAGGAAACAAAATAAGACTAAACCCGGAACACGCGAACACCTCGCGATAAGCTGTGCGACACCTGCTCTAACGCGAGCAGTGAACCTCACGTCGCCTGGTGCTTTACTGCTTCCATGCTCGTTAATTTGATTTGCTGCCTCATTTCAATTCTTTCACGTTTTTTTTTCTTCCTTGTTTCAATTCCTCTTTTGTCCTCTTTTTTCTTCTTTTAATTTCTTTTGTCTTCTTTTGATTTTTTTTCTTGTCCCCTAATTAAATAATCACAACTTTATTCTTGTAGTGTATAAAATATACAGAAAATCTATACCTTGCTCCCATTTTCGTTTTGAACATAACGTCACATAAAATAATCTCAATCAAATAAAAATATTGTATAGTTTAGCATTAGAGCACTTAAACTATAAGGTAAATAATGTAATAAAATATGAAATTATAACCGAACATCACTATACTTAATTAAATAGTCATGTCACGAAGAAATTCCACGTGATCGGCATCAAAAATATTATTCGATCCGAGTGAATCAACTCATATGATAGCACTCCAATCATATATATGCACGAGGCCCAATTAATTACGGAAGCCATTTGATAATCATATATATGTTCAAGTCAAATTGTAAAATCCCTTTTCCAAAGTCTGGAACAATATACAAAGTTTTTATTTATTGTAATTATGATATATTAAAACAAAATAAATATTACTTGTATGTGTGTTTTGTGCAATTGTAACGAACCGGCCGGTCATTTTGAAAGTTGTAGCCCTATTTCCCTATTTACATCTCATTTCATATTTAATTGTTATGTGACTTGCCGGGGTAGTTGGTTCGTGTCTGGGGAGGTTTCGGAATGAGTTAAGACACATAGTCTCTAGGTTGGAAGCATAAGTTGAAAAGATTGAGCGAATGTTGAAGTATGGGTAAATGACTAGGGAATAGAGTTTTGATGGTTCCATTTGTCCAGTTGGGTGATATTGGACTTAGGAGTGTGTTGGGATTGTGAATTGGAGGTCCGCAATTGAATAAAGCTTGAAATGGCAAAAGTTGAAAATTTAGAAGTTTGACCGAGAGTTAATTTTGTGGTTCCTGGGCTCGAATTGGTATTCTGAGAATTGGAATAGGTCCGTTGTGGCAATTGTGACTTGTGTGCAAAATTTGAGGTCAATCAGACGTGATTTGATAGATTTCAACATTGAATATAGAAGTTAGAAGTTCAAAAGTCCATTAGACTTGAATCGATGCGTGATTCATGATTTTAGAATTGTTTGATATGATTTAAAGAATCGACTAACTTCGTATCGTGGTTAAGGACTTGTTGGTATATGTTTGTTTGAGGTCCAGGGGGCCTCGAGAGTGATTCATCTTGAAATCAGCTGGAGTTTTGGAATTTTTGAAGGTTGGTGTGTTCAGGTCTGGTGCGACCGCACCAGCAAGGGAATGACTGCAGGTGCGGAGCCGCATAAACGGCCCTAGGGTTGCAAATGTAGTTCTAGGCAAAGTAAGGGATTGCACAGGAGCGATGGAAAATTTTGCACTTGCAATCTCGCAGATACGGAGGCTGGTCGCAGAAGCGGAGAGGGCTTGGAGTCGCTGGTCCGCAGGAGCAGATGGACTTGCGCAGATGCGCACCCGCAAGAGCGGGATTTGGGATCGCAGAAGCGGTTGGTCAGCCCTTCAGGGACTTCCACAGATGCAGAATTTTAATCGCAAAAGTGGTACCACAGAAGCGAATTTTTGGATCGTAGAAGCGGGATCTCTGGCAGTGTTAAATCCGACGGGTTCCGAGGTTTTAACCATTGTTGACCATTTCAAGCTCGGGCTTAGGCAATTTTTGAGAGGGATTTAGAAGGGATTGTTGAGGTAAGTCACTTGTGGTCATTTTTGTTCTATAATTGTGTTTTCTTATTGAATTTCCCACCTAGTTTGTGTATTTTTGAGGTATGATTTTGGGGGTTGAGGCTAGGGATTTGGAGAGTTTAATTTGGGGATTTGAGTGATAATTTAGTGTTGGATTTTAGTAATTTTGACATTGTTGGACTCGTGGTTGAATGAGCTTCCCAATTTTGTGACTTTTATCGGATTTAGAGACATGGGCTCGGTGGCCAAATTTTGAGTTGACCTTTTTTTACTTTTGATTAAGAACTTAGTATTTTCTTATGGAATTAATTCCTTTAGCTCATATTAATTGTATCGAACTAATTGTTCACGAGGCAAGGGCTTATTTATGCATAATTTGAGGTAACTAACACTCCTAAACTTGGTTCTAAGGGTATTAAACCTCTAATTACGTGCTATATGACTGATATTGAGGTGACGGGCATGTCGACGTGCACCGTAGAAATTGTGATTTAGTCAATTCCATGGAACTGCATAGCCATCTTATCTGAACATTTTTTTGCTTTACTCTATGTGTTAGAGAACTTGAGTTGTGATTCTTGCTAGAAATCATGTTTAGGCTATATATTAGTGCTATTGGGACCCACAATGATCGTTCTTTGTTGTTGAGTTATTTTTTTAATTGCAGTTATGTACTCAGCCATTATCATTTACATGTCATATCTCAGTCTCTGTTATCGTTTATTGTCACATCTCGTATCATTGATTAAGGTTGCTTAGCATGAGCTTTGTAAGCCCGATAGAATGGAGAGATTAGTGACTGAATTGGGGTCTGAGTGCCGTGCTGTGATATATATATTTATATATGTGTGTGTGCGTGTGTGTGTGTGTGTGTGTGTGTATGTGTGTGTGTGTGTGTACGGAGCGGGGAATCGGGTTTCACGCCGCAACAAGCCTTATGGCTATATATATATATATATATATACTAATATAATATCAAGTAAAGGGGCATGTATCCTTTTTTTGTAAAGAAAGAGGGCTACTTCACGAGCCGCTACTAATAATCGAAAAGGTTCACAGCGAGTTCAGTCTATAGTGACAAAGGGAACGTTTCCGCCGGAGGGGTTTGTCTCCATGGAAAAAGTATTCACTACTGCTTACAGCGCCTTCATTCACTCGTCTTGCTACTTCGGAACTGTTCAGCGGACACGTGGAGTCGAACGTCTCTCTACAATGTTGCGTAGGTAGACTGATTATTGGATATATATATATGGATATATATATATATGGATCGAGTTGATGCCGCAACAAGCCTTATAGGTATATTTATGTGGATTGGGTTGTGCACCGCAATAGTCCTTACGGCTATATGTGGATCGGGCGGCACGTCGCAACACGTATCGTACAGTGCTGAGTGACTGAGCATGATGAACGAGGATTGAGACAGTCAGATTGAGTTCTCTGAGAGTATGAGTGCTCGGGATTTCACTATGTTGCATTAGATAGGGTATTCCATTGGCATGTGATGTAGAGATGTCATACTCTTTTTATCTGTCATTCTGTGTCATACCTTTTTAATCAGTCACACTTGGCATATTTTAGCTTAGGTGAACTTAACTGTTGAACCTAGAAGGATGTCTACTTTTCTGATTTGTTAAACTCTGTATTTTCACCGTATAGTTTGAGCTTGTTACTGCTTTCGGACCACAGGCTACACTTGTTACTTACTGAGTTGGTTATACTCACATTATACCCTTATTTCGTGTGTAGATTCAGGTATTTTCAGGCACAACAATTGCTGATTCCTAGCGTTTCATCAGTTCAGAGATCATCGAGGTAGCAGCATTGGTATCTGCAGACCTTAACTCTCCTTCTTTATCTTTTAGTCTTGTTTATACTGTCTACTTTCCTAGACAGTGTTCAATTAGTTAGATGCTCATGTATTTCGTGACACCCAAATATTTTTGAAGAATTTTGAACTGGCTTACGATGTTTATATTCAATTCTACGAGATTCTTACTTATTTAAACCTATTTTCGTATATTTTGGATTTAAAACTGTTAGTATATGTGAGACGTTGCTTGACTAGTACCATGATTGGCGCCATTACGACATGGTTTTGGGTTGTGACAGCAAGCTCATTACTGCAATCCGATGCAATTATCTATGGAGCCTCTATACCAAGGAATATAACTAAACACTTGAGACAATGCCCAACTAAAATACGAACTAACATGATAACTACTATGGAATAATAGTGTAGCATCTGCATTGACAATCGCAAAATACAACCCAAAATTAATGCTCGCTACTCAAAGATAATATAGTAAAATATCATCTTCATAGATATTGAATTTTAATAATATTCTAGTAATTTCTGGTTGAATGCTATCTATGATGATTAATACTAGAATTGGGTTATTTATGACAAAATCTAACTACTTGAATAAAGATTACAGAAAGTGAGAGTTGAACTAAAACGGATTGCAAGCAATATAAGAAGCATGGGTCGCGACACGATAGGTGTAAGATAGCTAGTTGGGATTTAATTCTAGTTAAGTTTGTAAGATATATGGATTTATATCTAGATATATGGACTTATATCTACACACATATGAACAATATATGGATAATTATATGTTATGTGCTATCTTTTGGTTTGGCCTAATTATGTGGTCTTATGGACATTATGTTAAGGGGGCCAATGTATTATCATACTAAAGTGTAGGACTAATATGTAGATACCCAAAAGGGTAACCTTAGTTTATGATGGGCTAACTAAGGTTACATAAGTAACTATGGTTACTTGCTTGTGACTCTTGAGTTATGTAACTCTTGCAAGACATAACTCAAGACATAACTCTTGTCTTGTAACTCTTGTCTCTTGGGTTATGTAACTCCTAGAGTTATAAAGTGGGGTTATGGTTCCCATTCTAGTGCAAGACAAGTTCTTCTTTTTCCCATTGAATCAAGAACCATATTGTCCATTGTCTTGCAAATAGGGTGGAAAACCATAAGCCAAAATTTTGAATATTGTCATAACAATATTATTGTGAACCTTTCATACATTGTGTTAGTATTGTGGATACATTCTTGTGGGTACAAGTATACTTCAAGGAACTTGAAGGAAGACTAAAGGAGTTCACAACAACTTAAGGACAATCATCAAAAGGAGGTTTCATCAAATTCCACACATATAGATTCAGGTTAGCTTCCGCTCATGTAGTTTGTATATCCGAATTATTCGATATGAAGGTTGTTGTCTTTAGTAGGAATCATAATCCTAACAATTGGTATCAGAGCCACCCTTCAATTTTGGATAATTTGGATGTTCATAAGGTTCATGTTATATTAGGATTCATGTTAAAGTATAATTAGAATTTTGTTTATGAAATTCTACCATGAAATAGCATGATAGCATGATCTTATGAATGCTATGATTTGATTCAGTTTGATGTTTTTATATCATGTTAAAACGTTGTATATAGCATGATTTAGTTGGTAAATAACATGTTTTCATGTTTAAAGATTCATGTTAAAAATCATGTTATAATTCAGAAAAAGTATACACTGTACAATCGATTGTATACACTCCAGTGAGATGAAATGTTTTTAAATTATACCTGACAATCGATTGTCTGGATTTGACAATCGATTGTCTGGTCCAGTAACTTGGAAAAATTTTCCTTGTCACATCCAGTGACTTAAAATTTTCAGAAAAAACCAAACAATCGATTGTCTGTTTTGACAATCGATTGTCTGGTCCAGTAACTTAGAAAAATTTTTTCGTCACATACAGTGACTAAATTTTCAGAAAAAACCAAACAATCGATTGTCTGTGTTGACAATCGATTGTCTGGTCCAGTAAAGTTTAAGAAAAACGTTTCAACTCTCAAGTTTCAGTGAATGTTAATTGTTTTATAGTCCATCAATTCTTATATATTATAGAATTGTCCAATTCAGTAAACAACGATTAATATTCAAGTGTTACACATCCAATCATGTAACACATTAAGTTAAGATTCATAAAATGGCTTAAGGAACTAAAGTTGATTGCATCTAATATTTTAGTTTTTCAATTGAAGCATTATGTTGCCAAAGTAACCTCTATTGTGTAGATTGATTAATTATAAAATATGAGATGACTGTGGATGTTAGTCTTCCATGCGTTTAACATCGGCCCAAAGGAAGGTGTTATTTGGCAGGAATTCGAACATTCTTGTGGTGGTAAATATGAGATGATTATTTGGTTTTCCATGTGAATAATTAAATCGGCCCAAAGGAAGGTTTAATATTTGACAGGAGTTTATTGTCTATGTTTGATCACTACACCAAGAGTACTACTTACAAGTTGATTTTCTGTCCAAAGACTAAAATCAATGTTGTGCTAGGTATCTTGTAATGGGAAATGCCTAACTTTGAATCTATAAAGTTAAAGTTCAAGTTTTGTAAGCATGTATTTAGTAATCCTTTGTTCAATTTTCAGTAAACTCTTCTGCTTCTACGATCTCTGCCAATATCAATAGCATCCCTGTGCTTAACGGCACTAACTTTAAGGAATGGAAAGAGAATGTAATGATCGTTCTCGGTTGCATGGATCTTGACTTAGCCCTTCGGACTGAGCAACCTACTCCTCTTGAGGATACATCCTCTCCTAATGAAAAGAGAGCGATGGAGAAGTGGGAACGCTCGAATCGCATGAGTCTAATGATCATGAAGCGTGCAATTCCAGAATCATTCAGGGGCACTATGAATGATGAACCTAATGCCAAAGTTTTCCTTGAAAACCTCGAACAGCGTTTTATTCAAAACGAAAAGGCGGAAACAAGTGCACTATTGAGTAAACTTGTTTCTATGAGGTATAAGGGCAAGGAAAACATTAGGGAGTACATTTTGGAAATGTCTCATCTTGCTTCGAAACTTAAGTTACTCAAGCTAGTATTACCTGAGGAACTGCTTGTGTACTTTGTTTTGATATCTCTTCCGGCACACTTTAATCAGTTTAAGGTCAGTTATAACTGCCTGAAGGAGAAATGGACTCTTAATGAGCTCATTTCACATTGTGTGCAAGAAGAGGAAAGGATTAAGCAAGATAAGGCAGAAAGTGCTCTTTTGGCATCTTCTTCTAAGGCATCCTCTTCAAGGGATTCTAAGAAGAGGAAAAATAAGGAAGTTGCGGTTGTAAGGCCCAAGATTAAGCAACATAAGGAACCTAAGGTTGAAATTACTGGATTAGGTTGCTTTCTCTGTAATGGGACTGATCATGTGAAGAGAGATTGTACCAAGTACCATGCCTGGCATGCGAAAAAAGGTACATTTCTGTCTCTTGTTTGTTCTGAAGTTAATATAATTTCGGTACCTAAGGATAATTGGTGGGTAGGTTATGCTGCTCACATAAGGATATCTATGCAGGGTTGCCTGAACTGCCGAAAACCCAAAGATGGTGAAAGATACATCTATGAGGGTGACGGCAAGAAGGTGCCAGTTGAAGCTATTGGCAAATTTACGCTGTTGTTTAAGACCGGTTTTCATTTAGATTTGAATGAGACTTTTGTTGTACCGTCTTTTAGACGGAATTTAATTTCAGTTCCCCAATTGCACATATCCGGTTATAAATGTACATTTGGGGACAATAAAGTTAGTCTCTTTCGGAATTCAAATCTTATTGGTACTGGTGTTTTATCAACATTTGATAGCTTATATTTGGTTCATACAATAACTTCAAATAAAGAAACTTTGCATACAAGTTTAATGGTACCAAAAGTTAACTAATGAGAATTCTATTTCACTCTGGCATAAACGTTTGGGTCATATATCCATTCAAAGAATTCAGAAACTCGTGTCAGAAGGAATTCTTGATCCTCTTGATTCCTCAAATTCAGAAATTTTGTATTGAGTGTATCAAGGGAAAACAAACAAACAAACAAGAACTAGATTAGGTGCTAAGAGAGATTCGGACGTCTTAGAATTGATACATACGGATATTTGTGGGTCATTTCCTACTCCTTGTCGGAATGGTCAACAATACTTTATCACATTCATAGACGATTACTCTCGTTATGGGTACCTATATCTTATTCATGAAAAGTCCCAATCCATATTAAAAACCGTAGCTTATATTCTTAATCGAGTTCCAACTGCAGCTACAATAAAAACCCCATATGAACTTTGGACTGGGCATAAACCCGGTATTCGGCATTTTCACATTTGGGGTTGTCCAGCTGAGGCAAGGCCTTATAGGCCGAATGTAAAGAAACTGGACGCTAAGACGGTTAGTAGCTATTTTGTTGGATACTCTGGAAAATTCAGGGGTTTTAAGTTTTATGATCCCACATCACGAACTATTTTTGAGACGGGAAATGCTAGGTTCTTTGAGGATATTGAGTTTGGGGGGTGGGGAGATAAAGTTGTTAGAGATTTTGTCATTGAGGAAGAACATGTGTCTTTCCCTCAAGTTGTTGAAGCAACTCCGGTTCAAGACAATCTCGAAAATCTCCCCCATCAGGACCCTGATATAACTAATGAAAATCAAACTCAACAACCTCAAGAAACTGAAATGCCATTAAGGAGATCCACTAGAGAGAGGAGAAATGCAATTTCGGATGATTATTATGTATTTCTCCAAGAACAAGAAAGTGATATTGGACTTGAGGAAGATGATCCAATCAACTTCTGTCAAGTCATTAAGTGTTCTAACTCTCAAAAGTGGATTGATGCCATGAATGATGAGATGAAGTCTATGAGCGATAATGACGTTTGGGAGCTTGTTACATTGCCCGAAGGTATTAAACCTATTGGTTGTAAATGGATTTTTAAAACCAAAAGGGATTCAGGGGGCAATGTTATTAAGTACAAAGCTCGTCTTGTCGCAAAAGACTACACTCAGAAAGAAGGCATTGATTATAATGGCATTATCGCTCCAGTTTCATCGAAAGACTCTTTCAGGACTATAATGGCATTAGTAGCACATTTTGATCTTGAGCTTCATCAAATGGATATTAAGACTGTTTTTCTTAATGGTGACATTGAGGAAACAATTTATACGATGCAACCTGAAAACTTTGTTTCGGATGAATCAGAGGAAAAGGTTTGCAAATTAAAGGAATACATCTATGGGCTCAAGCAAGCTTCTCGTCAATGGTATTATAAGTTTCATGCAGTCATTACATCTTTTGGTTTTGAATCGAATATTGCTGATGACTGTATATACCATGAGTTCAGTGGGAGTAAGTATATTTTTCTGGTTTTATATGTCGATGACATACTGCTTGCCTGTAACGATATAGCATTATTACTTGAAACTAAGAAATTTCTTTCAAAGAAATTTGAATTGAAAGATCTTGGTGAAGCTTCTTTTGTATTAGGAATTCAGATACAACGAGATCGCTCTAAAGGTGTTCTCGGTCTGTAACAAAAGGGCTATATCGATAAGGTTCTGAAAAGATTTGGCATGCAGGATTGTAAACCAGGCAACACCCCTGTTACTAAGGGAGACAAGTTTTGTCTCAAACAGTGCCCAAATAATACTTATGAAATTTCGGAAATGCAGAAGACGCCTTATGCTTCGGCGGTAGGTAGTCTGATGTATGCTCAGGTATGTACACGACCTGATATAGTACACATTGTTGGGATGTTAGGCAGATATCTAAGCAATCCGGGTATGGACCATTGGTAGGCAGCCAAAAGGGTCATGAGGAACATACATAGAACAAAGGATTACATGCTTACGTATCGGAGTTCGGACCAGTTTGAGATCATCAGGTATACCGACTCCAATTTTGCCATTTATGCTAATAACATATGTAACCATGGTTGCATATGTTAATAACAACAGTAGTTTGACGAAAGCAAAACATAAGGACGTCAAATTTCGGGTTGTTAAAGAAAGAGTACAAAATGGACAATTGTGCATTAAGTACATAAGTACAAACTCCATGCTTGTGGATCCGCTCACTAAGGGATTGACACCAAAAGTATTTCTTGAGCATATTGCTTGTATGGGTGTCAAATCAGATAAGGATTATGTATTTTAGTGGGAGTTTGTATTGCACATTTACGTATTGTCCATTATATTCAGAAATTCAGTAATTCAGTAATTCAGTTATATCTGCGCAGATATTCAGTTTTAAAGTTTTGTACTCTTACAGTTTAAGTATGATCTCAATAAAGAGAACCAGTTGGAAATAGACATTCTATTGACCACACTTTATGTTATTTCCATGCTACATACCTACACTTGATCCATGTCGTTGGTTATATTGATATACGTGATCTATGATTGGTTCTAGTTACGAATGAGTAACGACGAGCTCTTAGGTCCTATGTTGGTATGATTGATGGACCGGATTGTTCATGACAATTTTATTGTGATAGCAATTTTGTGCACCTAAGGTTTGTAACATATAATATTAAGGATTGTACATATGTTTGTATATCTCGTCCAAGTGGGAGATTGTAAGATATATGGATTTATATCTAGATATATGGACTTATATCTACACACATATGAACAATATATGGATAATTATATGTTATGTGCTATCTTTTGGTTTGGCCTAATTATGTGGTCTTATGGACATTATGTTAAGGGGGCCAATGTATTGTCATACTAAAGTGTAGGACTAATGTGTAGATACCCAAAAGGGTAACCTTAGTTTATGATGGGCTAACTAAGGTTACAAATGTAACTATGGTTACATGAATGCTTGTGACTCTTGAGTTTTGTAACTCTTGCAAGACATAACTCAAGACATAACTTTTGTCTTGTAACTCTTGTCTCTTGGGTTATGTAACTCCTAGAGTTATAAAGTGGGGCTATGGTTCCCATTCTAGTGCAAGACAAGTTCTTCTTTTTCCCATTGAATCAAGAACCATATTGTCCATTGTCTTGCAAATAGGGTGGAAAACCATAAGCCAAAATTTTGAATATTGTCATAACAATATTATTGTGAACCTTTCATACATTGTGTTAGTATTGTGGATACATTCTTGTGGGTACAAGTATACTTCAAGGAACTTGAAGGAAGACTAAAGGAGTTCACAACAACTTAAGGACAATCATCAAAAGGAGGTTTCATCAAATTCCACACATATAGATTCAGGTTAGCTTCCGCTCATATAGTTTGTATATCCGAATTATTCGATATGAAGATTGTTGTCTTTAGTAGGAATCATAATCCTAACAAAGTTCACTTTTAATGTTCTAATAATTCTCATGAATTCAATCGATAATTAGCTTAACGTAAGGTTAAGTTTCCTCTCTCAATTAAATTTAAATTCTACATAATAAATCAATATGAATCACTATGAAGATAAGTTAGAATACGTTAATGGGCTAGTGTTTAGAAAAACGTCTATTTTCCTGACTTGGTTTAACAATAATTCAAAAAGCTCTCCTACAAAAAATCGTGAATATTGCGGCGGTTTGTTTAGCGTATTATGGCGGTTAAGAACCGCCACTACGTTCATTTATGGCGGTTTGCTCAAACGCCGGAATGACGATCTGACAAAGGGCTAAAGTGGCGGTTTTCCAAAAACAACCGTAATTGAGCAGTACATAAAATTGTGATGGACAAGTCCATACTGCGTTTTGTAACCGCCATAATCGTATGTAATGGTTTCCTTTATTTCTATTATATAGAAAAGTCATGATGGTCGACCAAGGATATAGTTGTTATTTAGCTCAATCATAAAAGTGCTTTGCCAAGATGGCTTTTTCCAATGCTAACACTATACAATTCTAGAAGATATCTCTTTCATCTCCTAATTCCATCTCCTATTCCAATTTGAGTATACTTTTCTTTCAATTTTGTTCCAAATCTTTTTCCAGTTTGTCAAAAGATTGATTGTTTTACCTTCTTTTTTCGTTATACTTTTTCAAGTTCTCCCCAAACTTCTCAAACAATTCGTTTTCCAGTTCTCTCCATTTTCTCAATTGGGTTTTGCTACTTTCAGGTCTGCTCCTTTTTTAATTTTTTCCAAATCTTACTATTTCTCTCTTTTATATTTTCCGATCTTATTTGATTTTCGTAATTAGAGAGTTATGCGTCAGTTTGAAGAGATTAGGGTAGAACTTGGAGTTTTCGCCGATAACAATAGTGGTCTTCTTCTATATATTTGCTACACTTTAAAGGTTTAATCTCTGGGAACAAGCTTTGCGTATGTACAAAGGCAATAATATTTTTAAAGTATTCTTAATTTTTAGTGTACATGCATCTGATTGTCTTTGTTGTTAATGATTTATGGAGATATTTGGAGTTGTTTTACTTTAATCTTCTTGATATAATAACATATTTTCCATGGTGCACTAATTCGATAATTTTTAGGGATAAAATTACACGGTTGAATGTGCACAGATGGAATCTTATATTCATGCAAATTATCCTTTTTCTTTGCCTTTATAAATTTCATTGTGTGCTTATTTGGGATGTTTGTCCATTGTTCCCTTTCTTCTTTTTGTTCTCGATGAAATTTAGTGATAAAAAATATCCAGAAGCTTATAAAATTTTTATCCCCTTTTCCGTTTACTGAATTCTGATAAAAAATTTTCTTTACTAAAATCTGGCCGATCATCTTTATAGTGAAAATTACCATCCTCCTACCGCTTTCTTAATGTTTCTCCAAATGCATTTAGAAGTACACACTTTAGAAGTAAGAGTGCAGAATATTTTTTTTTAATTGTGAATTTAACTTTTAAAGGAGTACAGTTAGTTAACTAATTTATATAAATATGTTAAACTTAACACAACGTTATTTGCCGAATAAATACGAATTCTCCCTTGATAGGAAGACATGCTCCGCAAACATATTGCGTTTCTTCTCCATTTCCTTTCATAAGATTATGTGATTGATAGGGAACAATCTTAGTTGAAAATAAACATTTTTCGTGCTACAAAGATAGGGAATCAACTAACCTTCATTCATTGAAAATGAGCAATTCTTGATATGGAACAATTTCCTTATGCTAATAATGTGATGCTAGAGCTCTATTTGACGAAAATTCAAACCCTTTCAAATGTTATAGTTCTATTGATTCGCCTCATTTGATGTTTCCAATTCTAACAAGTTCTAATAGCTACTGAAAAATAGATTAAGAATTAGAATATTGTTAACTTTGTATTGATATCCCCTCCAACTTATTTCAGTGATCAATCGAAAATAATATTGATTTTAATTTCTGTTGTCAATTTTAAAGTTCTTCCTCTATCTGCGCCAAATAAAATTGTACATTGTTAAATTTGGAGAGAATAGTTCTTTAAACTATATTGACAACTCTCTACTTCGTATGGGATGAATGGATTATTCCCTTTCATTCCAAGTGATAGAGGGAGTAACATATTTTTGTCTAGATTCTTGTATGGGTTCTACTAATAATTTTTGTTTTGTTTTGTCTTGGCGAAATATAAACTGTTCATTTAAGTTGCCCTCAATGACCAGACAGACACCTCAACTGACCATTTATTTTGACACTTCAAGTGGTTATCACGTGCACCTCGTGAACACCCGAGTTTGGTAGTTCATATGCGTGAGTTACACTCGCCTCCAATCTTTTTCTCTGATGAGAGATGACCCTGTTAGGATTATGATTCCTACTAAAGACAACAACCTTCATATTGAATAATCCGGAATTACAACTACATGAGCGGAAGCTAACCTGAATCCATATGTGTGGAATTTTATGAACCACCTTTGATAATTGTCCTTGATTCCTTTTGAACCTCTTGATCCTTTCTTCAAGTTTCTTGAAGTTTGTATATTACCACAAGAATGAATCTAAAAGATTTAACAATATGAGAATTGTTACACAATAACAATAATATGACAATGATCAAATTTGGCTTATGGTTTTCCACCCTATTTGCAAGACAATGGACAATATGGTTCTTGATTCAATGGGAAGAAGAAGAACTTGTCTTGCTAAAGAATGGGAACCATAACCCCACTTTATAACTCTAGGAGTTACATAACCCAAGAGACAAGAGTTACAAGACAAAAGTTATGTCTTGAGTTATGTCTTGCAAGAGTTACAAAACTCAAGAGTCACAAGCATTCATGTAACCATAGTTATATTTGTAACCTTGGTTAGCCCATCATAAACTAAGGTTACCCTTTTGGGTATCTACACATTAGTCCTACACTTTAGTATGACAACACATTGGCCCCCTTAACATAATGTCCATAAGACCACATAATTAGGCCAAACCAAAAGATAGCACATAACATATAATTATCCATATATTGTTCATATGTGTGTAGATGTAAGTCCATATATCTAGATATAAATCCATATATCTTACAATCTCCCACTTGGACGAGATATACATACATATGTACAAACCTTAATATTATATTTTACAAACCTTAGGTGCACAAAATTGCTATCACAATAAAATTGTCATGAACAATCCGGTCCATCAATCATACCAACATAGGACCTAAGAGCTCGTCGTTACTCATTCGTAACTAGAACCAATCATAGATCACGTATATCAATATAACCAACGACATGGATCAAGTGTAGGTATGTAGCATGGAAATAACATAAAGTGTGGTCAATAGAATGTCTATTTCTAACTGGTTCTCTTTATTGAGATCAAACATAAACTGTAAGAGTACAAAAACTTTAAAACTGAATATCTGCAGATATAACTGAATTACTGAATTTCTGAATATAATGAACAATTACATAAATGTGCAATACAAACTCCCACTAAAATACATAATCCTTATCTGATTTGACACCCATACAAGCAATATGCTCATGAAATACTTTTGGTGTCAATCCCTTAGTTAGCGGATCCGCAAGCATGGAGTTTGTACTAATGTACTCAATGCACAATTGTCCATTTTGTACTCTTTCTTTAACAACCCGAAATTTGACGTCCATATGTTTTGCTTTCGTCAAACTACTGTTGTTATTAGCATAAAGGATTGCTGATCTGTTGTCACATAATAGCCTAAGAGGCTTCTGAATAGTATCAACGATACGCAGTCCACCAACAAAATTCCGCAGCCATAATGCCTCATTGGATGCTTCATAACATGCCATAAACTCCGCTTCCATGGTGGAAGTGGCTGTAAGAGTTTGCTTAATGCTTCGCCAAGAGATAGCACCACCTGCAAGCATGTAAATATAGCCTGAAGTAGACTTCAAACTATCCTGACATCCAGCAAAATCGGAATCGGTATACCCAATGATCTCAAGCTGGTCCGATTTCCGGTATGTAAGCATGTAATCCTTTGTTCTCTGTAAGTACCTCATGACCCGTTTGGCTGCCTTCTAATGGTCCATTCCCGGATTGCTTAAATATCTGCCTAACATCCCAACAATGTATGCTATATCAGGTCGTGTACATACCCGAGCATACATCAGACTACCTACCGCCGAAGCATAAGGTGTCTTCTGCATTTCCGAAATTTCATAAGAATTGTTTGGGCACTGTTTGAGACTAAATTTGTCTCCCTTAGCTACAGGGGTGTCACCTGGTTTACATTCCTGCATGCCAAATCTTTTCAGAACCTTATCGATATAGCCCTTTTGCGACAGACCGAGAACGCCTTTGGAGCGATCTCTTAGAATCTGAATTCCTAATACAAAAGAAGCTTCACCAAGATCTTTCATTTCAAATGCTATATCGTTACAGGCAAGTAGTATGTCATCGACATATAAAACCAGAAAAATATACTTACTCCCACTGAACTTATGGTATATACAGTCATCAGCAATATTCGGTTCAAAACCAAAAGATGTAATGACTGCATGAAACTTATAATACCATTGACGAGAAGCTTGCTTGAGCAAATAGATGGATTTCTTTAATTTGCAAACCTTCTTCTCTGATTCATCCGAAACAAAGTTTTCTGGTTGCACCATATAAATTGTTTCCTCAATGTCACCATTGAGAAAAGCAGTCTTAACATCCATTTGATGAAGCTCAAGATCAAAATGTGCTACTAATGCCATTATAGTCCTGAAAGAGTCTTTCGATGAAACTGGAGAGAAAGTCTCTTTATAATCAATGCCTTCTTTCTGAGTGTAGCCTTTTGCGACAAGACGAGCTTTGTACTTAATAACATTGCCCCCTGAATCCCTTTTGGTTTTAAAAATCCATTTACAACCAATAGGTTTCGTACCTTCGGGCAATGTAACAAGCTCCCAAACGTCATTATCGCTCATAGACTTCATCTCATCATTCATGGCATCAATCCACTTTTGAGAGTTAGAACACTTAATGACTTGACGGAAGTTGATTGGATCATCTTCCTCAAGTCCAATATCACTTTCTTGTTCTTGGAGAAATACATAATAATCATCCGAAATTGCATTTCTCCTCTCTCTAGTGGATCTCCTTAATGGCATTTCAGTTACTTGAGGTTGTTGAGTTTGATTTTCATTAGTTATATCAGGTTCCTGATGGAGGAGATTTTCGAGATTGTCTTGAACCGGAGTTGTGTGATCCGAGTCAGTAAGACCAAGATCAACAATTTGAGGGAAAGACACATGTTCTTCCTCAAAGACAAAATCTCTAACAACTTTATCTCCCCACCCCCCAAACTCAATATCCTCAAAGAACCTAGCATTTCCCGTCTCAAAAATAGTTCGTGATGTGGGATCATAAAACTTAAAACCCCTGGATTTTTCAGAGTATCCAACAAAATAGCTACTAACCGTCTTAGCGTCCAGTTTCTTTTCATTCGGACTATAAGGCCTTGCCTCAGCTGGACAACCCCAAATGTGTAAATGCCGAATACTGGGTTTATGCCCAGTCCAAAGTTCATAAGGGGTTTTGATTGTAGCTTTAGTTGGAACTCTATTTAGAATATAAGTTGCAGTTTTTAATGCTTCACCCCAGAGTGAGTCTGGCAAAAAAGTACGAGAAATCATACTTCTTACCATATCCTTAAGGGTCCTATTTCGTCTCTCAGCTACACCATTCATCGTAGGACTTCCTGGCATAGTATATTGAGGGACGATCCCACACTCATCTAGGAATTTAGCAAAAGGCCCTGGACGTTGTTCACCGGAACCATCATATCGACCATAGTATTCACCACCACGGTCAGATCTAACGGATTTAATTCTTTTGCTTAGTTGATTTTCAACTTCAGCCTTAAATGATTTGAACACGTCTATGGATTGGGACTTTTCGTGAATAAGATATAGGTACCCATAACGAGAGTAATCGTCTATGAATGTGATAAAGTATTGTTGACCATTCCAACAAGGAGTAGGAAATGGCCCGCAAATATCCGTATGTATCAATTCTAAGACGTCCGAAGCTCTCTTGGCACCTAATCAAGTCTTGTTTGTTTGTTTTCCCTTGATACAATCAATACAAATTTCCGAACTTGAGGTATCAAGAAAATCAAGAATTCCATCTGACACGAGTTTCTGAATTCTTTGAATGGATATATGACCCAAACGTTTATGCCAGAGTGATATAGAATTCTCATTAGTTAATTTCCTTTTAGTACCACTTAAACTTGTATGCAAAGTTTCTTTATTTGAAGTTATTGTATCAACCAAATATAAGCTATCAAATGTTGATAAAACACCAGTACCAATAAGATTTGAACACTGAAAGAGACTAACTTTATTATCCCCAAATGTACATTTATAACCAGATATGTCCAATTGGGGAACCGAAATTAAGTTCCGTCTAAAAGACGGTACAATAAAAGTCTCATCCAAATCTAAATGAAAACCAGTTTTAAACAACAGCCTAAATTTGCCAATAGCTTCAACTGGCACCTTCTTGCCGTCACCCACATAGATGTATCTTTCACCATCATTTGGTTTTCGGCAGTTCAGGCAACCCTGCATTGATATACTTATGTGAGTAGTAGCAGCAGAATCTACCCACCAAGTATCCTTAGGTACTGAAATTAAATTAACTTCAGAACAAACAAGAGAAAGAAGTGTACCTTTTTTCGCACGCCAGGCATGGTACTTGGTACAATCCTTCTTCACATGATTAGTCCCCTTACAGAAGAAGCAACCTAATGCAGTGATTTCAACCTTAGGTTCCTTATGTTGCTTATTCTTGGGCTTTGCAACTGCAACTTCCTTACCCTTCCTCTTCTTAGTTTCCTTAGAAGAGGATGCCAAATGAGCACTTTCTGTCTTATCTAGCTTTATCCTTTCCTCTTCTTGCACACAGTGTGAAATGAGCTCGTTAAGAGACCATTTCTCCTTCAGGCAGTTGTAACTGACCTTAAACTGATTAAGTGTGCAGGAAGAGATATCAAAACAAAGTACACAAGCAGTTCCTCAGTTAAATCCAGCTTGAGTGACTTAAGTTTCTAAGCAAGATGAGACATTTCCATAATGTACTCCCTAATGTTTCCCTTGCCCTTATACCTCATGGAAACAAGTTTACTCAATAGTGTACTTGTTTCCGCCTTTTCGTTTTGAATAAAACGCTGTTCGAGGTTTTCAAGGAAAACTTTGGCATTAGGTTCATCATTCATTGTGCCCCTGAATGATTCTGGGATTGCACGCTTCATGATCATGAGACTCATGCGATTCGAGCGTTCCCACTTCTCCATCACCCTCCTGTCATCAGGAGAGGATGTATCCTCAAGAGGAGTAGGTTGCTCGGTCCGAAGTGCTAAGTCAAGATCCATGCAACCGAGAACGATCATGACGTTCTCTTTCCATTCCTTAAAGTTAGTGCCGTTAAGCACAGGGATGCTATTGATGTTGGCAGAGATCGTAGAAGCAGAAGAATTTACTGAAAATAGAACAAAAGGATTACTGAATACATGCTTACATAAACTTGAACTTTAACTTTATAGATTCAAAATTAGGCAATTCCCATTACAAGATACCTAGCACAACATTGATTTTAGTCTTTGGACAGAAAAACAACTTGTAAGTGGTACTCTTGGTGTAGTGATCAAACATAGACAATAAACTCCTGTCAAATATTAAACCTTCCTTTGGGCCGATTTAATATTCACATGGAAAACCAAATAATCGTCTCATATTTAGCACCACAAGAATGTTCGAATTCCTGCCAAATAACACCTTCCTTTGGGCCGGTGTTAAACGCATGGAAGACTAACATCCACAGTCATGTTATATTTTAAAATTAATCAATCTACACAATAGAGGTTACTTTGGCAACATAGTGCTTCAATTGAATAACTAAAATATTAGATGCTATAAACTTTAGTTCCTTAAGCCATTTTATGAATCTCAACTTAATGTGTTACATGATTGGATGTGTAACACTTGAATATTAATCATTGTTTACTGAATTGGACAATTCTATAATATATAAGAATTGATGGACTATAAAACAATTAACATTCACTGAAACTTAAGAGAGTTGAAACGTTTTTTTTCTTAAATTTTACTGGACCAGACAATCGATTGTCAAAACAGACAATCGATTGTTTGGTTTTTTTTGGAAAAATTTTAAGTCACTGGATGAGACAAGAAAAATTTTTTCTAAGTTACTGGATCAGACAATCGATTGTCAAAACCAGACAATCGATTGTTTGGTTTTCTGAAATTTTCAAATTACTGGATCATCCAACAATCGATTGTCAGGCTAGACAATCGATTGTTTGGATTTTTCTAAAAAAAAAATTTCAGTTACTGGAAACGTTTCAACTCACAAAAATTAACTGCTAGAATTTTAAACGTCTCAGACAATCGATTGTCAAAGGCAACAATCGATTGTCTGACTGGCTGTGACCAAAATTGTTTTCTGAATAATCTCCAGAATAACACATGATTTTCAACATGGATTTTAAACATAAAAAACATGTTGTTAACCAACTAAAATCATGCTGAATCATACAATACATGAAAATATAACAATCATAAGATCATGCTATTTCATGGTAGAATTTTATAAACAAAATTCTAATTAAACTTAAACATGATTTCTAACATAACATGAACCTTATGATCATCCAAATTATCCAAAATGAAGGGTGGCTCTGATACCAATTGTTAGGATTATGATTCCTACTAAAGACAACAACCTTCATATTGAATAATCCGGAATTACAACTACATGAGCGGAAGCTAACCTGAATCCATATGTGTGGAATTTTATGAACCACCTTTGCTAATTGTCCTTGATTCCTTTTGAACCTCTTGATCCTTTCTTCAAGTTTCTTGAAGTTTGTATATTACCACAAGAATGAATCCACAAGATTTAACAATATGAGAATTGTTACACAATAACAATAATATGACAATGATCAAATTTGGCTTATGGTTTTCCACCCTATTTGCAAGACAATGGACAATATGGTTCTTGATTCAATGGGAAGAAGAAGAACTTGTCTTGCTAAAGAATGGGAACCATAACCCCACTTTATAACTCTAGGAGTTACATAACCCAAGAGACAAGAGTTACAAGACAAAAGTTATGTCTTGAGTTATGTCTTGCAAGAGTTACAAAACTCAAGAGTCACAAGCATTCATGTAACCATAGTTACATTTGTAACCTTAGTTAGCCCATCATAAACTAAGGTTACCCTTTTGGGTATCTACACATTAGTCCTACACTTTAGTATGACAACACATTGGCCCCCTTAACATAATGTCCATAAGACCACATAATTAGGCCAAACCAAAAGATAGCACATAACATATAATTATCCATATATTGTTCATATGTGTGTAGATATAAGTCCATATATCTAGATATAAATCCATATATCTTACAGACCCCTCCGCTCTTGTTCATCTCGCCCCTTCTTCTTTCTTCCAAACTCCACCTACCATATCTAACAAAATTCACAATCTCTTAGTCCAAATGACAACTTAATTACACAATTATTTGGCTTGCTGGTAGGTGAATACTACTGTGCTTCATTTGTTGCTAAACCCCCGCCGATGGAATGCAGAACAAGTGGAGCTTTCGCTACCAATTGCTAAAAGACAACTTAATTTTTAAACTCAAAAGGGAGTTGGTGAACTGCTGGAAATGAGACCGAAATTTTAGGGTGGTCAATTGATATTATTATGGCTTGGTGGCTATTTTAATATTGAATGAGATGAGGTGGATTCACGTCGGAAGGTGAATAAGCTACAAACGTTGCCATGTTTAGGTCAGGAAAGTTTAGTGGTGGAAATGAATTATTTTTGAAAGAAAGGGGAATTAATGTGGGAAAAAACTTTAAATATAGTGGGACCCACATAAAAGTTGTGGTTGATCCACATAAAGTAAGGTTAATTTTCTTTTTAAAGGAAAAAATATAATTTTGAGGGTATTACATGCTCAAATGTGAAAATAAAGCACTCTCTTTGGTATGTCAGCGTGAGGGTTTATGAGGTCATATTTCAATTGAAAAGAAGTATCTAATTGATAATACAATAAATTGAGGCGCCTATCTGATTGTTGTGGACGATTTAAACAGGTTATTTATACATTTCTCCATTTGAATTTAATTTTGTTTTTATAGAATAACTCTTTAGAATATGATTGTTCCTATATTATTAATCATTTAACATATGATTGGACTACAAGTTCATTGTAGAAACACAATGTTGTTATTATCTATTGATATTATTGAACTGAATTTTAAATAGTTAAATACTGAATTAGCATATATATTTTTTTCATTCTTTCTTATTGCTCTTCACTTAACAATTCTTTATAAGATTGCTACGTTGCTTCTTTGTTGGACTTTTTCCTTCAAGTAAAAATTACAAATTAAATGGTTGATAAAACCTTCAGCTCCGCTTCTGAGTTGCTTTTATTACAGTTAATTACTTTTGCAAGAAACTTCGGGTGCTTTTAGATTTCCTGAAATTATGATATTCTTACACAAAACTTTTTCAAGGAAGTAAATACACTTATTTAAATAAAGCACAAAGAAGCATAAAATGTGGACAAAGTTATATGACGGGGTTGAGTTACCTATTTATTTGGTCTTATATATTATTACTCAATCATGCTTTTAGAGTAGCTGCTTACTAGCAAGAGCTATTGTTATTACTCAGTTATGATGGACGGTCATTTTGTATGATTATATTTGTGGATGTAATTTTAAAGGCGTGAAATTTCATTTTTCCGAACGAATTCTGTAATATATATAATCTGAGTAATTGGCGGTCTTCTATGTTATCACTTTTACCAAGAATGAAACTTTGTTTCTGTGTTTGTGGAATTGTAGTTATTTAAAGTATGTATGGATTAAATGTGATTTGAATTCTAAATGTTGGGCGGCAAACCTCATCTAGTATTGTTTATAAATAGTGTTGTTCTGACTACCATAAATAATTTTCAATAGCCAGTAACTCATCTTTCACATTCTTTATTTACTTTTATAACGTTATTCTTTTATATTTTCTCACTCTATTATCACACACATCTTTTGCATCAAAATTAATTACTGCCCTTAATGCTTTTACTAGTTTTGGCAAATTAAAAAGAAACATAACTAGAGTAAATAAAAAAAATTATACAAAAATTTGCTTCAAAATTACATATGTATTTACAGGAGTATTGTTTCACATCCATTCAACACAAGAAGAAAAATGATTACAATGAATCCTAGAAAATACTATTTAATAAGTACTGGCAATTTTCTTGGAATATTAGGTGATGAACCACCCCTTCAATACAATGCCTGCAGAACAAAATTAAACAAGGAAATCAGATTTCAACTAGAAGGATATAAAAGAAAAATTCTCTCTACTCCAAATTACATGGAATTAAGATAGAATGCATACTATACTCTCTAATAGAGAAAACCAGAGTCATTTGTACAAACGATGATAAAAAATTACCATTGACCAAATCTAATCAAAAAGACCAACCTTTAAGGAAAAATTTCATCCCAAGAAATCCTAATCTGATATCAGTAAAACAAGAATCAAATGATAATCACACGAAATGAAGAACAGATGACGGGAAAAAGGTATAATGTATAATCAGATGGAGGGACTAACTCCAACATACACAAAAGAGCAACAAAAATAGCAAGTTCATTTTACTAGAACATCTTCAGAAAATCAACAAAAAGTTATTACAAACCTACAGGAAGTAAAGCTTATCAATCAAGTTAATTCATAGTGCATTAAATACGAAAGATGAAGATCATTAAGTATAAAACTAGTAAATGCCTCACCAAGCAGAGAAGCCCAACCATTCTAGCGACTACGAAGACTTCACCATATCTCTCACAACAACAATTTCACAGCCACCCATCTAAAAAATTAATTAACAGGTTCGTATAGTAAGAAAAACTACAGTACCATTCCAAATAATACTATAATTAATCCAAGCAAACTAATTCAATTCTTCAACAAGCAGAATTCCATATCTTGCATAAGGATATATAGCAGTAAATATGACCATTACACAACAGAGCTCTTGATTTAATCATTAACTAAGCCTCGATCCTAAATTAGTTAGGACCGCTACACAATCCTCTGTACAGATTTCGCTAGTATATCTTTGAACAACTAACTAGGGTTTCTTACATTTCTAAAGGACTTTTAGAAAATTTCAGTTATAATAATATAGGTTCCTTACAACATCAGATACATAAAACCTCTATAAAAAAGGCAAGCTAAGAGCAGATCTAACAAATAAAGTGACAAAGCATCACAAAACCAACAGCGAAATTGTAGATCCAAACAAATATCTATACATACATAAGCAAAAGGAGAGAAATATAGAGAGACCTGGCTGAACTTGGTTTCGAGTTTATCATCAAAGGTAGGCGGAAGTTGGCGAACTAGCGAGCTTCATTAGCGACTGGAGAAAGGAGGACTAGGAGAGAAGAGGAGGGGCAGTCACCAAATATGATGATCTGGTAAAACGCCCACAATGATTTGACGGAGATTTAATGGGAGGAAGATGGAGCGGGAAAGAAATAGAAATAAGAAATTACGTTACATATATAAGAGCAAAATATTCTGGAGCGATGATTACCTGCATTTCTTCTTCGTTTATGCTTTTAAGTACGTTTGAGAACAGAAAGTAACAGGAAATTTGAAGTACACGAGATTCATTCAATACAAAAGTTTTGGCATCATAACATGTCATGAGGCAGTAGATGTACAGAAATAACATCTTCGACATAACCATTTTGGGATTAGAACAATACAAGCTGAAGCTGTTGTAACTTAAATTATGCATCTTGTCGTGATGAAACTCTAGAGAAATCTAGTAACAAGGAGGCGAGCTCCTGTTTCTGTCAAGGTAGGTCCAGTGTTTGAAAAATCGCTCGCTTCGTCGCTAAAAGCGCGAAGCGAGGCGATGCGAGGGTATGTCGATTTAAACTCCTTGAGGCGATGCGAATTGCAAAAGCGCACGCTTCACTGGAAAACTTGAGGAAGCGACGAAGCGATCGAAGCGCAAAAGCGATCGCTTAATTGAAAAAAGCGCAGGAAGGGGTCTTTTTCTTTTAAAAAAAAAAAGAACTTTGGGGTCTGAAAAAACATACCCTAAATTGACAAAACCCTCTTTCTTCAGAAGCTAGAGGCTCGATCTTTTTCAGTTGTCAAAAAAGAAAAGCTAGGTTTATCTTCTTCTTCTTGAGTGCACGATCAGTCAACCAAGAACCAACCCAGGTAATTTCTTCTCTTTTCTTCTCATTTTTTATTTTTCTTTCTTCTTCTTTCTTCTTCAGACCAATCGACCAGTCACTCTTCTTCTTCTTCTTCTTCTTCTTCTTCATTTTTCTTCTTCTTATGTCTTTTTCTCTCTGTCAAAACGGGGAAGGAACAAATTTTTTTTCTTTTTCCTTTGTGTTTGTATATTTTCAGCATTTATTATTTTCTTTTTCCTTTGTGTTCGTATATTTTCAGCATTTTTCCTTTTAATCATTGTATTTCATTTATTATTGTATTTCAGCATATTAAATTAAATTATTATTATATTTTTAGCATATAAAGAGTTTAATTATTGTATTTTATTTATTATTTTATTTCAGTATATAAAATTAAATTATTATTATATTTCAGTTTATTGATTATGTTTTCGCTTATATCTTAATAGGGTTATTAAAATGCCTCAAAGTTCGAAAGAGAAAGACCCGGCTTGGCGATATGGTCAGAGAGTTAATGAAAACAATACAAATGTTCTATGAATCTTTTGCAACAAGATTACACCGGGTGGAATTTATTGCTTTAAATACCATCTAATTGGTGGCGATAGAAACGTGACGAGGTGTCCGAAATATCCGTCGGAGATGAGGGAAGAAATAAAGAATTTTGTTGAGAAGAAGAAGGAGCTAAAAAATCAAATGGTTCATCAACCAATGGTGACCTATCTTTGACGATAATGATGATGATGATGACGACAATAAAGAAGAATTGTCACTTCCAACAAAACGAGGAAGAGATGGGTCAAGCCATGGATCATCGACTAGAGGTCCAATTGATTGCTACTTCTCAAAGAAGCAGGGAGCAAAGGGTAGTGGAAAAGATGTACAACAAGTTGCTAGAGACATTTTGAGGGAGCGTGCAGCTAGAGCTTTTGCACGATGGGCAGTGGAAAAGATGTACAAAAAAGCGTGCGCTTCGCTTTGCGCTTCGCTTTTGAAGCGAGGCGAGCCCTTGTTGCTTTTTTATGCTTTGCGCTCTCTAAACACTGTTAATGATATTATGATAAGAATCAATTAAAATATTTTCCAAAGATATAAGTTCCTTTTGAGAATAAGACATCAAATTTCTTTGAAACTCCAAGAAGTTTACCTCATCGTCATCCTCGTCAGATTTTTCCACCGGGGCAAAGATAAAGTCATATTCAGCTGCTTCGCTTTCAATGGCTATTATGGAGGTTAAGTTCCTTTTGAGAATAAGACATCAAATTTCTTTGAAACTCCAAGAAGTTTACCTCATCGTCATCCTCGTCAGATTTTTCCATCAGGGCAAAGATAAAGTCATATTCAGCTGCTTCGCTTTCAATGGCTATTATGGAGGTGTCACCTTGTTCATTACCTCCTTTAGATTTACTAGAGGAGTCTCCCCATGGAGCAAGATCTTGATTTACAGTATTATTAGCAGCATCTTTTCTCTTGAATCTCATGTCATGAACCTGCTTCCTCGTGGTTATTTCAGTTGTGTTGTGCTTGCACTAATCTTGCTTGTGCAGAGGACAATCTTTGATTAAATTTCCAAGCTTCCCACATTTATGAAACAAGTCAAAACTTTTGGTTTGCCGGAGCTACCTCTTTTTGGAATGCCTCCATTTCTGCATACCATTTTCTGAAATCTTTTTATCAGATAAGCCATCCATGTCAGCGTCCTTGCCACTTGAGTCATTCTTGTCTGCCTTGAGGACCATGTTCTTTTCCTTTTTGGTTCTCTTCTTTCATGATCCTTCTTTTTCTTCATCTCATAGGTCTTTAGATTCTGATGAGGTCATCAAGGGTCAGCTTTAATTTTACAGATCATTTGCCTCCATGACGGCATTGACTTCTTTTTCAGGAACCATGTAATTCACTAAGTACTTTTCTGACATGTTTATTCTTTGGGATGATCTCTCCTAGAGAGTGTAGCTCATTGATGAAGGAGGTGAATCGAGTGTGCATGTTCTAAATGGAATCATCATCCTTCACTTGAAGATTTCATACTCAGTGGTGAGCATATCGATCTTTGACTACTTGATTCGAGTTGTTCCTTCATATGCTGTTTGGAGAGCTTCTCAAATCTCATTGGCAGATTGAGAGGCAGAAATTATACTGTACTTGTCTGGTCCAATACTACAGACGAGGATCTTTTTTGCTCAGAATTTCTTCTCTATATCTTTGCGGCCAGCATCATTGTATTCCTTTATTTTCTTTAGAACTGTCACTGCTGGCTTGCTAATGGTTTTTATGGGGACGAAGAGTCCATTGCAGATAACATCCTAGAGCTCTGAATTATCAGCCATAATAAAATCATGCATCCTTGTCTTCCACCATATGTAGCATTGTCCGTTGATTGACCTTCTCCAACACTTGGCGGATCAGCCATGAAGATCCTTTCTAGGTATTAGTCCGATAGAAAGAACCTGCTCTGAAATCAATTGTTGGAAACTTAGGGTCCACCAAACTGTATAGATGACCTGGTTCTCTATCAATTCCCACAGAACACACAATAAGAGATAAGTAAATGACAGAGCAGAGTTTTACGTGGAAAACTCTCATCTCATGGGATTAAAAACCACGACCTACAATCATAGGATTTCAACCTCACTAATTGAGCAAACTTCATACTACAATCTATTAACCTAGGAATTAACCCCTTAATCTCTTACTTACTTGTAATAACTCTTTTACAAGCCGTTTTGTAATAACTTTGTTACAAAGCTCACAACTCGACTAACTCTAGTCAAGACACAAACACAAGGTTTATGCATTTATAGATGGTTTTTGACACAATGCTTCAAGCAAAGCTAAGTAGGAATTACAAGTAGATCACTCTAACAAAGTACAACTCAACTAAGGACATATGATAACACAGTGCTGGAAATTCATCCTTTCTTTTGTTGTTTTTCGTTCTTGAAGCCTTGAAGTCTCTTGAAAGATGGCAACACACTTGAGAGAGAAACTTGATGATTTTCAGATTGTTCAAGTGTGTTTTTCCTTTGCTTCATGTTGATAATATTCAAGTGATGTCACTTGGATGATGCAAGCAATTATCCGGTACAAGGCATGCTCCATAAAGTGATTGCTGCACTGTTTGCCCAATTTCGTATGTGCAGAGAAAACAGTTCAGTGACTTTACTGCTGTGGGGAGTTGACTTGTACTGTCAGGAAGGAAACTAATATCCATTTGTTCCCTCTATTGTCTTTTTGACTCTAATTGTTGGAACTTCTACCATACTTGAGACTTGTTGGTCTTGCGTACGTTTAGGATGTGTAACAGGTTCCCGATCTGGTTCTTATCATAAGGTTTGTTAGATCATTAAAATACAAAAAGGCACATAACTTATCAAAAGCGATGAATAATGACATACAGAAGGCCCTTTAACTGCTGTGATAGATGGTAATGAATTATTACAAGGTGCATCAGAGAGATTCTACCTGATGCAAGAATTATAGACTATGCAAATAGCATTAGAAGGAAATGCAGCCAAAACTATCAAAAATTAAAGACTGTAGGAGGAAGCATGGTGCATAGGTATGTTGTTGAAAAATATACTGGTTGGATTGTTGATATTGTTGGAATCGATAGATTCTCTTAACTGAACAAAGACAAACGTTTATAAAGCTCAAAGAGATAAAAAAAAAAGACTCAGAGAGTTGGTTTTCGACTGGTACTTCTACTCCAGTTACCAGCTTTCATTTAAATAAGAAGCTAATTACAAGAACGTGCGTAAACCAAACTTCCTATTCTACCGCTACTAACTACACGACCTATGTCGTGGTTTAACTTAAACCAAAACAGAATAAAAAACATAAAAGACCTGGTCATGCCCTGTATTGTTGCATGTCACCAGTCCATGAAAAATAGAACAACTAATCAACGTGTGCTGCGAGATTTATGCTAACAAATCACCCCCTAATCCCCTTGCACCTCGACTACTCCCAGCATCTGCCGTAACTCAATGAACTTGACTCGACCCAGTGCCTTGGTCATAATGTCTGCAAGCTGCTGGTCGGTTCGAACATGATCAACTTCCATTTTGCCATCTTCGATACATTCTCGGATAAAATGGTATCGAGTATCAATATGTTTGCTTCGATCGTGATGTACCGGATTCTTACTGAGCTCTATTGCTGACTTGTTATCAACCAGAAGTTTGAACTTTGAGACTTCATTGCCAATCAGCTCTCCCAATAATCTACTCAGCCATAATCCTTGACATGTTACGGATGCTGCCGCTATGTATTCTGCCTCGCAGGATGAAAGTGCAACCACCTTCTGCTTCTGCGACATCCAAGTGATCAGACTTGACCCAAGAAAGAATGCTACGCCTATTGTGCTCTTCCGACCATCAACATCTCCAGCCAAATCACTGTCACTGTAACCAACGAGAGCTTGTTCCACCAAGTTGGATTTTTTGTAGCAGCATCCATAACTAGCTGTCCCTGCTATGTACCTCAGAATGTGCTTGACCGCTGCCCAGTGCTGCTCGGTTGGAGATTCCATATACCTGCTAACGATGCCTACTGCATAGGCAATGTCAGGTCGCATATTAACGAGATATCTCAAGCTTCCTATGATGCTTCTATACCTCGTCTTGTCCACACCAGCGCTGCCATCTTGCTTGCTTAACTTCAAGCGATTCTCCATAGGAGTATGGCAAGGATTGCATCCGGTCATACCTGCTAGTGCCAGGATTTTTCCAACGTATGCACTCTGACTGATGGTGATTTCTCCATAGTTCTGCTTCACCTCAATTCCCAAGTAAAAACTCAGAAGACCCAGATCACTCATGCTAAACTTTTTCTTCATCTGGTTCTTAAACACAGCTACCTCTTTGCTACAAGGTCCCGTGATTATGAGGTCATCGACATACACACCAAGCAGCAGATAAGATGTACCACCACCACGCCGATACACGGCATGCTCAAGCGGATTTCGCTCAAAGCCGAGAGCCAGCAGCTCCTTGTCAAGCTTGGCATTCCAAGCTCGTGGTGCCTGCCGCATCCCATAAAGTGCCTTCCGAAGTTTGTTAGTACTTTGCCCCCTTGGCTGTCATCAATGTACCCCGGCGGCTGGTGGACATATACCTCCTCAGCGAGGTCTCCGTTCAAGAATGCGGACTTTACATCCATATGATGTACCTCCCATCCACCGTGTGCGGCAAGTGCAAGCAAAAATCGCACTGTTTCGAGCCGTGCTACTGGTGCAAATACCTCATCAAAATCCACCCCCTGACGCTGAGCATACCCTTTTGCTACAATACGAGCTTTGTGCTTGACAATGTTGCCGGCTGGGTCCTTCTTCACCTTGAATACCCATTTGAGTCCGATTGCTCGATGGCCTGATGGGAGCCTCCCATGTTTCATTTTCACGAATGGACTTCATCTCCTCATCCATTGCATTTCGCCAGCATCGTTCACCAAGAGCTTCCTCAATGCTCTTCAGTTCCTCCTCCGCAAGTAAACACATCTTGCTATAAGGATAGTCTTGAATCTCCTCAGTTGTATCCTGCAAATTCTGTAATGTGCGGTATCGCAACTTAGCTCCGTCGGAGTCATATACACCGTCAGATGGAGGTGTTGCATGTACAACGCCTAACACTACAGTGGAGGGTGTCATAGTTGATGACGGTGTAGATGGTGTGTCAAGATGAGTATCATCTTCACTGTTTGACTCAACGAGCACTTCCTTGCGGTACTCCGCAGTGAACATTGGCTGTGTTGACACATTGCTATCCTTGCTGCTCCAGTTCCACGAGCGTTGCTCCTCGAACACCACGTCTCGTGAGATGTGCAATTTTTCTTCCGCCGGATAATAGACCCAATAACCTTTCGTCCCTGTTTAATATCCAAGAAAAACCATAGGCGTCGACCTATCTGTCAATTTTCTCACCCCAGGGCCGATTGCTTTGACATGAGCAACGCACCCAAATGTTCGCAAGTGTTGGACATTGGGCTTCCGATTGTACCATGCCTCGTACGGTGTCACTCCATCCAGACTCTTTGTTGGTGCACGGTTGAGGATGTATACTGCAGTCATCACTGCCTCGCCCCAAAACTCCGGTGGCATTTGTTTGCTTTTGAGCAGACATCGTGCCATTTCTACCACTGTTTGATTACGCCGCTCGACGACTCCGTTTTGCTGTGGTGAGTAAGCTGTCGTGGTGAAGTGTTTGATGCCATGCTCGTTGCAGTAAGATTCAATCTCCTTTGAGTTAAATTCTCCGCCCCGATCAGAGCGTAACGCCTTAAGCTTTCCACTTAACTCATTCTCAGCTAGTGCCTTCACTTTCTTGAAGCACTTGAATGCCTCACTTTTCACAGTGAGCAGCTCTACCCACATGTAACGACTATAATCATCAACAATTAGCAGGAAGTAATTTTTACCTCCCGGAGTAGACGGCTGAATCATGCCGCAGAGATCAATGTGGAAGAGTTCTAGGCCATGCTTGCTCCGATACGAAGTAGTTTGAGGAAACGGCCTTCGATGCTGCTTGCCGAGAGAACAACCTTCGCAAAACTGTTGGATCTGCTCGATGCGTGGTAAGCTTCCTACCATGTTCTTGACACCAAGTTGTCGGAGCGACCTGAAGTTCAAGTGACCATAACGAGCGTGCCAGAGCCATGCCGTGTCATCTGTTTTTGCCAACAAACACACGGGTGCTGCCAACTGTAGACTTAGTGTGTATAGCCTGTTCTTGGTACGCGTAGCACGTGTAAGAAGTGTTTGCTCATGATCATACACTGATAAAACACCATCACCTAGAACCATCGTGCAGCCTCCCTCTTCGAGCTGTCCTAAGCTGATCAAGTTGCTCCTTAACTTTGGTATGAAATATACCTCTGTGAGCACCTTGTGTCCGCCATTCTTGCACTGAATCATCACCGACCCTAGGCCACAAATCTCAACCACAGACCCATCACCAAAGCTCACCGATCCATGTACGCTTTCGTCGAGGGATGCAAGGGCTGCTTTGTTTCCCGTCATATGGTTACTGGCTCCAGTATCTAGGTACCATACATTGTTGTCACGGCTGTCTGGGAGCACACGTTCCTCATTGAGGTACACACTCTGCATATGAGTATTCGGCATTCTCCATGAACGGGCTAAGAGCAAGGATGGCTGATCAACCTCGGCCTTCGCGAGATGAACCTCTTCACGCCTTTCTCGACGAGGCTTGCGGCACTCCTTAGCCCAATGACCAGGTATCCCACAATTTCGACACTTCCCTTTCCTTCTTGGTGCTTTTTCGGGTGCTGAGTTGCTGCCTTCCTGAGTTGAGCCACCACGAGCTTGCTGCTTTGGCTTGCCTTGTGACTGTCCTCCAGCCTTCTCACCACCAGATGAGCCAGTGCCTTGCTCCTTTTGCCGAGACCGTGTTAGCCACTCTTCCTCCGTGAGAAGTAGCCGCCCGGTTTTGTCAACAATGTCACCCTCGCCATAACGCTCCTCTGCCGCACGCAGCCGTCCGGTTAACTCCTCAATAGACATCTTACTCAAGTCCAGCAGTGTCTCAATTGAAAGAGCAATCTGAGTGTATCGCGGTGGTACGACACGAAGGAATTTCTTCACCACCCGCACCTCATCAATTGATTCGCCTAGGGCACGGATATTGCTAGCGAGGTTTGAAATTCGCATAGCAAAGTCATCAACAGTCTCCCCATCTTTAAAAGAGATGTTCTCAAATTCCTTCAGTACCTTTTGAGCATTCGCCTCTTGCACACGAGTGACACCCATACGCATAATTCTCACAGCTTCCCAAGCCTCCTTAGCAGCGTTCTTGATGGCAAGGGTCGAGCGCATCTCAGCCGGTACAACGCGAAGCAAAGCTGCCAATGCCTGCCTATCCTCAAGCCTCTCGACGTCGCCATCATCAATCGCATCCCAAAGCCCTTGAGCTTCGGATTCACCTGCATCACAAGGGCCCATTCATTGTAATTTGTTCGCGTCAATTCCGGGTAGACTATAGAACTACCCGTTTCCTTCACGGTCCGTTCCACCACGACACCGCGTGAGGCGCTGCCTTCACCGACCTTGCCTGACTTGCTGGTGCGTCCTCTTGTGAAGGGGATATTGACGTGGAGCAAGAACCTATTTTCGCCATGGCTCCTGATACCACTTGTTGGAATCGATAGATTCTCCTAACTGAACAAAGACAAACGTTTATAAAGCTGAAAGAGATATAAAAAAAAGAAGACTCAGAGAGTTGGTTTTCGACTGGTACTTCTACTCCAGTTACCAGCTTTCATTTAAATAAGAAGCAAATTACAAGAACGTGCGTAAACCAAACTTCCTATTCTACCGCTACTAACTACACGACCTATGTCGTGGTTCAACTTAAACCAAAACAGAATAACAAACATAAAAGACCTGGTCATGCCCTGTATTGTTGCATGTCACCAGTCCATGAAAAATAGAACAACTAATCAACGTGTGCTGCTGGATTTATGCTAACAGATATTTACGAGAAAAGACATATTTGGGCAGAGGCATGTATTGGGAGCAATTTCGTTGGGTACTAGGAGTGTGTGTTAGATGGTGTTGAATACTTGAATGCTGGTAGTGAATAGCTGTTAGATTTTGACAGACAAAAGTTTAATTAGAATGCTACATTGATCTCTCAATAACAGAAGAAACTGCATATAGTGTGAATTACTTGAGGAATTCTGCAACTCTGATTGAAGGTTGCTATACATAAATGATAAAACCATGAATAGTCAGTGCATGCCAAGGAAACAGGTGCCTTAGTGATGAAAATAATTTACGGGAGTTCCGGTTACGTGTGTCCACAAGGCATGCTCTTTGATCGGTCAATTTGAATACGTTAGATGAAGATGACAAGGCAGTTGCTGGACATTAACTTCATGGATTTTTTTTGGATTTGGTCTATTTTATGTGAACGTAAATCCTTCTACAATGTAAAATCTAGACATTAGATAGCATTTCTCTTGACTATTAGTCTCAGTTACCTCCGCCGGCACAGGTAATAGGTAACTCTCCTTTCAAATTTGAACATTGGCTCGACCAGGACTGGTTTTTCAACAGGAAAATCTGTGGCTATTCGGGAAGAGTTATATGACAAAAAGGTGTAGCACATTTCAAAACAGGTAATAATAACAATTTAGTAACAAAAGATAATTTAAAAAAAGAAAAGAAATGATATGCAAATCCTAGAAAAAAGAAGGTACACATTCGGACAGACAGCTAGTGCTTTCTGACATGAGAGCAATATATGAATGAAACTACCTCATCTATGCATGCTAATAAACCAAAACACTCTGAAAATGTACCATTGATCACTGCTCTCCTTTGCCCTAGCGTAAAGGGCACCGGCCATGGCCTCGCCTTCTTCTGACTCTCTTTAATTTTAGCTATTGTACAATTGGTATGAAGACGTTTTTCTGTTAAAACACTTATTTAAAATTTTACAAATTTCTCTGTTTCTTTTATATACCGATAGTGTAGTTCTTTTATGCTACATTGTCAATATATAATATATGAGTAGTAACCTGTAAGAATTGATTTGTGGACAAAAGTTTGCGCTATACCGACACGTCTCAAGAAGGGCTGGAATGGTGCATTCCAGAAAAATATCAAATTACAGTTGGATCGACTTGCTTTTGGATATTGGAATGACCAATACGAAACATATTTAGGGAAAAATTTCATGTCATCATTATTCAGTTAAAATTGACGTGACAAAATTTTAATTGTATGGTGATTTTGTAAGCCAATTACTGTTGAATTACTTTAGCTTTAGGGAATTCCAAATAAAGCCAACTGAGACTAAGCTAGCAAATGGAAGAACCAATCATAATGTACATTCTAGACATTGTGAAAACGAAACATCAATGTACTAGTAGAGTTCCAAATTCTACTCCTGAACGATTGAAAGATGCATTAATTGAGACAACCATATGATATGCCAATGTTGTCACCACCATTTGCCCTTCAAGAAAAGGTCTATATAAACTTATGACAAGAAAACTCAAGTGACAGCAAACCTTCTAACTCAACCAATCTTGCTCAGGTTGCTCTCTCTTTCTCTGCTGCAAAACTAACTCACTCTTTCTTTTTGTCCTAGATTGTCTTAGACATATCTTCACTTTTGTTGTTAATTAATATTGTAATGAAAAGAGTTTTAAGTTTGTAAATAACTCTGCATTATATGTTTAATATGATACATTATCTTTCCTTCTTTATTTACTGTTCCCTTAATAACTTTATGCAGTTGAGTTCACAGTTTGAAGCTAACCAACCACAATATATGGAGCAACAACTAGTTCACTCCAAGAGCATTGACAATAATGATGCTGTTATCATGCTGAATATCAATGAGAATGAGATTTTCCCAACTGACAAAACCAGCAATGTATTTTGCACACGTAAAATAGAAGGCAATAAAAAGACTAAGAAAGGCTTAATAAAGATGCGAAGCCTGGATTTCGCAAAGGAATCACCAATACACGGAAAATCTCTTCGTTATGCAAGATCATTTAGTTCTCATTTTCTAATAAACATAGATGAGATAATGAGCGATGATAACGAAAGAGGTGCACTTATAAGCACGACTTCAAGTGGAAAAATGGGAATTTTACCCTACGACCAATCCTCCATTACCTCACAAAGCATCTCTGATGACGAGACATTAGAAAACTCGCAAAAAAGTAAGAAAATGATTAAGGCATCAGAACATAAACTATAGCAGCCTCAATAGCGGCTACGTTGCCTTTTTTATGTATGTGATTTTTTTGACAATTTTTGTTGTTCAGAGAACAATATCTTGGAAGTGAACACATCATGCCCTATGGATCAGGAGGATGAAGATTCATGCAGCTGGAGAAGAATACAAATTGAGCCAACATTACGTATACGTCTTAAGGTGGTTAATGCATGGATCTGTTATGAACATTCAACTGCTTATACATAAGGATTAAGAATAAATACATTATTCTGGTTGTTTTGCAGTTTCAAGATGTGAAGTACACAGTGGCATCGAAGGGAGAAAAGCATTCTGATGCAGAAAAGTGCATACTGCAAGGAGTGAGTGGTTCAGCCTGTCCAGGTGAAGTTCTTGCTTTAATGGGACCTTCAGGAGGTGGTAAAACAACTTTACTCAAGCTTCTAAGTGGAAAGGTAAAAAATGATAGTGGAATGATTACTTACAATGACCAGCCATATAATAAGTCAATGAAACAAAGGTAAATGCACTAACTACTCTTGATAAAAATTCCATCCTAATATTTTAGTTCAAATGGAGAATCATTGATAATCACTCAACAGGATCGGGTTTGTGCTGCAAGATGATGTTGTTTTTCCCCATCTCACTGTGAAAGAAACCTTAATATACGCTGCTTTGCTTCGTCTACCCAATACGTTATCTAAAGAACAGAAGAAAGAAAGAGCTACAAGTGTTATAAATGAGCTTGGCCTAGAAAGGTAACTTCTTCATTTTCTATTAACAAATGTGTGATGGTTCTTCTTTGCACTTCTAAGGGTGATATATTCTATCTTAACCAACAAAATAAGCTCTTTTCATTAAGGTGTTACTTTATGATTATACCACATAAAAAGAAAAGAATTATAAGTCACATGAACAGTCTTGTCATGTCAAGTTGACTCTAGCTTAACTTTCTTGGTGCTGCTAAGAGTAATACCTTGCAAAGTTGGACACTGAAGTTGTTATTGCAGGTGCCAAGACACAATAATTGGAGGGGCATTTGTTAGAGGAATTTCAGGAGGCGAAAGAAAACGAGTTTGCATTGGAAATGAAATTCTTCTGAATCCATCACTTTTGTTCCTAGATGAACCAACCTCTGGTTTGGATTCAACCACAGCGCTCAGAATCGTGCAGATGTTGCACAACATTGCCAGAGTATGTACTCATAGTCAAAGAGTACTCTCATTTTAGACTAGATTTCTAAAGTCTCATTGAATAAAACATATTATATTTTGGATAGGCTGGCAAGACAGTGGTAACGACAATACATCAACCATCGAGTAGATTATTCAGCAGATTTGATAGGCTGATTCTTTTGGGACAAGGCTGCTCGCTGTATCCTGGCAAAGCCTCTGAAGCAATGCTATATTTCTCTTCAATTGGTTGTTCTCCCCTCATAGCAATGAATCCAGCAGAGTTTCTTATTGATCTTGCAAATGGAAATATAAAAGACAAGTCTATTCCTTCAGATCTAGAGAATAAGTTTCTACCAGGAAACAATCATTTTAAGAGCAAAAATGAAGGACCTTCCTCAGCTGATGTTCATGAGGTATAGTAGATCAACCTTCTTTTCTTCTCTTTAATAACCATATGATAATATATATCTAAAAGAACAAAAATTTTCAGTACTTTGTTGGGGCTTATGAGTCAAGGGTTGCCAACGAAGAGAAAATAAAGCTCCTGAATCATCGCCTGATAGAGAAAGATTCAGAAGTGCAGAGTTTGCCTAATTTAAGAGATTCTGGTGCAACATGGAACCAACAGTTCTCAATTCTTTTCACAAGAGGTATTAAGGAGCGAAGCCACGAATACTTCAGCAGTCTTCGGATAATTCAAGTCATAGCTACAGCTATTATTGTTGACTTACTATGGTGGCATTCAGATTCTTCATCTCCAAAAAAGATAGCAGATCAGGCAAGTAATGTTTACTTTGTTTTAAACTAGCATGTTTCTATCTTTTTAGTTCTTCAACAAATTTGGTATGGGAAATTTGCAGGCAGGACTATTGTTCTTCATTTCAGTATTTTGGGCTTTCTTTCCTCTATTTGCAGCAATCTTCACATTTCCACAAGAAAGGGCAATGTTGGTTAAAGAGAGATCAGTGAACATGTACAAGCTTAGTGCCTATTTCGTAGCCAGAATTACTACTGATTTGCTTCTGGATCTAGTTTTGCCTGTAATATTCTTTGTGATTGTCTATTTCATGGTTGGGCTGAAGCTGACATTCCCTGCATTTTCTTTAACTTTGATTACTGTTTTACTCAGCATAATTGCTGCTCAGGTTAGAGTTTAAACATTTTGTTGCCAATTACCATATTGAAGCAAACTACAGTTGAGCTTGATATGACATTTCATGTTACCTTTGTTCAGGGCTTAGGTTTGGCTATAGGTGCGGCATTCATGGATGTGAAAAAAGCAACAACATTTGCTTCTGTTACTCTCATGACATTCATGTTGTCTGGAGGATTCTTTGTCCAGGTAATTAATAATGTCTTTTCAGCAGATGGATCACCTTCACAAGAGGATAAATCAGCATTAGTGTTAGGTTTATTGTAACTACCACTAATTTAATTATTCAGAAGCTTACGTTGTGTCAAAGGGATTCAATAATTTCTATATGTGCAAAAAGAAACACCGTTCACTCTATTTGCGGTGTAACTTTTCAACAAACACATTCACATTTAGAGGTGGCAAATGGGCGAATTGGGTTAAATTTGAATAGGTACGGGCCAACTCAACAAACGAGTTGGGTCACAACCCGCACAAAATAAATTGCTCTAAGATGGATCAAAATAACCGGTCACAACTCAGCCCGCCCAACATGACCCAACTTTTACCTCTAACTAACACTTTGTTGCTAACTTCTCTATTACCATTTACCAAGGTATCCCATTAAAATATACTTTTAATACAAAATTTTAGTATATATCTCAATATAAAATATATAGATAAGCTAACAGGCTTCACAATGAGCAAAAAGACTCATTCTCACCTCGATGTATATCATGGTATGAACAACAACAACAACAACAACAACTACCCAGTATACTCCCATCAGGTGGGGTCTAGGGAGGGTAATATGTAGACGAGCCTTACCCCTACCCGAAAGGGCAGAGAGGCTGTTTCCAATCGACCCTCGGCGCATAGGATAAAAGGAAAAACAGCAGTAAAACAAAAACAAAAACAAAAACAAAAACAATAGAGCATCATGGTATGAACAACGAAGGCAGGAAATTAAAGTTAAAATAACAAGGGCTAGCCAATTAAAGTTAAAATAGCAAGGGCTAGCCAATTTTCGGATTGATCATTTAGAAATAGTCAGTGTTTGTCAAGTTATTAAAAAAATAGTTACTATTTTGCTGTAACAGAGACCGTTCCAGCATAATATACTGGAGTTCGGCGCACATGTATATGAACTTCCAGCATAATGGGCTGGTATACTTTGCTGGCTCCAGTATACTTTGCTGAAACTCTAGTATATTCCAGTATAATATACTCATGTTCCAGCAAAGTATACTGGATCAATATAATATACTGGAGTATTTTTCGGATTATGAATAGTGTTTTCGTTCAAATTTATTTTTACATGAAAGGTGGCTAAATTTCAATGACTTTTAACACTCTCACTATTTTTGAATGATCACTTATAATCTGACTATTTTTTAATTTCGACATCTCGGGTCGGTTTTGTGACCAATTAAGTAGCCTAAATAGACCCGGTAAGTAAATATCAATCACCCAGCCCATAAAAATTCAGCCGGGTTACTAATTTGCCACCTCTACATTCAATTGAATCCAAAGAATTCCCTTGGCAGGGCGAAGCTATATATCCTAAATGGGATCAGTGACCACCCTCCTAAGAAAATTACATTGCATATATAGGTAAAATATTAGGTTTTATAGGTATATAACATATATTAATGTTTTTCACTTCTTTAAGTTTGAACACTCTCAAAAAAATTTCTGATTACTCAACTGCCCCTTGGGACCACATAGCTACGTCTTTACTAGCAGCAAGTACTACTTATTATGTACTACAATTTGCACCACTCCCTCCCCTATTTGAATGATGTAGATGACTAGATCTCATTAGGCTGTAGAGAAAAGGAACTCTTGAGTTTTCAGGCACAATAAATGGAGTAGGGCAAGAAAGAGTTTGTCAATATCAGCTGCTATGTGTACCTTAAAAAAAGGTCATCACATCAAACAATTATAATGAAAGATTTTAATTGTTTGTGACTTAAATTTTGTGATTGCAGGAAGTTCCAAGATTCATTTCATGGGCTCGGTATATCTCTATTAACTATCACACATACAGACTTCTCTTAAAGATTCAGTATAACTCCTTGGGAAGTTCAGTTCTCCCTGAGTCTGGTGGAGTTGAAGTAGGAGCAATGTTGGTGATGTTCATTGGATATAGGTTATTTGCCTACTTCCTCCTTAAAAAAATGAAACTAAGAACTACATAATTGAAATTTCCTTTTATCATTCAAGCTCCAATTACTACAAATAAGTTGTACTACAACATTTTGTACTATGTTCTTTCTTAATTTATTTCATATGTTATATTTAATTTTTAGTTGCAGAGACAGAAAGTTTGGACTACATATTTTGAACTTCTAGTTTGCATCTAAGCTCGATGTCTTCTCTTTCCTTGTTGTTCAGAAGTGGAGGCGCATGGTGAGGTGTTTTACCTACTATAACACGACAAAAATTATTTTTAATTTTTAATTTACCTGAAAATAAAAATAATATTTAAAGATATTTAGACTAACACCAAAATTTACTTTTTAAATAACAAATTAATTATTTAAGACAAAAAATGAATTTAAAAAAAGAAGAAGAAGAGCACAAAAAATAAAGCGGTGGACTATCGTATGTTAGATCCAGAACTCAAAGTGAAAATTTTGATTGTGCTATCATCAAAAGCAAGAGAGTAAAATGAACATCCATAAATAGCTTAATTTTGAGCATTGATCTTGTCGAAAATATTTACTCCTTCTGATCTATTTAAAGGGTGATTTTAGTTCATTCTATTAAGTAGCACTTATTGATGAATATCTAAAAATAAATTATAAATAGCCTAATATATTATATTGAATTACACTAAGAGAAAATCGGGGCATGGATGCTTTTGTGTTCATGCAGTTTCAAAGAATATTGTAAAAGAAATTTATTATATTGTTGATATATATGACTTAATTACTATATAAAAAGGATAAAATTAAAACTAAAGAATGAAGCAAATATATTAATTAATAAGGGAATAAATTTATCGTGATTTCTAAATTTATTGTATAAAATAACCTCTATAAAGTAACAAAAAATATACTGTAACAGTTTTGTTTATACTAATTATTTATATAAATTATATAGTATACAAGAAAAACAACAATAACAACAACAACAACAACAACAACAACAACAACAACAACAACAACAACAACAACAACAATAATAATAATAATAATAATAATAATAATTTAGTATAAATTTTGGTCCTTCAAATTTTGGGGGCCTATGGCATCAGCCTCACTGCCCAAAGCCTTAGAGACGCCCCTGCCAACAACTTGTAACGATCTGGCCGGTCGTTTCATGAGTTACCACTTCGGTTTACTCATTTTTGCTTCTTTATGCGTTGTTCAGCTGTGTTATGTGGTATCAGGTTAGTTGATTCGGATTTGGAGTGGGTTTTTAGAGGTTTGAGACACTTAGGTTCTTTTGAGTAAGCTTAAGTTGGAAAAGTCAACCGGATGTTAATTTATGTAAAAAAAGTGCTCGAATGTGAATTTTTTATGGTTCGGATAGCTTCGTGAGATCATTTGGGACTTCGGAGCGTGATCAGAATGTAATTTTGAGGTCCGTGGTAGATTTGGACTTGAATTGGCGAAAATGGATTTTTGGCGTTTTCAGGCTAATACTGAAAATTTTGATATCGGGGTCGGAATAAAATTCCGAAAGTTGCAATAGGTCCGTTGTGTCATTTGCGAGGTATATGAAAAATTTTAGGTAATTATGATGAGCTTTGATAGACTTTTTGATCAAAAGTGGAATTCAAAAGTTTTAAAATTCTTAGGTTTGAATTCGAGGAAGATTTGTTGTTTCAGTGTTGATTTGAGTATTTTGAGGATTGGTATAAGTTTGAATAGTGGTTTATGACTTGTTCGTACTTTTGGTTGAGGTCTTGGTGTCTCAGGATGATTTCAGAAGGTTAACGGGGAGTTTGGGAAATTATTGGAGCAGCTTTAGCTACTGATTTTACCGTCATAACCGCAACTCCAGTTAGGGTGCCGCAGGTACGATGACCGTAGAAGCGAGATCAAGCCGCAGATTCGACCTTATGCAAAGAAGGTAGAATCTGCAGATGAGGAAGGTGTTTCACACCTGCGAGCCCGCAGATGCGGAGTTTGGGTCGCGGGTGCGGAATAGGGAATTTGATGAAATACCACAGAAGCAGTTGGTTGTGCGCAGAAGCGGTCCAGCAAGTGCGGGAATTGGATCGTAGATGCTATTTCTGGGAAAAACATATAAATAGATTCCTTCACGAATTTTTGCTAAGTTTCACCATTTTTGAAGACGGGAAAAGAGTTAGGTCTGTGATTTTTCACGGAAATCGAAGGATTTCAGTTGGGTAAAGCCTTATTACTTGTATTTACGGCCATTTTCCATTGATTAATTATGGTGTTAGTGGAAAATTAAGAAAGAAAATTGGGAGATTAGGGCTTGGGAATTGGAGGCTTTGAATACAGAGTTGAGGGGTCGCTTGTGGTCGGATTTTGGTATATTTGATATGTATGAACTCGTGAGAGTCTAAGGATTCTATTTTTGTGAATTGTATCGGAATCCGAGACATGGTCCCCGGAGTCGGATTTGACCAATTTCGGGATTTTGTGATGTAATTTGATTATTTTCGCATTGGCTTTATTCCCTTAGCATATATTGATGTTATGGTTCTGTTTTTTGTTAGATTCGAGGCATTTGGATGCCGAATCAAGAAGATAAGGCATCGCGGGCTAGATCTTGGCTTGAATTGAGATAAGTATCCAAATTTGGTTCTGATGATTCGAAACCCCGAACTATATGTTCTATGATTACTATTGAGGTGACACAAATGCCAAGAGACGGGCATGTGGGCGTGCACTGTGAGAAATACGGTCTGGATCATTCTAGAGCACCGCTTAGTGACTCCTTCTTGTTGATATCTGTGTTGTGTCTATTTGATCAAGTTAATGAGCTGCAAATCATGTTTATTACCATGTTAAGGCTTTACGGCAATATTGTTGAGACGCAAGAGGTCGTTTCTTGCTGTCATGTCATTAACATCATTTATATTCTATACTCAGTCATGTTCATGCATATTATATCATGCTTCAATCTCGATTATTGCTATTTGGCATAGCATATCATTATTTTGGCTAGAATCATATCATTTTCAAGCCTGTGTGAGTGAGACTGTAGAGTATTGTCTGAGTGAGATCGAGCGCGGGATATTGATTGACAGTATTGGATCAGTCAGTTCATCGCAACAAGATATTGATCATGCCTTCGCTGGTGTTGACATATCGCTTGGGCTCAGAGAATTCCCTCCGGAGTCTTTACAACCCCAGAGAGCGCAATTGATGATATTGAGGGATAGATCTGCCCTAGACATGAATTTTTTCCAAAGTATTGGTATGAGATGGATCTTCTCCAACATGCTAGATTGGCCTGTTTTCTCGGTACTGAGTGACTTATAGTCTGTGATGTGTATATATATTCCGGGATGGATCTTCCTTGGCCGAATGGGGCATATACAGTACCGAGTGGTTAAGCGCAGTGAGTGAAAGTATTATATGTAACATTGATCAAGCTATTTGTGCATTGATACTTAGAGGTTCCTGAGCTTTATACTTTGTATTGTTCATATTGTGTTTAGTCACCGCTGAGAATTTACTTGAACTATAAGCATGTCTACTTTTCTGTATAATTGAATATTGCTACCTGATTGAGGTTTGGTTCCTCACTACCGTCTGTCTATAGTTTGGACTTATTAATTGTTTGAGTTGGTGTACTCACGTTACCCTCTGCACCCCTATGTGCAGATCCAGGTATCTTGGGGCACAGTAGCGATTGCTGATCTTGTTAGTTGGAGGCCTTCTGTGGAGATTGCGAGGTAGCTGCTTGGTGACCACGGTTCTGCCTTCTCCTTCCTTATCTTTCTGTAGTTTATTTGTTTAGATATTCTTAGACCGTGTTGTTCAAGTTATTTCGAACAGTTGTAGTAATTTTTGGCTTATGACTTAGTGAAACCCGAGGTCGGGATTGTGTTTCCTTTTGCTGGATTTTGATTTCTACTTTTACCTTATTGAATTTCCTTTAAAGTTAGGATTTTTCTTTAGTTTTTTTTGGAAAATTGGAGTATTTGGAAATAAATGGCTGGCCTAGTATCACGATACGCGCCATCACGACACGGTTAGATTTTTTGTTGTGACATGTTGGTATCATAGCCTAGGTTACATAGATCTTGCAGGTTATGAGCAGGTTTAGTAGAGCCTCACGGATCGGTACGGAGACGACTGTACTTATCCTTGGGAGGCTGTAGAACCTTCAGGAAAAACTTCACATTCTTGAATTCTTATTGCGCGAATCTGTTTACTCTGGTAACTAACTTCTGTTATTCTATTATCTCATATATGGTGAGGAAATGTGCTACCGGTCAGGATAGACAACAACCAATACCACCAGTTGTAGCCCCTAGAGGCCGAGGACGCAGTCGAGGCCATGGTATGGGTATGGGTGTGGCCCACACAGTAGCGAAGGAAACACTTACAGATCCACGCGCCGCCCAGTTCATTATCAAGATATAGTGGGGGATGCTCTAGCAATACCGGCTTATGTACCGACTTTGCCTATTGTTATTCCGGGTCTGCATGAGACTTTGACTCAGATTCTGACCGTGTGCACCATTCTTGATCAAGCATTCGTCACTGTTTGTACGATATCAGCTACTTCTCATGATAAGGGAGGCACTCAAACTCCACCCTCCCGTGCATCCGAGCAGGTCACTCAAGGACTCTAGACGCCGGAGGCACCAACAGCTCAGCAGGTTGAACTTGCTCAGGATTTTATTGTTCCAGTTATGCCTGATTATGAGCAGCATCGATTTGAGAGGTTTGGTAGACTTCATCCTCCGTCTTCAGTGGTTCAGAGGGCGAGGATGCCCAGTGTTTCTTCGATAAATGTTAGATGATGTTACGTATAGCGGGTATTCTGGAGACTAGTGGGGTCTAATTTACTAATTTTCAGTTTTCTGGGGCTACCTTCACTTGATGGGAGGCTTATGAGAGGCATAGGCTTGTTGATGCACCGCCCCTTACTTGGCATCAGTTCTCTATTCTCTTCCTAGAGAAGTATGTGCCATATTCCTGCATAGAGGAGATGCGTAGGTAGTTCTAGTAGCAGCGTCAAGGTGATATGACCGTATCATAGTTTGATATGAGATTCTTCGAGTTAGCCCTCATGTTATCTGGTTAGTTCCCACGGAGAGGGAGGGGATCAGGAGGTTCATTGATGGCCTCAGCTATCAGCTACGTATTGTTCTGAACAGAGAGAGAGAGAGAGAGAGAGAGAGAGAGAGTATGTGGTCATCCTTTTGAGGAGGTTGTTGACATTTCTTGAGAGATAGAGTCAGTTCTGCGCTAGGAGCAAGATGAGAGGGAGGCCAAGAAGCTTCGGGGATCTGGTAGCTTTAGTGGTGTTCCTTCAGGAGATCAATCTCAGCATGATAGAGGCCATTCATTTAGACTGCTTATCCAGCCCGTTCGAGTCACCATGATGGGTCATCTGGCCATGGTTCTCATAGTTCACATCAGGTTCAGTCGTCTCTCAGTTCCCTCCCACCTCAGAGTTTGACTCAGGCACTATCAGTTTAGGGCTCATCTATACATGGTTCTTCTAGTGGGCATCCAGGTGCGCGCGGCTCCCTTCTGTCCCCACTGCCACTTGCTGCGAGGGGTTGCTTCGAGTGTGGAGATTTGGGTCATATTAGGAGGTTTTATCCCCGTCTTACGGGAGGTTCATCCCAACTGAGGAGTCAGCCTTCGGCTTCAGCACCAGTTACTTCCCCACCCGCCCAGTCAACTTGGAGTGGAGGTTAGTCAGCTAGGGGTCGCCTTAGAGAGGGAGGTCGATCAGGTGGTGGTCAGGCCCGGTTTTATGCCCTTCCATCTAGACTAGATGCTATTGCGTCAGATGTTGTGATTACATATATTATCTCAGTCTGCTAAGAGATGCCTGTGTATTATTTGATCCCAGTTCCACCTTTTCATATATTTCATCATATTTTGCCCATTATCTGGATACTCCCCATGAGTCTCTTGATTCATCTGTTCATGTATCGACTCTGGTCGGTGATACTATTGTTGTTGTCTGTGTACATCGGTCATGTGTGTCAACGCCCCCTCTTTCCCTAAACAGCAAAATCGGGTTTACGACATTATGGGAAAAACAATTCTTATCCCCTTTTGGGGACTGGGCTATGGAGTTTGAAGTGTCGCCACCTAATGATTATAGTGCATTAGGACACTTTAAGAAGAAAAGAAGATTTTTGAAAGAAAAGCAGAGTTCGGGTAAGGGCTTGAAATTATCTCGAGGGGAAGGTGTTAGGCACCCCTCAAGATCTACTAGTGTGGTTCCCGACCTTGCTTAGATGTGACTTTAATAAGCATAAAAATAGACAAGCAAAGATTGCACATAAAGAATACGAACAAGTTGATAATTCTGGATGAAGGATAGCACAAGTAAAGGGGATTTTTTAGAGAAAATAGTTAAACAAATAAAAAGTAAGGAGGGTCCTAGGTTTAACTTTAATATGGACATTCGATGCAATATACCCGCACATGCTCCCAAAGAGGGGTCGCGATCGTCATCATCTCCATATTCTACCCTTCGTACCCTGTTAAGGTATTTTAAGCGCGTTTAGTCTCGCTTACTTATTGCGTGCTAAAACTCGTCCCGACCTATTATTCCCGGGGTATTTGGACTTTTAAACCGAAAAAGGAAGAAAGGGGATGATGGTATATATGGAGTTTAAAGGTAAAAATGCTAAGGCGTCAATCAAAAAAAATAGCACATAGGGGAAGTAATCGAACATGCAAAGGCTACACATAAACCCCTTAAACCATACAACAAATAGCTTAGCATGACTTGCAATTACTGATTTGGTCTTAGGCTTAAAACGGATAGTGGATAGATTAGTTTAACACCTAAAGTTGGATAATAAATCTGCTTTGAGCCCCTCGGGTCTGGTTTGTTAGATACTTGAAGTAGTTTAAAACGAGTAGTTTCAGAAAGCGTTAATTTTAGACTAAGATCTATGAAGAGGGTTTTTGGAAACATGAATTTAAATTCTGCAAAAAGTTCAGAAATGACTTAAAAAATTAGCTCAACTGCTTGAATAAAATGGTACGAGAAAGTAGTTTTCAAAAAGTTATTGAAGTGTAAATCTAGGCAGAAGACAAAAACAGGTTGATTTCAAAATTAAAATGCAGGTTTGGGATTTAAAAGAAGATTCTATAGATTTAGAATAATGTAAAAAAGCAGACTTGGCAAGATATCAAAAATAGACGGCATTGGAAAAATTCTATTGAAAGTGTTCAACAAATTAGGTGAGTTTGAACACTATAGGCATGATATATATATATTGATCTATTGGTACTTTTGGAATGATTAGGAGACCTACTGCTTGCCTAGCGTTTTTATGCAATTCCTATAGGCATGATTTATAGATGCAATGTAAAATCCTATAGGTATGGTTTCTAGGTGATTCACAATATTGAAATCCTATAGGCATAATTTCTGGATGAGATGTAATATTGGAATCCCATAGACATGATGTCTAGATGAGATGCAATATTGAAATCCTACAGACCTGATTTCTAGATGAGATGCAATATTGAAACCATATAGACATGATTTCTAGGCATTGATTGTTGCAATAATATAAATCCCTCCCACACCCTTTTAACTATATCCCCAAATTCTTTTACAAGGCTTATTACAAAAGTGGAAATAAAAGACTAAGCAAGTAAATACATCAAAGCTAAGACGGACCCGAGGAAGCTCAAAGCAACCTTAATGTCCAAAACATGTATTTTACCAAATCCGAGCTCCAAATTCCAAGGCTTTCTCTTAGAGGGTTTCAAAGTTCCAAGGGCTTTCAGGAAGCCCAGGCAACGCATACACCCTAAAACAAGGATTAGAGTAGTGCAATGTGTAGAATTAGTAACCCTTAGGCATCCAAGTTCAGAGGGAGTTCTAGGGTCCCTAAGCATGGCTTTCTAGAGGGGGATAAGACTTCAAGCAGCAAGAGTAAGTGTAAAAGTGAGGGATTAGAGAAAGACCAAAGCAAAGGGTGGTCATACCTAGCCATGAATGGGACTGGCATACCCTTGACCCTTTACATGGCTTGAATAAATAAGAGCAGACTTAAGAAAGTCAGACTTAGGCCTGTTTGGTTATTAGGACACCATCAGACCTGAGTCAGGCTCAACACATAATATGGGTTAAGGGAGTGGGACTGATTTTGAGTATAGGTTTAGAGCAACCTGGTTCTAAACCAGGGGTGGCAATGGAGTTCCACCCTAGTCCAAAACAATAATCACACACAAAAAAGAATTTAAGGGGAAGGGGATTACATGAAGGCATTTGTAGCAAACAGAATTAGACAAAAGGGATTGGGGGGGAAGGGAAGTACATGAAAGCACTCATACAAACACACAATATCAAACCATAGGGATAGGGGGTAGGGATGTACATGCTGAAGTTTAATTACATAATATAAGAAAATTAAGTGCAGATATGCATGTGAAAGATAGGTAAAAACATAGATTTTGGAGATGGTATTTAAATCATGGACCTACCAGTTGCAAATTTGAATAGTAAAGCAAGTAGGGCAGATATGACTTTATAGTGGCTTTCAACCGGAACTTGAGCAGTAGAACAAGTAGCAAAGAAGTAGAAGAGAAGATAAGAGAGAGTTTTGTGAGTGTGAACTAGTGAGAATGTTCGTGTCTCTCTGAAGTAAAAATGGATGGGTTTTTTTTATAGTTTGAAAGTGAGCGGCCAATAAGGCATGAAAGTAACTTAGTATCAATCACAATCAATTAGGGAAAGGATTCCCTTTAAATAAGGAATCAGACTTAATGTAAATAAACAAGGTTCTATTTTTGAGAAGAAAATCAAGATTGAGTTGTAACAATAAGTAAATACATATAAGGTTTTTTTTTGAAATACAAACGGTTTAGACGAATAAGGTAAATAGAATCATCAATCACATAGGGAATCAAGGAAACTGGGATACGAACTGAATTTAGTGAAAGAGCAAGTCCAAATTAAAGAATCAAATAAGTTCGTAAAATCTATTTCCCAAAAATAAGGTTATTCAAAAGGGGTAAATATGACGATAAAGAGATGCACAAGGCTGAAATAAATAGGACACTCATGGAATCAAAGAGCATAAGCACACAAGTATGGAATGTAAACAGAAATTTTTGCAGAGCTTAGCAAGAAATCAGAAGCATGAATTTTTTAAACCGTTAGGGTTTGGACATTAAACATGCAATGGACAATTATACACTAAAATCTGAAAACCCCTAAAATCTAGGGTTTTCATCACATCCCAAGTGTAAAGAAGAAAGCATAGGTGAAGATAAACTCAGAAAGAACATACCTTTCACGAACAACATAAGAAAAAACAGAGAACATAGTGAAGGATTTATTCGGAAACCCTAGAAACACCATAGTAAAGAAAATACATAGGAACCATAGTAGAAAATACTCAGGAATCATAGTAAAAGTAAAAGAAATCACAGTAGAGCAAATAAAACAGAGAAATCAGAGAAACCCTAAATTTTAGGAAGATGAACAGTTTAAAAACAAAGTCGGTGAAAAACTGTGGAAAATACTTTGAAACTTTAGAAAATAACTTAAATCTGAAGTAGATCGTAAAGAGCAACATAGAAGAAAACCTTGACGATATAGGTTTCAAGAAGAACCCTAGAGAACGAGAAAGCCTGGAATGGACTGGTTTTGAGTCGACAACGGAGTCACAACATTAAGACTCGCCGAAGGATATCGGACGTGGCCGTAGAACTCAAGTCGGAGGAACTCTGAGTCGGTAGTCTTTGGGATAGGGTTTTGACCTTTGAACAAAGAGGTCGTAGAAGGGAGTGAGGGGTGATTACAGGTTTCATGAAACCTGGAAAGCCATATTTTCCGGTGAAATCAGGCCGGAAAGTGGTAGGAGGTGGGCTAGGGTTTCAGGGGGGGATGAGAGGATTTCAGGAACGAAGGGAATACAAGAGCGGCTGGATGTGTAAGTTGATTAGGGTCAGGGGTGTATCTGTTTTAATTAAGGGAAGGGTTAACATGGGCCGTTGATCTAAGTGATCAACTCCCACGATTTAAAAGAGGGACCGGGGTGAGTTTTTTCATTGGGGTGTGGGTCAGGTTATATAATGAATTGGGTAGTGTAATTGGGTTGGGAATTAGGGCTATTATTTAAATAAATAGGGCTACAGTTTAAATAGATAATTTCCATAATCTCAAATTTTATAAAATAGTAAACGATGTTTTAAAATCAAATTAAAAATACTGGGTTAATAAACAATTAAGAAGTATCAGATTAAAAATATTAGGAATAATTTTATGATTAAAAATGCTATTAAATCGAGAAATAGGCTAAAATTTCAATTTCATGCAATTTTAGTTTAGAAATACCAAATGAACTTGTACAATTATGTAAAAATCATGTAAATTATATTTTTATGTAAGTTAGAGAATAAAATAAATCATTTACAAAAATAACCAATTTTTGGGAATAAGTAGTAGATTTTATAGTGCAAAAATAGGCCATAAATTGATTTAGAAATCTTTAAAATATGGAAAAATACCAAAGCCTCAGTGGATGCTTATATATGCTATTCATTGAAAGTATTTTTGAGTATAAAAATATATATGGAATAATTGGGTATCAACAGCTGTCCCTATTAACCCGAGGAGGATGAAAGAGTTGTCGGGTACAGATAAGATAACCAATTTTGACCGGAGATGGCGATTGTAAAACGATATCGACTGCTCTCTAGACTCTGAGATACCTAAAAGTCCCTGGTTTTATATGATTCGGGCCATATATAGTTCAGGAACTATTGACGGAACATGGCGATGGGAATTCAGAAAAATGGATGCGATAGTTAAGTCAGGAGTGCGTGGAATCAGACAAACTGCGGTGAGCTGGAACGGGATCTCTTCTGCTGAGACGGCCATGTGATAGCCAGAACACCTGTAAATGCATGATGTGCATATATATATATATATATATATATATATATATATATATATATATATATATATATATATATATATATTGCGTAATTTAAACGTGATGCAACTTCTTGTTGGACCATGAATGTTTGTCCTTGGACGGTTGCGATGATGTCCTAGGCCATGAAAAGCATAAAAGTAAAGGTTTGCGGGCCATGCAATGATGTTCTTGGGCTATGCAGATTGTGCCTTTGAACTACACGCCATTGAATGAGATGGCGATCTTTCAGCCCATGAAAAAGGTGGCAATCATTCTGGCAGAGCGAGAATTTAAAAATAGGCGGCGATATTTCAGCCATGCAGGGTGGAGACAATGCTTAGTCTCGAAAGGCAAGGCAGAGAGTAGCCTTGTTCAAAATGCAGATGGAGACAGAACTTAGTCTCGAAAGGCAAATAGTAGCCTTATGCAGGATAGAGGTAGAGCTTAACCTCGAATGGCAGAAAATAGCCTTATGTAAAAATGCAGATGGAGACAGAGCTTTGTCTCGAAAGGCAAATGATAGCCTCATGCAGGATGGAGGTAGATCTTTACCTCGGAAGGGCAGAGAGTAGCCTTATGCAAAAATGTAGATGGAGACAGAGCTTAATCTCGGAAGGTAGGGAGTACCCTTATGCAGGATGGAGGTAGAGCATACCCTCGGAAGGCAGAGAGTAGCCTTATCCAGAAAATGCAGATGGAGACAAAGCTTAGTCTCGAAAGGCAGATAGTAGCCTTATGCAATGCAAGAATGTATAAGAGTGAATAGTAGTAAGTTTTCTTAGTTGGTAGATAGTTTGTGATATTAGGTCTACTGGGGAGGGAAGATAATGATCCTGTGAGGATTTTGATCCTGTAGAGCGGATATGTTTTGATTCGTACGGAGTTCCTGCAACCAAAGAAAAATTGTGAGTTTTGTAGGGAGAGGTTAGTTCATGTCCTCCATCTTTTTGGCGTCGTATTTCATGGGGGTAGCGTTGCTAAACGATAGTGGTGCAAGTGATGTTAATCCGTGACTTTGATAAATATAATGCAAGTGCGTATATATGCATAAAAAAAGAATTTGTTTTGGGTGAACCGATGACTACAACGTGGTCCAAGACATGGCAATCTCGCTTGCTTTTGAATTTTGAGGGTCCTCCTAAAAATTCTGCCCCAGTTTACTGGGTTGGCCCTGCATGACGGTTGTGCTAAATAACTGAACGCATATCGATTCTAGAATTTTAAGGGTCCTTGTCAAAATTCTACACCAGTTTGCTGGGTCAGCGCTAATGAAGATACTAGCAAGCTAACTTCAAAATTTTGTTGGTCCTCCTCTAAATTCTAGCCCAGTTCTAATAGCGGGAGGGGGGGGGGGGTTGGAAGTTTTATTAAAATGTGACCGAACCCATAGGGCTACCTACGTATCCCCTCTTAAACGGGAATTAGGTCAGGCATAGTTCAAATTACACCATGAAAGAAGAGCATATGATCAAATGTAATATTTTTTCACTACGTCTGAGTTAATAGGCTTCGGCCAGACTTCACCGTCCATTTCTGCTAGAATAAGGTCTGCTCCAGTTAGAACCCGATAAACCATGTACATACCCTGCCAATTCGGAGAGAATTTCCCTTTGGCTTCATCTTGATGCAGAAATATTTTCTTTAATACTAACTGTCCTGGCACGAACTTCATTGGCTTGACTCTCTTGTTGAAGGCTCTGGACATTCTGTTCTCATATAATTGACCATGACAGACAACATTCATCCTCTTTCCGTCTATGAGGGCTAACTGCTTGTAGGGACTCTTAACCCATTATGCATCATCGAACATTGCTTCTTGTATGACCCTCAAGGATGGGATTTCTACCTCGGTGGGGATGACTGCCTCTGTACCATAGACCAACATGTAGGGAGTGGACCTAGTTGACGTGAGGACAATGGTACGATAATCCAGTAAAGTGAACGGCAATTTCTTATGCATTGCTTGTGATTTTCTACTATTTTCCTTAATATCTTTTTGAGGTTCTTATTGGCTGCTTGTACAGCTCCATTCATTTGAAGTATGTAATACGTAGAGTTTTTGTCTCTAATCTTGAATGTTTCGCACATTGCCTTCATCAGGTCACTTTTGAGATTAGAACCGTTGTCAGTGATGATTGATTGTGGATCCCCGAACCGACAAACCATACGATCCAGGACAAAATCTGCTACTACTTGCTTAGTGACTACTTTTGTATGATGCTACTTCAACCCATTCCGTAAAATAATCAATTGACACTAGGATGAAGCTGTGCCCGTTTGACGCGGCTGGTTCGATTGGTCCAATAACATCCATTCCCCAAGCGGCAAACAGCCATGAGCTTGTTGTAGTAAGCTCGTTCGGAGGCACCTTTATCATATGTGCATGTATTTAACAACGGTGGCATTTCCAGATGTACTGAATGCAATCTGTTTCCATCGTCATCCTAAAGTACCCTGCTCGGAGTATCTTCTTTGCCTAAATGAAACCATTCATGTGCGGTTCAAAAGTCCCCACGTGCACTTCCTCCAATGCCTAGCTGCTTCTTTTGCCTCGACACATCTTAATAATCCCAAATCAGTAGTCCTCCTACACATGATTCCTCCATTATGAAAGAAATTATTGGACAATCTCCGAAGTGTTCGTTTCTGAGTAGCACTAGCATGATATGGGTACTCTCCTATCATCAAGTATTCCCCGATATCATGGAACCAAGGTTTCCCATCGGCCTCTTCTTCAATGTGAGCATAATAAGCTGGTTGATCGTGAATCTTGACCTTGATGGGGTCAATAAAGTTTTTATCTAGATGCTAGATCATAGAAGCTAGAGTGGCTAAGGCATCGACAAACTCATTTTGTGTTCTGGGATTATGCTGGAATTTCGTCTTTCTGAACCTTTTCCTCTACTCCTATACATGGTGTATATTGGGGAGTATCTTGGAATTCTTGGTAGCCACTCTTCTCGAACTTGATGTATGAGTAGATCTAAATCTCTGATCACTAACAGTTTTTGAATGTTAATGTCGATGGCCAGCTTGAGCCATAAGATACCGGCTTCGTACTCCGACATATTGTTGGTGCAGGGGCATCTAATCTTAGCGGATACTGGGTAATGCAGACCGGTTTCTGATACCAAAACCGCTCATATACCAACTCCTTTGAAATTTGCGGCTCTGTCGAAATACATTCTCCAACCATAATAGGATTCTGCAATATCTTCTCCTATGAAGGCTATCTCTTCATCAGGAAAATACATCTTTAGGGGTTAGTATTCTCCTCCTACAGGATTCTTGACGAGGTGATCTACCAAGGATTGTCCTTTGACCGCCTTCTGGGTAACATAAACAATGTCAAATTCACTTAACAGTATACGCCACTTGGCGAGCTTGCCGCTAGGAATGAGCTGATGAGTGGTGTAAGCGCAGAAATATTGCCTCAATTTCTGAGCTACCTAGGTTAAAGCACAACAAGTGCGCTATAATAAGGAATACCGAGCATTCTACGGGGTAAACTTCTTGCCGAGGTAGTAGATGGCTTGCTCTTTCCTTCCGGTTTCATCTTGTTGTCCCAAAACACACCCAAATACCCCATCCAATACTGCGAGATAAAGCAATAGAGGTCTCCATAGATCAGGTGGAACCGTGACTGGCGGCGTAGACAAGTATTCCTTGATTTTGTCGAAGGCCTTTTGACAATCATCAGTCCACTTAGTGGCGGCATCTTTCTTTAGCATCTTGAGGATGGTTTCACAAATGACAGTGGACTAGGCTATGAATCGGCTGATATAGTTGAGCCTCCCCAGAAAATGCATTACATATTTCTTGCTCTTTGGTGGTGGAAGGTCTTGAATGGCTTTGACTTTTGACGGTTCCAACTCTATTCCCCGGTGAGTCGCACTGAAACCCAATATTATTTCAGCTAGGACCCCGAATGCACACTTGGCGGGGTTCAGTTTCAGGTTGTATCTCCTCAGTCTGTTGAAGAATTTTCTCAAATCGGCCATGTGACATTGCAGCCTTCCTGGATTTAATGATGATGTCGTCCACATATACCTCGATCTCTTTGTGTATCATATCATGAACGATTGTGGTCATGGCTCTCATGTAGGTAGCACCAGCATTCTTTAAACCGAACGACATTATTCTGTAACAGTACATTCCCCACGGCGTGATGAATGCCATTTTCTCTGCATCTTCTTCATCCATCCTGATCTGGTGGTATCCAGCAAATCAATCAAAGAAGGACTAGAGCTCATGTTTGGCGTAATTATCAATAAGTATGTGTATATTTGGAAAAGGGAAATCATCTTTAGGACTAGCCCGGTTGAGATACCGGTAATCGACACAGATTCTAACCTTTTCATCCTTCTTTGGCACTGGCATAATGTTGGATAACCATGTTGGATATTCTACCAATCTAAGAACCCCGGCTTTCACTTGCTTGGTAACTTCCTCTTTGATTTTCAAACTCATGTCTGGCTTGAATTTTCTGAGTTTCTGTTTGACCAGTGGGCATGTCGGATCTGTTGGTAGCTTGTGAGCCACGATGGACGTAATGAGGCTGATCATATCATTATATGACCAGGCGAATATATGCTCATATTATTTCAAAAACTTTGTGTACTCTTCCTTTTCTGATGGTAACAAGTATACACTTATACGTGTTTCCTTGACATTTTCTGCATCTCCCATATTAATGACCTCAGTTTTTTCCAAGTTATACTTAGGTATGTTCTCAAAATTCTCGACCTACCTAACAACATCTTCCGGTATTTCATCCTCTTCTGAATCTACGTCCGTCTGTCGCATTGTCTCGTTGCAAGTTACAGTCGTCGGTTCATCATCAAGATACGTAATAGAAATGCTTGCTACCCCAAGGCTCTACGGGCACTGGTGGTCCTTATCGACCAATTGGTGAGGTGTTCTCCCTGGTTCACAGCTTGAATGGAAGGCCCTTCCTCCCCTTCCTCCTCAAAGGTAACACATCAATCCATATCGTCCTCTAGAAATAGGTTCTTCATTGCTTCTAGCGTCTTATCTTCCTCTGATCCGTATATGACATCAGCGAGCTGAAAGGTGTGCTCCAACTAAGGTAGAGGGAGCTCCAGTGGATAGTATGGACCACGCCATGGTGGCGACCAGTGCTGGAACTCTTCCCAAGTGTACTCATAGCCCTGACCAAAAGATGTTCCACGCTTCATTAATTGTATTGGTTTGGTGATACCCTGGAGATTCTTGCCAAGCCCCATCCCGGGCTCGTATACACTCCAATTCAGAATGCTAACAATTTTGTTATCGCGCCACTTGTCTTTGTCTATGGAATTGACTTGGTCGATGTGATGGTATGTTTCTCCACCAATATTCCTTCAACCTTCGATCAATGGGATGACCTGGCGACTGTATATGGGGTTGCTTTCGTCGCCATGGATGATCACTTCCTGACTATTCCATTCAAATTTTACTGCCTTATGGAAAGTTGATGCCACGGCCCCAGCGGCGTGGATTGAAAGTCATCCTAGCAACAAGTTGTAGGATGCTAGTACGTCAATGACTTGGAACTCAACATCAGACCAGTTGGGTCCCATCTGTAGGCATATGTTAATCTCTCCAATGGTGCACCTATGAGATCCATCAAAAGCTTTGACATTAAGAGTAACGGTTGGCTTCTTAGACTCGTCTCCTTCAGTTATCAAAGCGATTGACCCCTTGGGGTCCCAATCATCTTCGATCTCAATCATGTGGATGCCTCCTCCCTTGGGATCATGCAGAGGGTTGTTGTGAACATTAGGAGCGGGCTCCTTTTCTATAATGATCTTGTTTTCAATCAGATTATGAATCTTGTCTTTTAACGAGCGACACTCGTCAATGGTATGAACCTTTATCCCGAAATAGTATGCGGAAGTTTGGGTTGATCTATTGGGAAGGGTTTTATGGAGTTACGGCTGGGATAAGGGTAACGTAACCTGCTTCCTTGAGTTTTTCATATAATTGGTTAATCTGCTGGGCTATGGCAGTGTATTTTCTAGGAGATTTGTGGTCATAGTTTGGTCTAGGTCGAGGGAAATTTTGGCGGGTAGGAGGTGATGGGTAGTGAGAAGGTTGGGAGTTATATGCCTGGTATACAGGTGCAGGTTGGGAATATCTGGGTGAGGTGGGTTTCTATGTAGGTGGAGGATATGATTGGTAAGCAGGTGGTTGAATTTGGTAAGTGGGTGATGGTTCTTAGTAGTTTAGAGTAGGCTGATATGTGAGTGGAGCTGAGGTGTCTAGTATTTCATGGGAGAGTTATTTCTTTGTGCAGCCATTATAGAATTCACATCCTTTTTCTTTGACGAGACACCATACTGTAAAGCCTTGTTGGTAGCTTGCAAGGCCTCAAGATTAGTAACCATACCGTTTTTGATGCCTTCCTCAATCCTTTCTCCCAATTAGATGATGTCAGAGAACTTTTGACCCTCAATTAGCATCAGTCTCTCATTGCATTGTGGATCCTGAGCACAGACGAAGAACCTATTCATTTGCTCTTCTTCCAAGGCCGGTCTAACATTATCAGCTTCGGACCTCCAACGAGTAGCATACTCGCGAAAGGTCTCTATGGGCTTCTTCTTGAGATTATGGATATAGACCACATCTGGTGCATTCTCAGTGTTGAACCTAAACCGATCCATAAAATCAGACGCCATGTTACCCAACTGGCCCACTTCTTCATATCCTTGCTAATATATAAAGATAAAGAATCACCCTTCAAGCTTCTCATGAACAACTTCATATGGATCTTCTCGTCCCTTCCGACCCCTACTAACTTGTCACAATGCATTCTCAAGTGGACCTTTGGGTCACCTATGCAATCAAACATTTCGAACTTGGGAGGTTTGTACCCCTCCGGGAGCTCAACATCTGGTTGAACACAGAGACTTCATAATTCAACCCCTCAACACCTTTGTTACCTTTGAAACCTTAGACTCGGCTAGTCAACTTCTTGATCTCAGCGGCCAAATTCTGAATGGGGGAACTTTTTTCCTCTGCCTCGATCGCATTGGTGATAGGCTGACTGTAATGTGGCATAGTGTCCACAAAGATTGGAATGTTATGGTCTTTTGTGGCATTTTCATGAGGGTGCAATGGAGTGTTATGAGTGGGCTGCACTAGAGGTTGTGAGATGTTTTGTGGTGGTACGGGGCTCTCTGTGTTAAAATCCGGCGCGGCAAGAGTGATTGACAGGATTGCTAGGTTTCTAACTTGGTCCAATTCCTCTTGGAACCTCATCAAAGTTTGCTCCAGACAAGCAGCAGTTTCTTTGGTGATTGCAGCATTATGAGAAGCTTCTTCAAGTTCTTTTCTAGCGCTTGTATCTACCATTTTGCCTTTGTTCCTATTTCTGGTTGGACTTGGAGGAGGAGGAGGTGGAGGACCCTTTGATCTTGTGGAGTACGCTGATGGTGCCAGAATGCACGAACTAACCATTGGGAAGGGGAATAAAAATAAAAGAAAAACAATAAAAGGTCAAAAGTTAGTGCGGATTCTGATAAATAATACTGCTATATTAATACACATTATGCTTGAATATACATCATTTCCTATTTTGGGTGCCTCGTTGTGCCCAAGGTAGGCCTAGCGACAAATAAAATTTGGAGAACTTACAATGCTAAATGCCTCATTTTACTGATAAAAATAAGACGAGTCTTAAAATAACTAAATGGTAAAAATGTTACTAATGGCCAGTGGCCTTATTACATTAGGAAAACAGGTAATAAAATTCTAACTACTTGGTCCCAGAAGGACCTCCTCCAGATTTGGTATTCTTGTTACCATCGTGTAGCCATATCAACTCGCGTATCCCTAGCAGTAGGTAGGCTCGAGCCAAATGTCTGCCTGCGCTTTCCTCAGCATTCTGACAGTCTTCGAACCTTTTTAAGAAATTTCGTTCCAACTCCACCAAACCTTGCTCCAGATACCCTAAACGGTTGTTGGCGTTGACGACCATATCTTTCCACTCATTGATCAACTTCTCGTGGGCTTCCTGTATTTCCCGATGTTCATTCTCACACTCTCTCATCCTCTTGCACAATTGATTATATTTGACTTGTGCTTCAGTTTTCTCGTCGATAATTCGGTGACCGTGGACGAACCCTGGACGACCCAAACCAATGTGATCATCTTCCAACCAACCCGTGTAGTGCAGCACACACCCGACATGATACTAGTCCGGTTCAATTGACTCCTTCCCTAGAACGAGCTTGGAGTGCCACATATGCTGAGCGTGACACATGTGCGGGCTATCATCATTTTGAAAGTTTGCCTTAAAATGAATCATTTTCTCTACAATGGGTATAACTTGTTTCCTTCCAGCTTGCCTCATGACTCGGAGGGGGACGTAAGGCTGGGTTCCCCTCATGCCGATGAATATGAGAAGTGGTGCGTCTCGAGAACGGACAATGAACTCCTCTGTTGGGAACTACTCGAACATCCCCTGAATTTGTTCTTCCTTTATATTCTCGAATAGTTATACCTATCCACTGGCGTCCTCTGGGTGAGCGAACATATTGGGCGTGAAGTTCATTTGCTTGGGGTGGTGAAAAGAGATATAGTCATCCCAATCTCTGCGTATGGTTTCTTGTCTGTAGTCGCCTTTCTGAAGGTGTTCTAGGAGCCATTGTTGAAGTAAGAAATTAAAACCATTGAAATGTGGAGTCCCTTGCTGACACTTTCCCATGGTTCGATAGATTTAAGCGAGGATGATAGGTACTATGCTGAAGGACTTCCCACCGATCCCTTCCATCAATGTCTTGGTAACCATGACTAGTCTGGTGTGGATCTTAGCCTTCTTCATAGGGAAAATCATCATGCCTAAGAAGCAAAGCATGAACACAAACATCCTTCTGTGAATATGCCCCCAAGAGGTGAGGGCAAATTCGTTCATGTAGGTGTGATAGGACTTGCTGTGGCCATATCTCTTATATAAAAGTCGAATGGTATGTAGGAGTCCTTCAAGAAGGAAAGGTTGGGATATTTCTTGAGTCCCATCATTTTAAGAAAGCCTCTACTTTTGCGATTCTCCGGTATGAGCAAACTCAACGTTTCCCAAGGGATGCCAGTAACCCCCTATTTCTTCTAGCAAAGGGGTCATTTCAAAATCCCCAAAATGGAACATCGATCGATCACCATCCCAAAACAAAGTGGCAGCCTCAATGATTTTGTTGTTGGGTTGGATTTCCAAAAGTGAAGGCAAATTCCAAAGGTATTTATGGACGAGGGTTCGATCACTACTATGAAGATCTTCCCACCAACTCAGCAACCTTGGGTGGATGTTGGATACCATACTGAATCTGGGAACCTCGTGCCTCATTTTCTGCAAAACAAAGTGTTAGGCCCTTAACCCCACCAGACTCGACTATTTAAATCAATAATTAGCAGAAGCACTTAGTTCTCCAAATTATTATGTGAATGTGTCCGTTTGGGATTCAGCAAACCCGATGGACTTTGGTTTTAGGCTATCTTAATGAGTCATTATACGGACACCGTAACTAACTCGGCTAGGGTTGACCATTATGCATGAACAAATCAATAGAGTAAGGTTACTATTTTTTAAAGTGCTAGACAAGGTACCCTTGAGCGGAAAACTCAAGTGGGAAAGGCGCAGAACCGTCGACTACACCATTCATCGAATGGTTTTACCGCAAGAATGCCTTTGCAACATTTAGGGGGTTTATAATATTGGAAGGACACAACCACTCATTATAAGCATTGCAATACAATTTGTTTTGGAACGAGAGGAATATGATGTTGAGAGATGCAATTAAAATGATGAAACAAGTTACATATATTTCCACGTTTATAAGATAAATGATTACAGTGATTTGCTCAAAATTTGCAACAGTATTGGAATAATAAAGCATTAAGGAAAGCAATTAAAGGGATGAAAAGACATATACAACCAAGTTAGTAATTGTGATGAAATAATCAAGGACAGGAAATAAATGCGATTAAGTAAGCAAATAAAGTCACAAAAGAAAGTAATGGTAAAAGCCTTAAACTAAATCCCCAGCAGAGTCGCCATGCTGTCGATGCCCCCTTTTTCCCTAAAAGGCGAAATGGGGTTTAGGACATTATGGTCAAAACAACTCTTATCCCCTTCTGGGAATTGAGCTATGGAGTTTGAAGAGTTGCCACCTAATGATTATAGTGCACTAGGACACTTTAAGAAGAAAAGAAGATTTTTGAAAGAAAACCAGAGTTCGGGTAAGGACTTGAAATTATCTCGAGGGGAAGGTGTTAGGCACCCCTCAAGATCCACTAGTGTGGTTCCCCGGCCTTGCTTATATGTGACTTGAAGAATCATAAAAATAGACAAGCAAAATTTTCACATAAAGAATACGAACAAGTTGATAATTCTGAAAGAAGGAGAGCATAAGTAAAAGGGATTTTTAGAGAAAATATTTAAACAAAGAAAAAGTAAGGAGGGTCCTAGGTTTAACTATAATATTCATTCGATGCAATATTTCCCACATGATCCCAAAGAGGGGTCACTTTATGATATTAGCGCATCGTCGTCATCTCCATATTCTACCCTTCCCACCCCATTAAGGAATTTTAAGCACGTTTAGTGTCGTTTACTTACTGCATGCTAATACCCGTCCCGACCTATTAACCCCAGGGTATTTGGATTTCTAATCCTAAAAGGGACGAAAGAGATGAGGGTATATATGGAGTTTAAAGGTAAAATTGCTTAGCCGTCAATCAAAACAAATAGCATATAGGGGAAGTAAACGAACATGATTAGGCTACATATAAACCCCTTAAACCATACAACAATTAGTTTAGCATGACTTGCAATTAGAGATTTGGCCTTAAGCTTAAAATTGATAGTGGATAGATTAGTTTAACAAATAAAGTTGGATAATAAATCTGCTTTGAGCCCCTCGCATCCGGTTTGTTAAAAGATGAAGTAGTTTAAAACCAGTAGTTTCAGAAAGCGTTAATTTTAGACAAAGATCTATAAAGAGGGGTTTTGGAAACAAGAATTTGAAGTCTGCAAAAAGTTCAGAAATGGCTTACAAAATTAGCCGAACTGCTTGAATAAAATGTTACGAGAAATATTTTTCAAAAAGGTATTGAAGTGTAAATCTAAGCAGAAGACCAAATTAGGTTGATTTCAAAATAAAAATGAAAATTTGGGATTTAAAAAAGATTCTATGGATTTAGAATAATGTAAAAAAGCAGGCTTGGCCAGATTTCAAAAATAGACGGCATTGAACAATTTTTATTGAATGTGTTAAACAAATTAGGCGAGTTTGAACCCTATAGGAATGATATCTATATATTGATTTATTGCTACTTTTAGAGCAGTTAGAAGACCTACTGTTTGCCTAATGTTTTTATGCAGTTCCTATAGGCATGATTTCTAGATGCAATGTAAAATCCTATAGGCATGGTTTCTAGGTGATTCGCAATATTGAAATCCTATAGGCATGATTTCTAGATGAGATATAATATTGGAATCCTATAGATATGATGTCTAGATGAGGTGCAATATTGAAATTCTACAGACATGATGTCCAGATGAGATGCAATATTGAAATCCTATAGACATGATTTCTAGGCATTGATTGATGCAATAATATAAATCCCTCCCACAACCTTTTTACTATATCCCTAAATTCTTTTACAAGGCTTATCACAAAAGTGGAAAGAAAAGACTAAGCAAGTAAATACATCGAAGCTAAAACGAACTCAAGGAAGCTCAAAGGAACCTTAATGTCCAACACATGTATTTTACCAAATCCGTGCTCCAAATTCCAAGGCTTCCTCTTAGAGTGTTTCAAAGTTCCAAGGGCTTTCAGGAAGCCCAGACATATCTAACACCTTAAAATAATGATTAGAGTAGTACAATGTGTAGAATTACCAGCCCTTAAGCATCCAAGTTCAGAGGGAGCTCTAGGGTCCCTAAGCATGGCTTACCAGAGGGGGGGAGGGGTAGGACTTAAAGAACTATAAGTAAGTGCAAAAGTGAGGGATTAGATAAGACCAAAGCAAAGAGTGGTCATACCTAGCCATGAATGGTACTGGAACACCCGTGACCCTTTACATGGCTTGAACAAATAAGAGTAGACTTAAGAAAGTCAGACTTAGGCATGTGTAGTGATTAGGACACAATCAGACCTGAGTCAGTCTCAACATATAATAAGGGTTAAGGAAGTGGGACTGATTTTAAGTATAGGTTTAGAGCAACCTTGTTCTAAACTAGGGGTGACAATGGAGTGCCACCCTAGTCCAAAACAATGCTCACACGCAAAGGGGAATTAAAGGGGAAGGGGATTACATGAAGGCATTTTTAGCAAACAGAATTACACTAAAGGGATTTGGGGGAGGGGAAGTACACGAAAGCACTCATGCAAGCGCACAATATCAAAACATAGAGATACGGGGTAGGGATGTACATGATGAAGTTTAATTACATAATATAAGAAAATAAAGTACATACATGCATGTGAAAGATAGGTAAACACATAGTTTTTGGAGATAGTATTTAAATCATGGACCTACCAGTTGCAAATTCGAATAGTAAAGCAAGTAGGGCAGATAGAAATTTATTGTTTAGCCTTGGCTTTCAGCCGGTGAAACTTGAGCAGCAGAACAAGTAGCAGAGAAGAAGCAGAGAAGAGAAGAGAGAGTTTTATGAGTGTGAACTAGTGAGAATGTTTGCATCTCTCTGAAGTGAAAAGGGATGGGGTGTTTTTATAGTTTGAAAGTAAGCAGCCAATAAGGCAAGAAAATAACTTAGTATCAATCAAAATCAATTAGGGAAAGGATTCCCTTTAATTAAGGAATCAGACTTAAGGTAAATAAACAAGGTTCTATTTTTGGGAAGAAAATCAAGAATGAGTTATAAAATAAAGGGTAAATACATATAAGGTTTTTGTTTTTGAAATACACACGGTTTAAACGAATAAGGTAAATAGAATCATCAATCACACAGGGAATCAAGCAAACAGGGATACAAATTGATACTAAATTTATTCAAGGAGCAGATCCAAATTAAAGAATCAAATAAGTTTGTAAAATCAATTTCCCAAAATTATGGTTATTCGAAAGGGGAAAATATGACTATAAAGAGATGCACAAGGCTGAAATTAATGGGACAGCCCTGTAATCAAAGAGCAGATGCACACAAGTATGGAATGTAATTAGAAATTCTTGCAGATCTTAGCAAGAAATCAGAAGCATAAAGTATTTAAATAGCTAGGGTTTGGACACCCAACGTGCAGCAAACAATTATACACAAAAATCGGGAAACCCCTAAAATCTATGGTTTTCATCACATCTCGAGTGTAAATAAGAAAGCATAGGTGAAGATAAACTCAGAAAGAACATAACTTTCACGAACATCATAGGGAAAAGAAGAGAACACAGTGAAGGATTTACTTGGAAACCCTAGAAACACCATACTAATGAAAATACATAGGAACCATAGTAGAAAATACTCAGGAATCATAGCAAAAGTAAAAGAAATCACTGTAGAGCAAATAAAACAGAGAAATCAGAGAAACCCTAAATTTTAGGAAGATGAACAGTTTAAAAACAAAGTCGGTGAAAAACTATGCAAAATACTTTGAAACTTTGGAAAATAACTTAGATTTGAAGTAGATCATAAAAAGAAACACAGAAGAACACCTTGACGATTTAGGGTTTCAGCGAGAACCTAGAGAACGAGAAAACCTGGAGGGGCCCAGTTTTGAGTCGACGACGGACTCACAACATTAAAACTCCCCAGAGAGAGACCGGACGTGGCCGTATAACTCAAGTAGGAGGAACTCTAAGTCGGTAGTCTTCGGGATAGGGTTTTTACCTTAGAACAAAGATGTCGTAGAAGGGAGTGAGGGGTGAATACAGGTTGCATGAAACCTGAAAAGCCATATTTTCTGGTGAAATGAGGTCAGAAAGTGGTCAGAGGTGGGCTAGGGTTTCGGGGGAGTTGAGAGCATTTTGAGAACAAAGGGGATACAAAGGCGGCTGAATGTGTAAAATGATTAGGGTTAGGGGTGTATCTGCTTTAATTAAGGGAAGGGTTAATGTGGGCCGTTGATCTAATGATCAACGACCACAATTTAAAAGAGGGACTGGAGCGGGTTGTTTTAATGGGGTTTGGGTCGTGTTATATAATGAATTGGGTAGTGTAATTGGGGTTGGGAATTAGGGCTATAATTTAAATGAATAGGGCTATAGTTTAAATAGCTAATTTCCATAATCTCAAATCTTATTAAATAGAAAACGATGTTTAAAAATCAAATTAAAAATATTGAGTTAATACAAAATGCATAAGTATTAAATTAAAAATATTAGAAAGGATTTTATGATTAAAAATGCAATTAAATAGAGAAATATGCTAAAATTGCAATCTCATGCAATTTTAGTTCAGAAATACCAAATGAAGTTGTAAAATTATGTAAAAATCATGTAATTTATCTTTTTGTGTAAATGAGAGAATAAAATAAATTATTTACTAAAATAACCAATTTTTGGGAATAATTAATGGGTTTTATAGAGCAAAAATGTGCCATAAATTGATTTAAAAATCCTTAAAAATATGGAAAAATACCAAAACCTCCGTGGATGCTTATATATACTATTTTTTGAGAATATTTTGAGCATAAAATATATAGGAAAAAATTGGGTATCAAGAGTGTATAATGACTATTGGGTGTTTGGATACCCGAATTGACCTCTTTCTGCTTACAATGGTTGGCTGATGTGATATTGGCCATGGATTGGTTATCTCTATATCGTGCTATTCTGGACTATCATGCCCCGACAGTGACATTGGCTATGCCAGGGTTGCCACAGACTAAGTGGAAAGGTTCAATCGATTATGTTCCCGGTAGGGTAGTTTTATTCCAGAAAGTCCAGCGGATGGTTGGGAAGGGTTATCTTTCATACTTAGCATTTGTGAGGGATGTCGGTGTAGAGAAGCCTAACATTGTTTATGTTTTGTTGTGAGGTATTTTCCTGATGTGTTACCTGTAGACCTATCAAGCATGCCATCAGATAGGGATGTTGATTTTGGTATTGACCTGGTGCTGGGAAATCAACCCATTTCTATTCCACCGTATTCTATGGCACCAGTGGAGATGAAGGAGCTTAAGGAACAACTTTAGGAAATTCTTGATAAAGGGTTTATTCGGCCTAATGTTTCACCGTGGGGTGCTCCTGTTCTATTTGTGAAGAAGAAGAATGGAACTATGACGATTTGCATTGATTATAGGTAGTATGACAAGGTTACAATTAGTAACTCTCATCCTTTATTGATGATTTATTCGACCAGCTTCAGGGAATGAGAGTGTTATCCAAGATTGATCTTTGTTCAGGGTACCACCAGTTGAAGATCAGGGACTCGAATATTCATAAGACAGCTTTCAGGACCCTTTATGGCCATTTTGAGTTCCCTGTGATGTATTTTTGGGCTAACTAATGCCCCAGCATCGTTCATGCATTTGATGAACAACGTGTTTCAGCACTATCTTACCTCGTTTGTCATTGTGTTCATTGATGATATTCTGGTGTACTCGCGTAGTGAGGAGGAGAACGTAGAGCATTGGAGAGTTGTGTGCAGAGATTGAGAGAGGAGAGATTTATTGGGGCACGTGGTGTCCCGTGAGGGTATTCATGTTGATCTGAGGAAGATAAAGGTGGTTCAGAGTTGGCCCAGACCATCCTCAGCGACAGCGATTCGTAGCTTTCTTTGTTTGCTAGGTTATTACCGCCGGTTTGTTCAGGGATTTTCATCTATTGTATCGCCCTTGACCAACTTGACTTGGAAGGGTGCTCCATTCATGTGTTTGGACGAGTGTGAGGCAAGCTTTTAGAAGCTGAAGACTGCCTTGACCACAACTCTAGTGTTAGTTTTTCAATTGGTTTCAGGTTCTTGTATAGTGTATTGTGAAGCTTCGAGAGTTGGTATTGCATATGTTTTGATGTAGGAGGCTAGAGCGATTGGATATGCTTTTTGTAAGTTGAAGATCATGAGAAGAACTACCTGGTTTATGAATTAGAGTTGGCTACCGTTGTTCACGCATTGAAGATTTTGAGGCATTATCTCTATGGTATGTCTCGTGAGGTGTTTACTGATCATCGTAGCTTCTAGCACTTGTTCAAGTAGAAGGATTTCAATTCGAGGCAGTGGAGGTGGTTGGAGCTGCTAAAAGATTATGATATCACTATCTTATACCATCCGAGAAAATGCAATGTGGTGGCCGATGCCTTGCGTAAGAAGACGATGAGTATGGGGAGTTTGGCATATATTCTTGTTTGGGAGAGACCTCTTGTAGTTGATGTTCAGGTCTTGGCCAATCGGTACATGAGGTTTGATATTTTGGAGCCCAGTCGGATACTAGCTTGTGTGATTGCTTTGTCTTCCGTATTTGATCGCATCCGAGAGCGTCAGTATGATGATCCTAATTTGCTTGTACTAAAAGACAAAGTTCAGCATGACGATGCCATAGATGTGAATATTGGTGATGATGGGGATTGAGTATGCAAAGATAGATATGTGTGTCCAATGTAGATGGGCTCTGTGATTGATTCTAGAGGAGGCCCATAGCTCGCGGTATTCAGTCCATCCGGGTGCCACGAAAATGTATTAGGATTTGAGAAAACATTACTGGTAGAGATGGATAACGAAGGATATTATGGAATTTGTGGCTTGGTGTCTCAATTTTCAGCAGGTGAAATATGAGCATCAGAGACCGGGTGACTTGCTTCAGCAGATAGATATTCCAGAGTGGAAGTGGGAGTAGACCACCATTGACTTTGTAGTTGGACTACCACAGACTTTGAAGAGGTTTGATGCTATTTGGGTTATTATGGATTGACTGACCAAGTCCGCGCACTTTAGATTGTGCTACCTATTCTTCAGAGCGGTTGGCAGAGATCTATGTCCTAGAGATTCTTTGCCTGCATGGTATCCCAGTTTCTATCATTCAAAATAGACGTACTTGGTTTACTTTGCAGTTTTGGAGAGCCGTGTGCCATGCCCCCTTTTTCCACTCCGCGAAGAGAAGGTCCAGCTTTCGACATTCATGGGGGTATGGACTCATTTCCTTTTGGGAATTGGGTATTTGAAGAGTCTCCACCTAACGGGTTATGGTGCGTTAGGATACCTAGAGTGTTTAACTCTTGGACTTATTTGTATTACTAGAGATTAGGGTAAGGGCTTAACATGACCTTGAAGGGAAGGTGTTAGGAATCCCTCTTGGTCTACAGCTATGGGTTTCGACTGAACTTATATTCACGAATTAGCACATTAAAAAATAAAAAATTGAATCAGATACACTGCAAGTAAAGGACATTGTATAAGTCAAATAATAAGATAATCATTTTTAACAAGTTGTATAAAACATTGTGTAAAACAAAAAGGAATTTTGGGAAAAGGAGGAGAGCAAGGTTGGTTAGCCTATAGGATCACCCCATACAATATCCGGTAAACACTCCCCAATGAGGGACTGCACGTGACGTAAGCACGTTGCCATCATATCCCATATCTACCCTTCCTACCCCTTTAGTGGTTATTAAAGCGAGTGTTGGTCAGTGATTTCTATTGCGTGCTGTTACCCGTCCTTTCTTAATAGTCCTGGAGGAATGTTAGGACCTCTACCTATAGGTAGTTCTAGGCAACCCCTAAGGTTTTATAGGTGAAAATACTAAGGTGACAGGCAAGAAAAATTAGGGCCTTAGTACATAAGACAAAGCGGAGCAATTATAGGCTCAATTTTACCTCCTCAAACAATACATATATGCAACACGACTCAAGCACAAATAGGGGCATTTGTTAAACAGTATCCTAAGGCATTATGCCCTGTAGGCTTGCCTACGCGTGACATAATGATAATTACATTTTATTGTAAAACAATGCAGATTTTTAAAAAGAATCTTTAATTCCTATAGGCATGCTGTTTAATGATTAGATTAAGGCGGTTTTTGAAAAAAATCATATTAAGGAAAATAAGACATTAGTTAAACTGGTTTCTAAGTGAACTAATCATGGACTGGGTTGATTTATTTAATCTAAACTGGTTTGAATTTATAGGCAGAATTTCTGGCGGTGTTCCTTATAGCCATGATATCTAGTTGTTAAATGCAGATTTTAGAACCTTTGCAGGCATTATGACAACTGAAAAACACATGTAGACACTTGTTATAACATAAGTTGGATTGGATTATACCCAATAGGCATGGCATCTACTTGTGAAGTAGATTTTAAGATTTATAAACATGTTTTCTATTATGAAACCACTTGACACCTACAAGCATGATTTCCAACATAGCAAAAGATAAAGTCCAATAGGCATGGTTTCTACTTGGTTAGGAAATCATATCAAAATTAAAGTCCTATAGGCATGGTTTCTACCCGTATTACCACACAAACATGTAACTACCCACCCTTTTCATTTGTTGCCCCAATATTCATTTGCAAGTTATTACAGAACATATAAATGAATTCCATAAGCAGATAAGAAAATAAGAAGTTATTCTATACGGAGCCTACAGATAGGCCCAGATTTCCAAAGCATCCAATAGCCTCAAATGCCCAAATTCAATAGATAATGTCATAGTGTAGGTGCATCAAAGTTTCCTAAGGATCTCAAGGATCAGGGAAACACTTACACCTAGACTTGGTAACCATATTGAATAAGTGCATTATTGAAAGGCCGGCCTCAGTATGCCAGAGTTCAGAGGATTCTCAAGAGGATCCAATGCAAGTACACATACTGGAGGGGTCAGAACTTAGTGACTTATGAGTAGAGTGAGAGTTTTTTACACATTTTGAAAGGTTTTAGTGGGAAAACAATGTTAAAGAGATTTGCTTGAAATAGTTTTTTGAATAAGAAGGTTGTTTAGTAAATCAACATTTGAGAATGGTCATGTACCTCAACAAACAATAGATCAGTTAAGCAAGTTGAGCAAACACTCAGGGAACAAGTCTACACATAGGGTCAATTGGAGGTTGGGGACAAATAGGCAGGTGTGATGAACACATGACAAGCAGAAGTCCTTTACCCTTAGTGCAGGTAGTAAGACATAGTTTTCGCAGTGTTAATTAAAACATAGTTATAGAACAGACATGATTAAGGGATTCATGGGAGTGGGAGATAGTAGGTTATATGATTTTATAATAATATGGTTGAGCATAATATTTAAACAACTTCGGTAATAGCCCAACAAGTTCATACTATAACTAGTAGACAAGCACTAAATAGAGTAAAATCACTAGTTCATGAGAGCATGCTGAAGCAAAGAGATTAATTACATTTTGGACAGCAAATCTATAGGTAAAAGCAAATCAAGAACATGATGAACTGAAGTACTAAAAGAAACATATTGTTTTTGGGCATGACTTGAAATTAGACCATGCTAGTATTGAGACAATAAATACTAGGTAAAGAATAGGAGAACATAATAATTACCCTTGGCTTACATCCGGCTAATTCAAATCGTCGCAAGTAACAAAGAAAGAAAGCAAAAAGCTTTTAGGGTGAGAGAGAATTTTGAACCAAATGTGTTCGTGTGTTTGTGCTAATGAGAGAGTGTGTATATATAATAGTTCAAAACTAGACAAAAATAATGCAAGAATAATAGTGGCATAGTAATTATGGAACCAAATACTAATAAGAACCAAAGCAATGCAAGTACTCATTTAATTAAGGGGTAATCAACCATCGGTAATAGGCAGAAATGACTATGGAAAGAAATCAAGTAGAGCATAAGGTATAAAATAGACAATTAGGGGTATGCACATAGGGATTTAATTAGGTAAACAACTAAAATCAGTTAAATACTCGATTAACCAAATAAGGTAAGAAAACATAATGAAGTTGCAGAATATGGAAATAATCGATAATCAGCATATAGTAAATCATGGAATCAAGGATTCGAAATTAGTGATTTTAGGAGAGTAACATGGGTTCCCATGAATAAGCAATAAACAAGTTTAAATAGGAGAATCGAATTTCTAACGAGAAGTTTTCAAATCAAGCCAAGAAACAAGGAGTTCATAGTCAATAAAAGAGAGAATTTAGCAAATAAAACTAGCGAGAAAGGAGTAGCCAAACACAGCAAGCAGACAGGCAAGTATTGACCAATCAAGATGAACACAAACATACAAAGGTGATATAAGTTAGGCATCATAAACTCAGTAGAAACACATTCGAAGCGAGATAGTCAAAGAAACACAAACAAGAATAGGCTAGTAACAAAATCAAACGAAGAAAAAAATTAGGACGTTCAACATAGGTAAGTTGAAGAGGTATAAATAGAGGTTCAAAAATAAAAAAACAGTTTAAATAAAGTTTAAAAATAAGTTATGAAAACCCTAATTTATTAGAAGAAGATGAAAATACTTGAAATCACATGGTTATTGTAAAGAGTTCCAAGGATATTGTAAAACATCAAACAAACCAACTAAAATCGTTTTAAATTGGTACATATCTAGGAGATGCATGCAGAAATTAGGGTTTCAGAAGAAACCCAAATAAAGATGAAAGAACATGTGTAAAATCCCAAGGATCGTAACAAATATGGAGCGACTTTGCTCGAAATCACACCGGAGTAGCCAAGAAACGACATGTGATAAACTCTAGATGCAAGTAGGCTTGTCCCTAGGCCCTTGAAGACCTTAGATAAGGCAAGCATGGCATTAGAGGAGTCATCGGAGGCTTAGGAGTTGATGAGAGATCACCAGAGTATATTGGAGAAGAGAGGTCGGTGGATAAAAGGGCTAAGGTTAGGTTCATAGGAGAGAAGATGAGAGAATACGGGGGCGGCGAAATTTGGAAAATGACTTAGGGTTAGGGGTCGTTTAGAGTTAATTAGGGTCTGGGTCGGTTAATCTGATTAGGAATCAGGCTGGGGTTGGTCTAAAATTTGGCAAATTTTGAAATGCAGATCTTGCTATGTTTTAAATAGCCAATTTATCCCTCATTTATAATAAATAATAGATAATTTCTTAAAAATAATTTTTGTACTAAAATTAATAAAAACAGATTTTCCACATTTATAAAATATAGAAGGTCGATTTGATGCATATAAATGTAACAATACATTCATAAGGCTAATATTCCAATTATATGTAATTCAACTTTAAAAATATAAAATGCAATTATAAAAATGCACTAAAAATATTTTAGCAATATATTGGCATAACATAGAAATTAAATAACTAAATAACCACAAAATAATTTGAGGAATAATTATTGGTGATTTTATGAGTAAAAGGTGAGGAAATAAATCAATTTAAAATATATAAAATTATAAGAAAATTATAAAAACCTTATGCATTCTAATATATGCATATATATGCTATTCTGAAGGTATTTATGCATAAAAAAATATAGGAAAAAAATTGAGTATCAACAGCTGTCCCTATTTACACCGGGAGGATGAAAGAGTTTTCGGGTAAAGAAATGACGACCAATTTTGACCGGATAGGATATTTTGAATTGACCTGCCTTCATATTCCTGGTTTTACTAAAATCAGCCCATGTGTAGTTTTGGGTTCATCTGCGGAATATGCTGATGAAATTATTGCCAGAACCGACACGCGATGCCGAATTGGCTATGGTAAACAGTTAAAGCTCAAGATAGTTGAAGGAACTGGAGCTAGATATCTCCTTGTAGGATAGTCATTGCTTACTGGTTATTTGTAGATAAAAGATTCTACACACATGTATTTGCAAAAAATTAAACATGAAGCAAATTCCCTTTGGACCATGACGTTTGTCTTTGGACGGTTAAAGATTACATCTTTGGACCATGACGTCCTGGACATGAGTTGTTTAGTGAGGGATTCAAAGGCCATGAGATGATGTTCTCGAGCCATGAGGATGGTGCCTTCGAACTATGACGCCTTTGAATAATGATATGCAAGTTGAGAGATCCTCAGGTCATGGCATGGTGTCTTCAGGCAATGACGATGATACCTTTTAGACTAATGACACTTTGGATAGATTGGTGATATTTCAGCCCATGACATGTAATAATATGATATTAACAAGACAAGGCTTAGTGTTGTGAAATGGAGGGAAGAGTTTTAGCCCGATTAAAAGACAAATAGATAGTAAAATAGAGCAATATATGTGAAAAGCGGACAATGCTTAGTCCCATGCGAATGTGGAGGCAAGGATTATCCTCATCCGAGTATTGATTCAAGGATTAGAATCACGAAAGTATGGAGGCAGGGATTAGCCTCATGCAAATAAGGAGGCAGGTATTAGCTTCATGAAAGTTTGTAGGCAGGGATTAGCCTCATGCAAGTATGAAGGCAAGGATTAACCTCATGCAGATAGGGAGGTAGTGATTAGCCTCATGCAATTATGGAGGCATAGATTAGCCACATGCAGATAGGGATGCAAGGATTATCCTTATGCAAGTATGGAGTCAAGGATTATATTCATCCAGATGGGGAGGCACGGATTAGCCTCATGCAATTATTGAAGCAGGGATTAGCCTCATGGAAGTATGGAGGCAAGGATTATCCTCATGCAAACATGCGTGAGGGATTAGCCTCATACAAATAGAGAGTCAGGGATTAGAATTATTCAAATAGGGAGTCAATGATTAGACTTGTGCAAAAAAGGCGTCAAGGATTAGACTCATACAAATATGGGAGATAGGGATCAGTCCCATGAAAAGAGCGAACAACAAATAAGAGTAGTGTATGTCTTAGTTGGAGATGTGTTTGATGTCTGATGGCCTGATTGATAGTGAATTATTTTTGTGTATACATGTTTTTAAAATTCTATCGTTACCTCAAATGTTCATGTGTTGAAAGAAAAATTGTAAGTTTGGTTAGGGGTGGTTGGTTCTTGCTTCGTCTGCCGGCCTTGCTTTGCTCCGTTCTGAAATACCATTCGAGTTCCCTTGGGTGACACATGACTAATATGGAAATAGAGTTTTCAAAAATATGCAATTATTGATAAAGATAGAGTTATTTTTAGAAATGTATTGAAATATCGAGTAATTTTAATGGACTAATGATTGTAACACATCTCGAAGGTATTGCAGCTCTCTTATTGAATTTTAATGGCCCTCCTCAAAAATTTTCCCTAGTTTGGTAGATGATCTTTGACCTTCTGGATAATGGATATTGTTGGATCTTTCAGAATATTAAGAATTCGTCTCAAAATTTCGCCCCAGTTTCTTAGCTGATTACTGACTTTCTGGCGTGTGATTGCGCTGACTGGACTTGCTCCTGAATTTTGAGGACCATCCTCAAAATTCTGCCCCACTTTCTGATCTTGGGAGAAATGAAAATTTATTATGATATGACCGAACCCACAAGGCTGCCTACGTATCCCCTCTTAAATGAGAATCATGTCAACCGTGGTTCAATTATATCATATGAGGAAATGTAAAATATCTAGGCATAGTATCTCTTGATTGCATCAGAATTGATCGGTTTTGGCCAAACTTCTCTGTCCATTTATGCAACTATGAGTGCTCCTCATGTTAGTACTCTGTGAACCACGTATGGACCTTGCCAATTAGGAGACAATTTCACTTTGGCTTCATCTTGATGTGGGAAGATCTTCTTCAGCAACAACTGTCATGTTGCGAACTGTCTCGGACCCTTTTGTTGAAAGCTCTGGACATTCTGTTATGATAAATTTGGCTGTGACATACTGCGTTTATCCTATTTCAATCGATAAGGGCCAATTATTCATAACGACTCCTTATCCACTCTACATCACCGAGTTTGTCTTCTTGTATGATTCTTAAAGAAAAAGTCTCCACCTCGGTTGGGATGACAACTTCGGTACCATAAACCAACATGTCAGGGGTTGCCCCTGTTGACGTGCGAACCGTGGTGCGGTACCCTAACAGAGCAAAGGGTAACTTCTCATGCCACTGTTTGTGGTTCTCTACCATTTTGCTTAGTATCTTCTTGTTATTTTTGTTGGCGGCTTGTCGGCTCCATTCATCTGAGGTTTGTGGGCTGTGGAATTCATGTGCTTGATTTTGAAAGATTCACACACAGCTTCCATCATATATAGCTTCCATCAGATTACTATTGAGATTTTCGGAATTGTTGGTAATAATAGACTTGAGAACTCCGAATAGGCAGACGATACGATCCTTGAAAAAATCTGGGATGAATTTATTGGTTACATCTTTGTACGATGCGTCCTCTACCCATTTTCTTAAGTAATCAATGGCTACCAGAATAAACTTGTGCCAATTAGAAGCTATGGGCTCAATCAGACCAATAATATCCATTTCCCAAGCGGCTAATGGCCAAGGTGAGCCTGTTGTATTGAGCTCATTTGGTGAAACTTTTATTATATCCGCATGTATTTGGAATTGAAAGCATTTGCGGACATACTGAATGCAATACACCTCCATGGTCATCCAGAAGTAACCAGCCCTGAGTATCTTCATAGCCAATACAAAACCATTCATACCCGGACCAAATGTCCCAGCATGCACATCCTTAAGTAGCTTAGAAGCTTCCTTTGCGTCAATACATTTTAGTAAACCCAAATCAGGAGGTCTTCTTTACAAGTTCCCTTCGCCGTGGAAGAAGTGATTTAACAATATCCGGAGCATGTGTTTATGACTGTGATTTTCATGCTCCGAGCATTCTCCGTTTGAATAAGTATTCTTTGATGTCATGGAACCAAGGCTTTCCATCTTCTTCTTCCTCGACATAAGCACAATATGCAGGCTGATTATTGATCCTCACAAAAATGGGATCAATGTAGTCCTTATCTGGATTTTGTATCATGGATGATAAAGTGGCCAATGCGTCGGCAAACTCAGTTTGAATTCTAGGTACATGTCAGAATTCTATCTATGTAGACCTCCTTCTCAATTCCAGCACATGGTGCAGATATGACAATATCCTGGAATTCGTGGTGGTCCACTCTCCTTGTACCCAGTGTACAATCAAATCTTAATTATCGATCATCAACAATTCCTAAACCTTTATGTCGACTGCTATGTTGAGCCCTAGTATGCAGTTTTCATATTCTGCCATGTTTTGGTGCAAGGAAATCTGAGTTTAACATATATCGAATAATGTTGACCCATTTTTGATAACAAAACTTCTCCAATGTCTACTCCTTTGAAATTTGCTGGTCCATCAAAGAACATCCTTCAACTGTCATATGCTTCGGTAATGTCTTCTCCTACGAATGATACTTCTTCATTAGGAAAATACGTTTCAAGGGTTCATTTTCTCCTCCCATCGGATTTTCAGTAAGGTGATCTGCCAATGCTTGTTCCATGACCACTTTTTGAGTTACATAGACGATATCGAACTCACTTAGTAGTATCTTCCATTTAGACAACTTCCCAGTCGGCATGGGTTTCTGAAATATGTACATTAAAGGATTCATCCCGGATATGAGGTATGTTGAATAGGCACTGAAGTAATGCCATAAATTCTGGGCCATCCAGCTCAAAGCACAACAAGTGCATTCAAGCAGAGAATACCGTGATTCATAAGGTGTGAAATTCTTACTCATGTATTATATGGCCTGCTCTTTCCTTCTTGTTTCATTACGTTGGCCCAAAATACACCCGAAGGCTCCATCCAATATAGACAGATAGAGTAACAAAGGTCATCCTGCTTATGGCAGGACCAGAAGTGGTGGTATGGAAAGGTACTCCTTGATCTTATCAAAAGCTTTCTGACAATCCTCTGTCCAGCTTGTTTCAGTGCCTTTCCTCAGCATCTCGAAGATGGGTTTGCATATGACTATGGACCGTGCTATGAATCGACTGATGTAGTTGAGACATCCTAGGAAGCTCATTACGTCCTTTTAGATTTTAGGTGGTGGTAACACTATACACCCCACGGTGTAATAAAAGATGTCTTCTCTGACCGAATGACATTATCGTGTAACACTATACACCCCACGGTGTAATAAAAGATGTCTTCTCTGCATCTTCGTCAACCATCGAAATCAGATGATATTCCGCAATCTAATTTATAAAGGATTGGAGTTCATGCTTGGAGAAATTATCGATCAATATGTGTATATTTGGTGGTGGGGAGTCGTTTGTAGGACTTGCTCTGTTTCAATCCCGATAGTCAACACATACTCGGAACTTCCCATCCTTTTCAGAACTTGCACAATATTAGCTAATTAGGCTGGGTACTTAAACTCCTTGAGAACTTTGGGTTTGATCTGCTTGATAGCTTCCTTTTTGATTTTCACGCTCATGTCTGGTTTCAACCTTCTTAGTTTCTATTTTACTAGCGGACTCATGGGATTAGTAGGCAACTTGTGAGCCACCATGGACGTGCTCAAACCGGTCATGTCATCAGATGACCATGCAAAAATGCCCTCATATTCCCAAAGGAAATGAATGTGTTCTTCCTTCTCTGTTGGTGACAAGTGAATGTTGATGCGAGTCTCATTCATGGTCTTGGTATCTCCTAAATTTACTGCTTCTGTTTCGTCCAGGGTGGACTTAGGCTATTCTCAAAATTTTCAATCTCCCTGACAATTTCCTCACGTATCTCATCTTCCTCCTATGAGTCACTAATCTCCTATTGCGTTGACTCATTACATGACACAGTCACTAATTCATCAGGAAAAATATTAATAATGTTGTAGAGAGAAAAAGCGTAAAAATAGTAGTGAATAATAAACGGCAAAATGAATTTGACTACAACTTTTAAAAAATTTTCCGGACAAAGCATGGTTCGATGAATCGAGCATCTATTTTGAAACAAGTAAAGCTTAAAACGAAACTACAAGAAGTCTTAAATGCCTAGAACGACCACAAAAGTAAATTCTGCTCAAGCTACCTAGGCACTTTGACTGGGTGCATGTGTATAATATATATATATATATATATATATATATATATATATATATATATATATATATATATATATATATATATATATATATATATATATATATATATAGAGGATGGTGTGGCAGTCCAGTTTCTAGGAATATCTCCCTTTGCCACAATCTGAATAGTGAGGCCTTTTTCCTTCTCCATCTAAATTATGGTACCGCAGTCCATGTCCTCATTTTCCAAGAACAAATTCTTCCACCGCGGTAGTGCTTCCGCCTCTGCAGTTCCCCATATCGTATCAACTTGGTGAAAAGATTGTTCCAAACATGGCACTAGCTACTCAAGAGGGTATACGGTCCACGCCCGGAGGTGACCAATAATTATACTCTTGCCATGTATACTAGCATCTGAGCCCAAATATGGTACCACGGTTTTTCAACTGTATAGGTTTAATGATTCCTTGACGGTTCTTTCCCAACCCTTTGCCGGGCTCACATTTCGACCATGCTAGTATGCTTTCTATTTTGTTACTCCACCACTTATCCTTCTCCACGATATTGAACCGTTCGATGTGATGATAGTATTCCCTTCCTAGCCTTCTTCTATGTGTAATGGCCGGGATGGTTTAACTAGTGTAGATTAGGATACTCCCATCTCTGTGGATGATCACCTCCTAATGGTTCAATTCGAATTTCATGGCATGATGTATTGTGGATGGCACGGCTTTAGCAGCATGGATCCATGGTCGACCTAATAGAATATTATATGAGGCTGGTATGTTAAGCACTTGAAAGTCAACGTCGAACCAAGTTTACCCTATCTGCAAGCAAAGGTTTAGTTCCCCGATCGTAGAACTCTAGGACCCATCAAAAGCCTTCACATTCATGCTTGCTACTCGTATCTGGTGGAAACCTTTGTCCAACCTCTTCAGAGTGTCCAATGGACAAATATTTAGGCTCGACCCCCCATCAACCAACACCCTAGCAATGAACTTGTCTTGAAATTGCACTGTGATATGCAATGCCTGATTGTGATTCAAATCCTGGGGCGGTAGCTCATCTTCATGGAAGATAGTCTTGTGGCTCTCCAGAACTTGTCCGACCATGTTGGCCATTTCTCCACCAGTGATATTATTGGATACATAAGCCTCGTTCAGTAGTTTAATCAAAGAGTTCTTGTGTGCCTCTAAATTCTGCAATAGTGACAAGATAGATATCTGCGCAGGGAGTTTGCTTAGATGGTCAACAATAGAACATTCCTTTGCCTGTACTTTCCTCCACAGGTCATCTAGCCCAGTCTCAATGATAGGCTGCCTAGTAGTGGCATCCTTACTTGATCCTCCAAAAATTTTCGGCGTCTAGACTCTTCCAGTTGTAGTCATTCCTTGTGCGTCATCAGATTCCTCTATCTTGGCATTCCCTTTCTGTCGATTCTTGACAATACAATCCTAGGGTATTGGTTTGGAGTTGAATCGGGGTGTGGCTGATACTATCGAATTCTACTTAGGCAATCCATTATTGCTTTTCCTCTGCCTTTTGTGTTGCTTGGAGGAGGAGGTGGTGGAGGGCCTCTAGATCTGGTGTGATACGCTGACGAGGCTAGTATGAGCGAACCAACCTAAAGGGATGAGAATAATAAAATAAGCAAAAAAAAGGTAACAAGTTAGTGATGATTTTTAAATATTTGCAGTATTTAAACACATATTGCGAAAATGTAAATTCATATCTTAATTTGGGAGCCTCGTTGTGAGCGAGATAGTCCTATCGACAAATAAACTTTGAGAACTTTTGATACCAATAAATGCTTCATTTGTTATTATAAAAATAGACGAATCCAAAAATGACACAAAGATAATAAAATATGTCACTTCTGGCACTTGGCCTTAACACATTTTAGAAAAATGCAAATAAATCTAGCCTATTTTGTCCTAGATGGACCTACCCCAGATTAAATCTTTGAGACCCATCATACATATCTCCCAGCTCGCGCAGCCCCAGAAGCAAGTAGGCTCTGTGCAAATGTCCTTCTTTAGCTCCTTCAGCGTTCTGGCAATTTTTAAGTCTCTTTATGACTTTGCCTTCCAGCTCCACCATTCCTTGCTCCAAATATTGTAATTTCCTATTGGATGTGATTGCCATCTCTTTCCACTCCTTGATCAAACTCACATTCCTCTCATGTATTTCCCGGTGCTAATTTTTGGAGTCGTGGACCATCTTGCACAGCCTGTTGTATTAAACTTAAGGTTCAGCTTCCTCATCTTTGATTATGTTCCCTCGGCCGGTCAATGGTTTCACCATTTCTTTTAGATTGCCCTCCAACCATGCCGGGTAGAGAAGCTCGCACCCTGCATGATACCTATCTAGCTTAGCAGTGCTTTTCTGCACAATGATGTTGTAGTGCCACATGTTCTGCGATTGGCAATTGTAAGGGACGTCGTCATCTTGAAGTATGCCCTGAAATGACTCATCTTGACAACCCTTGTTACAACTTGTTTCTTGCCTGCTTGCCTCATAACTCGCACAAGGACATATGGGTATATCCCTCTCAATCCGATTAACACCAAGTGCAGAGCATCCTTGGACCTTTTAGTAAATTTGTCTGTTCGGAACCATTCAAACATCCACTGCACCGGTTCCTCAGCCAGATTGTTGAAGAAATTTACCCATTATTTAGCGCATTCCGGTGAGCAAATCTATCTTGAATGTAAGCCATCTGCTTTGGGTGATGAAAGGCAATGTTGTCGTTCCAAGCACTTCACGGAAATTCTGAGCGGTAGCGACCCTTTGGAAATTCTCCAATAACCATAACTATAGCAACAAATTACAACCCTTGAAATTCTTGACTCCTCTTTGATAGCGCTCCAAAGCCTTGTTGATGTCAGCTATGATCATGGGGACTACGAAACATGTCTGTCCATTAATCCCTTCCTTCACAGTTTGGGCGACCATGGCCAACCTAGTGTGGATTCTTCCCTTTTTCATTGGGAACATTATCAGGCCTAGAAAGCACACAATGAATACAAACACTCTACGGCGGATGTGCCCGAGTGAAGTGAGAGAAATCTCATCATGGTAAGCGTGGAAATATTTTCTATGGCCATGCCTCTCGTATACACATTTGAAAGGTATATAAGATTCCTTCAAGCAAGCTAGGTCAAAATTCTTCTTCAACCCCATAATCTTTAAAAATTCCCTGCCCGTACAGTTTTCATGTACCAATAACCCGGGACTGTCCCAAGTCAATCCCGCAAGCCCTACAATTTCCTCTAGAAGCGGTGACATTTCTATGTCGTCGAAAGAAAACACATCCCTTTCACTATCCCAGAATAAAGTGGCAACCTCGATCAATTTATTGTTTGGCTCAATATCTAGCAAGGAAGGCAGGTTACGAAGGAACTTTCTCACATGTTTCTTGTCACTTGAGGAAAGGTCCTCCCACCAATATAGCACTAATGGTGGGATATTTCTAACTATACCGAATCTGGGGACCTAGTGCCTCATTTTCTGCAAAAAAAGGGTTAGACCTTACCCCCACTGGACTCAACTATTTATACATTTATGATCAACATATCGGCATTTAGTTCTCCAAATTAATGAACAGAATATGGTTATGTCCATTGGGATTATGGAAAATCCGATAGATTTTGGATAAGGCTTATCTTAAAGGATTGATATGTATACACGATAACTTATCCGTCTTGGTTTAACCATGATGCATGCACAATTTTAACCAGAGTAAGGTTTCTATGGGGTATTAGACCGGTACCCTCAAGTTGAAAAATCGAGGGGTAAGGCACAGAACCATTGACTGCACCGCCGATCGACTCGATTTACAACAAATAAGCCTTTTCAAATGTAAGGGTAGTAAATAGGAAGAGCACAACCACTCATTAAAGTGTTGCTATAGGATTTGATACACACGAGTGGAATATGATGCGGAGCATAATTGATGCTGCAATTAATAACATGCAGTCAAGTATTTTCATGTAGGAAAAATAATGCAATAATTAAAAGACAACTACAGGAAAAAGTAAACAAGGAGACAAGTCAGTTTTAGGGATAAAGAACCATAAATGCTAAAAAATGGACAGTTAAATTCAAATAAGGGAGAAGGGTACAATATAAGGCATGCTTGGATTATTTTGTAAAAAGATATGTTCATTATGGTAAGATACTAAAAGGTATCCCCAGTAGAGTAGCCATGCTGTCGCGTCCCCTTTTTCTCCTCCGCGGAGAAAAGGTCCGAGTTTTGACATTCATGGGGGGTAAGAACTCATTTCCTTTTGGGAATTGGGTATTTGAAGAGCCGTACCTAATGGGTTATAGTTCGTTAGGGCACCTAGAGCTCTTGGATTGGCTTGGATTACCAGAGATTAAGGTAAAGGCTTTGTTACACCCCAAATCCGAGGAAAATGATCGACACTCAACCGGGTATCCCCAATCGAGTGGATCTGGGTGTCTTTCCTGAACCCACGAGTTACCCCACATTTTTCCCATTAATTACTAACCGAGTGGAAACAACTATTTACAATTGAAATTCCCTTTTTACAACATATACATTACATAGATAATATTAGAGTAGTTTACACTAAACAATGCCCAAAAATACTAGTACTTACTACATGGTTCAAGACCCACATTTCATGTCTATGGAGCATCTAAAGATACAAGATAATAGTACTATACTTGGTGGTAACAAGGCTACTGCTATACCCATTTATATAAACCAAAATAAGATTCCAAAATACAAGATCAAGAGTGGCATGAGCCATACGGGGCCCCGGAAGGAAAGGGGCTTACCAATACAGTTGACCGGGAATGAGGAAGAGCTACAGACGGTGGAATGGAGCGCCTACTAAAGATCCACATACAATCATAACACGAATGTAGCCGCCCTGGCAAAAGGGACGTCGGCACATTTGAATTGTACTGGTATGTATGAAAAAAACTTGTCCCAAGTAAACTCAAGCCATATGCAAGTAGAAAACAACAATGGAAGCAACAACCAAATACACATAGAAGGTACAATTAGTCAAACGAAGGGGCAATCAGTGCCCCACTGGTTACTAACTCTCATGCTGTCTCCTTTCACAATTCCACATCATTGATTTCACAATTGTGTTTAAGTGTATAAACATCAGTAGTGATTTCAATCACTTTTCTACCCTTATTACCACGGCCACCCTTATCACACCAACCCACACCTTATTACACCGTGTTGCAGTGCACAACCCGACCCCACCGTACAGTTTCAATTCACAACTAACACAACCAAACATCAAGTCACAAAGATAAACAACAAGTACACCTCAAAACATCACCACGACAATGTTACATGTTTTTCCACATCTATTAGTACCAATTTCACAATTTTCAACAGTTCGTACTCAATTCAAGTTACCACAATTACCCACAACATTTCAAGTACATTGTTATCGCATGTAGCCTTGTTTTACCATTTACTGATTCCTTCGATCATTTTTTATTCAACTTTTACCATGAGGTGCATTCACAATCAAACCTGTCAAAAGAAGCTCACAACTAACCAATGTAGATATCAACTACCAACAATTCACATATCAAGCAAGGCAATTTCACGAGGATCAAGGTTATCCATAGATACTTGGAGTCGAATTCCCTTCTTAAGTTTCTATTCTCAGTCACCAAGCTATGTAGCACAGTTCTCTACTTCTATCCAATTTCCCTATGCTACATTCTAGGTTTTGAGTGACATGCATGAGGGTTTTGAGTCGTTAGTTCAAAATCAAAGCATAGGACTCCCTTCCCTTAAATTAACTCAGAAAAATTGGGGAAAGGGGTTAGGAATTTTACCTATAAGAGTGGAGATGAAGACAATAACTTAAAAGTTTTCACAGCCCAGATAGTTTTTGAGGATCAATTTGATGAAAAGTCCTTTCTCTCTCAAGAGCTCGCCCTTCCCTCTCTCTTGGCTTGTTTAGAAAATGTGTAAAAATGAGGGGTTGGGGTGTTTTATTTAAAAAGGGTCGGGTTTAAATATTTTAGAAAACAGATGTTCATGCCGGATCTCCCGTCAACTATGCAATTTCATAGTTGACATGCGGTCCGCAGATAGACCGCATAATGGTCCCAAGTTGCAGGCCTCTCTGTTTGGGTATGCGGTGGGAATGCGGTCTGCATACCCGTTCAACAGTCGTAGATTACACCATAGAATTGACCTCCACAAATCCTCGAGAAATTTATGCGATGACTATGTGGTCCACATACTGGTTATGCTATCACATAATGGAACGCATTTTCAACATCGAATTTGGCTACTCTCTGATTCACTCTGCGTTCGATATGCATTCCGCATAGCTGATCTGTGACCGTATTCCTAACCACAAAAATGACATTTTTCCGGAAAAATTTGACTCTAGCTTGGTTAGACAATAGGATCAAGCCACACATTGTCCGGTAAACACTCCTCAATGAGGGGCTACACGTTACATTAGAGCGTAGTCATCATATCCCATATCTACCCTTCCCACCCTTTTGTTGGTCATTAAATAAAGTGTTGGTTAGTGATTTCTATTGCGTGCTATTACCCGTCCCTTCTTAATGGTCCTGGAGGAATTTTAGGGCCTTTAACTATAGACAAACCCCTAAGGTTTTAAAGGTGAAAATATTAAGGCGTTAGGCAAGAATAATTAGGACCTTACCAGATAAGAAAAAAGGGAGAAATTAGAGGCTCAAGTTTACCTCCTAAAACAATACACATAAGTAGCACGACATAGGCACAAATAAGGGCCTTTGTTAAACTGTATCCTAAGGCATGATGCCGAAGTGAATATCAAGACGTAAAAGATAGGTATTATACTTTATAAACTCAGAAGTGATGACTCTATCAGTTGCCTACCAATTTTTAAAGATGTTAAAATGAGAGTGACATTAAGTAACAAAAGTGTTTCAGAGTTACAGGATTTTGAAACGCCCTATAGGCTTGCCTACGCGTGGAATAATGATAATTATGTTTAATAGTAAAACATGGCAGATTTTAGAAAAGATTCTTGCATCCCTATAGGCATGCTGTCTAATTATTAGACTAAGGTGGGTTTTGAAAGAAAAAATTTAGAAAAATAAAGAACTAATTAAACCGGATTAAAAGTTAATTAATCATGGGCTGGGTTGACTTAATTAAACTAAACTGGTTTGAATCAATAGGCGGATTTCTGCTGGTGTTCCATATAAGCATGATATCCAGTTGTCTAATACTGATTTTAGAAACTTTCCAGGCATGATGACAAATGAAAAAACACATGTAAACACTTATTTTAATGGAAGTTGGATTGGATTATATCCAATAGGAATGGCATCTACTTGTGAAGTTGATTTTAAGACATATAAATATGATTTCTATTATGGAACCACTTGAGACCCATAGGGATGATTTGTAACATAGAAAAATATAAAGTCTTTTAGGCATGATTTCTACTTTGGTAAGGTAATCATATCAAAATGTAAAGTCCTATAGGCATGGTTTCTACTTTTTAAGGAAATCATATCAAAATGTAAAGCCCTATAAGCATGGTTTCTACCTGTATTACCCCACAAACATGTAACTACCCACCCTTTTCACTAGTTGCCCCAATATCGTTTACAAGTTATTACAGACCATATGAATGAATTACATAAGAAAATTAGAAAATAAGAAGTTATTCTATAGGGAGCCTACAGATAGGCCCAGATTTCCAAAGCTTCCATTAGCCTCAAATGCCTAAATTCCATAGACAGTGTCATAGTCTATGTGCATTAAAGTTCCCTAAGGATATCAAGAACCCCGGGAAGTGCTTACACCTAGACTTGGTAACCAAATTGAATAAGCACAATATGGAATGGACATGCTCAGTATGCCAGAGTTCAGAGGGTTCTCAAGAGGCTCCCAAGGAAGTACACACACTGGAGGGGGCAGAACCTAGTGACTTGGGAGTAGACTGAGAGTGTTTTACACTATTTGAAAGGTTTTAGTGGGAAAACGGTGTTAAAGAGATTTTCTTAAAATAGTTCTCCGAATAAAAATATTTTTTAGTAAAACACATTTTGAAAATGGTCATGTAACTCAACAACTAGCAGATTAGTTAAGCAAGTTTAGCAAACACTCAGGGAACAAGTCTACACACAGGGTCAATTGGGGGTCGGGGACAAATAGGCAGGTGTAATGAACACATAGCAGCCAGAAGACCTTTGCCCTTAGTTCAGGTAGTAAGACGTAGATTTATGAGTGTTAATTAGAACACAGTTACAGAACAAGGGATGCTTAAGGGATTCATGGGAGTTGGAGACAGTAGGTTATAGGATTTCATACTAACATGGCAGAGCATATATTAAAACACCTTGGGAAATAACCCAACAAGTGCATACTATAACTAGTAGACATGCATTTAATAGAGTAGAGTCAGGTAACTAGTTCATGAGATCATGCTGAAGAAAATATATTAATTACATGTTCGACAACAAAACCATAGGTAAAAACAAATCATAAACATGATGAAATGAAGCACTAAAAAGAAACATATTGTTTTTGGGCTTGAATTGAAATCAGAGCATACCAGTATAGAGACAGTAAACACAATGTGAAGAACAAGAGAGCACAATAATTACGCTTGGCTTACAGTCGGCTAATTCAAATGGTAGCAAGTAGCAGAAAGCTTTTAGGGTGAGAGAGACAATTTTGAACCAAATGTGATCGTGTGTTTGTGCTAATGAGAGTATGTATATATAGAAGTTCGAAATTAGATAAAAATAAGGCAAGAATTATAGTAGCATAGTAATTATGGAACCAAAGACTAATTATAATCAAATCAATCCATTAAGGGGTATTCAACCAACGGTAATCGATGGAAATGACTATGGAAAGAAATCAAGTAGAGCATAAGGTATAAAATAGACAATTAAGGGTAATTATATAGTTGTTTAATTAAGAAAAAAACAAACAAAGAATTAGTAAAATACTCGGTTAACCAAATATGGTAAGAAAAAATAATAAAGTTGCAGAATATTGAAATATTAATCTAAAATCAGTAGATAGTTGTTAGAATATACGCTTAACGCTAGAAAGGGGTGAATAGCGTTATAATAAAAAACAGCGTAAACTTGCGGAATTTAAAAATTGCAGGAATGAAATAAGTGCGATAAGTAAATAATAAGGAACGAACGCACCGATGTTATCCTGGTTCACCACAACCCGTGGCTAGTCCAGTCCCCGAGAGACTCTATCGAGATTTCCACTAACTTCGTTAAGCTTACAGGTTCTTAACAAACCGTTACAAACTGAGAACATGAGTCACACAAGCCTCAACAACCTTTGCTCGAAGATACAACACTTCAAGACTTCAACCAAAGGAATCACAACGTTCCTTCTTACAATACAAGGGATTAACACTTCCCTTCAAGTGTATAAAAACACTTTGCACTCAAAACAAGACTCTCCTTAAGAGTAGATATGAGTAAAATAAATACGCTCAAGAACGCAACAACTTTCATCAAGAATTTGGCTCTCAAAAACTTATGTAATGAATAGAAAATGATGAATAAGAGAGTATGCAAGCTTTAGCAATAATATGATTAGTTATTGTGGTTAGAAGACTGATTTGAAAATGTATTTATAGTGTCAAAAACATGCATAACCGTTGCCTAATTGCCAATTAAGAATTGCTGATTTTGTGCTACGACAATCCATTGTCTAATTGGCACAATCGATTGTTTTCCAATCGTTCCAAAAATCATTCCCAGATTTTACGCAGCATAATCGATTATCTAAGACGTATAATCAATTACTGGCAACGTTCAAAAAATTATTTCCAGATTTTACTTAAAACAATCGATTATCAGAAATATAGAATCGATTACTTGGCAACGTTCAAAAATCTTTTTCAGATTTTACTTCAAACAATTGATTATTAAAATATACAATCGATTAATTGGCAACGTTCAAAAAATCTTTTTCAGATTTTACTTCAAACAATCGATTATTAAAATCCTATAATCGATTATCTGACGGAGTTTGAAAATATTTTGGCAACGGTCATTTACATAATCGATTATGCTATATGGACAATGGATTATTTTTCAGTCTTGAAAAATCTAATAGACACTGCCTCAACACAATCGATTGTCATAAGGTTCACAATCGATTATTTTGTATCTTTGAAAAATCTGATAGACACTGCCTCAACACAATCGATTGTCATAAGGTTCACAATCGATTAATTTGTAGCTTTGAAAAATCTGATGGTCACTGTCTCAACACAATCAATTTTCATTAGGTACACAATCGATTGTCATGCAGATTGCCTTAACATAATCGATTATCATAAGTACATAATCGATTACCTTTGTCCAGATTTTAGAGGCATGTTTAAAAATCATTTTGCTAAAATAAATATGCATGATTTAAAATCATTTTGCTCTAAATTAAATATGCATGATTTGATAAAAATGTTTTTACGAGAGAAGCCAAGTCTTGAGTTAAATTGTCGGATCAAGATCACAATTAAAGAGCGACTCATGTATAACTTTGTTTAATCTTGATCTTTGTTTGTCTTGTGCTTGAACTTCGTTACGTGACATTTGCGCGCTTGTGCTTGGACCTCGTCATATGTCAATTGCGCATCGTTTGTCATTTATCAAAACCTACAAATATGAACACACGTTTAGTTTAGTGCCTTGAGAACGTGTTTCAACAATTTCCCCCTTTTTGATAATGGAAAACCTTAATCGGGATATGCATATAAGGTAATTCATAATGACTATCCAAGAAAAGTATATATATATGCAATTAGTTCCCCCTCAACATATGAATTCCCCCTCAATTTGTGCCAATAAGTATTAAGTACATAGCCCTTATTCTCCCCCCTTTTGACATTAGCAAAAAAATTGGTAAATAACTTTTTTATGGATTAATCAAAAATTTCAACTTCATAAAAGGGATAATAAAGCAAATAATGTCAACATGATCGATTATTGATACTTGATAATCGATTATATACTAAAGAGAAATCGATTATTCTAAAGAGGAATCGATTATTCTGCACCAATCTTTATAATTCCCCCTGCTTTTAGGGCGATACCTGCAAAAATACGTTAGACGCCTCCGACGCTCAAGTTAGTAATCATGTGAAAGGGAAATGCATGACTTAGATCAATGTGGAGTCAAGAATCCTGAGTTCACTACGAATTCGGAAGAAGGACTCTTTCTCTAAAGGTTTTGTGAAGATGTCGGCCAATTGATCTTTGGTTTCAACAAATTCAATTTCGACATCACCTTTGAGAACGTGATCCCTTATAAAATGATGCCTAATTTCAATGTGATTTGTTCTTGAATGAAGAACGGGGTTCTTCGTCAAGCATATGGCGCTAGTATTATCACATCTAAGAGGGATATGATCGATACTTAGGCCATAGTCCAAGAGTTGTTGTTTCATCCAAAGAATTTGAGCGCAAAAACTCCCCGTGGCTACATATTCAGCCTCGGTTGTGGATAACACAACACTTACTCATTTCTTGCTAAACCAAGAAACTAGAGAGCTACCGAGCAAATGGCAAGTGCCACTAGTGCTCTTGCGGTCCAATTTGCATCCAGCAAAATCGGAATCGGAATAGCCAACAAGTTGGCATGAAGAACCTTTGGGGTACCATAGACCCACATTTACAGTACCAACAAGATACTTCAATATCCGTTTCACCACAGTTAGGTGAGACTCCTTAGGACATGATTGATAACGAGCGCATAAGCACACGCTAAACATGATGTCCGGTCTACTAGCAGTAAGATAAAGGAGAGATCCAATCATACCTCGATTCTTCTTGGTGTCGACTTCCTTACCCTTCTCGTCTTTGTCTAGATGGTCGGATGTGCTCATGGGAGTGGCCATTGCTTTTGCGTTGCTCATTTCAAATCGTTTTAGCAATTCTTTGCAATATTTAGCTTGACAAATGAAGGTTCCTTCTTTCATTTGCTTTACTTGCAACCCCAAAAAGAAGGTTAGCTCACCCATCATAGACATTTCAAATTTGCTTGTCATTAAATCAGAAAATTCCTTGCACAAACCATTGTTAGTAGCACCAAAAATAATATCATCCACATAGATTTGAACTAATAAAATATCATTGTTTTTATGCTTAACAAATAGAGTGGTGTCAACTTTCCCCCTAATGAATTCATTTTCCAAAAAAAATTTGCTCAATCGTTCATACCAAGCTCGGGGAGCTTGTTTGAGACCATAAAGCGCCTTTTTAAGTTTGAAAACATGATTGGGAGATTTAAAATCTTCAAAGCCCGGGGGTTGTTCTACATAAACTTCTTCTTGAATAACACCATTTAGAAAAGCACTTTTTACATCCATTTGATATAAATTGAAATTCATAGAAGAGGCAAAAGCAAGCAATAAACGAATAGCTTCTAACCTTGCTACGGGTGCATATGTTTCTTCATAGTCAATTCCCTCTTCTTGATTATAGCCTTTTGCTACAAGCCTAGCTTTGTTTCTAGTGATTACGCCATTTTCATCTAGTTTGTTTCGAAAAACCCATTTCGTACCAATTATGGTATGATTTTCGGGTCTTGGCACCAAATCCCAAACGTCATTTCGTTTGAATTGGTTAAGCTCCTCTTGCATTGCCAAGGTCCAAAATTCATCCCCAATTGCTTCGGAGATGGTTGAAGGTTCAATTTGAGAAACGAAAGCAGTATGTCCTAAGATGTTCATAAGAGTGTTTCGAGTACTTACCTGTTGTTCAATGTCGCCAATTACATGTTCGAGAGGATGGTCTTTGATTGTCCTTCACGCGTTAGGCAGTTTCATTTCTTTTTCCAGTTGTGGCGCTTCCTCCGATAATTGTTCCAAGATTTCATCTTGAATTTCCTTAGGAGTTTCCTCTTGTACTTTGTCTTGAGGACTCATTGAGTTTAAACTACCTGCAAGTTCAAAACTAGAATCCTTTCTCGCCAAGCGAGCATTATTTTCGGAAAACACAATATGAGGGGATTCCTCCACAGTTTCGGTTCTATTATTGAATACTCTATATGCTTTGCTACGTGAAGAATAACCAATAAAAATTCCTTCATCGGATTTGGCATCAAACTTTCCCAAATTATCTTTACCATTGTTATGAATAAAAAATTTACAACCGAATACTCTAAGATGGGAGATATTTGGTTTCCTTCCCTTGTAGAGTTCATAGGGAGTTTTCATGAGTATTGGCCTTATGACTACTCTGTTTAAAACGTAGCATGCGGTACTCACGGCATCCGCCCAAAAATGTTTGGGAATCTTAGCCTCATCGAGCATGGTTCTAGCCATCTCTTCGAGACACCTATTTTACCTTTCCACCACTCCATTTTGTTGTGGTGTGCGTGGAGCAGAGAAAGTGTGCTCGATACCGAGTTCATCACAAAAATCCGCGAAGAGATTGTGATCGAAATCTCCCCCATGATCACTTCTTATTGAAGTGATGGTTGTGTCCTTTTCATTTTGAACACGTTTAAGAAAACATTTAAAATTATGAAAAGCTTCACTTTTATGAGCAAGAAATAGTGTCCATGTAAATCTAGAATAATCATCAACAATAACAAAAGCATAACGATATCTACCAAGACTTTCAATGCGAGATGGTCCAAAAAGGTCCATGTGAAGAAGTTGCAATGGTCTAGTAGTTGAAACAATATTTTTCGATTTAAAAGATGCTTTTGTTTGCTTCCCTTTTTGACAAGAATCGCAAATGGAGTCCTTTTCAAATTTCAAATTTGGAAGACCAATAACTAAATTTTGTGAAACCAATTTGTTTAAAAGATGCATGTTGATGTGAGCTACTCTACGATGCCATAATCACATATCATCTTCTTTGCTCATAAGACAATTCACATACTCAGATGAAGAATTTTCGAGATCAACCATATAGATGTTATCCATTCTAAAACCACGAAGGATAATTTCAAAATCGCTACGGCGAAAAACTAAGCATTCATCCGAATCAAATAAAACAAGATTTCCCTTGTCACATAATTGACTTATACTCAAGAGATTATGTTTTAGACCTTTAACTAGCAATATATGCTTAATGGAAGAAGGTTCATCCTTACCGACCGATCCAATGCCGATAATTTTTCCCTTATTGTTATCTCCAATAATTACGCTTCCTCCTTCCTTGTGTTCTAGTTGAAGGAACTTGGATTCGTCTCCGGTCATGTGTTTGGAGCATCCACTATTAAGGTACCAAAGTACACTTGATCCCTTCAAACATACCTACAAGACAAATTTATGAGTCTTTGGTACCCAAGCTGTTTTGGGTCCTTGAGAGTTAGGTGTAACATGCTGTTGTGCTTGACATGCAGCTAAGTGTTTATGTATAGTGAAGCAAGAAGGAGCAATATGTCCAATTCGATTGCAATAATGACAAATGACATTAGGAGTATGCATTCGTCTAGGTTGATAGTAGTTGGACGGACGAAATTTGTTTACTCTATTTTCGACAATATGACTATTGCGCATTTCATGAAAATCATTTCTCCTACTATTTGTTCTAGGATATGAAGCATTTCTAGAATAGTTATTTCTAGGTTGAAAGCCATTTCTAGGTGTCCTAAAATGTTCAACGTTTCTTCTAGAGTTTGGTCTAGGATATGCATCATTTCTAGAATAGTTATTTCTAGGTTGAAGGCCATTTCTAGGTGTCCTAAAATGTTCAAAGTTTCTTCTAGTGTTTGGTCTAGCATGCATGTTGATTCTAGGATTGTTGTCTCTAGGATGAACATTTATTTTATTTGTCCTAGGTTGAGCCTTAGGTGGTTGGGGTTTGGCTTCAACTTTTTCTTTAGGCTCGTTTTTAAAACCTATCCCATGTTTGGTCGATTTCAAATTAACAAGAACTTCATTCAAATTTTTATTTGAAGAATTGAACTCATCTAAGGTGCCCTTAAGTCTTTCTACCTCATCTTTTAGATGCATGTAAGAAGTACAATTTTTACTAGAACTCTCGGGTTTGTCCGCGCTTCTTTTGCCGAAAAAATTGTTTTCTTGTTTCAACTTCTCATTTTCCAAAATCAGTTTTTCCAAATTCTTTTCTTTCAAAGAGAGTTGTTTTTCAAAATCTTTTTCTTTCAAAGAAGCATTTTCCTTAATGCTTTTAACAGTTTTGGAAGCTTTAATGAATTCACTATACAACTCATCAAAGGCATTTTGCATTTCCTCAAGAGAATAGAAGTTTTTGGAAGAAATTTGACATACCTCTTCTTGATTGTTTTCGTGAGCCATGAGACAGAGATTTGCGGTTTCGTCTTCTTCTTCCTCACTCGACTCGTCTTCGGAGTCGCCTCCCCAAGATATGTATGCTCGTTGTTTCTTGAAGGGTTTCTTCTCCTTTTTGACATTTGGGCAATTTGATTTAATGTGCCCGATTTCTCCGTACCCATAGCACTTTACTTGATCTCCTTGTTGTTTGCCTTTTCGTTCATACTCTTTTCGCATGAAATTTTCAAATCTCTTAATAACGAGTCCGAACTCGTTATCTCCGTCCTCGTTATTTTGAGGTTGGCTTGTGCTTGCCTTGAGGGCGATTCTTTGTTTCCTTTGATCATTAACAAGAGGGTTTAGTATAGTAGATTCATAAGTTTTGAGGTTACCTCATAATCCGTCGATGGTGACATTTGAAATGCCAATGGACTCTTGAATCACGTCGGCCTTGGAGCGCCATTCCAGAGTGAGACTTCGGAGAATTTTTCGGACAAGTTCCTTATCCGTGAAGGTCTTCTTAAGAGCATGTAAGTCATTAACGATTTTTGAAAATCGTTCGAACATGTCATCGACCCTTTCGCCTTCCTTCATGTGAAACAGTTCATATGCATGGGTTAGTAAATCAACTTTAGCCTCTCTTACCTGGTCCGTACCTTCGTACGTGATTTCCAGCTTATCCCACATTTGCTTCGCCGTTGTGCAACATGATATTTTTCTTTAATCATCAGCGTTCATAGCACAATATAATAAGTTGATGGCTTTAGCGTTGTTCTGCACTTTTCGGATATCATCCGCATCGTATTCATCTTCGGATTTTGGAACCCATTCATTTTCAACCTTTTTGGTTGGAATTTGTTCTCCCTTCATTATAACCTTCCACAGATGAAAACTATTCGATTGAATGAATATTCTCATCCTTTCCTTCCAGTACGTATAGTTTGTGCCATCGAATAGTGGTGGTCGGGTGGAGCATTGTCCTTCACCTATTCCTGCAAAAGAATCACGAGTAGAAGCCATGGATTGTTTCTCTCAAACGGTTAAGTTTTTCAGAGAGTTGGGCTCTGATACCAATTGTTAGAATATACTCTTAACGCTAGAGGGGGGGGGGGGTGAATAGCGTTATAATAAAAAACAGCGTAAACTTGCAGAATTTAAAAATTGCAGGAATGAAATAAGTGCGATACGTAAATAATAAGGAACGAACGCACCGATGTTATCCTGGTTCACCAAAACCCGTGGCTAGTCCAGTCCCCGAGAGACTCTCTCGAGATTTTCACTAACTTCGTAAAGCTTACGGGTGCTTAACAAACCGTTACAAACTGAGAACTTGAGTCACACAAGCCTCAACAACCTTTGCTCGAAGATACAACACTTCAAGACTTCAACCAAAGGAATCACAACGTTCCTTCTTACAATGCAAGGGATTAACACTTCCCTTCAAGTGTATAAAAACACTTTGCACTCAAAACAAGACTCTCCTTATGAGTAGATATGAGTAAAATAAATACGCTCAAGAACGCAACAACTTTTGTCAAGAATTTGGCTCTCAAAAACTTATGTAATGAATAGAAAATGATGAATAAGAGAGTATGCAAGCTTTAGCAATAATATGATCAGTTGTTGTGTTTAGAAGACTGATTTGAAGATGTATTTATAGTGTCAAAAACATGCATAACCGTTGCCTAATTGCCAATTAAGAATTGCTGATACTTTGTTACGACAATCGATTGTTTTCCAATTGTTCCAAAAATCATTCCCAGATTTTACGCAGCATAATCGATTATCTAAGACGTATAATCGATTACTGGCAACGTTCAAAAAATCATTTCCAGATTTTACTTAAAACAAGCAATTATTATAAATATACAATCGATTACTTGGCAACGTTCAAAAAATCTTTTTCAGATTTTACTTCAAACAATCGATTATTAAAATATACAATCGATTACTTGGCAACGTTCAAAAAATCTTTTTCAGATTTTACTTCAAACAATCGATTATTAAAGTCCTATAATCGATTATCTGATGGAGTTTGAAAATATTTTGGCAGTGGTCATTTACATAATCGATTATGCTATATGGACAATCGATTATTTTTCAGTCTTGAAAAATTTAATAGACACTGCCTCAACACAATCGATTGTCATAAGGTTCACAATCGATTATTTTGTATCTTTGAAAAATCTGATAGACACTGCCTCAACACAATCGATTGTCATAAGGTTCACAATCAATTATTTCGTAGCTTTGAAAAATCTGATGGACACTGTCTCAACACAATCGATTGTCATAAGGTACACAATCGATTGTCGTGCAGATTGCCTTAACATAATAGATTATCATAAGTACATAATCGATTATCTTTGTCCAGATTTTAGAGGCATGTTTAAAAATCATTTTCCTAAAATAAATATGCATGATTTAAAATCATTTTGCTCAAAATTAAATATGCATGATTTCATAAAAATGTTTTTACGAGAGAAGCCAAGTCTTGAGTTAAATTGTCGGATCAAGATCACAATTAAAGAGCGACTCATGTATAACTTTGTTTAATCTTGATCTTTGTTTGTCTTGTGCTTGAACTTCGTTACGTGACATTTGCGCGCTTGTGCTTGGACCTCGTCATATGTCAATTGCGCATCGTTTGTCATTTATCAAAAGCTACAAATATGAACACACGTTTAGTTTAGTGCCTTGAGAACGTGTTTCAACAATAGTAAATCATGGAATCAAAGATTTGAAGTTACTGATTTCAGGAGAGTAACATGAGTTCCCATGAATAAGCAAATTAACAACTTAAAACAGGAGAATCGAAAGTCTAAATGGAAGTTTTCAAATCAAGCCAAGAAGCAAGGAGTTCAGAGTCAATCAAAGAGAGAGTTTTAACATATAAAAAGAGTGAGATAGGAGTAACCAAACACAACAAGTAAAGAGGCAAGTGTTGACCACTTAAGAAGAATACATACATATAAAGGTGATATAAGTTAGTCATAAGAAACTCAGTTAAAACACATTCGAAGCAAGATAGTCACAGAAACTCAAACAAGAACTAGCTAGTCACAAAATCAAATGAAGAAACCTAGAAAAATTAGGGATTTAAACATAGGCAAGTTGAAGAGGTAGTAAACTCACAGAATCAAGTGAAATATGCAAGAAATAGAGGTTTAAACAAATAAAAAATCAGTTTAAATAATGTTTTAGAAGAAGTTCCAAAAATTGTTATTTTTAAGAAGAAGGTGAAAACACTTGAAATCACATGGTTCTTGTAATGATTTCCAAAGATATTGTAATACATCAAAGAAACAAACTCAAATTATTTTAAAATGTTACATAACTAGGAGATGCAGACATAAAGTAGGGTTTCAGTAGAAATCCAACTAGATATGAAAGAGCCTGTCAAAAATCCCAAGGATTGTAACAAATACGACATGATTTTACACTAAATCAAACTAGAGAAGCCAAGAACAGACAAGCTATTTAGGCTTAGGAGTTGATGGGAGATACCCGGAGAAGATCGGAGAAGAGAGGTCGGCGTTTAAAGGGGATAGGGTTAGGTTGAGAGGAGAAAAGATGAGAGAATACAGAGGCTGCGGATTTGGAAAATGACTTAGGGTTAGGGGTCGTTTAGAGTTAAAAAAGAAGTAAGAGCGGACTAGGGTCATTGATCTTTTAGATCAACGGCTAGGATTTAATAGGTTTTGGGTTGGATAGGGGTAATAAGGGCCTGAGTCGGGTAATCTGATTAGGAATTGGGCTGGGGTTGGCTTAAAATTTGGCTAAAATTGAAAAATAAATCTGGCTACATTTTAAATAGCTAATTTATCACAATATAATTAATAATAAATAATAGATAATTTTTCAAAAATAATTTAAAATACTAAAATGATTTAAAATAGATTTTCCATATTTCCAAAATATTAAAGGTCGAGTTTATGCATATAAATATAATTATACATTAATAAGGCTAATATTGTAATTATATGGAAATTAGATTTAAAAAACAAAATAAAATTATAAAAATACACTAAAAATATTTTAGCAATATTTTGGAAAATATAGAAATTAAATGACTAAATTACTACAAAAATAATTTGAGGAATAATTATTTGGGATTTTATGAGTAAAAGTGGAGGAAATAAATCAATTTAAAATCTTTAAAGTTATAGGAATATTATTAAAACCTTATGAATTCATATATATATATATATATATATATATATATATATTGAATGTATTTATGCATATAGAAATATAGAAAAAAAATTGGGTATCAATACCGTGCAGAGAGAGTTGGGTATTTTGGTTGAGTTGAGCACAACTTTTCACCCTCAGACGGACAGACAATCCGAGCGCACTTCTCTGATATTGGAGGACATGTTGCGTGCTTGCGTCATTGATTTTGGAGGGTCATGGGATCAGTTTCTATTGCTCGCAAAGTTTGCTTACAACAGTTACTAGTCGAGTATTCAGATGGCTCCATATGAGGCTTTATATGGGTAACGGTGTAGATCTCCAGATGGTTGGTTTGAGCCGAGCGAGGCTAAGATTTTGGGTATAGACATAGTGTAGGATGCTTTGGAAAAGGTGAGGTTGAATCAAGAGCGGCTTCGTATAGCCCAGTCGAGACAAAAGTGTTATGGTGGCTGGAAGGTCGCTCATATGTCTTGCATGATTGGGGAGAAGGTTCTATGGAAGGTATTACCCATGAAGGGTATTATGAGATTTGGGGAGAAGGGTAAATTGAGTCCTCAGTTCATTGGGAGTTATTAGTTATTTCGGAGGATTGGGGAGGTGGCTTTTGAGCTTGCTTTGTCACCCAGCTTGTCGGGTGTGCATCCGGTATTTCATGTGTCTATGCTTTAAAAGCATATTGGCGATCCGTCTTATGTTTTGTTTTTTAGTATTGTTCAGTTGATGGTGATTTGACTTATGATGTGGAGCCAGTGTCTATTTTGGAGCTTTAAATTTGAAAGTTGAGATCAAAGGTCATAGCCTCAGTAAAAGTGCAGTGGATAGGACGGCCCATGGAGGAGGCTACTGGGAGAACGAGCGGGAGATGCAGAGTAGATATCCTCTCCTATTATGAGGCTTCAGGTATGTTTCTTGACTCGTTTGAGGATGGACATTTGTTTAAGAGGGGGAGGATGTAACGACCCGGCCGTTCGTTTCATGAGTTACCGCTCTATTTTCCCTATTCCTGCTTCTTTATGTCTTGTTTAGCTGTTTATGTGGTATCGGGTTAGTTGATTTGGGTTCGGTATGGTATTTTGAGACACTTAATCTCTTTTAAATAAGGTTAAGTTGGAAAAGCCAACGGGACATTGACTTATGAGAAAAAGGGCTCGGATGTGAATTTTTATGGTTCGGACAGCTTCGTGAGCTGATTTGAGATTTAAAAGTGTGATCGGAATTTAATTTAGTGGTTCATGGTATTTTTATGCCCGAATTATCGAAAATGTATTTTGACATTTTTTCGGTTGATAGTGAAAATTTTGATATCGTGGTCGGAATAGATTTTCGGAAGTAGCAATACGTTTGTTGTGTTATTTGTGACGTGTATGTAAATTTGAGGTCATTCGGATGACATTTGATAGACATTTTAATCAAAAGTAGAATTTAAAATTTTAGAAATCATTAGGCTAAAATTCGAGGTGATTTGGTGTTTCTCTTTTGATGTGAGTGTTCCGAGGGTTTGTATAAGTATGACTTGTTCGTACTTTTGGTTGAGGTCCCAGGGGCCTCGAGATGATTTCGGATGGTTAAGTGGGTGTTTAAGAAATCGTTGGAGCAACTTCAACTGCCAATTTTACTGTCATAATCCCACCTATGCTTAGGGTGCCGTAGGTGCGATGACCGCAAAAGCAAGATCAAGCTGGAGACGCGGCCACATGAGAAGAAGGTAGAAGCCGCAGATGCGGAAGGTGTGCCGCACCTGCGCTCCCGCAGATGCTGAATTTGAGTTGTAGGTGCGGAAAAGGGAATTAGATGAAAAACAATAAAAGCTGTCCTGCAGGTGCAGGAATTGGACTGCAAATGCGGTATCGCTGGGCAAAAAATAAAAATAGATTCCTTCGCGAATTTTTGCTAAGTTTCACCATTTTTGAAGACGGGAAGAGAGTTAGGGCTATGATTATTCAATGAAATCGAAGCGTTTCAGGTAGGTAAGCTTCCTAAGCCTCATTACTTGTGTTTATGGCCATCTTTCCATAGTTTAATCATGGTATTAGTGGAAAATTAAGGAAGAAAGTTGGGAGATTAGGCTTGGGAATTGGAGACTTTGATTAGGGATTTGAGGGGTCGTTTGTGATCAGATTTTTGTGTATTTGATATGTATGGACTCGTGAGAGTTTAAAGATTCTAGTTTTGTGAATTTTATTAGAATCCAAGATATGGGTCCAAGGCTCGAGTTTTACAAATTTTGGGATTTGTGATGTAGTTTGATTATTTTTGCGTGGGCTTTGTTACCCTACTATATATTGATTTTATGGTTCTTATTTTTGTTAGATTCGGGGCAGCTGGAGGACGAATCGAGAGGAAAAGGCGTAGCGGGCTAGAATTTTTCTTGAGTTAAGGTATGTAATGCTTCCAAACGTGTTCTTGAGGGTTCGAAACCCCGAACTATGTGTTCTATGATTACAATTGATGTGACGCAAATGCCAACTGATGGGCGTGTGGGCGTGCAACATGTGAAATGCGACCTGGATCATTCCAGAGCACCGCGTAGTGACTCAATCTTGATGATACTTGTGTTGTATCTATGTGATCAAATTGATGAGCTATAAATCATGCTAATTACCATGTTAAGGCTTCATGCCAATATTGTTGAGGCCCGAGAGGTCGTTTTTTGATATTATTTCATTATCAACATGTATATTCTATACTCAATCATGTTCATGCATATTATATCATGATTCAGTCTCGATTATTGCTATTTGACATATCATATCATTATTCGGGCCAATATCATGACTTTTTCGAGCCCGTGTGAGTGAGACTGGAGAGTATTGACTGAGTGAGGCTGAGAGCTGGATATCGATTGACATTATGGGATCGGGATGCACGCCGCAACCAGATATTGATCATGCCTTCACTGGCGTTGACATAGCGCATGGGCTTAGTGAAGCCCTTCCGAAGTCTTTACACCCCCAGTTAGCGCAGTTGATGATATTAAGGGATGGATCTTCCCTTGACATGAATCTTCTCCGAAGTATTAGTATGGTGATAGATATTATCCAAAATGCTAGATTGACATGTTTCCTCGGTACTAGGTGACTTATAGTTTGTGATGTGTGTGTGTGTGTGTATATATATATATATATATATATATATATTCCGGGATGGATCTTCCATGGTCCGAATGGGCTCATATAAGTACCGAATGGTTGAGCGGCGTGAGTGGAAATATTATTTGTAACATTGATCATGCTATCTGTGCATTGGTACTTCGAGGGTCCAAAGCTTTATACTCCGTATTGTTCATACTATGTTTTAGTGACTACTGAGAATTTACTTGAACTATAAGCACTACTTTTATGTACATATAAATGTTGCTACCTGATTGAGGTTTGGTTTCACTACCGTCAGTCCATAGAATGGACCTGTTACTTACTGAGTTGGTGTACTCACGTTGCCCCCTGCACCCCTATGTGCAGATCCAGGTATCTCGGGGCACGGTAACGGTTGCTGATCTTGACAGTTTGAGGCCTTCTATGGAGATTGTGAGGTAGTTGCTTGGGGATCGTAGTATTGCCTTCTCCTTCCTTATATTCTTTTAGATTATTTGCTTGGATATTCATAGATCATGTTGGTCATGTTATTTCAAACAGTTGTAGTAGTTTTTGGCTCATGACTTAGTGCCACCCGATGTTGGGATTGTGTTTCTTTCCTCTGGATTTGACCTCCACTTTTATCTAATTGAATTTTTGTTAAAATTATGATTTTTCTTAAGTTTTTACTTAAAAATGAAGTATATTAAAATATGTGGCTGGCCTAGTATCACGATAGGCGTCATCATGACTCGGTTAGATTTTGGATCGTGAGACAACCCGTGGTATTAGGCATGAATTGTACAAATACATAACTATATATATATATATATATATATATGTGTGTGTGTGTGTGTGTGTGTGTGTGTGTGTGTGTGTTTGTCTGTCCTAGTATGTATGTGTATAGTTGTCAAGCCTATTAACAGGATGAAGAATGCAACCTTGTCACCAATAGTTTCTCCCTCAAAAAAATGAATCCTCAAAGTTATGATAGACAACGAGTTTTTGAGCCCCGGTAATGTTCTATCATTCTGAAGCAAGTGGGGAAACGTATGTTACACCACCATTTAAATAACCAGATTCAAGAATTATAGCGGCCGACGAAGGACTCCTCACTAATCGATCTTGGAGAGGACTATTGCAAAATCAAGTTCAAAAAAAAAAAAAAAAAAATATGGAGAAGGCTATTCATCAAGGATCGTTGTTCATCAATAGTCACTTTCTTTCCATTACAAGGTAGAAACCAAATTTTGTGGCCACAAAAGAAAACTTAACTTCTTAGCAGTGTTGATTAGGCTTCCACAATTGCCAACAAAATTTTGTGATGGAAGTGTCGATGCCCCCTTTTCCATTCGTGGATGGGCGGTCAAGAATCGGGTATAAGGAATTATGGAAGGACAACTCTTATTCTCTTGCGAGAATTGGTAATGAAATTTTGGAGACTCGTCATCTAATGATTATAGTGCATTAGTACACTTTAAAGAGATGAAGAATTTTGAAAAGAAGGAAAACCAGAGTTCGAGTAAGGGCTTTGAGATTATCTCGAGGGGAAGGTGTTAGGCTACCCTCAAGATCCACTAGTTTCGTTCCCGACCATGCTATAATTGTGACTTTAAGAAGACAGAATAAAGCAAACAAAATTGGACATAAGGATCAGAAATAATTTTTAAAAATAACTAAAAAAGAAGAAGAAAGGAATACGATTTTTGGGAAGAAAGATTATTTAAAGAAAATACAACTTAAAGAAAATATTTTGTAAGTAAAGAAAGGAGAAAGGGGTCAATGGGTGTTATACAAAATATGGATCACATAAATGCAATACCCGTAACACATTCCCCAGAAGAGGGGTCGCACGTGATATTGGCGCACCATTTATCATATCCATATTCTACCCTTCCCACCACGTTAAGATATTTAAACGCGATTAGTCTCATTTGCCTATTGCATGCTAGTACCCGTACCAACCTATCAGTCCCTGGGTATTAGGACTTCTAATCCTAAATGGAGAAGAAGGGATAGAGGAATATAAGGGGTTCAAAAGGATAAAATTCTAATTCTCCACATAAAAAAAAACAAGTAACAAATATAGGGATGAACAAAGATACAGATAAGGCTCAAGTAAACCCTTTAATCAAACAAACATTTAGTTTAGCATGTCTTGGCACATACTGATTTGGTCTTTAAATTAAACTTAAATAGCGAACGGACTGGTTCAACAAATGCATTTAGATAAAAAGTCTACATTAGGCAACTTCGATCCAATTGTCAGAAATTAAGGTACTTTAAACGAGTGGTTTAGAAAGTACTGGTTTTAGAAAATAATCTAATGCACAGGAGTTTTGAAAAGAAAGAACAGACTGCAGTGAGTTAAAAAATGAGTGTTAAAAGAAAGGTCAGATGACTGTACGAGTATAAAACACACATGAATAGTTGTAAAAGAATTTCAGAGTAAGAGACATGACTATCTAAGTAAAAGAGCAAGCTGCAGAAGTATTTTAAAAGACGAGTTGAGGAAGACAAAAATTTCGTTGGAAAACATTAAGGCAAAACGTTGGAAAAGAAACCATTTCAGAAAAAATACAGATCTAAAGAATTCAAATGTGTAATGATTCAAGAGGGTTTTATCAAAGGATTAAGGCTTTTGAAAATGTTACCATATTACGACGTTAAAGACCAGTTAATAGATCATTGTTTCTTAAAACAAATCATACGAAGTTGATGCAAAATCCTATAGGAATGGTATCTACATTACATATTTTGAGAGCCTGTTATTGAACTGATAAAAATGATGATGATTTGATTAGCCCTATTTTTTGCCTATTGAATATGTACTCCCTATATACATGATATCTATATGCGAATCTTTTAGGAAAAATTGTTGTAAAATCCTATAGGAAGGATATCTAGTGATTTGCAATATGATTAAACGTCAAACCCAATAAGCATGGTATCTATATGACTTGGATTGAAAATATTAGACAGACCTTTAGGCATGATTTATAGTAAGAGGATTAAAGCCGTAAGTCATGATATGTACCCCTTATTTATGCAAGAGAATTAAAACCCCTCCCATGCCCTTTTACTATATTCCCCGGGTTTTATACAAATTATTACAAACTAGAAAAGAAGGATATAAAATACATCAATGACCAACAGCTAGGTCGAAACTGCCTCATTGAATATTAACATCCAACAATATGTGATTAATCAGTTCCAGAATCTAGATTTCCAAAACCTTCTCTTTATCCAAACTATTTCAAAGTTCCAAGGAATCTCAAGTATTCCCGACATTTCTGACACTCTAGACACAAATTAGAATTACAAGTGCAGTGTGGAATAGTTAACCCTCAGGCATCCAAGTTCAGAAGGAGCTCATGGGTCCCAAAGCATGGCTTGCAAGAGGGGGCAGAACTTAGAACTATGAATAAGTGTAAAGTTATTGAGGAACCATAGCAAATGGTGCTCATGCCCAGTCACAGGTGTAGACTGGTATACACCTACAATTTGTTTGGTCAAACAAGTTAGGATCTAACCTTTGAAGGTAAGACCTAAGCCTGGATGATGATTAGGACACCACCAGTTTCAACTCATGGCTCACACACATAAAGGGAAGAAAAGAGTGGGGAATTGATTGAGATAGGGGTTCAAAGAACCCAGTTCAGAGTCATAGACAACAATGTTAAAGCTCTGCTACATCTTGAACCATACACACATACAAAGAGGAAAAGGGAAAGGGTGTTCACATAAGAAAAGCACAACAGAGTTGAAGAAACATAGTAAAGAAGAACATAACAAAACTAGGATCTAAGCACACAGTGGAAGAGCATTATTTAACTAAGAATAACATACCAGTTAAAAACTGAAAAATAAACAGAATGGAAGAGCAATCATAGCAAATAAACACAGCAGGAGAATAATTAAGTTCTCGGCATAATACTTGAAAGGCTCGAAGAAAACTCAAAGTTGTTTAAGCACATAAGAGATGTGTATGGAAGAAGAGAGTATAATTTTAATTGGGAAAAAAACTTAGTATTTGAGCGTGTCAAACCTGTGAAAGGGTAGCAAACTTTTATAGTGCAGAAAACAAGTACGAAAAAAGTAAGAGAATAGTTTCGAAATCAATCACAAGCTGTTTCACTTTGGTTAAGGGATTTGATTCAAATGGGCAAAACAATTAAGGACATGATTTGATTTAATATCTTTTCTAGGGCAGTATAACAGGGGAAAATACACAGAAGTTTATATATGGAAATAGTTTAGTTGTGCACGGTTTGGGCAGAACAAGGAAAGACAACTAATCAACAACCAGTAAAATCAGAATTTGAGTGTTGGTGCGAGTGAATCCTACCATGAAAGGTGAAAAGGAGCTTAACTTAAAGAAAATCAACAACACTCAATCAAACCTTTTATAAAGGAACTCGAAATCAATCACAGGCTGGCCAAAGACCTTTTGAGAGAAGAGACTTTGTCATATAAAAAGCATACAGACAAGCACAAACAGGAGAACATCGTATAGAAAAGATTCAGAGTCATAACCAAGAGGTCGATTCAGCAACATAGACTCATACGGAGTTTGAGAGAGCCCAAGGTTTGAAAATAGAACCCTAATCCAAGCACAAGATCCAAACTCGCCAAAACCCCAAACCCTAGGGTTTCCAATTCGAGTATGATACGGAGAGGAGAAGGCAAGCCATTGAAATAAACTCAGATGTCTCGTTCAGAGCCAAACGTGCAAACACACAGACACAGTAGCAAGTTTGAGGCCACATAGTGAAAAAATATAAAGAACATGTTTTAACCAGAATTTAAGCAAGTTTTAGAAGAGAAAATAGGTCATGTATAACATAGGAAACAGTAGATGAGCATGCTTAGAGTATGAAACATTTCAGCAAAGGCAAACAAGGATTAAAATCTTAGTAAAAATATAGTAAATGAGCATAAGAGATAGACATGTAAAGCATGAATATAGAACTCAATAGAGGGAAGAACAGAACACAAAATAGAAGGACGTGCATAATATGGCAAAACATAAGAACACAGGAGGATACATGCGAGGAAAGAACATAAGAACATGGCATCGACAGACCTTACCTTACTGCTACGTCCTTTCAAAACTATTAATTGGCCTTCACTTTTCTCATTAGGGGGACACATTGAAAACACGAGCACTCTCTAATTCTCCCTGAAAATTCTCTTCTCTTCTACAATTCTTCTCTGTTACTTGCTCTCTTGCTAAGAATTAGCCGGCTGAAAGCCAAGGCTAATTATATTGATCTATACTTGTTCTATTATTCAAGCTGCAACTGGTAGGCTCCTAACATTATATCATCAACTTCCAACTGGTTGTTACTTGACGCTGCTTGCTGTTTGTGTATTTCAATTTAAGTTTAGCATGTTCAACCCCTTTCCTTTTCCCCTAGTCTGTTAATTTGAACATTCGCATGTTTCATCCCCTTCCCTAAATATGTTTGTGTAATTTAAGTTCAGCATGTTTAATCCCCTTCCCCAAATCTGTTTTTGTATTTTAATATAAGTTCAACATGTTTAATCCCCTTCCCTTTTTCCCTTGTCTGTTCATTTTAAGCTTTAACATGTTGAATCGCTTTCCCATTTCCCTTGTCAATGTGTATTTCAGTTGCAGCATGTTTAATTCTCCATTTTTACTTGTCTGTTTGTGTTTTAATTTTTAGTTTAGTGCTCAGTCCTTTCTCTCGGCTATATGTTGTTCGTTATATGTTTTGAGTTCTTATACACCCTCTTTCCCCGTAATCCCTTTTATTTTTGTCTTATATACTGATGTGACTCCTTTTCCCCCGATTCTTGTTTAAATGAGAGTGTGTTCTAGATTAGGGTGGAATCTCATTGCCACTTGTAGTTTAGAACTAAGGTTGTCAACAACTTATACTCAAAGTAATCCCATCCCCTACCCCCTTGTTTGTGTCCTAATCACCATTCATGCACTAGTCTGACTTGTTTACAAATCTGCTCCTGTTTGTTAACCTTTGTATGTAGTTAGGCGTGTGCCAGCCTCACTCCGTAGGCTAGGTATGACAACCTGCTACAATGGTCTTCCTCTAATCTATCACCTCAAACTTATTCTTAGTGCTTTAAGTCCTACTTCCTCCTTAGTAAGCCATGCTTAGAGGACCCTAGAGTCTCATCTGAACTTGGATGCTTTGGGGATAGTAATTCCACACTTGCACTACTATAAAGAGAAAGCCTCGGAATTGGGAGCATGGATTTGGTAAAGGGCATACGTTGGACCTTAAAGTTGCTTTTCGCTTCTTCAGGACTGTTGTAGTATTGATGTATTATTTATTTCCTTTAATGTTATTGTTTTGGTCTAGATTCTTGTAAATAACTTGTAACAAAAGAACTTGGGGATCTAGTGAAAGGGAATATGGGAGGGGTTTACATTTCTTGCGTTATCTCACGTAGTTACCATTGCTATAGGGGTTTAATTTTTTGCATCATCTCATGTAGATAACATGCTTATAGGGTTTTACTTTTTTCATCAATATCATATAATTACCATGTCTATAAGGGTTTACTTTCTTGCATCTCATATAGATGTCATGTCTTTAGGCTCTTCGTTATTGCATCAACTTCATAATAGAAATCATGTTTATAGGTCTGCATTCTTACAGCCTCATATAGAAACAATGCGTATAAGTTTGCATTCTCATAATCTCACCTAGAAAATATGCATATAGGAACCATATAAACGCTAGGAAAAACAGTAGGTCGTCCAAACTTGTAAAAAAGTAGTAACGAACAGAGATCAATGTGTATGTCCAGTGCTTAAAAACGTTTCAGTTTGTTTACTTTTAAATCGGTCCCAGGTCTGCCCCTTTCACGTTACTCTAAAGTTGTAATGTCCCTTTAAAATGATGGTTTCAAACATTCTATCTGCCTAAGTTTAATGGTTTAAGGTTTTTTAATTTATTTTGCATCCTTTGTATTCAAACCGTCCGGCTAAATTGTAAGCCATTCCTAAACCTGGCTGCAACTTCAACTCTCTTTTCGACAGACCTATCTCTGAAACTAAAGTTCTCCTCTAAGACTAACTGATTTTCAAAAACTGTCAGTTTCTAAAACGGGCAAGGAGGGAGAAAAGCAGATTTTCTATCTAACTTCCATGTGTCAAACTAGTCTGCCTGCTCTTTAACCTCTTTTAAAGACCAAATCACTACTTCAAGTGATGCTAAACTAGTCGCTTGTAATGTTACGGGATTTATCTGAGCCTTTAATTTTCTTATCTGCATACCACTTATGTGCTATGTGTTTTGATTGTCATCTTAGTATTTTTTACCTCTGAAACTCCATATATACCCTACCTCTCTCACCCCAATCTTAGGATTAGAAGTCCTAATACCCCAGGACTATCGAGTTGGGACGGGTATTAGCATGCAATAAGTAAAGGACACCAACGCGCTTAAATACCTCAACGAGGTGGGAAGGGTAGAATATGAAGATGATGACGATGCAGTAATATCATAATGCGACCCCTCTTTGGGAATATGTGCGGATATTGTATCGAATGATCCATATTGTAGTTAAACCTAGGACCCTTCTCCCTTTTTCTTGTTTTATTCAAATGTTCTTTCATAGTAATACTTTTTAAATCAACTTTCTCTCATATTATTTTAAATTTGCGTACCTCTTCAAAGATTTTTTTGTTAAGTTATATGAATGCTATATTTGTGAGCCTTACTTTCTTAGTTTCTTCACCTTTCATAAAGTCACAATTAACACGGCCAGAAACCACACTAGTGGATCTTGAGGGGGGCCTAACACCTTCCCCTCGAGATAATCTCAAGCCTTTTCCCGAACTCTCGTTTTCTTTTCAAAATAATCTCTCTTAAGTGTCGTAATGCATTATAATCATTAGATGGTGACTCTTCCAAATTCGTATCCCAATTCCCAAACGGGAAATAGAGTTGTTTTGCCCATAATGTCGTAAACCCGATTTCGCTTTATTTTAAGGAGGGAAAAAAGGTGCGTCAACAATCCTCAATTAGGGAATTTCTACCTTGGCGAGAATGACCTCCTCTGTAAGGTAAATAAGCATGTAGGGTGTTGCCTCGGTTGATGTTCAGAGTGTGGTGCAGTATCCCAATAGAGAGAATGATAATTTCTCACGCCATTGTTTCAGCCTTTCAATTATCTTCCTTAGTATCTTCTTGATGTTTTTGTTGGCTCCCTTTACAGCACCATTCATCTGAGGTCTGTAGGCTGTACAGTTCTTGTGCTTGATTTTGAACGTCTCACATATTGCTTTCATCAAGTCGCTGTTGAGATTGGAACCATTATTGGTGATGATTGATTTCGGAATTTCGAACCGACAAACAATACGGTCACAAAAAATATCTGCTATAACTTTCTTTGTCACTTATTTGTATGATCCTGCTTTGACCCATTTGTTAAAGTATCAATTTCCACAAAGATGAACCTGTGTCTGTTTGCGATAGGCTCAATCGGTCCGATAATATCAATCCATCATGGCATGAAAAAAGCTATTTTCTCTGCATATTCTTCATCCATCCATATCTGATGGTACCTTGCAAAAGAATCGGCAAATGATTGTAGCTCATGCATGGCACGACAGTCAATCAAGATGTGTATATTCGGCAAGGGGAAGTCATCTTTGGGACTGGCCATGCTGAGATCCCGATAGTCGACGCAGACTCTTACTTTCCCATATTTCTTCGGTATTAGCACGATGTCGGCTAACCATGTTAGATACTCCACCACCCTCAGAGCCCTAGCTTTGACTTGCTTGGTAACCTCTTCTTTAATTTTCCAACTCAAGTCGGGTTTGAACTTTCTGAGCTTCTGTTTACCGGTGCATATGTCGGATCTGTTGGTATTTTGTGAGCTACAATGGATGTGTTGAGACCATCCATGTCATCATAATACCATGCAAATATGTCCTCATATTCTTTTAAGAACTCGGTGTACTCTTTCTTTTCTGATGGTGACAAGTGCACATTATGCGTGTTTTCTTGACATTCTCTATATCCTCAGATTAACAATCTCAATTCGTCCAAGTTGAATTTAGGCATATTCTCAAAGTTCTCAACCTCTCTGACAACTTCTTCTGGTATATCATCCTCTTCTAAATCTATATCTGTTTGTGCTGGTGTCTCGTGGCAAGTCACAGCCATTGGTTCTTCACAAAAATACATAATAGTGATGTTGTGTAAAATAAAATGATTGAGGAAATAATAAGAGTGGGGTATATAATAAACTTTTGAAAGGCTTTGGATTAATAATAATTTTTCGAAAAACCGAAGCTCTTTTCAAAAGTGAAGACTATGCGGAAAGAAAAATCAACTAGTAAAAAATAAAGATGCCATGCATGGTGCCTATTTAGCCTTGATACTCCAAAGCGCTTCGAGACCTGGAGGTCCTAATAGTCCAATTAGTGAGGCGCTCCCCTCGATTCACAACTTGTATGGAAGGGCCTTCCTCCCCTTCCTCCTCGAAGATAACATGACAGTCCATATCATCTTCCAGAAACAAGTCTTCATTGCTGCTAGTTCCTCGTCCTCCTCTGATCCATATATGATATCATTTGGCTGAAAGGTCTGCTCTAGACAAGGTAGAGGGTGCTCCAATGGATTATAAGGGGCATGCCATGGTGGTGACCAGTCATCGAACTCTTTCCATGTAAACTCATGCCCCATACCGAAAGTAGTACTATGTTTTTTCAGTTTGATGGTCTTGGTTATACCCTATGTATTTTTGCCAAGTCCCTTTCCGGGCTTATACCTGCACCAGCCTAGGATGCTCCTGAAATTGCTATCCCTCCATTTTTCTTTATCTACGTCATTGATTCGATCGATATGGTGGTATGTTTCTCCAACTATTCTTCTCCTACCTTTGATCATTGGGATAGTTTGGCGACTGTATATGAGGTTTCTACCGTCACCATGAATGATCACTTCTTGATGATTACATTCAAATTCTACCACTTGGTGTAAGGTTGATGCCACAGCTCCAACAGCATGGATCCAGGGTTTCCCAAACAACAAATTGTAGGATGCTGGGACTTTTATTACTTAAAAGTCAACATTGAACCAGGTAGGTCCTATTTACAAGCATAAGCTAATTTCCCAATGGTGGATATTTGGGACCCACTGAAAGCTTTATAATTGATAGATCCATCATTGATGTGTTGCAACCCTTTCCCCAATGTCATGGGAATTACTACTGGAGAACTATTAAGACTGCATCCACCCTCGACCATGATTCTGATGATGAAGTAATCTTCGCATTGCACGGTGATGTGCAATGCCTTATTGTGACTGAGCCCTTCGGGTGGTAGCTCATCCTCGTGGAAGGTGATCTTGTGACTTTCCAACATTTGTCCCACCATGTTCGCCATTTTTCCCCCAGTTATGTTGTTGGGAACATAAGCCGCACTCTATATTTTCATCAGAGCATTCCCGTGTGCCTCAGAGTTTTGCGTAAGAGCAAGGATGGAAATTTGTGCTAGTGTTTTGTTCAATTGCTCAACGACGAGTATTCTTTGGCCTGTGTCTTTCTCCAAAGGACATCAGGTCCCGTTTCAACAGGCTGTCTAGAGGCTTGCTTGCTAGACTCAGCTAGATGCTCTGGAGTGTATATTCTGCCTATTCTTGTCATGCCCTATGTAGCGATTGATTCTCCAGTCTTTGTTTTCCCTTTTCTTCTAGCTTCCGTTGTGTAATCCCAAGGTATGGCATTCAAATTGAACGAGGTCACGTCTGTCATGGAAACCGGAATAGCAACCCTTGGATGTAACACAAACACATCAAACGGTGAAGGTGCCTTTAGGATCCCGAACTCAACCTTAACTAGTCACGGGCACCTTCGCAGGAGGTACATCAAACTCGAGTGGTATAAACACATTTAGCTTGTCACACTCAGAGATCTGGATCTGGACAACAATGGGGTTGAGGGTGACCGTTGGCTTCTTCAGCTCATCCCTTTCAACAATAAATTCGATTGACTCTTTGGGGTCTCAATCATCCTCAATCTCGATCATATGAATGCCTCCGCCTTTGTGGTTAGGCAGAGGGTGGTTGCGGATGTTGGGAGCGGGCTCCTTTGTTGTGATGACCTTATTATCAATCAAAGTCTGAATCTTGTCCTTCCATGAGCGACATTCATCGATGGTATGGCCTTTCATTCCAGAATTGTATGCGCAGGTTTTGTTCGGATTGACCCATTGGGAAGGATTTTCTAGAGTTATGGCTGGGATAGGGGTAACGTAACCAGCTTCTTTGAGTCTTTCATATAATTGGTCAATCAGTTTCGAAGTGGCGGTATATTGTCTGGGAGGTCTATGGTCGAAGTTCGGTCTAGATCTAGGAATGTTTTGGCGAGTAGGTGGTGATGGGTAATGAGAAGGTTGGGAGTTATATTCTTGGTACACAGGTGCGGGTTGGGAATATCTTGGTGGGTGGGTTGATATGTGTGTGGTGCAGATGACTGGTAGGCGGGTTGTAGAATTTGGTAAGTGGGTGAGGGTGCTTGGTAATTAAGGCAAGGTTGATATGTAAGTGGAGTTAAGGGATTCGTTTTGTATTTCATTGGGGATTTGGTTGCTTTTCAGCCATTACGGGGTTCATGTCTTTATTCTTTGACGTGCCACCAGACTATAAAGCCTTGTTGATGGCCTGTAGTGCGTCAAGAATAGTAACCATACCATTTTAATTCCCTCTTCGGTTTTTTCTCCTAACTTGATGATATCGAAGAATTTCTGACACTCTATCAGCATCAACCTTTGATAATGTTGTGGATCCTGAGCCCGATCAAAGAACCCGTTCATTTTTTCTTCTTCTAAGGTCGTCCTGACCTTAGCAGCATCTGACCTCCAGCAAGTAGCATACTCACTGTCACAACCCAAACTTGAGGGCCATGACTAGCACCCGACCATACTTGCCAAGAACCAACGTACATTTTATCTTACCTTCTTTAATATCTTTTAGGGATGAGGAGATCAATATAAATGGTAGACATGGATAATGGACAAGCAACAATAAAATATGATGGCATGAACCTACATAACATTTGATGATCAGGAAATCAAGAAACAATATATATATATATATATATATATATATATATATATATATATATATATATATTTATATATATATATATAGTACGAGCTACCACGTTATCATGAAAGGCTATATAACAAAAGCCAGCCGACAAGGCATACCAAACTATACATGAATCGACACCTTTTTATAAGACTCTACAGGAACATAAGTGCTGCAACATAGCCGGAACAAGGCCCCAACATACCCATAATGTCAATAAAAAAATGCATACCAAGACCAAGGAAAGTCCGAAGAAGGGATCTCGCCAATCACCGCTGAGCTGGACAGCCTATTATGGTGGGGGAGCTGCACCTGCCTGTCTATCAGGACCTGCAGCACGACATGCAGTGTCCACAAAAAAAATGGTGTCAGCACAAATAGCATACTGAATATGTAAGGCAGGGAACCAATGTGAGCACGGATAGAGAATATACAACCTGTAACATTTGAGTACCTTGAAGGGCTACTTACATGAAATGCATGATACATATGTATAAATGCATAAACTTTTAACACATACGCCTCTGTGGGAATCATCATCATCATATCGTACCCGGCCGTAATAGGCTTGGTAAAAACGTACCTGGCCATCATAAGGCTTGGTAGATCGTACCCAACTATGTGGAGCTCTGTAAAACCCAACTGATTAGTAGTTGCAAAGTAGGTGTCGTACCCAGCCGTCTATAGCGCGAGTCGGCAGAGTAAAATAGTTACTTATATATAATGCATGCTCGACTCATGGAATTTCGTTCTAAATATTTTTGGAGTGACGTAAGGCATCCTTTGTACACGTTATTAGGACTAACTCTTCACTATGAACCCTATAAGAAACACGAAGTACCAACAACATGAATAACATAAGAATAAGAGAAGCAACATTATCATCAATCGTTCCATAAGAGGGGAAAAATGTAAGTACTGCTGTCGACGCCCCCTTTTTTCAACTAAAATAAACAAAATCGGGTTTCACGATATAATGGGCAAAATAACTCAATTTCCCATTTGGGAATTGGGTTAGGGAATTGATGAGCCGCCACCTAATGATTATAGTGCATTAGGACACTACAAGAGTGTGTTTTTTAGAGAGAAGCCAGGGTTGGGTAAGGGCTTGAGATTATCTCGAGGGGAAGGTCTTAGGCTCCCCTCAAGATCCATAAATGTGGTTCCCAGTCATGCTAATTATGTCTTTATAAAAAAGATGAAGCAAGTAGACACATGAAGTACACGTATTCACATAATTTGAGAGCTTTAAAGAAAAATACATATGTTTGAAATAAGGATGAGGATCAATTTGAAAAGCTTCAGGAAAACATTAAATAGAGCAAGTAAGAGAAAGAAGGGTCCTAGGTTTGACTATAATATCGATCATTCGATGCAATATCTAGCTCATATTCCCGAAGAGGGGTCACTTTATGATATTATCGCATCGTCATCATCTCCATATTCTACCCTTCCCACCCCGTTAATGTATTTAAACATGTGAATTGGTCAAGAATACTTATTGTGTGCCGTTACCCGTCCCATCCTATTGATCATAGAGGGAACTTAGGATCACTATTCTTAAAAAGGGGGAGACTAAGCCGAACCCCTAGGTTCGAAGGCTAAAATTCTAAGAGACATATAAAACAAATAGGACTTACATATAAAGGGATCATGTAAACATATAAAGGTTAAGTTACCCCTCTACAACGGACACGTAATTGGCATGACTCAAAAAAAAGTAAGGTCTAAGGCAAGAAAAATCATTCGAAAAACTGGATAATAAGTTAACACAGAAATGGAAAGTTTGCAGAAAAGGAACGTAAGAGAAAAACAATCAGAACTTAGAAGAGGCAGTATAAGTTTTTAGAAATCTGCATAAGTCATTTACAAGCATTTGGGAAATGCCTTGTAAAACAGTTTTTGACAGGAAGAGTAAAAGAACAGATAGGAAAAGTATTACAGATGTGTAAACAAAACAATGAACACTATTAGCTTTCGAAATTTTTTACAGCATTCAGACAATTTTAAAAAAATAGTAATCCAGTTCTGGACAAATATACAGTAGAAGCATTTGCATATGTAGTTTGAAAATAGGATAGAAGTTAGTATAAAAAATTAGAAAGCTTCAGACACAAAACGAGTTCTAACAGAGGCGGATTAATTTGAACGCGATTTAAAGGTGATTACTCAGTTTTTATCCGTCCTGAGGTTTTCCTACGCATTATTTAAGATGGTGAGTACAATGGTTTCAGTTTTAACAAGGAGTTGTTAACCAGTTTTATCCAAATTAGCGAAGTGTTTATAAAATCCTAATGGCATGATATCTAATGCACAGGAAGTCCTATAAGCATGGTATCTATATGTGATGGTGATGACTCGTTGATTATTGATTTATTAGAGTTATAACAAACTGAAAGCAAGAGGACTAAAGAACAAGATTTCTATATGTGAAGATGCATGTCTTAAAACATGATTTCTATTGCGCAAATAGATAAGTAAAATCCTATAACATGTTTTCTACCCATTCCCCTTAACTAAGAATGCATAACCCTCCCAACTTCACCATAAACCCTATTATTCTTTACAAGTTATTACATACCAAGTAATTAAAAGTACAACATTGATAAAACAAAGAATTTATTCTATAGGGAGCCTACAGCCAGGCCCAAGATCTCCAACCTCACTTTCTTCGAGTTTCACAGCCATTACCAAGGCTTGGGTGCGGCAAAGTTCCCTAAGGGTTCGTTTGAACCCCTAGCCAATACCAGCAAAGTGTCATTATTAGACAAGTGCAAGTGTGGAAGTGCTAGCCTTGTGCATCAAAGTTCAATGGGTGCTCAAGGGCTCCCAAACCAATGCTTACACTAAGGGAGGCAGAACTCAGTGTTCTAAGAGTAGTGAAGTTATGATAGGGTTGAGAGAGCTTAGAAACAATTGAGAGTCAATATGAGAAAACAACAGAAGGATTTAGGAGGTAGTTTGAGAAAATAGTTTAAAAGAGTTAAAAGAGTTGAAAGGAATTCTTTTAAAATCATTTATACTAGCCAGTTTAGAACAGAGCATTATACAAACATGGGTAAAGGGGGAGGGAACAAATAAGTACAGGGATCTACTCACACACAGGCAAACATAGTGAAGGCAGGTAATCAAACATAGTTGTAGAACAAATAGGTGTTCAGTTCTTCCTGCACCAAACCCCAATACACTTAACCTCAGGAAGAGGTTTTAGGCTAATAAAGTAGCCAAGCAGTCCTGGACACATGGTAGTAATGCACAAAGAAAAGTAAACATTCACTGAGATAGGGAAGGGGTAAAGGGAGCATGTTAATCTAAGCTAAATAGGCTAGTAAGTGTATACCAGTGACAATAAGAAAAGCAAAACCATAGGTAAAAGCACACAAGAAACAAGAAGAAGTGCAAAACTAGTAAAAGCATGTTGTTTTGAAAAATGTATATTAAATAGGTAACATACCAGTTGCAGACAAATAGAGCACAAAGAGTAATGGTGCACAAACAGAGAAAAGTGAGCAGAGAGTGTGAGCAGCAATGTGAGAATGGCAGTGTACATCAAAGAGAACAGTAGGCAAACCCAAGTAAGCAATGTAGTAGAACCTTAGTAGTGTAGAAATAAACAGCCAAGATTACTCAATCTTGGCTTTTAGCCTATGGAGTATTCAAATAGAAGAATAAGAAGGTGTAGAAACAGTAGAGAAAAAGAGAACACTGAGTGTTTTGAAAGAGAGAGTTCAGGGACTTTGAACTTGCGTCTGTGTGTGAGAGATATACAACGTTTTCTCCCGTTTCAAAGAGAATGGCTGGGGTACTTATAGTACTAGAAACGAGTCAAGGCAACGGAATCAAACAGAGGGTCCAATAGGAAAGGACTCAATTAACTATATTTACCCGAGTAAGAGTAGCAAGCATATAACATACCATAAGGGTTAGATTCATAATAATTTAAGTATGGAAAATATATGCCGAAAATTTGAAGGCTGTTCATGCACAAATGTGGTAAGAAAATACCAATTAATTTTTGAAAATAGCATCTCACATGTAAGGAAATAATTCAAAGTAATTTTTGAAAATAGCATCTCACAAAGTATAAATAGCATCTCACATGTAAGGAAATAATTCAAAATCGGCTTAGAACCTTTTAAGTAAAACTCATACAAATTAGGGATTCAAAGAGATGCACAGAATCAGTAGAATATTGCATGAACAATGAACAATTGGACCCATAAAACACAATAGACATGAAAATCAGAGAGCCTTAGGCGAGAAGCATGGAAGTAGTAAAGGTTGGAACCCTAGCAAAGAGTTAAAGCATGGAACTCAGATTAACAGGAAAACGAATAAACTCATAACACAAATAAGCAAAAACAACCACATAATACTCAAGAAAAGTCAGAAAGTATAACGATTTTGCAAAAGGGGTCAGGAACACTAGTTTTGAAAAAGAGGTACAGAACGTTTGAAAAACTCGGATAATCAATGATATCAAGTGAGATGGAGCGTAGAAAAATATGATTAAACCAGAAAATGCTTGAAAGACAGAAGTTTATAAGATTTAGGCAAAGACAAATTAGGGAGAAACCTGGCCGTGAAACTCATATATAATGCCATAGAAGGTATCATCGGACAAAAACCACCAGATAAAAGGCCGGAAACAGACCCAAATAAAGCTTCAGTGACCTCTTTCATGGCGGAAGATGCTGGCATCAAACTTTAGAGAAACAATAGCGATACAAGGACTCCATGGTTGCTGGAGGTCCAGAGTAGTGAGGGAGGAGTGAGCCGGAGATGCGATGGTCATCATCGGAGAAGATGGAGAGAACCAGAAGGTTCTAGAGAGATGAAGGATTAGAGAGCATCTGCTAGAGAGATAGAGAGATGGTCTTGTGAGAATGAAAGGTTGGAGGGTCGTTTGATCTTAATTATGGCAATGAGATCTGGGCCGTTGATCTTATTTGATCAATGGCTCAGATTAAATCTGAGGTGGGTCGGATAAATTAAAGGGTATGGGTCATCAAATTAGGTTGGAATTTTGGGCTGAAAATAGGGGTTGATTTTTGCTATATTTTAAATAAAACTAGGCTATGGTTTAAATAGCCAATTTTTTCAAAATAATTTTCTAAAATAGCTAAAATCATTTAAAAAGCTAAATTATAACATGGAACTATTTAATAACATATAAACATTAATATAAAAAATAACAGAAATGATTTTGTAACCATGAAGCACAGTTAATTACAAAATTGGCTATAATTGTAATTTTGTGTAATTGGCTTATAAAAATCCGAATAAATTTGTAAAAAATGTGCAAAAATTACATATATTATTTCTTGTCATAAATATGAAAATGAAACACATTGTTCACTAAAAAACAATAATTTGGAAATAAGTTTTTCCTTTATATTGTCAAAATAGTTATTGAATTGATTAAAGAAATCCTTGAAAATCAAAGAAAAATACCAAAATTCTTAGGCATGCTTATATATTCATTCATATACTATTTTGAAAGAATTTTGGGTGCAAGAAATATATAGGGGAAAATTAGGTATCAACAGCTGCCCCTCTTTACCCAAGTGGATGAAAGAGTTGTCGGTAAGGATAAGATAGCCAGTTTTGACCGGAGTTGGCAATTGTAAGAGGATTTTGACCGTGCTCTGGTTTCTGTGCTGCCTACATATCCCTGGTTTTACATGAATCTGGTCGTATGTAGTTCATAAGCCATCGACGGAATATGCCAATAAATATTTTCATAAGGCGGACGCAACGGGGTTTGAGATTCAGCAAGGGTTGGAGGATCGGATGGGCCGCAGAGAACTGGAGTGGGAGTGGGAGTGCTGAGACAGTTGTGCCAATAGGTGTACCTGCAAATGAACAATGTGCAGATATTTTGCATAATTTAAACTTGATGCAAATTCCCATTGGACCATGAATGCTAATTTCGGACGATTAGGATGGCGTCCTCAGACCATGACGACCAGGCTATGAAGAACATAAAAGTAAGGATTCGCAGGCCATGCTACGACGTTTTCGGGCCATGTGAAAGGTGCCTCTGAACAATGACGCCTTTGAATAAACTGGCAAGGTTTCAGCCCATGAGAAGGTGGCAATATTTCAGCCGAACGAATGCAAAGATGGCAATGTTTCAGCCAAAGCGAGAGATTAAATGCGGGGGCGGTATTTCAGCCAAAGATGCAAAAATAGAGAAGACAAAGCTTAGTCTCGAAAGGCAGAAGATAGCCTTATGCAAGAATGCAATATGGAAACAGAGCTTAGTCTCGAAAGGAAGAAAAACAGCCTTATGCAAGATGGAGGTAGAGCATAACCTCGGAAGGCAGAGAATAGTCTTATGCAATGATAGAGGTAGAGCTTAACATCGAAAGATAGGGAATGGCCTTTTGCAATGTAGGATGGAGACAGAGCTTAGCTTAAAAGGCAGAAGATAGCCTTATGCAGGATGGAGGTAGAGCTTAACCTCGGAAGGCAGAGAGTAGCCTTATGCAAGATGGATGGAGACAGAGGTTAGTCTCAAAAGGGAGAAGATAGCCTTATGCAGGATGGAGGTAGAGCTTAATATCGAAAGGCAGAAAATAGCCTTATGCAGGAGTGAAGAGAATATAAAAGAGAGGATGACGGTGATTTTCTTAGCTGGTAGATGATTGTGATATCGATGACTGTTGTGGCAGCATTGATGTAGATAGTAAGCCTTTGTTAGGTTGGTAGTGGCTTTGTTTTGTTAGACTCCCGCATTGCCTATTTACACCCTAGGTTCCTGCATTCAAAGAAAAATCGTGAGTTCTGTAAAGGGGGAGGTTAGTTCGCATCCTTCGACTCGTGGCGCCCTGTACCCCCTTGGGGCAACGTTGCTGAACGATTGCGATACAAATGATTTTATGCAAAATTTTGGCAACTATAATGCAAATGCATGTATATTAAATAAGCAAAAGATAGTTTTGTTTTATGATGAACTACAACCGCAACGTGGTTCAAGGCACGACAACCACGCTGGCTCCAGAATTTTGTGGGTCCTCCTCAAAATTCTGCCTCAGTTTACTGGTCTGGTTCTGATGACGGCGGTGCTGGATGACTAAAAGCGGATTGATCTTAGAATTTTGCGAGTCCTCATCAAAATTTTGCTCCAGTTTTCTGGGTCGATGCTGATACAAAAGTTGACAAACAGATTTCAGAATTTTGAGAGTCCTCCTCAAATTCTGGCCCAGTTCCAAATGCGGGGGGGGGGGGAAGGATTTTATTAATGATGTGACCGAACCCATAGGGCCGCCTACGTATCCCCTCTTATACGGGAATCAGGTTAGACGTAGTTTAAATTACATCACAAAGTAAAACATATTGATTAAATGTAGTATCTCTTCACTACATCTAAGTTGATTGGTTTTGGTCAGATTTCTCCATCCATTTCTGCAAGAATAATGACTCCTCCAGTTAGAACCCGTGAACCATGTACGGACCCTGCCAGTTGGCAGAGAACTTCCCTTTGGTGTAGTACTGATGCGGAAATATCTTCTTTAACACCAGCTTTCCTGGTGTAAACTTTCTCGGTCGAACTCTCTTGTTGAAGGCTCTAGACCTCCTGTTCTGATATAATTGTCCATGGAAGACGACATTCATTCTTTTCCAATCTATAAGGGCTAACTTCTTGTATCGAACCTTAACCCATTCTGCATCATCTAACTCAGCTTATTGTGTGATTCTCAAGGATGGAATCTCCACCTTAGCAGGAATTACTGCCTCTGTACCATACACCAACATGTAGGGAGTTGCGTCGGTTGATGTGCAAATTGTAGTACGATTATCCCAATAGAGCAAATGACAACTTATCATGCCATTGCTTATGCTTTTTTATCATTTTCCTCAGTATTTTCTTGATGTTCTTGTTAGCTGCTTCCACGGCTCCATTCATCTGAGGTCTATAGGCTGTCGGGTTTATGTGTCTAATCTTGAAAGTTTCACACACCACTTTCATCAGGTCGCTATTTAGGCTGGAACCATTATCAATAATGATTGACTCTGGAACGTTCAAGTGACTAACAACCCGATCTCGGAAAAAGTCTGCCATGATTTTCTTGGTTACTGCTTTATATGAAGCTGCTTCAACCCATTTGGTAAAGTAGTCAATCGCCACTAGAATGAACCTGTGTCTGTTTGAGGCGGCAGGCTCAATCGGCCCAATGGCATCCATTCCCCAAGAAGCGAACGGCCACGGCGAGCTCGTTGCAGTGAGCTCGTTTGGAGGTACCTTTATCATATCTGCATGTATCTCACATCGGTGACACTTTTGGACGTACTGAATACAATATGTTTCCATGGTCATCCGAAAATATCCTGCCCTTAGTATTTTCTTTGCCAGAACAAAACCATTCATGTGTGGCCCACAACTCCATGAGTGCACTTCCTCTAATAACTTGGTTGCTTCTGTCACATAGACACACCTTAATAGTCCCAAATCGGGAGTCCTCCGATATAGGAATCCTCTGCTGTAAGAGAAATTGTTGAACAACCTTCGAAGTGTGTGCTTCTGAGTAGCATTAGCAAGGTCTGGATATTCTCCTATTGTTAGGTATCTTTTGACGTCGTGGAACCAGGGTTTTCCGTTGGCTTCTTCCTCAACATGTGCATAATAAGCCGGTTGATCCTGAATTCTGACCTGGGTAGGGTCGATGAAATTTGCGTCTGGATGCTGAATCATGGATGATAAAGTGGCTAAGGCGTCAGCAAAGTCATTCTGTATTCTCGGAACATGCTAGAATTCCATTTTTCTGAACCTCTTTCTCAACTCCTGTATGTTGTTGAAACACGTCACAAGGCACTATACTAAACGTGTGTTCATATTTGTAGGTTTTGATGAATGACAAACTATGCGCAATTGACATATGACGAGGTCCAAGCACAAGCGCGAAATTGATACATAACGAGATTCAAGCACAAGACCAAGAAATAAAGTTATACATGAGTCGTTCTTTAAATTGTGATCTTGATCCGATAACTTGACTCAAGACTTGGCTTCTCTCGTGAAAACATTTTTATCAAATCATGCATATTTAATTTAAAGCAAAATGATTTTAAATCATGCATATTTATTTTAGCAAAATGATTTTTAAACATGCCTCTAAAATCTGGACTAAGATAATCGATTATGTACTTATGATAATCGAATATGTTAAGTCAGCTGCATGACAATCGATTGTGTACCTTATGACAATCGATTGTGTTAAGGCAGTGTGCATCAGATTTTTCAAATCTGCATGACAATCGATTGTGAACCTTATGACAATCGATTGTGTTAAGGCAGTATCCATAAGATTTTTTAAAGATACAAAATAATCGATTGTGAACCTAATGACAATCGATTGTATTGAGGCAGTGTCTATTTGATTTTACAAAGACTGATAAATAATCGATTGCCAATATAGTATAATCGATTATGTAACTGACCGTTGTCAAAATATTATCAAACACCGTCAAGTAATCGATTGCATGTTTAATAATCGATTGTTTTAAGTAAAATCTGGAAAAGAATTTTTGAACGTTGCCAAGTAATCGATTGTATATTTCTGATAATCGATTGTGTGAAGTAAAATCTGAAAAAGATTTTTTGAACGTTGCCAAGTAATCGATTGTATACTTCTGATAATCGATTATTTTACGTACAATCTGGAAAGGATTTTTTGAATGTTGCCAGTAATCGATTATATGACTTTGATAATCGATTGTGCTGCGTAAAATCTGGGAATGATTTTAGGAACGATTGGAAAACAATCGATTGTATCATCTTGACAATCGATTGTCGCAGCACAAAATCAGCAATTCTTAATTGGCAATTAGGCAACGGTTATGCATGGTTTTGACACTATAAATACATCTTCAAATCAGTCTTACAAACACTACAACTAACAATATTATTGCTAAAGCTTGCATACTCTCTTATTCATCATTTTCTATTCATTACATAAGTTTTTGAGAGCCAAATTGTTGACGAAAGTTGTTGCGTTCTTGAGCGTATTTAGTTTACTCATATCTACTATTAAGGAGAGTCTTGTTTTGAGTGCAAAGTGTTTTTATACACTTGAAGGGAAAGTGTTCCCTTGTATTGTAAGAAGGAACTTGTGATTCCTTTGGTTGAAGTCTTGAAGTGTTGTATCTTCGAGCAAAGGTTGTTGAGGCTTGTGTCCTCAGTTTGTAAAGGTTTGTTGAGCACCCGTAAGCTTAACTGTGTTAGTGAAAATCTCGAGAGAGTCTCTCGGGGACTGGACTAGCCACGGGTTGTGGTGAACCAGGATACATCGGTGCGTTCGTTCCTATTTATTTACTTATCGCACTTATTTAATTCCTGCAATTTTTAAATTCCGCAAGTTTACGCTAATTTTTATTATAATGCTATGCACCCCCCCCCTAGCGTTATGTGTATTTTCTAACAATTGGTATCAGAGCCCAACTCTCTGAAGACTTAACCGTTTGAGAGAAACAATCCATGGCTTCTTCTCGTGACTCTTTTGCAGGAATAGGTGAAGGACAATGCTCCACCCGACCACCACTATTCGACGGTACAAACTATACATACTTGAAGGAGAGGATGAGAATATTTATTCAATCGAATAATTTTCATCTGTGGAAGGTTATAATTAAGGGAGAACAAATTCCAACCAAAAAGGTTGAAAACGAATGGGTTCCAAAATCCGAAGAGGAATACGATGCGGATGATATCTGAAAAGTGCAAAACAACGCTAAAGAAATTAACTTATTATATTGTGCTATAAATGCTGATGATTACAGAAAAATATCATGTTGCACAACGGCGAAGCAAATGTGGGACAAGCTGGAAATCACGTACGAAGGTACAGACCAGGTAAGAGAGGCTAAGGTTGATTTTCTAACCCATGCATATGAACTGCTTCACATGAAGGAAGGCGAAAAGGTCGATGAGATGTTCGAACGATTTTCAAAAATCCTAAATGACTTACATGCTCTTAAGAAGACCTTCACGGATAAGGAACTTGTCCGAAATATTCTCCGAAGTCTCACTCCGGAATGGCGCTCCAAGGCCGACGCGATTCAAGAGTCTATTGGCAATTCAAATGTCACCATCGACGGATTAAGAGGTAACCATAAGACTTATGAATCTACTATTCTTAACCCTCTTGTTAATGATCAAAGGAAACAAAGAATCGCCCTCAAGGCAAGCACAAGCCAACCTCAAAATGATGAGGACGGAGACAACGAGTTCGGACTCGTTATCAAGAGATTTCAAAAGTTCATGCAAAAAGTGTATGAACGAAAAGGCAAAAAGCAAGGAGATCAAATAAAGTGCTATGAGTGCGGAGAAACCGGGCACATTAAATCAAATTGCCCAAATATCAAAAAGGAGAAGAAACCCTTCAAGAAACAACGAGCATACATATCTTGGGGAGGCGACTCCGGAGACGAGTCGAGTAAGGAAGAAGAAGACAAAGCCGCAAATCTTTGTCTTATGGCACAAGAAGACAACCAAGAAGAGGTATGTCAAATTTCTTCCAAAAATTTCTTTTCTCTTGAGGAAATGCAAAATGCTTTTGATGAGTTGTATGGTGAATTTATTAAAGCTTCCAAAACTGTTAAAAGCATAAAGGAAAATGCTTCTTTAAAAGAAAAAGATTTTGAAAAACAACTCTCTTTGAAAGAAAAAGATTTGGAAAAACTGATTTTAGAAAATGAGAAGTTGAAAGAAGAAAACAAATTTTTCGGCAAGAGAAGCGCCGACAAACCCGAGAGCTCTAGTAAAAGTTGTACTTCTTGCATGCATCTCAAAAATGAGGTAGAAAGACTTAAGGGCACCCTAGATAAGTTTAATTCTTCTCATAAAAATTTGAATGAAGTCCTTGTTAATTTGAAGTCGACCAAGCATGGCATAGGTTTTAAAAATGAGCCTAAAGAAAAGGTTGAAGCCAACCCCCAACAACCTAAGGCTCAACCTAGAATTAATAAAACAAACGCTCATCCTAGATATAACAAACCTAGAAATGGCTTTCAACAATCGCAACCTAGAAATAATCATTCTAGAAATAACGCATATTCTAGGCCAAACACTAGAAGGAACTTTGAACCTTTTAGAACACCTAGAAATGGCTTTCAACCTAGAAATAACTATTCTAGAAATGCTGCATATCCTAGACCAAATAGTAGGAGAAATGATTTTCATGAAGTGCGCAATAGTCATATTGTCAAGAATAGAGTAAATGAATTTCGTCCGTCCAATTACTATCAACCTAGACGAATGCATAATCCTAATGTTGTGTGTCATTATTGCAATCGAATTGGACATATTGCTCCTGCTTATTTCACTAGACACAGACACTTAAATGTATGTCAAGCACAACAGCATGTTACACGTAACTCTCAAGGACCCAAAACAGCTTGGGTACCAAAGACTCATTAATTTGTCTTGTAGGTATGTTTGAAGGGATCAAGTGTACTTTGGTACCTTGATAGTGGATGCTCCAAACACATGACGGGAGACGAATCCAAGTTCCTTCAACTAGAACATAAGGAAGGAGGAAGCGTTATTATTGGTGATAACAACAAAGGAAAAATTATCGGCATCGGATCGGTCGGTAAGGATGAAGATTCTTCCATTAAGCATATATTGTTAGTTAAAGGCTTAAAACATAATCTCTTGAGCATAAGTCAATTATGTGACAAGGGAAATCTTGTTTTATTTGATTCGGATGAATGCTTAGTTTTTCGCCGTAGCGATTTTAAAATTATCCTACGTGGTTTTAGAATGGATAACATCTATATGGTTGATCTCGCAAATTCTTCATCTGAATATGTGAATTGTCTTATGAGCAAAGAGGATGATACATGGTTATGGCATCGTAGAGTAGCTCACATCAACATGCATGTTTTAAACAAATTGGTTTCACAAAATTTAGTTATTGGTCTTCCAAATTTGAATTTGAAAAAGACTCTATTTGTGATTCTTGTCAAAAAGGGAAGCAAACAAAAGCATCTTTTAAATCGAAAAATATTGTTTCAACTACTAGACCTTTGCAACTTCTTCATATAGACCTTTTTGGACCATCTCGCATTGAAAGTCTTGGTAGAAATCGTTACGATTTTGTTATTGTTGATGATTATTCTAGATTTACATGGACTCTATTTATTGCTCATAAGAGTGAAGCTTTTCATAATTTTAAATATTTTCTTAAACGTGTTCCAAATGAAAAGGACACAACCGTCACTTCAATAAGAAGTGATCATGGGGGAGAGTTTGATCATAATCTCTTTGCGGACTTTTGTGACGAACTCGGTATCGAGCACACCTTCTCTGCTCCACGTACACCACAACAAAATGGGGTTGTAGAAAGGAAAAATAGGTGCCTCGAAGAGACGGCTAGAACCATGCTCGATGAGGCTAAGATTCCCAAACATTTTTGGGCGGATGCCGTGAGTACCGCATGCTACGTTCTAAATAGAGTAGTCATAAGGCCAATACTCGTGAAAACCCCCTATGAACTCTATAAGGGAAGGAAACCAAATATCTCCAATTTTAGAGTATTCGGTTGCAAATGCTTTATTCATAACAATGGAAAAGATCAATTGGGAAAATTTGATGCCAAATCCGATGAAGGAATTTTTATTGGTTATTCTTCACGTAGCAAAGCATATAGAGTATTCAATAATAGAACCAGAACTGTGGAGGAATCCCCTCATATTGTATTTTCCGAAAATAATGCTCGCTTGGCGAGAAAGGATTCTGGTTTTGATCTTCCAGGTATTTTAAACTCACTAAGTCCTCAAGACAAAGTACAAGAGGAAACTCCGAAGGAAACTCAATATGAAATCTTGGATCAATTATCGGAGGAAGCGCCACTATTGGAAAAAGAAACGAAAATGCCTAACTCGTGGAGGACAATCAAAGACCATCCTCACGAACAAGTAATTGGCGACATTGAACAACAGGTAAGTACCCGAAACTCTCTTAAGAACACCTTAGGACATACTGCTTTTGTTTTTCAAATTGAACCCACAACCATCTCCGAAGCAATTGGGGATGAATTTTGGACCTTGGCAATGCAAGAGGAGCTTAACCAATTCAAACGGAATGACGTTTGGGATTTGGTGCCAAGACCCGAAAATCATACCATAATTGGTACAAAATGGGTTTTTTCAAACAAATTAGATGAAAATGGTGTAATCACTAGAAAAAAAGCTAGTCTTGTAGCAAAAGGCTATAATCAAGAAGAGGGTATTGACTATTAAGAAACATATGCCCCCGTATCAAGGTTAGAAGCTATTCGTTTATTGCTTGCTTTTGCCTCTTCTATGAATTTCAATTTATATCAAATGGATGTAAAAAGTTCTTTTTAAAATGGTTTTATTTAAGAAGAAGTTTATGTTGCTCAACCCCCGGGTTTTGAAGATTTTAAATTTCCCGATCATGTTTTCAAACTCAAGAAAGCCCTTTATGGACTTAAACAAGCTCCCCGAGCTTGGTATGAAAGATTGAGCAAACTTCTTTTGGAAAATGATTTAATTAGGGGGAATGTTGACACCACTCTTTTTATTAAGCATAGAAACAATGATATTTTAGTAGTTCAAATCAATGTGGATGATATTATCTTTGGTGCTACTAACAATGCTTTGTGCAAGGAATTTTCTGATTTGATGACAAGCGAATTTGAGATGTCTATGATGGGTGAGCTAACATTCTTTTTGGGGCTGCAAGTAAAGCAAATGGAAGAAGGAACTTTCATTTGTCAAGCTAAATATTGTAAAGAATTGCTGAAACGATTTGAAATGACCAACGCAAAAGCAATGGCCACTCCCATGAGCACATCCGATCATCTAGACAAAGATGAGAAAGGTAAGGAAGTCGACACCAAAAAGTATCGAGGTATGATTGGATCTCTCCTTTATCTTACTGCTAGTAGACCGGACATCATGTTTAGCGTGTGCTTATGCGCTCGTTATCAATCATGTCCGAAGGAGTCTCACCTAACTGCGGTGAAACGGATATTGAAGTATCTTGTTGGTACTGTAAATGTGGGTCTATGGTACCCCAAAGGTTCTTCATGCCAACTTGTTGGCTATTCCGATTCCGATTTTGCTGGATGCAAATTGGACCGCAAGAGCACTAGTGGCACTTGCCATTTGCTCGGTAGCTCTCTCGTTTCTTGGTTTAGCAAGAAACAAGTAAGTGTTGCGTTGTCCACAACCGAGGCTGAAAATGTAGCCGCGGGGAGTTGTTGCACTCAAATCCTTTAGATGAAACAACAACTCTTGGACTATGGCCTAAGTCTTGATCATATCCCTCTTAGATGTGATAATACTAGTGCCATATGCTTGACGAAGAACCCCGTTCTTCATTCAAGAACAAAACACATTGAAATCAGGCATCATTTTATAAGAGATCACGTTCTAAAAGGGGATGTCGAAATTGAATTTGTTGAAACCAAAGATAAATTGGCCGACATCTTTACAAAACCCTTAGAGAAAGAGTCCTTCTTCCGAATTCGTAGTGAACTCGGGATTCTTGACTCCACGTTGATCTAAGTCATGCATTGCATTTTCCCTTTCACATGATTTCTAACTTGAGCGTCGGAGACGTCTAACGAATTTTTGCAGGTATCGCCCTAAAGGCAGGGGGAATAATAAAGATTGATGCAGAATAATCGATTTCTCCTAAGGATAATCAATTTCTCTTTAGTATATAATCGATTATCTAGTATCAATAATCGATTATGCTGATATTATTTGCTTTATTATGTCTTTTACTTTTTCCATTTTTTCTAATGTCAAAAGGGGGAAGAATAAGGGGCTATGGACTTAATATTTATTGGCATAAACTGAGGGGGAATTCATACGTTGAGGGGGAACCAATTGCATATCTATATACTTGTTGCATATCCATACTTGTCTTGGATCGTCATTATGAATTATCTATTATGCATATCCCGCTTAAGGTTTGCCATTATCAAAAAGGGGGAAATTGTTGAAACACGTTCTCAAGGCGCTATACTAAACGTGTGTTCATATTTGTAGGTTTTTATGAATGACAAACTATACGCAATTGACATATGACGAGGTCCAAGCACAAGCGCGAAATTGATACATAACGAGATTCAAGCACAAGACCAAGAAATAAAGATATACATGAGTCGTTCTTTAAATTGAGATCTTGATCCGATAACTTGACTCAAGACTTGGCTTCTCTCGTAAAAACATTTTTATCAAATCATGCATATTTAATTTAAAGCAAAATGATATTAAATCATGCATATTTATTTTAGCAAAATGATTTTTAAACATGCCTCTAAAATCTGGACTAAGATAATCGATTATGTACTTATGATAATCGATTATGTTAAGTCAGCTGCATGACAATCGATTGTATACCTTATGACAATCGATTGTGTTAAGGCAGTGTGCGTCAGATTTTTCAAATCTGCATGACAATCGATTGTGAACCTTATGACAATCGATTGTGTTAAGGCAGTGTCCATAAGATTTTTTCCAAGATACAAAATAATCGATTGTGAACCTAATGACAATCGATTGTATTGAGGCAGTGTCTATTTGATTTTTCAAAGACTGATAAATAATCGATTGTCCATATAGTATAATCAATTATGTAACTGACCGTTGTCAAAATATATTCAAACACCGTCAAGTAATCGATTGTATGTTTTTAATAATCGATTGTTTTAAGTAAAATCTGGAAAAGATTTTTGAACGTTGCCAAGTAATCGATTGTATATTTTTGATAATCGATTGTGTGAAGTAAAATCTGAAAAATATTTTTTGAACGTTGCCAAGTAATCGATTGTATACTTCAGATAATCGATTGTTTTACGTAAAATCTGGAAAGGATTTTTTGAAAGTTGCTAGTAATCGATTATATGTCTTTGATAATCGATTGTGCTGCGTAAAATCTGGGAATGATTTTAGGAACGATTGGAAAACAATCGATTGTATCATCTTGACAATCGATTGTCGCAGCACAAAATCAGCAATTCTTAATTGGCAATTAGCAACGGTTATGCATGGTTTTGACACTATAAATACATCTTCAAATCAATCTTACAAACACAACAACTGACAATATTATTGCTAAAGCTTGCATACTCTCTTATTCATCATTTTCTATTCATTACATAAGTTTTTGAGAGCCAAATTGTTGACGAAAGTTGTTGCTTTCTTGAGCGTATTTAGTTTGCTCATATCTACTATTAAGGAGAGTCTTGTTTTGAGTGCAAAGTGTTTCTATACACTTGAAGGGAAAGTTGTTCCCTTGTATTGTAAGAAGGAACTTGTGATTCCTTTGGTTGAAGTCTTGAAGTGTTGTATCTTCGAGCAAAGGTTGTTGAGGCTTGTGTCCTCAGTTTGTAAAGGTTTGTTGAGCACCCGTAAGCTTAACTGTGTTAGTGGAAATCTCGAGAGAGTCTCTCGGGGACTGGACTAGCCACGGGTTGTGGTGAACCAGGATACATCGTTGCGTTCGTTCCTATTTATTTACTTATCGCACTTATTTAATTCCTGCAATTTTTAAATTCCACAAGTTTACGCTAATTTTTATTATAACGCTATTCACCCCCCCTCTAGCGCTAAGTGTATTTTCTAACATATGTGATGCAAATAAGGGAGTATCTTGGAATTCTAGGGTGCCCACTCTTCTCGGACCTAGTGTATGAGTAGGTCTGAATCCCCAATCACTAGCAGCTCCTGGATGTTCATATCAATGGCCAGTTTAAGCCCCAAGATGCAATCTTCATACTCGGCCATGTTATTGGTGCACGGGAACCTGAGCTTGGTAGATACCGGATAATGCTGACCAGTTTCTGATACCAGGACTGCTTCAATACCAACTCCTTTGAAATTCGCGGCTCCATTGGAAAACATCCTCCAACCGTCATATGATTATGCAATATCTTCTCCTATGAAAGGTATTTTCTCGTTCGGAAAATATGTCTTCAATGGTTCATACTCCCCTTCCATAGGGTTTTCTGCTAGATGATCTGATAGAGCCTGTCCTTTAACTGCCTTTTGGGTGACATAGAAAATGTGGAATTTACTCAACAAAATTTTTCACTTGGCGAGCTTGACTGTGGGCATGGGCTTCTGAAAAATATATTTAAATGAATCCATTCTTGAAATAAGGTAGGTGGTGTAAGCACAAAAAATTCTGAGCTATCCAAGTTAAAGCACAACAGGTTCATTCTACAAAAGAATACCGAGCCTCATATGGGGTAAATTTCTTGCTGAGGTAGTAATTACCTTGCTCCTTTCTCTCCGTTTCATTGTGTTGTCCCAAAACAAAACCAAACGCTCCATCAAAAACTGCGAGATAGAGCAATAAAGTCCTCCCGGGCTCAGATGGGACCAGGACTGGAGGCGTAGACAAGTATTCCTTGATCCTGTCGAAATCCTTTTGACATTCATCGGTCCACTTGGTGGCAGCATCCTTCTTCAGCATCTTGAAGAAAGGTTTGCAAGTGACGGTAGACTGAGCAATGAACCGACAGACATAGTTAAGTCTCCCTAGGAAACTCATTACCTCTTTCTTACTTTTCAGCGGTGGAAACTCCTAAATAGATTTGACATTTGATGGATCCAGCTCTATTCCTCGGTGACATACGATGAAACCCAACAACTATCCCGCACGGACCCCAAATGCACATTTAGCGGGATTCAGTTTCAAGTTATACCTCCTCAGTCTGTTAAAAAACTTTCGGAGGTCCTCCATGTGATCTGCATCCTTCTTGGATTTTATGATGGCATCGTCCACATATACCTCAATCTCCCTAGGTATCATGTTATGAAAGAGGGCAGTCATGGCCGTCATATAAGTAGCCCCCTCATTCTTCAACCCAAACAGCATCATTATGTAGAAATACATTCCCCAAGGCGTGATGAATGTCGTTTTCTCTGCATCTCCTTCATCCATCAATGTCGGATGATACCCTGCAAAACATTGGATGAATGACTGCAATTCATGCTTGGCGCAGTTGTCGATCAGAATGTGTATGTTTGGCAAGGGAAAATCATCTTTGGGACTGGCCCAGTTGAGATCCCGGTAGTCGACGCAGACTCTAACTTTCCCATCCTTCTACGGTACTAGCACAATGTTAGCTAACCAAGTTGTATATTCTACCACTTGAAGAACTCTGGCTTTGACCTGCTTGGTAACCTCCTCTTTGATATTTAGACTCATATCTGGCTTGAATTTTCTAAGCTTTTGTTTTACCGGGGGACATGCATGATCTGTGGGTAGTTTGTGAGCGACGATGGTCGTGCTGAGACCGGTCATATTGTCATAAGACCATGCAAAGATATCCTCATATTCCTTCAAGGACTCTACATATTTCCCTTTCTATGTCTGTGCAAGTGCACATTGATGCGCATTTCTTTGACATTCTCTGTATCTCCTAAATTGACGACTTCGGTTTCATCCAAGTTGGACTTGGGCCTATTCTCAATATTTTCAACCTCTCTGACAACCTTTTCTGGTATATAATCTTCCTCTGAGTCTATGTCCGTTTGTTGTATAGCCTCGTTGCAAGTTACAGTTGTTGGTTCATCATCAAGATACGTAATAGTAATGCTGTGTGAATAATAAAGTAAATAGCAGAGAAAAGTAATGAATAGCGAGACATTTGAGAAAAATGAAAATGCTTTAGATTGAATTCATAAATGTTCAAAGCATCGGGGCTCTTTTGGAAAGTAAAGACAAATGCGGAAAGCAAAGAAAACAACGAAAAATAAAATGCATGATGCTCGTTAAGCCTTGCTACCCCGAAGGTTTCCGGGCGATGGCGGTCCTAATTGACCAGTTGGTGAGGCGCTCTCCTCGGTTCACAGCTTAAATGTAAGGGCCTTTCTCCCCTTCCTCTTCAAAGATGACAAAATAGTCCATGTCATCCTTCAGAAACAAGTTCTTCATCGCTGCAAGAGCCTCTTCTTCCTCTGAACCGTGGAGAGTGTCGGCTGGCTGAAATGTCTCCTCCAGCTGAGGTATGGGGTGTCCAAATGGAAAATATATGCCGCACCATGGTGGTGACCTGTTTCTGAATTCTTGCCAAGTATACTCATACCCCAGTCTGAAGGTAGTACCATGTTTCTTCAACCTGATGGGTTTGGTAATACCTTGAAGATTCTTACAAAGTTCTTTCCCCAAATCATACCCACTCCAATTAAGAATGCTTTTAACCTTGTTGATCCACCATTTTTCCTTATCCACTGCGTTGACCCGTTCAATGTGATGATATGTCTCCCCGCCTATTCTTCTTCTGCCTCCAATAATGGAAATGGTCTGGTGACTATATATGGGGTTGCTATCGTCTCCATGGATGATTACTTCCTAATGGTTCCATTTGAACTTCACAATCTGATGTAAAGTTGATGCCACAGCCCCAACGGCATGGATCCAGGGTCGTCCTAGCAATAAGTTGTAAGAGGACGGTATGTCGATGACTTGGAACTCAACATCAACCAAGTGGGGCCCATTTCCAAACACAGGGTAATATCCCCTAGAGTGGACCTCTCAGAACCGTCAAAAGCTTTAAAATTAATAGCCCCCTATTTTATCTCGTGCAACCCATTGCCCAACTTCTTGAAGGTTATCAGTGGACAAATGTTGAGACTAGAACCTCCGTCAACTAGGATTCTGGTGATGAAATTGTCCTCACATAGCACGATGATCTGCTATGCTTTGTTATGAGTGAGCCCTTCAGGCGGCAATTCATCTTCATGGAAGGTGATTTTGTGACTTTCCAATATTTTCCCTATCATGTTTGCCATCTCTCCTCCCGCTATGTTTCTCGGTACATAAGCCTACCTCAATTTCTTCATCAAGGCATTTTTATACTCTTCGGAACTCTGCAACATTGCTAAGATGGAAATCTGTGCCGGAGTTTTGTTTAGTTGTTCAACAACTGACTACTCTTTAGCCTGTACCTTTATCCAGAGATCATCAGCTCCGGTTTCCATAGGACGTCCAGGGGCCTACCTACTGGACTCAGCTAGGTGCTCTGGTGTGTACACCCTGCCTGTTCTAGTCATACCTTGCACGGCAATCGCTCACCTATGCGTGGTTTTCCTTTCCTTCTTGCCTCGGCTGTGAAGTCAAAGGGTATGGCTTTGGACTGAAATGGGATTACGTCTGACATGGAGACCAAATTGGGCACCTCTGGAGGCAACATAATAACTTCTATTGGCGAGGTGCCTTTGGAGTCCCAAATTCCACCTCAATCAGCATTTTCACCTTTGCAGGAAGCGTCCCCAACTCAAATGGCACAGCTATATTCACCACGTTGTCCTCATATAGCTGGACTTGTACAACAATAGGATAAAGGGTGACCGCCAGTTTCTTGGGCTCATCCCCTTCAGATATCAAACCAATCGACCCTTCGGGGTCCCAATTGTCTTCTACCTCAGTCATGTGGATGCTCCCACCTTTATGGTGTAGCAGGGGGTTGTTGCAAGCAGTAGGGGCAACCTCCGTAGCTACGATGACCTTGTTGTCAATTAAGGTCTATTTTTTCCTTTTACGAGTGGCACTCGTCGATGGTATGGCCTTTCATCCCCGAATGGTATGCGCAAGTTTTATTTGGGTTAATCCATTGGGACAAGTTCTCTATGGTTATGGTTGGGATGGGTGTAACATATCTGGCGGCTTTGAGCTTCTCATAGAGTTGGTCAATGGGTTCAGCAAAAGCAGTGTACTGTCTGGGTGGTTTGCGGTGCAAATTTAGTCTTGGTTGCGGGAAGTTTTGACGGATAGGTGGTGATGGATAGTGAGGAGGTTATGGTGTATCGGTTTGGTATACGGGTGCGGGTCAGGAATATCCTGGCGAGGTGGGTTGGTATGTTGGTGGTGGAGATAACTGGTGGATGGGCGGTGGATTTTGGTAACTAGGCGAAGGTGCTTGGTAATTTAGGGAGGGTTGGTACGTGAGTGGAATTGGAGGGTAGGGTTGGTATTTCATGGGAGAATGGTTTCCTTGCATAGCCATTACGGAGTTTACATCCTTTTTCTTCGAGGAACCACCAGATTGTAGGGCTTTGTTGGTGGCCTACAGTGCCTCAATATTGGTAACCATACCATTTTTTATTCCCTCTTCAATCATTTCTCCCAGTTTGATGATATCAGCGAACTTCTTCCCCTCTATCAGCATCAATCTCTCGTAATATTGTGGGTCCTAGGCACGATTAATGAATCTATTCATTTGTTCTTCTTCCAAAGCCGGCCTGACTGTGGCAGCTTCTGACCTCCAACGAGTAGCATACTGGCAAAAGGTTTCAGCAGGCTTCTTCTTCAAGTTCTGAATGTAGAACACATCTGGCGTATTCGCACTGTTAAACCTGAAATGGTCCATGAAATCGGACGCATGTTTACCCTGCTCGTACACTTCTTCGCATCTTGGCTTATGTACCAAGATAAAGCATCCCCTTTCAAACTCCTCATGAATAGGTTCATGCGGATCTTCTCATCCTTGCCAACTCCCACTAATTTGTCATAATACATTCTCAGGTGAACCCTGGGATCACCCGAACCATCAAACATCTCGAACTTAGGAGGTTTGTGCCCCTCTGGGATTTCGACATCAGGTTGAACATATATTTCTTTATAATTCAGACTCTCTACACCCCTATCACCTTTCACACCTTGGACCCTGTTAGTGAGTTTCTTGAGTTCAGCAGCCAAGTTCTAAGTGAGTGAATCTGATTCTGACACATCTGGTATGGGTTGTGTATAGTATGGCACAATATCCACAAAGATAGTGGTATCCTGGTGGTTTGGAGCATTTTCAGGGATGAGCGGTGGAGCATTGTTGCGGACATGGTTTGGGGTCTTCTGCGGAGGTGCAAGGACCTGATTGTTGACATCTGCAATAGCAAAGGGAGATGGATAGACTTGCCAAACTCCGGACTTGGTCCAGTTCTTCTCGAAACCTTAGCAAAGTTTGCCCCAAATGACCAGCAGTTTCCTTGGTGATCGGGGTACTATGGGAAGTTCCTTCAATTTCCTTTCTTACTTCATTGTTTGCCATTTTTCCTTTGTTCCTGTTTCTGGGAGGAGGAGGAGGAGGAGGAGGAGGAGTACCCTTAGGTCTTGTTGAATACTCTGATTGTTCCAGAATGCAGGAACTAACCTTTGGGGGGTGGGGTTAAAACAAGAAGAAAACAAAGCAGGTAAAAAATTTAGTGCAGTTTCTGAGAAAGAAAACATTGCGGTATGTAAACATGTTGTCGCGAGAAATAAATTGTTTCCTATTTGGGTGCCTCATTGTGCCCGAGGTAGGCCTACCCACAAATAATGATTTGGAGAACTCAAAATACCAAATGCCTCATTTTATTGATAGAAGATATAACAATTCAAAACAAACTAAAAGAGAGAAAAATTGTCACTAATGGCCAAGGGAATTATTACATCAAGAAAGAAGTAAAATCCTAACTACTTGGTCCCAGAAGGACCTTCCCTAGATTCGGTATCTTATCCTCCCTCATATAGCTTGATTAGCTCGCGTAGTCCCAGTAACAAATAAGCCTGAGCCAAGCACCCCCCCTTTATTACCTTCAGCTTCCTGACTGTCTTTGATCCTTTTCAGAAACTTGCCTCCCAGCTCCATTATACCCTGTTCCAAGTACCCTAAATAGTTGCTTGCTCGGATAGCCATGTCATTCCATTCATTGATTACCTTTTCTTCAGTCTCTAGTACTTCCCTATGTTCTCTCGCATCCGTTTGCGTAGCTGATTGTACTTGACCTTTGCTGCAGCTTCCTCATCAACAACCCTGTGACCATGGATGAAACCTATTTTTTCCCAAGCCAATATGATCATCTTCTAACTATCCTGGAAAAAGCAGTGCATGCCTCGCCTGATACCTGTCTGGTTCTATAGATTCTTAATGATTTTGGAGTGCCACATATCCTGAGCTTGGCACCTATGTGGGCAATCGTCAGCTTGGTAATAAGTTCTATAATGACTCATCTTTTTCACTCTTGGTATAATCTTCTTCCTTCCGGCTTGCCTCATGACTCGGAGACGGACATATGGGTAAGTCCCTCGCAAGCCGATTAGTACAAGGAATGGCACATCCCTAAACCGAATGATAAACTCTCCAGCTGGAAACCACTCGTACATCCATTGTACTTGCTCTTCCCTCAGATATCTTAATATTTACCCCCCACCACTGGCGTCTTACGGGTGAGCAAACATATCCGGCATGAAGTGCATCCGCTTTGGATGATGGAAAGCAATGTGATCATCCCAATCCAGACGTATGATATCTTGCCTATACTCTCCCTTTGAAGATGTTCAATGAGCTAGAGTTGTAGTAGTAGATTGCATCCTTCAAAGTGTGGTGCCCTTTTGTGACATTTTTCTAAGGCTCGGTACAGTTCTGCGAGGATCATGGGTGCTATGCTGAACATCTACCCGTCGATACCCTCCATTACAACTTTGGTTACCATAGGTAGTCTAGTATGGATCCTAGCCTTCTCCATCGGGAAAATTATCTTTCCCAAACAACAGAACATGAACACAAAAGCCCTCCTATGTATGTGCCCCGAAGAGGTAAGGTAGAACTCGTCCATGTGATTGCGGTATGATTTTCTATGTCCGAACCTTTCATACATGAATTCGAAGTATATGTAGGAGTCCTTCAAGCTGGTCAGATTTGCATTCATTTTTAGCCCCATCATCTTGAAGAACCCTCGACCTTTGCAGTTTTCTGGCATGAGCAACCCCGGGCTATCACAAGGAATTCCGGCTAAACCCCCAATTTCCACCAACAGCGGCGCCATTTCAATATCCCCAAAGCGGAAGAAAGACCATTCACTATCCCCAAACATCATAGCAGCTTCACGATCTTGTTATCTTGCCTAACTTCCAGAAGTGAAGGAAGATTTCCTATGTGTTTGCGGATGACAACCCGATCAATACCATGCAAATCGTCCCACCAACTTAGCAACTTTGGATGAATGTTTGATACCATACCGAACCTGGGGACCTCATGCCACATTTCCTTCAAAATAGAGAGTTAGGCCCTTACCCCACGAGACTCGACTATTTAAATCAATAATCAGCCAAAGATATTGAATTCTCCAAATCAATGCACATAACGTTATTGTCCATTTGGGTTTCGAGGAAACCCGATGTACTTTTGTTCTAGGCTATCCTAGTGAATCATTATGTAGACTACATAACTGACTCGGCTAATTTATACCATGATGCATGAACAATTGAATGGAGTAAGGTTTCTACTTTGAAGTGCTAGACAAGGTACCCTTGAGCAGACAAGAGGGAAAGGCGTAGAACCGTCGACTACACCGTTGATAGACTGGTTTTATCGCAAATATTCCTTTGCCAAATTTGGGTGGTAAGTGTTGGAAGGGCGCAACACTCATTATAAGCGTTGCGATAGGATTTGTTTGTCACGAGTGGAAAATGATGTTGAAGGATGCAATTACAACAAGGAAATAAGTACATGTATTTTCACGTTCATAAGATAATGGTTACAATGAATGCTCGAAATTAAAGACGAAATTGAAATGAGATAATACAATAAAGCCATAAAACAGTTAAAGAAAAAGGAAAGACACGAAGAAACAAGTTAGTAATTGTGAAAAATAATTGAAGCAATAAATAAAGAAAGCAACAAAGTCACAAAAACACGTACTGGTAAAAGCCTAAAAGGATTCCCCAGCAGAGTCGCCATGCTGTCGACGCCCCACCTTTTTAACTAAATGAAGCGAAATCGGGTTTCACGACAAAATGGGCAAAACAACTCTCTTTCCCGTTTGGGAATTGGGTTATGGAATTGGAAGAGTCGCCACCTAATGATTATAGTGCGTTAGGACACATTAAGAGAGTGTTTTTGAGAGAGAAACCAGAGTTGGGTAAGGGCTTGAGATTATCTCGAGGGGAAGGTGTTAGGCACCCCTCAAGATCAACAAATGTAGTTCCCGACCGTGCTAATTGTGACTTTATAAAGAAGATGAAGCAAGTAGACACATGAAATACACTTATTCACATAATTTGAGAGCTTTAAAGAAAAAGACGTAAGTTTGAAATAAGGAAGAGTATTAATTTGAAAAGCTTCAGGAGAACATTTAAATAAAGCACGTAAGAGAAAGAAGGGTCCTAGGTTTGACTATAATATGGATCATTCGATGCAATATCTAGCTCATATTCCCGAATAGGGGTCACTTTATGATATTATCGCATCGTCATCATCTCTATATTCTACCCTTCCCACCCGTTAAGGCATTTAAATGTGTGAATTGGTCACAAATACTTATTGCGTGTCATTGCCTGTCCCATTCTATAGATCCTGGAGAGCACTTACGATCACTATTCTTAAAAAGGGGGAGACTAGGCCGAACGCCTAGGTTAGAAGGCTAAAATTCTAAGCGACATACAAAACAAATAGGACTTGCATATAAAGGTATCATGGAACATATAAAGGTTCAGTTACCCCTCTACAACTGACACGTAATTGGCACGACACAAACACAAGTAAGGTCTATGGTAATAAAAATCTTTCGAAAAACTGTAGCATAAGTAAACACAAAAATGGAGACTTTACAGAAAAGGAACGTGAGTGTGAAACATTCAGATCTTAGAAGAGGCAGTTTATGTTTTTTAGAAATCGGCAGAAGTCATTTAGAAGCGTTTTTGGAAGGCCTAGTAAAACAGCTTTTGACAGGAAGAGTAAAAGAACAAATAGGAAAAGTATTTCAGAAGTGTAAAGAAAACGGTGAACGTTATTAGCTTTCGAAAGTTATTGCATCATTGAGACATTTAAAAAAAAATATTAATCCAGTTCTGGACAAAATTAGAGTAGAAGCATTTGCATAGTTAGTTTGAAAATAGGACAGAAGTTTGTATAAAAAATTAGAAAGTTTCAGAGACAAAAAGAGTTCAGACATAGGCGGATTAATTTGAACACGATTTAAAGGTGATTAGTTAGTTTTTATCCGACCTGAGGTTTGCCTAGGCGTTATTAAAGATGGTTAGCATACAATGGTTACCACTTTTAAAGAGGAGTTGTTAACCAGTTTTATCCAATTTAGCGAAGTTTTTAAACAGCTGCAAATAAAATCCTAATGGCATGATATGTAATGCACAGGAAGTCCTATAATCATGGTATGTAAATGTGATTAATTAATTAGAGTTGTAACAAACAGAAAGCAAGTGGCCTAAAGAACAAGATTTCTATATGTGAAGATGCATTTCTTATGGAATGATTTCTATTGCGGAAATAGATAAGTAAAATCCTATAACATGTTTTCTACCCATTCCCCTTTAACTAAGCATGCATAACCCTCCAAATTTCACAATAAACCCCATTATTCTTTACAAGTTAGTACAGACCAAGTTAAAAGTACAACAGTGATAAAAAATCAAGTTATTCTATTAGGAGCCTACAGCCAGGCCCAAGATCTCCAACCTCACTTTTTTCGAGTTTCATAGCCATTACCAAGGCTTGGGTGCGGTAAAGTTCCCTAAGGGTTCGTTTGAACAACTATCCAATACCAGGCACCCAAAGTGTCATTATTAGACAAGTGCAACTGTGGAAGTGCAAGTCTTGTGCATCAAAGTTCAATAGGTGCTCAAGGGCTCCCAACGCAATGCCTACACTACGAGGGGGGGGGGGCAAAACTTAGTGTTCTAAGAGTAGTGAAGATGTGATAGGATTGAGAGAGCTTAAAAACAATTGAGAGTCAACTTGAGAAAACAGCAGAAGGATTTGGGAGGAAGTTTGAGAAAATAGTCTAAAGGAGTTAAAATAGTTGAAAGGAATTCTTTTAAAATCATTATACTAACTAGTTTAGAATACAACATTATACAAACATGGGCAAAGGGGGAGGAAACAAATAAGTACAGGGATCTACTCACACACAGGAAAACATAGTGCAGAGAGGTAATCAGACATAGTTGTAGAACAAATAGGGATTCAGTTCTTACTACACCAAACCCCAATACACTTAACCTCAGGAAGAGGTTTTAGGCTAATGAAGTAGCCAAGCAGCCCTGTACACATGGTAGTAATGCACAACGAAAACTAAACATTCATTGAGACAGGGAAGGGGTAAGGGCAGCATGCTAGTCTAAGCTAAATAGGCTAGTAAGTGTATACTAGTGACAATAAGAACAACAAAACCATAGGTAAAAGCACACAAGAAACAAGATGAAGTGCAAAACTAGTAAAATCATGTTGTTTTGGAAACTGTATATTAAATAGGTAACATACCAGTTGAAGATAAATAGAGCACAAAGAGTAATGGTGCACAGAGAGAGAAAAGTGAGTAGAGAGTGTGAGCAGCAATGTGAGAATGGCAGTGTACAACAAAGAGAGCAGCAGGCAAACACAAGTGAGCAATGTAGTAGAACCTTAGTAGTGTAAAAATAAACAGCCAAGATTACTCAATCTTGGCTTTCAGCCGATGGAGTATTCAAATAGAAGAATAAGAGGGTGTAGAAACACTAGAGAAAGAGAGAACACTGAGTGTTTGGAAAGAGAGAGTTCAGAGAGTTTGAACTTGCGTCTGTGTATGAGAGATATACAATGTGTTGATCTGTTTCAAAGAGAATGGGTGGGGTACTTATAGTACTAGAAACGAGTGCACAAACAAGGCAGTAATCATTAATTAAGGAACTAGTGTCAATCAGACCCAATTAGGATTATGATTCCCCTATAACTAAGGAGTCAAGGCAACGGTAACAAACAAAGGGTCCAAAAGGAAAGGAATCAATTAACTATATTTACCCTAGTAAGAGTAGCAAGCATATAATATACCATAAGGTTTAGATTCACAATAATTTAAGTAAGGAAAATATATGCTGAAAATTTGAAAGCTTGTTCATGCAAAAATATGGTAAGAAAACACCAATTAATTTTTGAAAGTTAGTCAAAGAATCACGGATACAACCAAATATATAGAGCATCTCACAAGTAAGGAAATAATTCAAAATCAGTGTAAGAACCTATTAAACAAAACTCATACAAACTAGGGATTCAAAGAGATGCACAGAATCAGTAGAATATTGCATGAATGATGAACAATTGGACTTATAAAACACAATAGACATGAAAATCAGAGAGCCTTAGTCAAGAAAGCATGGAAGTAGTAAAGGGTTGGAACGCAAGCAAAGAGTTAAAGTATGGAACTCAGATTAACAGAGAAACGAACAAACTCATAACACAAATAAGCACAAACAACCACATAATAATCAAGACAAGTCAGAAAGCATAACGATTTTGCAAAAGGGGTCAGGAACGCTAGTTTTTTAAAAAGGTACAGAACGTTTGAAAAATTCGGATTAATCAAAGATATCAAGTGAGATGGAGTGTAGAAAATAAAGATTAAACCACAAAACGCTTGAAAGACAGAAGTTTCAGAGATTTTGGCAAAGACAAATTAGGGTTTGCAAAAATAAGTTAGGGAAATGAGAAGCCTGGCTATGAAACTCGTATATAATGCCATAGATGGCATCATCGGACAAAAACCACCGGAGAAAAGCCGAAAATAGACCCAAATAAAGCTTCAGTGACCTCTTTCATGGCGGAGGTTGTTGGCTTCAAACATTAGCGAAACAATAGCGATACAAGGACTCCATGGTTGATGGAGGTCGAGTGAAATGAGGGAGGAGTGAGACGGAGAGGCGATGGTCATCACCGTAGAAGATGGAGAGAACCAGAAGTCTCTAGAGAGATTAAGGATTAGAGAACATCTGTTAGACAGATAGAGAGACGGGCTTGTGAGAATGAAAGGTTGGGGGGTCGTTTGATCTTAATTATGGCAATGAGATCTGGGCCGTTGATCTTACATGATCAACGGATCAGATTAAATCTGAGGCGGGTCAGGTAAATTAAATGATATGTGTCATAATATTGGGTTGGAATTTTGGGCTATTTTAGATAAACCTTGGCTATGGTTTAAATAGCCAATTTTTTCCAAATAATTTTGTAAAATAGCAAAAATAATTTAAATAGCAAAATTAAAACACGGATCTATTTAATAACATATAAACATGAATATAAAAAATGACCGAAATCATTTTGTAACCATGAAACACAGTTAATTACTAAATTGGCTATAATTACAATTTTGTGTAATTGAGTTTTAAAAATCCGAATAAATTTGTAAAAAAAGTACAAAAATTACATAAATTATTTGTTGTCATAAATATGAAAATGAAACACATTTTCCACTAAAAATAATAATTTGGAAATAACATTTCCCTTTATATTGTCAAAATAGTCATTGCATTATTAAAAGAAATCATTTAAAATCAAGGAAAAATACCAAAATTCTTAGGCGTGCTTATATATGCATACATATACTATGTTGAAAGTATTTTTGGCGCAAGAAATATATAGGGGAAAATTAGGTATCAACAACTGTTAGCTTGTAAGAGTAGAGTATCTTGGAAGCTCGTTCATTACATTATGTATAATTAGAGTCGTGCAAAAGAAGGAAAGGTATAGCCTCACATACCTTGTATATATTGCCTAAATCTCAAGCTATGCAATTGTCACACTCCTTAGTATACAATAAGCGAAACGATGCTATCGTTGTCATTTAAGCGTCATAACCATTGCATATAAACCACAACCTATTTTACGATAAACGGACAGCACCTCCCAAATATATGTGAATTCACACCATTCAAAACAATCACCAAAAAGCCCAAACAATATCAATAATAATCATATTGAGTCTCCCAAAATAGTCCACCAATCGATAAGATTACTACCAAGCCTTTTGACATATATGAAACAAGTTCTAACTTCAATGACTTAACCACAACTTGGATAATCTCAAATACATATAGAGCAAGAGGTTCCTTACCTTTATACAAAAAAGAGACTCCAATTTGACCTTAAATTGCCATGAAATATCCCTCTAATGCTGCCACAACAACAAGAAAGTGAAACAAGCGGTCAATTTGTATTTTTCGCACTAGAATTACTTTAGGAGGCTTGAAATCACCTAGAGTTTATATTAAGAACATGAGATAGTATTTATAGAACATAAACCCTCTAAAACAAACTCCCACACGATCTGGAACAACACAAAAATGAGCAACAACAAGCAGAATAAGAGACTTACTAGCTCCACGGAATTCCCAACACTTGATTTGTGTTGTTTGCCCTTTGTTTGGGTCTTGAATCTTGAGAGAACCTTGAGAGGGTGTTCCTAGGGTTCCAAGGTCTGAATATAGTGAAAATACATGAGTAAAAACGGGTTGGAGGTGTCATATATAGGCCCAAATGTCTTAACCGCCTTAGTGGGTCCCATAGAGAGGTGCTTGGTGCAGTCTCGCAAAAACGCAAATATCTCTCTACTCCAAGATCGTATCAACGAACGGTTTAATGCGTTAGAAACTAGAATAATAAATATTCAATTTGGTATTTATATCACTCCATTATTATAAGTAAATTGGGGGAATATCTTAGTAATATTTGACCTAATGTTTAAGTAAAATTATGAACCTAAGTTACGACAACTTTTGTCTATTTTATTGTCATAACTCAATTGACTTCAAGACTTATAATATAGATATTATATGATTAAAATACCTTAAAACAATACCTCTTGAGTGTACTATGTAACTATAGGTTTATCCGAAAATACGGCTGACAACATCTTTGATTCGTTTAACTTCTGGTACCTGTTATCCACCCATATACACATTTGTATCATTTAACACCAATAGAATTAACTTCTTATCATCTTAAGGATAATACTTCCTTGGATTTATGTCGACTACCTTATGGAATGAGCAAACATACGTGAATATGGGTTGTAACACCTCCCCCCCACCTTAGGAACATTCGTCCTCGAATGTAATGTCTATGATGAGTTCAAATCATCACGGATTCCAACAAAAATTTTTGATCAATTTTCCCCTATAAATTGGTCACTAGTAAAACTAGCAAGCACTTAAGCTCAACATACTGCCAGCTACACAAAGCAATACGGATATTAATATCTGCATATCACTATTTTGTATTAAGGAATAGTATTCTCAAGTTATTGCTTCCCTCATAGAGCTGTTTCACCTTATAATGTATCATGTGTTTCACCTTACTGGAATAGGTAAGGGTATTTAGACTTCATCTCCTCTTCTGGTTGCCACTTCATCTCTTCCATATACTTGTTCCTCCACAATACTTTGATGGAAGCTACATCTTTTGTTCTCAGCTTGCGGACTTGTCGATCTAATATAGCCACAGGCACTTCTTCATATGATAGGTCCTTTGTAACTTTATATATTTGATAAGGATGACCCGAGAAGGGTCTCCAAATTTTCTTAACATAGATACATGAAATACCGGATGGACAAATTCCAATTCAAATGGCAATTCTAACTCATAAGAAACCTGTTCGACTCGTCAAAGAATTTTATACGTCCTGATATACCTTGGACTTAGCTTACCTTTCTTTCAAAAAGGCATAATAGCCTTTATTGGTGAGATCCTCAAGAAAACCCAATCACCAACCTCAAACTTCAGATCACGATGCCGGACATCAGAATAAGATTTTTGCCTACTTTGTGCCATCCGCAATCGCTCCTTTATCAGTTTCACCTTCTCAATGGCTCGGTGAATCAAATCTAGCCCATACAATTCTATTTCACTGATTTGGAACCATCCAATTGGTGGTTTACATCTCCTCCCGTTTAGAGCCTCGTATGGGGCCGTACTAATATTAGAATTGTAGCTATTATTGTAGGAGAATTCTATAAGTGCAAAATGGTAGTCGCAATTCCCTTTAAAATATAGAACACATGCTCGGAGAATATCTTCCAGTGTCAAAATGATACGTTAAGCCTTTCCATTAGTTTGTGGATGGAATGTTGTGGTAAGATTCACTTGTGTGCCTAAACCCTTTTGAAAAGAACTCAAAATGTTAGTCGTAAATTGAGCTCCTCCGCCTGATATAATAGATATTGTCTTACCATGAAGCCTAACAATTTCCTTGATATATAACTTCACATAATCTTCAGACGTATAAGTTGTCTTAACTGGCAGAAAATGGGCACATTTTGTAAGTCGATCAACTGTCACCCATATGGAGTCAAACTTATGATAAGTGCGAGGAAGTCCAATAACGAAGTCCATATTAATCACCTCCCGTTTCCGGGTCGGAATCTTTATATCCTGAAGCAATCCACCGGCTTTCTGATGTTATATCTTTACTTGTTGACAATTGGGACACCGGGCTACAAATTCGGCAATAGACTTCATCATGTTATCCCACCAATACTGCTCCTTGACGTCATGATATATCTTTGTCGCGCCGGAATGGATGAAATATCGAGATTGATGAATCTCATTCATAATCTTCTCTCCAACCCTGCCATATTAGGCACACATAATCGGGCCTGGTATCTCAGTGCCTCATTTCCTCCAATCTCAAAAGTCGTGATTGTACACTGCTGAATGCTCTCTCTCTCTCTCAATCATACTAAGATAGGATCTTCCAATTGTCGTGCTTTTACCTCGGCTACCAAAGATGATTCTGATGTATTTTGTACAGTAACACCTTCGTCATCAGAGTATAACAATCTGATTCTCATATTGGCTAGCTGATGATTCTCTTTAGTCAACCCCTATCTACCTACATCAATATGTACTGAGCTTCCCATTGACTTACGGCTGAGAGCGTCTGCCACAATATTGGCTTTATCGGGATGATAAAATATCTCGACATCATAGTCTTTCACTAATTCAAGCCACCTATGCTACCTCAAATTCAACTCTTTCTGCTTGAAGATGTATTGTAAACTCTTGTGATATGTGTAGATGACAAAATGGACACCGTATAAGTAGTGCCGCCATATCGTCAAAGCATATATTACTGCAGTCAATTCCAAATCATGGGTTGGATACTTCTTTTCATGTTTCTTCAATTGTTTTGATTCATAAGAAATCATCTTCCCACGCTGCATCAATACACACCCAAACCTATACCTGAGGCATCACAATATAGCAAATAACCTTCTGTTCCTTCATGGAGAGTGAGCACTGTGCGGATGTCAATCGATTCTTCAACTCCTAAAAACTACGTTCACAAGTGTCAGACCACTGGAACTTGGTAGCTTTCTATGTTAACTTAGTCAATGGTGCTGATATAGAGGAAAACCCTTCTACTAACCGCCTATAATATCCTCCTAGCCCTAGGAAGCTGTGGACTTCTGATGGTGTTGTAGGTCTCGGTCTATTCATTACTCCATTAATATTTTGAGTGTCAACACTAATACCCTCATCATATATCACATGGCCAACTAATGCTACTGAGTTCAGATTGAATTCACATTTGGAGAGCTTAGCATATAACATACGATCCTAACACGTCTGTAATACTATGCGCAGGTGGCCCGCATGTTCAACCTCCGAACGAGAATACACCAAAATTTTATCAATGAATACAATCACGAAGACATCAAGATAGGGCCTGAATACAGTATCCATGAGATCCATAAAAGCTACTGGGAAATTTGTTAGCCCCAACGACCTTACCAAGAACTCAAAGTATCCAAATCATGTCTGTAAGGCCGTCAATAGAAATGTCCTTCTCCTTAACCCTCACCTGATGATACCCTTAAAGCAAGTCAATCTAGGAGAAATACTTACCACCCTGGAGTTGGTCAAACAGGTCATCAATTCTTGGAAGTTCATACTTGTTCTTTATAATAAACTTATTCAACTGGCGATAGTCGATACACATCTGTAACGACACGTCTTTCTTCCGTACGAATTTGATTGGTGCACCCCAAGGTGAAGTTCTAGGCCTTATGAAGCAAGTTCTTTAACTGCGCCTTCAAATCTCGCAACTCTACCGGGAACATTCTTTATGGAGGGACAGATACCATTTGAGTAATAGGCAACACATCAATGCTAAACTAAATATCCCTTTTAGGAGGAAGGCTTGGGGGTTCAATTGGGAAAATAACTGGAAATTCATTGACCACGGGGATTTATTGTAGAGTAGGAGGCTTCGCCTCCACCTCCCTAACGCAAACGAGATGATAAATGTAACCTTTTGAGATAATTTTCATTGCCTTAAGATAGGAAATTAACCTACCTTTTTGTGTGAGATTGTTTCCCTTACATTCAATGACGGGTTAACTCGGAAATTAAAAACTAACCATCTTCATACGATAGTCAACATTTTCATAGCGTGAGGCCAACCAGTCCACTCCCATTATCATATCAAAATCAACCATTTCTAACTCAAACAAATTTGCCGAGGTTTGATGACTATAAATCGTAGCAGTGCAACCTCTATTTACTTTTCTGGCAATCCCAGAATCTCCTATCGGAGTAGATACCGCAAGGGGTTTACTTATCAATTCAAGTTCAACGCCAAACTTTTTAGCCACAAATGGTGTAACATATGATAATGCAGATCCTGGATCAATCAGTGCATATACATCATAAGAAAACACATCCAATAAACCTGTAACAACATCTGGAGATGACTCGAGATCCTGTCGACCTACTAGAGCATAGGTTCGATTTTAACCACCACTCGGACTCGACACGGCATCTCTACCCCTACCACTACCTGTTGACTACTGAAAACCCCGTGCTGGAGGTTGAACATATGAGGAAGAACCAAACACAGATTTAGTCAGCTGATCCATACAATCACCTCCTCTGTTAGGACAATTTCGCATCATATGGCCAGGCTGTCCGCACGAATAGCATGCATCAGAACCTCACCGGCATAGTCCAAAGTGGGCCTTACCGCACTTATCACAATGTTGTGTTGGGTGTCTCATCTGACTGTTATCCCTGTAATGTTGTGAGCCAGATGCCCACGAACTCTGACCCGGATCAAAATAGGATCGATCATATCAAGTTATCTAAAACTATGGAGGAGCACTAGCTACAGATGGCGCTGGACTCCTCGAAGGCTGGGGCCTGACACTACCTCTGAAGTCATCCGAATACATTGAAAATCTCGCCCTCTTATGCTGGCCCCTATCCTTCTCCCTATTAGCCCTCCACCGGCACTTATGATCCACTAAGGTCTTGGCATAAGCTTGAATACGGGAAATATTCAAGACCTCTACCAAGGAGGCTGTCGTACACTCATTTATCAGATATAGTCCCAACCTGTTCACAAAATAATGCACCCTATCACTCATCTTGGCCACATATGGGTAGAATACCTTCCTAAAGTGTCAAACTGCATATTGTACTCTCGCACATTCATATTAGTAGTGGCAAGTAGTGACGAAGAAAGGCCTAAGAAAATTCCTTCCAGGCTGCTAGAGGAGCGTTTGGACCTCTGGATCTCTCCCAACTATCATACCAGAGAACTGCTAAATCACATAGCCGATAAGAAGCCAACTCTACTGCCTCTGTATCACTAGAATGCATAACCCGCAGTGTATGATGAACCTGATCATAACAGTCTGCGGGTCTTCCTTGGTGTCTGATCTGGTAAACACTGGAGGGTCCAAATTAATAAAATCACAAACTCTCATACTAACTAGTTTATTAGCAGTACTTGTATTCTTCCTCTGAGCCTGAGCAGGCACCAAGGTGGTCAATAAGTGCAAAGCACTCCGCATATCTTGATCTGTAGGGCCAGACGGAGGAACTGGAGGTGCAGGGTGCCTCTTAATATCCTCTCGAGGAGACGAAGTAGATGAGGTATGAGACGGCGTCTCGCTCTGAGCCTCACTTTGGCCTTCTCTGGCTTGGGGCCCCTGACTTGTACCCTCTCCCGCAGCTGTATCAAGCCGTCTACTAATTGTTTTCTTCCTAGTTGAAGGCATCTCTGAAAGAAAACAAGGTTAATATTAGAGGCAAACACTTACGACTCAACTCTATGCACAATCTAGATTAAGGAAGAAGGTAATAACCCTAGATGTCACATTGCCTCCTGATTATAAATGTGGCGTGCTACACATCCATAATAAAGATTTCACTAGACACGGCTCAGAGAAAATAATTAGGAAAGACTTGCTCTAATTCCAAGTTTTTCACGGCCCAAATTGGAGGGCCACGACTCGCACCCGATCATACTTGCCGAGCACCAACATACATTTTATCTAACCTTCTTTATTATCTTTTTGGGCTGATGAGATCAATATAAATGGTATACATGGATCATGGACAACCAACAATAAAATATGATGGCATGAATCTACATAACATGGGATGACCAGACAATCAAGAAACTATATATATATGGTACGAGCTACCACGCTATCATGAAAAGCTATACAACAAAAACCAGCTGACAAGGCATATCAAACTATATATGAGTTGACACCTGTCTATGAGCCTCTACAGGAACATAAGTGTTGCAACATAGCCGGAACAGGGGCCCCACATACCCATAATGTCTATAACAAATATGCATTACAAGACCAAGGCAAGTCCGGAGAAGGGATCTCGCCAATCACCGCTGAACTTGACAACCTTCTATGGTGGGGGAGCTGCACCTGCCTGTCTATCAGGACCTGCAGCATGACATGCAACATCCGCAAATAAAAGTGCGTCACTAGAAATATGTACTGAGTATGTAAGGCAGGGAACAATAAATAAGAACACTAATGTAAGCATGGATAAAGAATATACAACCTGTAACATCTGAGTACCTCTGAGGGCTACTGACATGAAATGCATGATACATATGTATAAATACATAAGCTATTAAAACATCCACCTCGCGGGGCATCATCACCATCATATCGTACCCTGCCGTAATAGGCTCGGTAAAAATGTACCCAGCTATTTATGGCTCGGTAGATCGTACCCGTCCACGTGGAGCTCGGTAAAACCCAACTGATCAGTGGTTGTACAGTAGGTGTCGTACCTTGCCGTTTTTAGCACGGCTCGCTAGAGTAAGATATATATATATATATATATATATATATATATATAATATATGCTCAACTTATGGAATTACATTCTAAACATTTATGAGTGACGTAAGGTATCCTTTGTACACCTTATTAGGACTAACTCTTCACTATGAACCCTATAAGAATCAGGAAGTACCAACAACATTGATAACATAAGAATAAGAAAAGCAATATTAACATCAATCATTCCATAATAGGGGAAACAATGTAAGTACTGCTAGCTTCTAAGAGTAGAGTATCTTTGGAAGCTTGTTCATTTACATTATGTATAATCAGATTCGTGGAAAAGAAGGAAAAGTATAGCCTCACACACCTTGTATATATTTCCCAAATCTCAAGCTATGTAGTTGTCAAACTCCTTAGTCTACAATACGATAAACGATACTATCGTTGTCATTTAAGCTTCACAACAATTGTGTATCGACCACGACCTATTTTACGATAAGCGGATAGCACCTCCCCTGTATATATGACTTCACACCATCCAAAATAATCACTAAATAGCCCAAATAGCATCAATAATAATCATATTGAGTCTCCAAAAACAGTCCACCAACCGATAACATTACTACCAAGCCTTTAGACTTGTATGTCACAAGTTATAGCTTCAATGTCTTAGCCAAAAATTGGATAATCTTAAATATATATAAAGTAATAGGTTCCTTACCTTTATATAGAAAGAAAGACTCCAGTTTGACCTTAAATTTCCATGAAATATCCCTCCAATGCAGCCACAACAACAAGAAAGCGAAACTAGCGGTCAATTAGTATTTTTCTGCACTAGAATTACTTTAGGAGGCTTGAAATCACCTATGGTAGATATAAAGAACATGAGGGAGTATATATAGAACATAAAACCTCTAGAACCACCTCTGTCATGAGCAGGAACAACACAAAAATGACCAACAACAAGAAGAATACGAGACTTACTAGCGCCACAGAATTCCTAACACTTGATTTGTGTTGTTTGCCCTTTGTTTGGGTCTTCAATCTAGAGAGAACGTTGGAAGGGTGTTCCTAGAGTTCTAAGGCCTGAATATAGTAAAACAAAATGACTAAAAACGGGTTGTAGGTGTCATATATAGGCCCACATGTCTTAACCACCTTTGTGGGCCCCATAGAGAGGTAATTGGCGCAGTCTCACAAAAAACGTGAATATCTCTTTACTCTGAGATTGTATAGAATAGCGGTTTAATACGTTAGAAACTAGACTCATAGATCTTAAATTTGATATTTTTCATAATTCTTAGTAAATTGGGAAAAAATGTTAGTTACATTTGACCTAATGTATTATGAACCGAAGTTGCGACAACTTTTGTCGACATTTGTCTCACTACTCATTTGACTTCAATACTTATAATACGGATATTATATGATTAAAATACCTTAAAACACTACCTCTTGAGTGTACTTAGCCCCTCTAGGTTTATCCGAAAAATGAGGCTGACAACATCTTTGATTTTTTTAACTTCTAGTACCTGTTATCCACATATATACACCTTTGTATCATTTAAGACCAATAGAACTAAATTCTTATATCATAAAGATAATCCTTTCATGGATTTATGTCAACTATCTTATGGCATGAGATAACATACGTGAATATGGGTTGTAACACTCACGGGATGTTTTGGTAGGCTTCTTCTTCAGATTGTTGATATAAAACACATTCGGTGCATTATTTGAGTTGAACCTAAACCGGTCCATAAAGTCGAATGCAATGCTTACCCAGCTTGTCCATTTTTTTTTGAATCCTGGCTGATGTACCAAGATAGTGCATCACCTTTCGAACTCCTCATGAACAACTTGATGTGGATTTTCTCATCCCTTCCAACTCCTACCAGCTTATCACAATACATTCTCAGATTGACCCTGGGATCACCTCTACCGTCGAACATTTCAAACTTGGGAGGTTTGTTCCCCTCAAAAAGTTCAACATCTAGCTGAACACAAATATCTTCATAGTTTAACCCCTCGATTTCTTTGCTACCTTTGGCACCATGGATCCAACTAGTTACTTCTTGTTCTCCGCAACCAGATTTTTTATAAGTGAGTCTTTGTTGTCTAATTCAGTTGCACTTAGGATTGGTTGGGTATAGTGGGGTATAGTTTCCATAAAGATAGGAGTGTTGTGGAGGTTGTCATTTGTGGAATTTCGTGGTTCAGGAATGAGCTGTGGAGTGTCGTTGCATGTATTGTAGGCTTCAGCGGGAGCGGGTTGTATTGGTGGTTGCGGGGTATTTTATGGAGGTACGGGGTTCTGGGCGTTAACATCATGAGCGGATAGAGTGATTGATAGGCTTGCCAAGTTCTTAATTTGGTCTAATTCTTCCCGGAATTGCAGTAATGTTTACTGAAGATGAGCAACAATTCCCTTGGTAATTGGGGTATTCTGAGAGGTCTCCTCAATTTCCTTTCTACCATTGGTGTCTCCCATTTTTCCTTTGTTCTTGGTTTTTATAGGACTTGGAGGAGGAGGTGGTGGAGGGCCCTTGGATCTTGTAGAGTATTCTGATGGTGTCAGAATGAACGAACTAACCTTTGCGTAGGGGAATAATAAAAAATAGAAAAAAAACAAAAGGTAAAAAGTTAGTGCGGATTCTGAGAAAGAGAATATTGCAATATTTAAACACGTTATGCAGGAATATAAGCCGTTTCCTAATTTGGATGTCTTGTTGTGCTCGAGGAAGACCAACTAATACATTTAATTTGGAGAACTTATAATGCTAAATACCTCAATTTATTGATAAAAATAAGACGAGTCCTAAAACGCAATTTGAAATAACAGAAATAATAAAGTCACTAGGGGCCAACGGCCGTATTACATTATGAAAGAAGAAAATAAAAGATCCTAATACATGGTTCAAGAAGGACCTTCCCCAGACACGGCATTCTTACCTCCCTCGTATAGCTGCATCAAATTGGCAGTCATACCACTAGATAGGCTCGGGCCAGATGTCCACCTGCACTTCCCTCAGCACTCTAGCAGTCTTCAATCCTCTTCAGGAACTTTCCTTCAAAAAGCTATACTAGACCTCATTCAAGATACCCTAACCGTTTGTTAGGATGGATTTCAAGAAGTGAAGGCAAATTCCCTAAGTATTTGCGGACAAGGGTCTGATCGCTTGCATGAAGGTCCTCCCACTAGCTTAGCAGCCTTGGGTGAGTGTTGATTACCATACCGAATCTAGGGACTTCGTGCCTCATATTCTTCAAAACAAAGGGTTAGACCCAGACTCGAATATTTTGATGAATAATTAGCATAAAGGAATTTAGTTCTCCAAAGAAATGCACATAACATGGAGTTGTCCATTTGGCTATCAAGGGAAACCCGATGGACTTTCGACTAGGCTATCTTAATGAGTCATTATGCGGACAACATAACTGACTCAGCTAGGTTTGACCATAATTCGTGAACAATTTAAAGGAGTAAGGTTTCTACATTTGAAGTGGTAGACTGGTACCCTTGAGTGGACAACTCAATAGGGAAAGGCGCGGGACCATCGACTACACCGTTAATGGACTGGTTTTATCACAAATATTCTTTTTCCAAATATAGGATTGACAATATTGGAAGAGTGGAACCACTCATTATAAGCGTTGCAATAGGATTTGTTTTTGGCATGAGTTGAGTATGAGGTAGAAGATTTGTCTACAAGAATGAAGCAAATTTTGCATGTATTTTCATGTACACAAAATAAACTATTACAATAAATGCTCGAAATTACAACGATATTGAAATAATAATAAAGCAATGAAGGAAAGAAATTAAAAGAAAGGAAAGACATGAAGAGCCAAGTTATTTTTCATCATGAAATAGTTAAAAGCAAGAATTAAAGGCAATTAATGAAGCAATATGGTCACAAAAAGCATGTAATGGTAAAAATCCTAAGGAAATCCCCAGCAGAGTCGTCATGCTGTTGACGCCCCTTTTCCATTCATGGACGTGTGATCCGAAAGACATTATGGAAGGACAAATCTTATTCTCTTCCGATAATTGGGTTATGGAATTTTTGAGAGTCGCCCCCTAATGATTATAGTGCATTAGAACACTTTAAAGAGATGAAGAATATTGAGAAGAAGGAAAACCAGAGTTTGGGTAAGGCTTAGAGATTATCTCGACGAGAAGGTGTTAGGCACCCCTCAAAATCCACTAGAGTGGTTCCCGGCCATACTATAATTTTGACTTTATGAAGATAGAAGAAAACAAAATAAAATTGCACATAAAGATCACAAAAAAGTTTAAAAAAAAGAAAGGAATTTTAGGAAGGAAGATTATTTAACGAATACGTAACTTAAAGAAAATATTTTGTACGTAAAGAAAGGAGAAAGGGGTCCTAGGTTCATACAAAATATGGATCACATCAATGTAATACCCGGCGCACACTCCTCAAAAGAGGGGTCGCACATGATATTATCGCACCGATCATCATATCCATATTCTACCCTTCCTACCCCGTTAAGGTATTGAACGCGAATAGTCTCGCTTACTTATTACATGCTAATACTCGTCCTAACCTATCAGTCTCGGGGTATTAAGACTTCTAATCATAAAGGGAAAAGAAAGGGATAGAGGCATATATGGGGTTCAAAGAATAAAATTCTAATTTTCGACATACGAAAAACAAGTAACAAATATAAGAATGAACAAAAAAACAGGCAAGGCTCAAGTATACCCCTTAATCGAACAAACATTTAGTTTAGCATGTCTTGGCACATACTGATTTGGTCTTAAAATATAACTTAAATAGGGAACGTACTGGTTTAACACATACGTTTAGATAAAAAGTCTACATTAGGAAACTTTGATCCAATTGTCAGATATAACAGATTTTAAGTGAGTGATTTAGAAACTACTGGTTTTAGAAAATAATCTAACGCAGAAGTGTTATAAAAAGAAATAACAGACTACAGTGAGTTAAAAAAATGAGTCATAAAATAAAGGTTAGCAGACTGTCCGAGTATAAAACACATAGGAATAGTTCTAAAGAATTTCAGAGAAAGAGACAGGACTATCAAAGGAAAAGGGCAAGTTGTGGAACTATTTTAAAAGACGAGTTTAGGAAGACAGAAATTTAGTTGGAAAATGTTTAGGTAGAAAGTTGGAAAAGTAACCATTTCAAAAAAAATGTAGATTTGAATAACTAAAATGTGTTCACGAGGGTTTTATCAAAGGATTAAGGCTTTTGAAAATGATACCATATTAGGACGTTAAAGACTGGTTAATAGATCATTGTTGCTTAAAACTAATCAGACGAAGTTGATGCAAAATCTTATAGGCATGGTATCTACATTACAAATTTTCAAAGCATGTTATTGAACCGATAAAGAGGATGATGATTTGATTAGCCCTATAGTTTTGCTAATGAATATGCAATCCCTATAGACATAACATCTATATGTGAATCTTTCAGGATAAATTGTTTTAAAATCCTATAGGCAGGATCTCTAGTGATTTGCAATATGATAAAAAGTCAAACCTTATAAGTATGGTATCTATATGACTTGAATTGAAAATATTAGATAGACCTATAGGCAGGATTTATAGTAAGATAATTAAATCCCTAGGTCATGATATCTACCCCTTATTTATGAAAGAAAAGTAAAACCCCTCCCGCACGCTTTTACTATATTCCCCGAGTTTTATAAAAATTATTACAAACCAGAAAAGAAGGATATAAAATACATCAAATACCAACAGCTAGATCCAAACCTCCTAATTCAATCTTAACGTCCAACAATATGTGATTAACTAATTCCAAAATCCATATTTCCAAAGTCTTCTCTTTTTCCAAAGTGTTTCAAAGTTCCAAGGAATCTCAAGGATTCCCGGCATTTCTTACACTCAGAATACCTAATTAGAAGTGCAGCATGGAATAGCCAGCCCTCGGTAATCCATGTTTAGAGGGAGCTCAAAGGTCCCAAAGCATGGATTGCAAGAGGGGGCAGAACTTAAAAATATGAATAAGTGTAAAGATATTGGGGAACTATAATAAATGGTGGTCATGCCCAGTGCAGAATGGCACACCCCTGACCATTTGTTTGGTCAAATAAGTTAGGAGCTGACCTTCGAACGTCAGACCTAAGCCTGGATGATGATTAGGACACCACTAATGTCAAGTCAAGGTTCAAACACATAAAGGGAAAAAGGGAGTGGGAATTGTTTGAGCTAGGGGTTCAAAGATACCAGTTCAGAGTCATAGACAACAATGTTAAAGTTTTGCTATGTCTTGAACCATACTCACATACAAAGGGGAAAAGGGAAAAGGAGTTCACATAAGACAAGCACACCAAAGTTGTAGAAACATTGAAAAGAAGAACATAACCGAATTAGGATGTAAACATATAGTGGAAGAGCATTATTTTAACGAAGAATTACATACCAGTTGCAAAATGAAAAATAAATAGAATGGCAGAGCAATCAAAGCAAATAGACACAACATGAGCTGACTTAATTTCTCGGCAAAAACACTTGAAAGGCTCGAAGAAAACTCAAAGTTGTTTTAGAAAGCAGTGAAGAGAAATGTAGGGAAGAAGAGAGTATAATTTTAATTGTGAAAAAAACTAAGTATTCGAGCATGCCTAACATGTGAAACGGTAGCATACTTATATAGTGCAGAAGACAAATTATGAAAAAGGTAAGAGAATAGTTTCGAAATCAATCACAAGTTGTATCCCTGTGGTTAAGGGATTTGATTCAAACGGGCAAAACAATTAAGGAAAGGATTTGATTTAAATTCTTTTCTAAGGAAGTATAATAGGGCAAATACACAAATATTTATTTAAGGAAATAGTTTAGTGGTACACGGTTTGGGCAGAACTAGGAAAGACAATCAATCAACAACCAGTAAAATCAGGATTTGAATCTTAGTACGAATGAATCCAACCAGAAAACGTGAAGAGGAGATTTATTTAAACAAAATCAACAACACTCAATCAAACCTTTTAAAAAGGAACTCGGAATCAATCACAGGCTGGCCAAAAGCCTTTTCAGAGAATAGACTTTGTCATATAAAAAGCATATAGACATGCACAAATAAGAGAACATCTTATAGAAAAGATTCGGTGTTATAACCAAGAGGCCGAGTCCATTACATAGACTTATACTGAATTTGAGAAAGCCAGGATTCTCAAATAGAACCTAATCCAAACACAAGATCAAAACATGCCAAAACCCCAAACCCTAGGGTTTCCAATACGAGTATAATACAGAGAGGAGAAGGCAAGCCATAGAAATAGACTCAGATGTCTCTTTCAGAGCGTCACGAGAAAATACACAGACACAGTAGCAAGTTTGAGACAACAGAGTGAAAAAACATAAAGAACATGTTTTAACGAAAACTCGAAATTTAAGCAAGTTTTAGAAGAAAAAAGAGGTCATATATAACTTAGGGAACAGTAGATGAGCATGCTTAAAGTTCGAACAAAGGTCCAGTAAAGACAAACAAGGATTAGAAGCTTAGTAAAAATACAGTAAAGGAACATATGAAATAGATATGTAAAGAATGTTTATAGAACACAAAAGGGAAGAACATGCATAATATGGCAAAACATAATAACAAAAGAGCAGACGTGTGAGGAAAGAACATAAGAAAATGGCATAGACAGATTCACACAAAGAAAAGAATAATAATAATAATAATAATAATAATAATAATAATAATAATAATAATAATAATAAGTAGAAGAGTCAAAAGTCATTTTAAAATTTTTCGAAAATCCTAAATTGAAACAGACTAACTTTGAAAGGAAAATAGGGGAAAAGCTGTAAAATGTTGAATATAGCACAGAGTCATCACAGATCTAGGTAAATAAAAGAGGAAAAAACCTTGAATTGCTTTAGGGTTTCTCTGAAATCCTAGAAATTAGAAGGCTTAGAAGAAAATCTGGTCTCGAGTCGGAGATGGCCATAGCTAGGCTCCTAGAGCTCGAATACGCTGGAGCAGAGCCGGAGAGGCCATAGGAACACAGATCTGCAGAGGATCTGAACGGACGCCTTCGAGGTTAGACCTCAAAATATTGGACACACATTGCTTAGGAGTGAAGGAAGGTTAGTAAAGATTGTCCATGACTTGAGAAGCCACGGACTCCGGTGACATTGGCTGGAGAAGATGAGGGTGGCGATTAGGGTTTTGATAGGCTAGGGAGCCTGTGAGAGAAGAAAAGCGGTTTGGGGGCGGTTGGCTAAGAGAAATAGGGATTATTGTTGGGGGTAGGTAGAACTAAAAAAGGAAAGAGTGGCTGAGAGCCGTTGATCAAAATAATCAACGATCAAGATTTAAAAATAAAAAATCGGACGGGTTTGGTAACTGGGGTAGGTTCGGGCTTAAGGTCATATATTTGTGCGGAATTCGATCAAAATTGAGGCTAAAATTGAATGGAGGAAGGGCTGTCTTTTAAATAGAAATAGGCTACGTTTTAAATAGCCATTGTCCCTTATTTTAATTTATAAAAATAGCGAAATAGTTTATGAAAATAAATAAAAAGTAGTAAAGAGATTAATAATATATAGTTAACATATTAAAATTATTGGACTCAACTGTATAAGCATAATGACAATTATGTCTTTGAAGAGGCGAGTGTTGCAATTTTATGCAGTTTAGCTTTAAAAATACCAAACAAAATAGAAAAAATATGCAAAATTTATGTTAGCTATATTTTGATGTAAATATGAGAATAAAATATGTCATTCAGCAAAATAAAAAATTTTGGGAATAACAATTGGGTTTTATTGTGTAAAAATACGCAATAAATTGGTTTAAAATCATTAAAAATGCCAAAACCATTTGATGTGCTTATATATGCATATATACACTATTTTGCAAGTATTTTGGGTATAAAATACATAGGAAAAAATTGAGTATCAGCAGAAAGAATTCTGGAAAAGATTGGTAATGCAGTTGGACGCCTACTAAAAATTGATGTTTGTACATCAACCACACTAAGGGGTCGATATGCAAGGCTTTGTGTGACTCTTTCACTAGAAATTCTAGTACAACCTTTCCTATATGTTGGGAACCACAAGTAATACATCCATTATAAAAGAGAAAACTTCCTTTGCAAAAATAGTAGAAGATTTGGCAGTACATTAGGATAAATTATTTATATTCAATAGAATACCAAAGATAATACCTATTCAACCAAAGAAAAACCTACTACAAAGGTGGAAAACCCACAAGAATAGTGGAAAATAATCTCTTTCAACAATGGCATGAAGCAAAGAGCAAGAGGTAATCCACAATCCAGCAACAATCCAGTCAGGAACACCAATGACCTAAGTATCTCAATTGAATTGTTCAATGAATAAACATGTACGTATTTAGATACTCAAATGTTGCAATATAAATCTAAAGATCCCACAAATTCTCTAGAAAAGATGGTGCAAAGAATCTGGATATTATATCTCTCTTGGATAGTAAGCAAATGGTTCTAGATAAATCCACTAATGATAAAAAATACAGTAACTAATATAAGCCATGTAAATCAACACGTGTCCACTCAAAATTAAGACATGGACATGCTTGAAACTAACGTGTCTAGAACTAATAATAGTGAAAATAATGCCACGCAACAAATTACCCTAATTAACAAAAAATTACCCCCCTTACTAATGATAACCCTATAATGCCTATTAACCTACATAGCCTAAAAAATGATACTAATCCTTTTTTAACCAAAAATAATGAACAAAATCTTTCTTTTAGATATGAAAACAATCTCCACAAAAGCATGTCATCCAAATGGCATCCAAAGATGGCAGAAATGCACAAATGCCTTCCACCCTAGAACACAGAATGGATACTATATGCATGGAAGATCAACATATAAAACAAAATATTAAGCACCCAAAAGACATGCAATTTGAATCTCCAATCATTACTATATCCTCCAAGCCCTCTCACATAACTGGTAGCTCCAATCCCATGCCTGCTAGGGAGCGTTTCAGTATACGGCTTTCTATTAAAATGGAAAGACTCCTATCAACTCTAAGAAGAAGACACGTGCTCATTCTCCATATACGACAATATAGATCTCAAACTATGGAAAAACTACCACCCTTCCCTCCCCAACCAAAAAACTCTCACATTGTGTATGTCCAATCTCCACAAACTTAGGACTACTAACCTATCTAGACGATTGAAATGGGTTTAATGGAACATGGAGTCTTATACAATCTTCAAATCAATGGCCAGAAATCGATAGATATACTCCACAAATCAATATCTAACTCAATTGGTAACATAGGTCATGAGGCTTCCAATGAACAATTATCTAATCCAACTTTGGCTAAACAACATCCTCCACCCCTCGGCGCCCTCAATGAACCCGCACTTGGTCCATGAAATGAGAAACCAGTTGAATATGCCATCACGTTTCAATCCAACCACAGAATGCCCTCCTAGACATCTCATTCTTCCCACCGAGGATGCTATTTCAACTTAATCCCATATTTATGCCATAGGAGAATACACAACAAGCCCAGGAACAACTAATTCCTCCAATGTACCAACAAGCACCACCACACCACCAGGTAGTACAGGAGCAAGAACCTGTAGAAGCAGTAATGGAGGAGGAAGAGGAACCTCTCAACCTAGGCTTACAGCAAGTCATAGAGTTCTCAAATCTTGATGGGGTAAAAGTGTATCTATTTACGGAGATGCAAGAGAAGAGGCATGCGCTCAAATACCCACTAGAACTATTCAATTGCTCGATGGATATTAGACCTCCTCAGGATCTAACAGTGGGCAACAGAACCATGATACTGGTTCCACCACTAAGAAGGAATCCTGTCGTTCCGGGAGAAGTGAGGGAGAATAGGGAAATAGCAAACTCAAAGCTTAACATCTCTATGAATCGTCCTACAAATTTCATTATATGGAACATAAGGGGTGGAAACAACGACAATATTAGGAGGAATTTTAGTGGGATGATAGACACTCACAGGCCATACATGGTATTCTTGTTATATACTAGGATGGGAATCCATATTGAAATGCTTGATGATTTTGGATTCACATAGATGATAGAAGTGTCAACCGAAGGGTAGACTAGAGGCATGGTTGTGATGTAGAACCATGAAGTAGTCACTGTCAAAAACTTCGTCCGTAGGAATCCAAAAATCCATGCAACAATAGAGGTACTACCTATTTGTAAAACAAGGCTTTGTTTCTTCAATTTATGCTTGTAGTGATATGCATAATAGAAATTTGATGTAGAAAAACCTAGAGAATACTAGTAATACCTATAAAGGGCCTTGGATGGTAGGAGGATATTTTAATGACATTTTGGTCTCAACTGAAAAATTTGGTGGAAAACCTATAAATGACAATAGAGCTAAGTATCATTGGCCTAATATTAACAATTCCAATTTATTTGATCTTAGTTATAAAGGGTACAAGTATAACGGATACAAGTATACATTGTCAAATCACGGACATAGGAATAAGAGTCTCATAATGAAAAGACTAGATAAAGTACTAAGAAATGAGGACTGAGTAGAACTCTTCCCTAAAAGCTCCATAATACTTCTACCAAAGACTTATTCATATCATAACCCTATCCTAATAGAATTAATTCAAAAAAATAGACTATGTCATAAACAACCCTTTAAGCTTGAGACCTTTTGGTGTAAGCATCCGGAATTTCAAACAATTATAAAAAATAATGGGTATGTATCAGACTATTTTAAAGATAGCAAAAATTTTGCGGATAGCATTAGGCCTTGGAAAGACAAAACATCTGGTGATATAATGGGAAGAAATAGGAAAATACTAGCAAGAATCCAAGGTATCTAGAATTCCACTAATTATGCCTATAGTAATTTCCTTGAAACGATGGAAAATGATTTAAAAAGGGATTATAATGACATTCTTAGGATTGAGGAGGATTATTGGAAAATAAGATTTAGGATAATGCAGCTAAACTAAGGAGAATCCAACACAAAGGTTTTTACATTTCTGCCTCATAATAAAAGAAGAAGAAGAAGAAGAAATAAGACTAACTACTTTAGAGATGATTCTAGAAGTTGGATCAATGAGCACCATTTAATTATGTTACACGATCTTACTTACTTCTCAAATATTTTCACCACTTCTCACTCCTTAGACAGTTAGATTAGTCTTTTGAAAGACCACTGGACACTTTAATTTAGACCTAAATTTTCATGATAGTCCCTTATTAGATATTGAAATTGATAGGGACATTGTTTCTTTTAACTATTCAAATCCCCAGGGCTGGATGGCCTTCACCCTTCTTTTCTAAAAATACTGAAAAGTTATACGCCATTCAATGGTGCAACTATGCCATGATATTTTTAAATCAATAATCTCCAAAGACATTAATAGAACATACCTTTGTCTTATCCCCAAAATTCGTAATGCTAATATTAGGAATTTTAGACCAATTGGTCATTGCTACATTTATTGGTCATTGCTACATTTAGCCAAGCCGAGGTATTAGGCAAGGTGATTCAATTTCACCTTATATCTTCATCCTTTGCTTTGAGATACTATCAAGATATGTAAATCATCAAGTCGATATTAGGAATTGGGATCAAGTAACCATAGGAAGAAGATGTCAAAATTTTTCTCACTAATTTATTGCAGATTACCTTACTTTAATGGTTATGGTTAATAACAAATCATGCCTAACTATTAAGGAAAATTTAGATTATTTTTGTGACTCGTCAAGACAGTGTATTAACACTGCTAAATCCAAAAAAATCTCAAAAAATTGTCCACAACCCTTATTAAGGATGTTACAAATAGACTAGGTACTAAAAAAAGTTATAATTCTATCACCTACCTAGCATTCCATATTTTAAACAAATTCCAAGGTCAATCGACTACCAATTCTAATTTATAAAATGAGATCTAAATTAGTGTCCTGGAAAATAAAATTTATTAATATAGCAGGAAGAGAAACCCTATCCCAATTGTTCCTCAACTCAATACCCAACCATTATATGCAATACACATTAATTCCCAAAAGGTCGTTAATAAAATTTATAAGATTCCAAGAGATTTTATATGGGGTACTACCACTGAAACTAAAAAATCCATCTAGTAAAATGGTCTACTATTTACCAACCAAAATCCAATGGAGGACTTGGTATCCATAATGTAAATACTAAGAACTTACGCACCCTAGCTATCTAGTATGGAGAATTCTTACAAATTCCACAACCTCCCGGGCTAGACTAATCATCACCTCTTATGGAACTGCTATTGTTAATAATAAAAACTCCTTCATTTGGAAAAGAATTCAAAAGGAGTGGGAATTATGCTCAAGGGTATTACATTGTCACCCCAATGTTATACCAATGTGAACATATAGGAGGCCAATTCGCTTCCCAATCTAGGAAATCTTAGAAATATTGTGGAAGGCCTCCTCTCGATTGGAGATTATTCCCTAAAAGTAAAGGTCATCTTTAATGGAACAAAACAGAACTTCAATGTGTTGTCACTTAACATTCCTAAAGACATTAAATAAAACATCTCCAAAGTAAGAATTCTATTAAAGGGATCAACTAGTGATATTCCGATATGGCCACTAAGTACAAAAAATTTTCACAATCAAGTCTTGCTACAATCTAATAGAACCCACTCCGGACAACAGATTAGACTTCAAATGGATTTGGGATTTAAGTTTTCCTAATAAGATTAAATTCTTTTTCTAGCAATGTCTTCACAATTGCATGCCATAAAGAAAATACCTTGAATAAATCGGTTTAATCATTGATCCCGACTGCCCTATATGTAAATGCAAAGAAGAAGAATCTGTAACCCATGTTTTCTTTTATTTAACACCATCAAACCCTTTTGGGATAGTTAGGATTGCACAAATTCTATAAAGCACAAGGTGAACACTGACTTCTTCAATTAACTACCCACTAAAGAACAATCTTATAAATTGTAATTCTTTTTTTCCATTTGCCATCTGGTACATATGGTCAAATAGAAATAACAACAATCAAACAATACAGACAACCTTATAAACGGTGATCAAATTATTCAAAGGGCAACATAATTTCATCTCCTCATTGAAAAAAGCCTTAACCCTCCACCAAAAAACTCCATCAAAGTAAGATGGCACTAACCACCAAGAGGATGGTCTAAATTAAATATAGATTCTAGTTTCAGTAACAACAACCAAAAATGTGGTATGGAAGGTGTATTGAGGAATGCCAATGGAAAATGGGTGGTTGGTTTTGCAAAATCTACCAATTCTAGCATCATTACAAGCATAATTAAAGGCACTCCAAATGGCATACGAATAGGGAATGTTCCCTCTTGAAATATAGACAGACTCCACGGAGATAATTGATTCTATACAACAAGGCAACATATTATATAATGACATCATTAATGAATGTAGGTTGTTTCTTCACCGAAAAAAGAAAGTTACCTTCCAGCACATATTCCGGTAAGGGAATAATGTTGCTCATCAACTGGCAAAGAAGGCAAATGCTCAAACAAAAGGAAAAAGGCAGTTTTTTAACCGCCTTCTTATGTAGAACCTTTGGTGGAAATGAACTAGAAGAACATTATGTTTTTGTAAAATTTATATCTTATGATGCTTGCAATGTACTAGCAAGCTTAGGCAATCAATATGTCCTTAGTGACCCAAAGAATGAAAGTAATGTACTGAACACTAAGTATTTTTTAGTATAAATATTTTCTATTTGCTAAAAAGGAGAGGTTGTCAGGCCTATGAGATATTAGGCATAGGATTCCTCACCTCGAGAAGAATCTTGAGCAAGTTCCTTTTTTTCCTTTTAAAATAATACTCCTTAAACATATAATCATGCTTTCAATGATTTGTTAGTTGTGCTAGAAAGGGGTTTGCTTCAACTATATATTCTTTCTTCCATTGCTTGAACTAAAAGTTTATTAGCCAATTAATATCTTTATAATTTCATACACATTTTACAAAAATTTTAGTAACGATACATGAAGTAAAAACCCAAACCTAGTAAAAAAAAATAACGAATCTAAATTGAAGAAACAAAAGTCTATATACACGTAAAACCAAACCCGTTGAATACCTTAATTTCCAGTAAGGCAAATGGAGCAGAAATATGATACAAAGGAATCAGAATCCAGGCAAAGAGCCATCGGGGTTCGAGCAAAGAACTTTCCCTCAGAGGCATCAGAACCACATCCTCCAAGCCCGGTTCGGGTATAAACACTTCGGAGAACATCATGAAGCATCTGCAAGCGACTAACAAAGGACCATGATGGCTTTGCCCAGTCGGATATCATGACATGAATCTCCGACTGTACTGACAGAAAATTAGTGCTTAGCAAAGTAGAAGATATTTAATTTTCTTAGAATTTTACTTAGGGTAAAACTCCCTTATTATATATAGGGGAAAGCTTATTATTCATGAAATACATTACAACACGTATTCCAAGGCAATTTATCTCTATTTTCTCTGTTATTCAAATTTTTTATTGTTATTCATCAGTTCTTTATAACGGTAAGCTAAGGATCGAAGGCAGGTTCTTCATTGATCCATTAACCGAGCCCGAGATCACTCTTACCAGTGGTTTGGCTATTTCTTATGCCTTATATTTGCTTAATCTAACACTATTAATCATTTATATTTAATTAATCTATATATTCTTAAAACCACATATAAATTCAGTTGTTATTCATTTTTAAGGTAAACAATTGGCGCCCACCGTGGGGATAAGAATAATAGTGTCAATTTGATGCAAACTTTCATAATACACTTTTCTTTATGCTTTTTCTTATAGGTTTTAATTTAAGGTAAATTTAAAGATGTCAAACTCTCAATCCGCTCACTTCAATGTTGTTACTGAGGTTGGCCACATGGTGAGAACAACAATATAATACCTAGTAACAAGGTTCCCCTAACTGACCCCAACGGGGTCCTGGTCACGGACCTAATCGATGCCAACTCCCATAACGACATGGAAGCTAACTTTCCTATAGACCCAGGGAACAACATTCGTGGAGCAGCCAGGTCGGTAGACCGGGGTACGCACGACGATGAAGGTGATGGGGTCAATTTTGGGTTGATCTTCGAAATATTACAAGCTCAAAAAATAGCAATAGCCCAGTTACAGAACCAAAGCTATACCCCAGTAGAGTTGAGCCTGAACCATCCCTAGAGAATATCCATAGAAATTAACGGGCCGGGTAAAGCCGAAGCCGAAGTCGAATTCAACCCCAAAATAAAGATGCTCGAGTAACTAACGAAAAATAAGCAGCAGCAACAGGAAATTAAACAGAAATGGAAAATTTCATATTAAGGTAAACAAATGATTCTAGCCTAGCATGCTGCACAGAATTTAGGTAAGCAGGTTGAACAATTACAGCAGTTAAATCACTTATACGTGCTTTCCTAAGCTAATAACAGGCTTAATAGTACAAGTAATAAAAGCAGGAAAAGAAACATACTGATAAATACTTAAAGAAAACTGGATTTCCAACAATTTTTAGAAGTACACACTCGTCACCTAGCGTACAAGGCATTTCAATTACCAAATATACCAATCCTAAGGGGAAGGTTCCCCACACAAGGTTAGCCAAACCACTTACCTAGAATCGGCCCAAAATCAACCCGAGACCAAGTTCTTGCCACGAGTACTCAACTCCAATTGGCCCAAATCTATTCAATTCAATCTTATAATGTAAATAACACTTCAAGTAATTGATTCTACAATGAAATTCTAAGCTAAAACGCGATATTAGATAAAATTATCAAAATGTCCCTCAGGCCCAAGTATTGGAATCAAGTAAAATTTTTATTTTTAGAACCCTCACACTCTCATGAGTCTAACCATATCAAAATTATCCCAATCGATGTCAAATCCCAAATCAAAACTCAATTTTTTGGCCTAAAAATATTCCCCCCAATTTCCACCAAAATTTTGAAATTAAAGGATGGATTTAAGTGTAGTTTCATGGAGATTAGTCTAAACCAAGCAGGAATCACTTACTCAAATCGCCTAAATGAAAATATCTTCAAAACATTCAATCTCCCGAGTTCCCAAGTCCAAAATATAAATTATGACTCAAACCCTCGATATTGGGTTTTAGAAATCTGCCCAGGTATTCCTTTTTCGCGAACACGATCAACGCCTTGTGTTCGCCAAGAACAAAAATGACTTTGACCAAAATCCTCTTATGCAAATATGAAAAAGACACTCGCAAATATGATGATTCCTCTGATATACCCTTTACGAATGCACTCCCTCTCTTGAGAACGTGATGAACAAACTTAACCTCAGACCTAGCAGACCAGTTACTCTATGCGAACGCGCTGCCCATCTCGCAAATGCAATGCACGAACATCCATCCCTTCGCGAATGCAGAGCCTTCCTCGCGAACGTGAAGGTTAAAATTCCACTAACTTCCACTGACTCTTCACAAATGCGAGGGTCCACTCGTGTACGCGGAGAGTAAAAATCTGCAACTGCTGAACCTACAATTCTGCATCTCCAAACTTCATGAAATTGACCGATTGACCACCTGAAACTCACCGGAGGCCCCCGGACCTCAACTAAAGGAATCAAAATATCCTAAAACCTTTTTTCAAACATGAACCAATCTTCAAAACACTTGCATCAAATCAACCGAAACACATCGTATTCAAGCCTAAATCTCTAAAATCTTATGAATTCCGCTTTTGATCAGAAACCTAATCAAACCACGTGTGAATGACCTGAAATTTTTCGCAGACATCCCGAATGACACGACAAATATTTTGTAACTACAGATTCCATTCCGACCCTCAGTTCAAAATCTCACTATCGAACCGAAAACTTCAAAAATTCAACATTCGGCATTTTAAGCCTAAATTAGCGACATACATCCAAAACACAATCCGAACATGCTCTTATCCCCGTAATCACCCATAAAAGCTAACAGAACATTCGAATTTCCATTTCGAGGTCGTCTTCACATTGTACAAACTACGATCAACTTTCCAACATTTAAGCTCTTATTTTGGGAATAAGTGTCCCAAAAGTATCCGAAACTCAAAACCGAACATCCTGGAAAATCAAATGGAAGAAATAAACTTGGGGAAAAAAGTTAATAGGGGATCGAGCCATTAAATTACTAAGATGACTGGCCAGGTCGTCATATCCTCCTTCACTTAAACATTCACTCATCCTCGAATGAGCATAGAGACATGCCTGAAGTAGTGAATAGATGAGGGTAACGGCTACGCATATCTTGCTTGGTCTTCCAAGTCGACTCCTCGACCGGCTGACCCCGCCACTTAACATTCACTGATGCAATGTTCTTTGACCTCAGCTTTCAAACCTGCCTGTCCAATATTGCCACTGGCTCCTCATCATAGAATAGATCATTGTCCAACTGGAATGAATTAAAATCCAATATGTGCGACGGAGCACCATGATACCCCGGAGCATCGAGACATGGAATATCGGATGAACTACTACCAAGCTCGGAGGTAAGGCAAGCTCATAAGAAACCTCTCTAACATGCCTCGGTATCTCAAAAGGGCCAATAAACCTCGAACTAAACTATCATTTCTTCCCAAATATCATAACACCCTTTATAGGCGAAACCCGAAGCAAAACCCACTCTCCAGCCATATATGAAACGTCACGAACCTTCCGGTCTGCATAGCACTTTTGTCTTGACTAAGCTATACGAAGTCTATCCTAAATTACCTTAACCTTCTCCAAAGCATCCTGAACTAAGTCTATGCCCAATAATCTAGCCTCACCCAGCTCAAACCAACCCATCAGAGATCTACACCGCCTACCATATAGAGCCTCATATGGCACCATCTGAATGATGGTCTGATAATTGTTGTTTTAGGCAAACTCCGCCAACGGCAAGAACTGGTCCCAAAACCCTCTTAACTCATTTACAGACGCATGAAGCATATCCTCAATAATCTGAATAGTGCGCTCAAACTGCTCATCCGTCTGAGGGTGAAATGTTGTACTCAACTCTACCTGAGTGCCCAACTCTTGTTGAACGGCCCTTCAGAACAATGATGTGAACTGACTATCTCTATAAGAAATGATGGAAATTGGAATACCATGTAGATGAACAATCTCTCGGATATAGATCTGCACCAACCGCTCTGAAGAATAAGTAGTACACACAGGAATAAAGTGAGTACACTTGGTCAGCAGATCCACAATCACCCAAACAACATCGAACTTTCTCAAAGTCTGCGGGAGGCCAACTCTAAAGTCCATGGTGATCAGCTCCCTCTTCCACTCCAGAATCTCTATCTTGTGAAGCAACCCACCCGGCCTCTAGTGCTCATACTTCACCTGCTGACAGTAGAGACACCGAGCTACGAATCCAGGTATATCTTTCTTTATCCGCCTCCACCAAGTGTTGCCTTATATCTTGATTCATCTTTGCGGCACCTGAATGGATGGAATTCCGCAAACCATAGGCCTCCTCTAGAATTAACTCCCGTACCCATAAACATTGGGTACACAAATTCGACCCTACATCCTTAATACCACATCATCCCCAATAGTCAGATCTCTCACATCACTGTGCTAAATCTTGTCCTTGAGGACTAGCAAATGGGGGTCATCATATTGTCGCTCCGTGATACGGTCAAATAAGGAAGACTAAGAAACCACGCAAGTGAGAACACGACTAGGCTCTGATAGATCCAATCTCACAAAATGGCTGTCTAAGGCCTGAACATCCATCGACATACGCCTTTCTAATGCTGGTAAATATGCCAAACTATCTGCCCGGCAACTCAAGGCATCAGCCACCACATTAACCTTGCCCGGGTGATACAAAATAGCGATATCATAGTCCTTCAGCAACTCTAACCACCTCCTATGGCGCAAATTTAAATCCTTTTGATTGAACAAGTGCTACAAGTTCCGATGGTTAGTATAATCTCACAAGGCACACCGTATAGATAATGGCGCCAAATCTTCAGGGCATGAACAATGGCAACTAACTCAAAGTCGTGAACAGGGTAATTCTTCTCATATATCTTTAACTGTCTGGACACGTAGGCAATCACCCTACAGTTCTGCATCAACACCGCTCCGTGGCCAACCCTCGAGGCATCATAATAGACCACATAGGACCCCAAACCTGAAGGTAATACCAAAAGTAGGGCTGTAGTCAAAGCTATCTTAAGCTTCTGAAAGCTCGCCTCACACTCATCTATCCACTAAAATGGAGCACCCTTAAGGGTTAACCTGGTCTTAGGGGCTGCAATCGATGAAAGCTCCTCCACAAAGCGACGGTAGTAGCCTTCCAAGCCAAGGAAACTGTGGATCTATGTAGATGAAGATGGTCTAGGCCAACTGTACACGGCCTCTATCTTCTTCGAATCTATCTAAATACTCTCACTTGACACCACGTGGCTAAGAACGCCATTGAATCCAACCAAAACATACATTTTGAGAACTTGGCATATAACTTCTTCTCTCTCAAAGTCTGAAGCACAGTCCTGAGGTGATGCTCATGATCTTCCCGACTCTGGGAATACACCAGAAAATCATTAATAAAGAAAATGATGAACGAGTGAAGAAATGGCCGGAACATACTATGCATCAAATGCATAAAGGTTGCTGGGGCATTGGTCAGCCCAAATGACTTAGAAAGGAACCCGTAATGACTATACCGACTCCTGAAAGCAGTCTTTGGGATATCTGGCTCCCGAATCTTTAAATGATGGTAACCTGAAGTAAATCAATCTTAGAAAACAACCATGTACCTTGAAGCTGGTCAAACAGATCATCAATACGAGGAAAAGGATAGCGGTTCTTAGCTGTAACCTTGTTCAACTGGCGATAATCAATGCACATACGCATAGAACCATCATTTTTTCTTTACAAATAAGACAGGAACACCCCAAGGTGATACACTAAGCTGAATAAACCCCTTATCAACCAATTCCTGTAAATGATCCTTCAAGTCCTTCAACTCCGGATGAGCCATACGATACAGAGGGATAGAAATGGGCTGAGTGTCGGGCAATAGATCAATGCCAAAATCAATATCTCTTTCAGGTGGCATGCCTGGAAGATCAGCTGGAAACATATCGGGAAAATACTATTGGGACTGAATCAACTGAAGGGGTATCAATACTAACATCTCTCTCATAATCAAAATACGCGTCACACACCTTCTCAACCACACATTGAGCCATAAGGAATGAAATAACTGTACTGCGAGTGTGATCTAAAGTACCCATCCACTCAACACGTGGTACACCTGGCATAGCCAGCGATAGGGTTTTGGCGTGACAATCCATAATAGCATAATGGGACGATAACCAGTCCATGCCCAGGATAATATCAAAGTCAACCATGCTGAGTAACAATAAATTGGCTATGGTCTCAAAACCACTATGAGCAACCCAACACGAGTGATAAATGTGGTCCACAACAAGAGAATCTCACATAGGAGTATAAACATAAATAGGGCAACTGAAAGAATCCCGAGGCACAGTCAAACATGGAGAAAAATAAGAAGACACATAAGAGTGAGTGGAGCCTTGATCGAATAGAACTAACACATCTCTGTAAAGAATTAGCATAATACTTGTGATGGTAGAATCAGAGGCAACAGCCTCGGTACGGCAGGAAGGTTCTAGTATCTGGCCTAACCTCCCCCTCTAGGGTGACCTCTACCTCTCCAACCTCCACCTCTAGATGGCTGAGCAGGTGGGGTAGCAACTGGAGCAATAACTGTAGCCTGAAGACTCTGCGGGGCACAATGTGGCTGAGAAGTCTGTGGAGGTGCACCCCTCCCACGTCTGGAGCGATCCCTCACGATATGGCGTGTGTCACCACACTCAAAAAAAGCTCTAGGAGGACGTGGTGGCTCTGACTGGTTAGGGCCAGGTCGGCTAGACTGAGCTATGAAAGCACCCCGTGTAGGAGGCGCGCTAGAAATCGAGGGTGCATAATGAGGCTCCTGAGGCCTAGGATGAGCTAGACCACTACTGGCTGCTGGAAGAGCCGAACGAATAGGGTGACTCATATAACCCTTACCATGACAACCTGCAGTTGGGGTACGGACTCCAGAATAATGGCCCGACTCTCGAGACCTCTTGGACTCCCTCTCCCCTCTCTCCTTAGCATGCATCCCTCAATCCTCCTCGCAATGCTCACCACACGTTAATAAGAAATATCCATCTCCATCTCACAAGACATGCTAGATCTGATATTGGCAATAAGGCCCTCAATAAACCGGCAAACCCTCTCCCGGACAATAGAAACCAATGTTGGGGCATGTCTAGCCAAGCTAGTGTAACGAATAGCATACTCTAAGATAGCCATAGTACCCTAGCAGAAATGCTCAAACTCTATGCGCCATGCGTGTCTGAGGCTATGAGTAACAAACTCTCTCAGGAATAGATAAGAACACTGGATCAATGTCAGTGAAGCAACCTTGTCCGAACTCTCTAACTCATAAGTGTGCTACTACTCATAGGCGGCTCCTCGAAACTTGAAAGTTGTGAAGGAAACCGCGTTCGATCCTTATATACCCATCGTACGGAGAATGCGGTAGCACTCCTCCAGCAACCCCAAGGCATCATCCGATGCTAATTCACTAAAAACCGGAGGATCATATTTCTTGAACCTCTCAAGTCTCCGTTGCTCATCCTCTAAAGTCGTTGCCCTATCCTTGGGTTTAACAAGCACTGAGGCGGTACCGGCGGAATAATCTCTGGGACCTGATAAACATGCACTCGCTGTTTAGGAGTACGGGCAGCAAGAGTCTGTGCTCCTCACCCGGCCTGGGATGTGGCTGCAGCAAGGGAAAGCAATCCTGCCTGAGACAAAATGGTGCATGGTCATTAACTACTCTAGAGTCTCCTGCAGTGCTGGAGTAATAGTAGCAGTAGGCGTGCCATGTTCCTAGACTCCGGCTGGAATTGCGGAAGTACCGTGATGGAAGGTCGCGCAGGTGCCCAGGCTGCACTATGTGCGCGTCCTCGGCCTCCACTCCGGCCCCGACCTCTGATGGCTGCAGTAGGGGGCACGAGTGCCTGATGATCTCGAGTAGCACGTGTCCTCATAATCTGTGAGAGAATAGAAGATAGAAGTTTAGAATTGTGATGTCAAAATATCGCATGACAGTGAAATCAAATGAATTGGAAATTTTCCTAACAGTTACATAGCCTCTCGTAGATAAGTACAGGCATCTCTGTACCGATCAGCGAGACTCTAATATAACGGCTTGTGATCCATGACTCATATGAATCTAGAGCTCTAATACCAACTTGTTATGACCACGATTTGCCCACCGTGAACCATCGTGATAGCACCTAGTCTCTACCACTAGGCAAACCTAAATTACGGAAGAAAACAAAAATTATTTGGAAGTAAAACAATTCAATATAGAAATAAAGTAATAAAAGTGTTTAAATGTGTCGCTCGGCATACACCATGTTTCACTCTCTATACCAATACATAAATCCAAGACGCAGAAACCCACTAATCACAAGCTAAGAAGTACTACAAAGCTCTAACTCCAGAATGTCTAACAAGAAGTGAAAATACAGAAGGCCTAATTGCTAAAAAGCAGAAGTAGAGAGATACTCCTTGGTCTGCGGATGCGGCAGATATACCTCGAATTCGCTAGGGAAATCGCCTCGCCTCAGGTGTGATAGGACAAGGTAGAATTACATGGATCTACACATGAAAAACAAGGGCAGAAAGGGCATGAGTACATCACATCGGTACTCAATAAGTGCCAAGACTAACCTTGGTCGGGTAATGACGATGAAGGTTAGGGCCCTACTGAGGATAAACAAAAATATAAAGTTTAACGGTATAGAACATAACAGTATAAATAAGTATAATAGTGAATATTAAATAGGATATACTGGACAATAATAACTACGTAGAAGCAGAGTAAGCACGGAAGGAAATACAACTCAGCACAAATAGTAGCAAACTGGGGATCTCCCAGGATACCGTCTTGTAGTCCCAAATTCATATATCTGATAGGTCTCCCCGGACACCGTCCTATAGTCCAACTTATTGTGCACGCGGATCTATCGAAATCCCATTTCATAGTCCCAAATATAAATATCCAACACTGGGGAAATCTTCCTAGTGCATTCTTGTAGTTCCATATAACTGTGCAGGGGGATCTACCGAAATCCCACATATGTAGTCCCAAATCAAATAGACAAGGTGGAGCGATTAGAATCCCACATCCGTAGTCCTAGAATAAATACGCAGCAGCAACAGGAAATCATACCGAAATGGAAAATTTCTTATTAAGGTAAACAAGTGATTCTAGCCTACCATGTTGCACAGAATTCAAGTAAGAATGTTGAACAATTAAAGTAGTTAAATCAGTTAGACATGCTTTTCTAAGCTAACAGCACACTTAATAGTACAAGTAATAAAAGAAGAAAAAGAAAAAATTTAATAAATACTTAAAGAAAACAAGATTTCCAACAATTTGAAATAGTGCAAACTCGTCACCTCATGTACAAGGCACTTCAATTACCAGATACACCAACCCTAAGGGGAATATCCTCATCAGAAGGTAAGACAAGCCACTTACCTCGAACTAGCTCAAAATCAACCGGAGACCACATTCTTGCCACGAGTACTTGACTCCAAATCGCCCAAATCTATTTTATTCAATTTCATAATGTAAATAACACTTCAGGTAACTAATTCTACTATTAAATTTAAAGCTAATACGCGAAATTAGGTAAAATGACCAAAACACCCCTCGGGCCCATGTCTTGAAATCAGGTAAATTTTACATTTTCAGAACACTCACACTCTCACGAGTCTAACCATATCAATATTATCCCAATGCGATCAAATCCCTAATCAAAACTTAATTTCTTGGCCTAAGAGATTTGCCCCTAATTTCCACAAAAATATTGAAAGTAAAGGATGGATTTAAGTGTAGATTCATGAAAATTTGTCTACACCGAGTAGGAATCATTTACCCAAATCGCCCATGTGAAAATCTATTCAAATATCACAATCTCTTGAGCTGCCAAGTCCAAAATAAGAATTATGGCTCAAACTCTCGATTTTGGATTTTAAGTCGATCTTAGAGAACACTTAGCACCCTGCAACTAGTAAGACAAATAATCAATATGCGGCAGTGGGTACTTGTTCGTGATGGTAACCTTGTTCAAATGGAGGTGATCAATGCACATCTGCATAGTCTCGTCTTTCTTCTTCACAATAAACACTGGTGCACCCCAAAGGTTACACACTCAGTCTCAAAAACCCCTTTGTTAACAACTCTTCAAGATGCTCCTTTCAACTCCATCCAAGCCATACGGTGTTGTGGGATAGATATAGGCTAGGTGCCTGGAGCCAAATCAATATAGAAATCAATATCAAGACTCGATGGCATGTCTGGAAGGTCAGAATGAAACACATCGACGAACTACGTGAGGGACTACTGGAACTGGATCATTCATCAAAGACTCTATGGTGGTGTCCCGAACATAAGCTAGATAAACCAAACATCCCTTCTCGGCCATATGTTGATCCTTCAGAAAAGAAATAACCCGACTAGATGTACTAACTAAGGAACCCTTGCACTCAAACCTCAACAACTCTAGCATCGTAAAACTAATAGTCTTGGCATAGCAATCTAGAACAGCGTGATATGGGGTTAGCCAGTCCATGACTAGGATGACCTCAAAGTCAGTCATATCAAGCAACAAAGGATCTAGTATGAAAACCATAGAATGTGATCATACATGACCGATAGATATGATCCACAACCATAGAGTCGCCCATAAGGGTGGACACGTGAACAGGAGTACCCAAGGACTCATAAGGAATATCTAGGAAATAAGAAAAAAGAGATGATTACATATGAATAGGTAGACCCTGGATCAAATAGTACTGAAGCATCCCTACTGTAGACAGAAATAATACTTGTGATAACAGCATCTGAGGCAAATGCATATGGTCTGGCCGAAAAAATGTAGAATTTGGCTGGAGCGCCGGCTAGGTGGCCTCTACCTGATTGAACAGTAGTTGTTTGACCTCTCCATGCCTGGCCTCCACCTCCGCAATGAACTTTACCAGTCTACCCTCTAGCTTTGGGTGGCTGGATAGCTAGTGTTGTAACCATGGGATGTTGAACCTGCTGCACTGCCTTGCCCCATACTCTGGGGTAATATCTCCTCATATGATCGAGATATCTGCACTCAAAACAACCCCTCAACAAACTGACTTTATGCCTTGATATCTAACGTAATGACCAGTAGACCCATTAGAAGAAGCCTAAATAGCTGGTGGGCAGTATTAACTCTCTAGTATAGCACTAAAGTAGGAGCTGGAAGAACCCTGTGTACTAGAATACCCACTAGAAAAAAACCCTGGATGGCTCGCACTCGTAATAACTCTCTGGTATGACGCTGAAATAGGGGGCGCGCTGGAGCACCTCGAGGAGGTGTTGGTGTTGAATATGGGGGCATGTTGGGCTGACCCCCCCTAAATTGACCTCTGCCCCTAGTTGGGGCACCTCTAAACTTTCTAGAGAATCTAGCCCATTTATCTTGTTGCATCTGCTCTCTACCTGTCTGATGGTAACCCTTAATCCTCCGAGCAATCTCCACTACTAGTTGATAAAAGTACTCATCTCAACCTCTCGGGCATGTTGTCCCTAATACAAAAATGCAACAGTGCATCAAACCTCCGCACTCTCTCTGCATCAGTAGGAAGTATCATCAGTGCATGGTGGGACAACTAAAAACTATACCTCATAGTCGATCACTAACATCTAACTCTTCCCAAACTAATACCGCACCTCTTCCCTCTTAGAGGGTGGAATATACCAATCAAGAAAAAGTTGTGTGAACTGACCCGAAGTGAAGGGAGGAGAACCTACTGGCCTTCCAAGAACATAAGACTGCCACAATCTACAGGCCCTGCCCTCCACCTGGAAAGTAGTGAAGTCAACCCCATAGGACTCCCATATCCTCATGTTGTGCAGTATTTCCCTATACCTATCAATGAAATCATGGGCATCCTCATGATGCTCACCTCCAAAGATAGGACGGTGTAGCCTAGTCCCTCTGTCCAATAACTTCTATGGATTATTTTCCGCAGCTAGTCCAGGCTCGGGTAGGGCAACTGGATGAGCCCTATTTGCGTGTAGTGTGCGCAGAGTCTGATACATTGCGACAGCATGCCAGGAGCCTGAGCAATAGGTACTGTACTCTTCTTGCCACGCGAGATGTGGCTGGGTTTGATGGAAATAAACCAGCCTGGATCATAGAATCCATGAACCGCAGCATATGCCCCATGACTTCCTGAAAGCCTGGTGCTCTCATGAAGTCCGGTGGGATATGCTGCTGTAGGCACCTCACCCTACTACTCAATAATGGGATCCATCACAGGATCAATCGACGGTGCAATTAGGGCAGTTGTGGGATGCCCTCGTCCCCTACCTCGGGCAGGTGCCCTTCCCTGCTATCTGCCTCGTCCTATAGAAATAGGGGTAGTAGCTCATACCGTGTCTGCAACGTTTGCCGTTCACATCTTACCATCTGTGAGATAATAGAAGAAGGAAATTTAGTATATCGACAACTGCACGATGAAAAAGTAATAAAGATTAGTTTCCTAACACCCTATAATATCTCGAATATAAGTACAAACGTCTCGTGTCGATCCACAAGACTCTATTAGGTTTGCCTATGACTTGTGAGACCTACGTGAACCTAGTGTTATGATACCATATTGTCACGACCCAAATTCTTTAATAGCTTGTGATGCCGCCCAACGCCATTGTTAGGCAAGCCAACCCTAATCAACTAGTATGTTCTCATTTATTTTATTAAATAATCCCAATATCAAGGGTGGGACACATTTTTATCTATTTTTCCGCCTAAAATATATGAACCTCTGGTCCGTATGTTCTATGCCAATCTTCGCTCTAGTAAATCTGATAGGCTTAAAACCCTTGTTCTTGGAAAACGCATTGTTCTTGACAGTAACCTATTTTATTCCCTTTTTCCATGTCACTGTTCTTGCTTCCCTACTATGTTAAACAATGTCTGGCCTGATGATTTTGAAATCTCCTTTGATCAGGCACAATAGATTATTGTAGAAAACTCTTCTGACGGTCTTCCAAATCAATTAGGGCCTACTGATGTTAGCTTTGAAACTAGGGTTCTTGCTCACATTGTTGCAACCACTCTCCTTCCCACAGCTGGTTCCTTCTGTACTCTCTACCAATGGGACACCTCTTTGTCTATTGTCTCATCTCCAAACTCAAAATCAAGTTATCCTCCTGCGTTATCAACTTTATGATTGAGAGTGCTGAAGACCCCACCAGCCTTCCGTATGGTATGGCCATTACTCGACAAACATCCGAAGAGAATCAAGATCAAGATTACTGATATAAAATCTGGAAAATTGCTTGAATATGACCAACAGATCGTTATCGATAACCTCCCAAAATACTGCACTTTTTGTAAACATGAAGGACATGACGAAAAATCGTGTCGTTGGAATACAAAAGAACGTAAAGCAGTTCAGGATAGTGAATCCGAAGACAGCGGCAGTATGGTTAAACCAGGCCGTGATGCCAGGGAAATTTTGAATGAGATTTGTGTCAGTCGACGAATGGAAAACTTTCAACAAATTGAGAAGGTAGATCCCACCAAAAAGAACAGTTCTGTCGAAAATGCTGATGTTGCAGAACCTCTGCCTGGGACATTTCGAGTTGTTACTCGAGTCGAACAGCATCCTAAGCAGTTAAAAGACAAAGAAGTCTCAGTATCAAACTCTACATATGAAAAAGGATCTGTCTCTGGTGTCAAAGTTGCACAGCAGAATCCAGTACTGTTTGGTAATCTGGTTTCTGTATATCCTATAAAACACTTACAGAATGTTCAACCTTCTGGGACAAGTTTAAAGGTTGTACGTGAAAACAAGGATCAAAATGTGGATAATGCAAGCACAATGCAATCCTATTCACATCACATCTCTAATGCACAGGCTGGACATGTAGAAGAACAGCAGCTCAGTTGCAAAGTGCATCAGTTAACAGCTAAAAATAAGGCAACATCTGCAAAAGAGCTTCCAAAGCCAAAGGGGGATCCAAAGCCAAAGGGTGATCCTGCTCAATTTAATCAAATGCGTAACACTATTCCATTACAGACTGGGACAAGCTTGAAGATTGTAGGTGAAAACATGGTATCAAATGTGGTTATTGCAAGCAAAATGCAGGCTTATAAACATCACATTCAGTCTGGACATGTAGATGAACAGCAGATCAGTAGCAATATGCATCAGTTAACTGATTCAATTACTAAGTTTATAGCTACTAAAGATCTTCCAAATTCAAAGGGGAATGCAAAGGTCTCTGCCAGTGTAATAACTACAGATACATCTGGTATGCCAGAAAATGACAACGCAACTTCCAATGAAGAGAAGAAGATCGACCCGCAGCAAATCAACTCTAATGAAGCAGTAACTCATAAAGCTACTAAACAATCTGTCGAGAATGCTCATCACTCTGCAGTTAACAGCTCTTCGAAGTCCAGCAGAAAATCAACTCCAAAAATCAAAATCACTCACTGTGCAGATTTGAGGCCAGCTAGAAGCTGCACTGAACAGAACCTGCTCATGACCAACAATCACTTTTCTCCATTAAATGAAAACAGTGCATTGCCTGGGCAAAGAAATGTTGTTACGAGTCCTGATGATGTAACTGGGTATAATGTCCAGGATAATGTGACTGAAATCCTCCAAACACCAAAGCCTCATATAGTAAAAACACAACACAATGTGGATACTTCTAAAGGTATAGCAGCTATCGATGCTTCTAATGGTGTCTTATCTAACTCAAAGCTGTGGAAACATCAAAGACATTTTTGCGCAAATGTGAAAAGAGAGCAAGAAAATGCGCTTAATCAACGCTTTCTTTTCGAAAATCTACAAGTAGAAAGGGTAATCAAGGATGCAATTCAAACTCCATCTGTTGAATACAATTTAACTGGAAAGTTAAAGACCAAGTGGGAGGCTCCAGATTCCATTCCAAGTAAGCCTCCTTATTGCACATGCATTCATTTCCTAGATACACCACCGAACACTGTGGATGGCCACATTGGAACGAGTAATTCAGGTGCTATCTTGATGAAAAATGTAACATGCTCCGACAAGAAACCAACTTTTAGGCAAATTCCAATGAGAGCGGCCAAACAAAAGCAAGCTGCTACAACAGCTTCATCAAAATCCAACCGGTCAAAAAACAAAAGATGAATTTGAATTCTTCCTCTTTATTGATATCCTCTTTTGTAACCTCATCACAGAGTTGATTATAAACTTTGTGATGATCTTAAAAGGTTAGTCGTGTCAAGCTATTTGTCACGACCATGTCTTTAATGTTTTTAATGTTTATGTTGTATTTTAAATTAATAAAATCTCAACCCTAGGCTTCGCCTAGTGGTTTTATTTAAAAAAGATTATCCCTTTGTTCTTGTGTCCAAATGCTATAACTCTAGAGCCTTCTCTAGCATGGGGTATGTGAGTATCATAGGGGTCGGGGTCAAAAAGGGAGAAAGTGATGCCAAGCCTACTCCTGAGGAAACCAAGCGATCCTCTATCCTTCCACCCTCTCCTATTCCCTTAGACCTTAGAGAAAAACTGCGCTCCTTTGAATCGCAACTTTCAGATATCAAGTCGACTGTGGACGCCATTCACACCATTTCCAAGGAAACAGGGTCTGATTTCTCTAAAATCAGGGAGCATTAAACGAGTACGGGAGAATGCAGTCAAAGCATTCAAGGATGTGCATGACAGGCTTAACGGATTGGGAATTGCCGCCAACGCCATCTTTAACCAAATGAAGGAGGCTATCTGCAACACCCTTACCTATTTCCTACGTCGTTAATGGTTGTAATCTACAGACAATTCTTTGGTTGTTGGGCCATGCCCATGGATGTTTTTCTTTTTTTTTTCTCTGTGGATATTCCTTTTTCTTTAGCTCCCTCTTTGCTGATGTCAAAAAGGGGGAGAAATATATATATATGCCATCTTTTCTCATATGCAAGATATATTTTTTATGTTGACTATGCTATGGCATAGTTTATATACAGGACAAGTTGACTATGCATGGTATATATGTTAAAGCTTACTATGAACAGGACAAGCCGACTATGTTGGACATATATGTTTCAATTGACTTTACAGTTAAACCTCATGCTCTTTGTATCTGTTACATAATACTTGGCAGGTATCTATTCAACTGCACATAATGAGGGCTGAGCAATTCGAATGCGCATAATCCAATTGACCATACATTGAGCAGGAGCAATTTGACTACACATGAACAGGGAAGTCAAATGTTGTTTACTCTCTTGTATATTAATTTTCCTATCATCGAAAGGGGGAGATTGAAAGATCATATTCTAATGACGCAATTAATATACAAGTGCAGACATTCAAAAAAGGGGAAGCAGGAGTATTAGATCAAATGTAGCAAACAAGGAAAGAGCTAAAAGAGAGGTTGTCATTGTGTTCGAACAAGAAAGCAAAATTGATGTAGATGTAGCGAGAAGGAAGGAAATCTTACTTTAAGACAGTTGTCCACGCCAAAAGAAAAGACCAGCTTCTCATCAGCAAATCAGGAAGTCTTCTGTAACTGTGGGGAAATCATATATACCCAAACACAACAAAAAATTCAACGCAAATATCTAATGATAACGGGAAGATATGGGACAAAATGTAGACTAGAGGATTCGCAATCAAAGGCAACTAGAATTCTATCATATTCTAAGCCAAAGGAGAAAATCATGTACGCGGCCATGACTTGGAAACATCAACAATCAAGGAGCAATTAGAGAAAGCAATGTCTAAGTCCTTATTCTTGGAATGAATCAATTCTTTCTAAGGATAAATCTATTGGGTTGTCAAGTCTCTACCATCCATCAAAGTATTTATGCATCCTTGTAAACCTAGCTCTCTTCAATTTAAGGCAAACAAGCATAGTCGTCTACAAAGATTAACTGTGTAACAAGTTAGAGATACAAAGAGGGTTCTCAATTGGTGAGGCATTGTATCAAATGAGTGAAAGAAGAATGTGGGACAAGTATCTTATCTGTACTCAAAAGAAAATCATTGATCTGAAGAGAAATCCCTTGCAACCCAAGGGGACTGGATTAGGATTCACATTGAATCCGAATTCTGCACTTAACTTCTGCAACATTATATTTGAATAACTTCATCTGCAGTATCATTACAATCATTAGACTAATAAAGTTTTAAGTCAACTTATTTACGATTAAGTTTAAATTATTCACAATTCACCCCCTGCCCTCTTGTACTTTCCAGTCAATAAGAGTAAGTCCTCATTTCTAACATCAAATACCTTTACCCTTTTTACCAGACATGTATGTTCCCGCCTCAAGGTCGAAAACTCCTTTTGAGCCTCATCTAACTCGGCCTGAAGTTCATTGATGACCCCCTCGTGCTGCTCGCTGTGAAACTTGTACATATCTTTTTTCTGGGAAAGCTCCTTAACCTCAAGCTCGATCTGGTTGACCTCAGCTAGCTATCGAAAGAATCTATTGTGTTGAATTACCAAGGCCTACAAAAGGGTGAAAAAATATGAGAAATATAAAAACCTAAGTAAAAGTTCAAAGGATCATAATGATGCCTTATTCGATTCAACGCTTGTTGCGCCTCATTGAATAGGCATGGCACCTCCACCTTATTTATCTTTGCTCGATCCTCCTTGGTCACTAGGCATCAAAGGTAGCTCGCTACTCTCAAGGGAGCAGAAAGAACTCCGGCATCCTCCAAGACTGTAATGATTATCGATCTCTTACGATCGGGATCCACACTCGGGGTAGGGAACTGGTTGATTAACTTTAGGCTCTAATTTGGCCCGCCAACATTTTAAGACGGATCCTTCCTCAGCACTTCCAAGTCTCCCAGCCCGAAAAAGTCTTCCAAAATGGACGAATCCATGCCGTCAAAAAAGGAACAAATGGGATCGCTCGCACCATGAACTCTTTTATTAGACCTCTCCTTCCCTGCTCGGGACTCTTCAAGCATGGACTCAATGTAGGATTGCGGCCCTTAAATCTCTTTTATACAGGGTGGAGCGAAGCAGACATCCTGGGTGTTAGATTAGATTTTAATGATGCAATTAAAATACATGTGCAGATATTCAAGGAGGAAAGCGGAATCACTAATGCATGGATAAAAGGCAAGCGAAGCAAGGATTAAATACAAGCTGCCATATCACTAAATCAAGGAAGCAAAATTGAATCAATAAACAAGGAAGGAAATACTCATTAAGAGAATCTGTTGGCACATAAGGAGAAGATCGGTATCACATCGTCAAACCGGGAAGTCTCCCATGATTCTTTGGAAATCAGATACATCTCCAAATCTCATGCAAATCACAAAAGATTCCCTAACAGCTTATTTAAATGATCTACAAGACTGGAAGGCCTCCATCTCCGTCAATCGCATCTGCAAAAAAAAGGAAGGAGATCGTCATCAAAGCAACGATCAGCGCTTTATTCTTGGAAGGAATCAACACCCTCCGAGGATCAAATCCCTTGGGTTGACATGTCTCCCCCATAGTCTTGCTGTATAAATATCAATGTGCCTCTTTCCATAGTAGTCTAGTTAGATTCATTGTGTAACAAGTAAGAAATAGAAAGAGAGTTAGTAACTGGTAAGGCATTGTATCAACGAGTGAAGAACAACTGAGCGACGAATATCACTTCTGTACTCGAGAAGAAAATTATTGTTCTGAAGAGAAATCCCTTGCAACCCAAGGGGACTAGATTAGGATTCACATTGAATCCGAACCGATATAAAAATTCTGGGTGTCTTTACATTTACACATTTACTTTCATCATCTTTATACTTAATCATTCTCGACTGGTGCAGTATACCATTGAGTCAACTAATAACGTTTTAAGTCGACTTATCTGCGATTATTTTAAAATAAGTTACAATTCAACCCCCCCTCCCCCCTCTTGTACTTTCAATTGGTATCATAGCAAGGCTCACATTTTTTCTTTTGCTTAACAACTTATGAGAAAAACATCATGGCCAATCAAGTGATAGTTGGAGCTCTTTTTCAAGAAGGAACTTCTCAAGTAAGATTACCTTACTTCAATGGACAACATTTCTCTCACTTGAAGATTCGCATGGAGATTTCACCAAGGCATACGATATCAAGGTTTGGAGAGTCATCAAGAAAGGGAACTATCCATGCCTGCCAGCACACCTCCACTCACCGACCCCGATGATTTGTATTCATACTCAAAAGAAACAACTGAAGGCAGTTCAAACAAACCATAAGGCAAGAAATCTACTCCACAATGCTATAAGTGGTGAAGAATATGAAAAGATCTCCAGTTGTGATACAGAAAGGGAAATGTGGGACAAACTTGAAGTCACCTATGAAGGTACCAACAAAGTGAAGGAAACCCAAATAAACATGCTAGTTCACGACTATGAACTGTTCACCATCAAATAGGGAGAATCCATTGAAGAAATGTTTGCCGGGTTTAGCAAGATAATCAGTGATTTAAAAGCTTTTGAAAAACCCTATACAAGTGGAGATCAAGTCAGGAAGATTCTCAGAAGTCTACCTACTAAATGGCGTACCAAAGTCGTCACACTGGAATCTCAAGATCTAAATAAACTATCATATGATGAAATACGAGGGGAACTGATTGCTTTCGAAAGAACTCATCTGAAAAAGACGAATCAAGAAGAGAAAAAAAAATGTTGCATTTAATGCTACTACTGAGGAAACAGAAAATGAAGTCGATGATCCTAGAGCTCTACATGAAGAAATTGCTATGCTATCTAGGAATATGGATGGATTGATGAGAAGATATATAAATACAAAGAAATGAAGATTTCCACCAAGAAGGTCTAGATCTCTAGAGGATTCAGCAAGAACAGATCTTTTGGAAGCTCAAGTGACGAAGATGAATCAGACCGTGAGGAAATTTCTAATTTGTTCTTCATGACTATTCTAGAAAATGAGATAAACAAAACTTCAGGGTGCTGGACTGATGAAGATGACTCAGAAGATGAAAAATGGTTCATGGCAAGAGGAGAAACCGGCGAGGTAAGAGCGTATAACTGCGAAAGGTGCAATGAATTATAAGAAATCCTTGACTCCACATTGTCTGAATCTCAGAAAATGATGAATGAGCTTAAAAGGCTCACAAAGGAAGTTAAAGACTGGAAACTCAAGTATGAAGTATGTGAAAATGAAAAACAAGTACTTCAGGAAGAGTTTGAGGAAATGCAAATACAGCTTAGCAGCTTGCGCAAATCCACCAGTCACAGTTCTGTTAAATCAATCCAGTCGGCTTACAAGTCAATTGGGAAAGAACCAATCAGAACTAGATCGACAAGTCGATCAAACCAGTCGACTTACAAGTCAACTGGAATAGAGTCATCAAACCGTAGATCTGCTAACTTTACTTCTCATAGAAGACCAGAAAAGGGATCCAGTCTCAAATGTCATTACTGTAATAAAAGTTGGCACAAATTGTCTAATTGTCACTTTCATAAATCTCACATGTCTGGGTGGGTCTGGAAACCAAAAAATTCCAGATCCAGCAACACTAACTCTCCAGGACCCAAGAAAGCTTGGGTACCTAAAATAAAGTGATTATTCCATTTTGCAGGAACGCCACAGAATAAATCGCAAAGGAAAGTTGTATCCAGACAGTGCGTGTTCCAGTCACATGAGAGGTGACAAAAATCTGTTTAAGGAGGTCACAAAGATTGATGGAGGCAGTGCCAAGTTAGGAGACGACTCAAAAGGCAAAATTGTTGGGACAAGAATTGTACCATTCAACAACAACTGTGACATTAGTGAAGTATACTTAGTAGATGGATTAAACTACAACCTTCTCAGTATAAGCCAACTCTATGACTCAGTATATGAGGTAAAATTCAAGAAAACTGGATGTGTTATTGAAGATAAATCAGGTAAATTAATCCTTCCAGGAAAAAGGTATAGAAATGTTTATATACTAGATGGCTTTGAAAAAATTGATGGTCATATTTGCTTATCATCCATGTCTGGTGATCCCTGGTTATGGCACAGAAGATTAGTGCACGCTAGCATGCATCTAATCAAAAAATTATCTAAGATGACCTAGTCATTGGCCTACCCAAGGTAAATTTTTCTTTAACTCATATCTGTGATACATGTCAAATGGGTAAGAAAACTAGAAACACTTTTAAAAATAAAGATGTTGTTTCTACTTCAAAACCTTTGCAATTACTTACATGGATTTATTTGGACCCATTAGAACTGCTAGCATAGGAGGCAAGAAATATGCTTTTGTTATTGTTGATGATTTTTCACGATTCACTTGGGTGATTTGTCTATCTCATAAAGATGAAGCTTTCCAAAATTTTGAAATATTTTGTAAGAAAATTTAACGAGAGAAGGGCTATCAAATCTCTATAGTTGAAAGTGATCATGGAGGCGAATTTGAATGCAAGGCATTCGAAGACTTTTGCAATAGTCAAGGCTATACTCACAATAACTCTGCTCCTCGATCTCCTCAACAAAACGGAGTAGTTGAAAGGAAGAACAGAACCTTTCAAGACATGGCCAGGACTATGCTCCTGGAACATTCATTGCCAAATCACTTCTGGGCGGAAGAAGTCAGTACCGCCTGCCACATTCTAAATCGCTGTCTTATACGACGTTTCTTAAAAAGACTCCATATGAGCTCTGGAAAGGTAAGCGTCCTAACATCAGCTATTTTAATCCTTTTGGAAGCAAGTGCTTTGTTCATAACAATGGTAAGGATAATCTTGGAAAATTTGATCCAATAAGTGATGAAGGTATTTTTCTGGGTTACTCACTAAATGGCAGATCGTTTAGAGTTTTCAATAAACGCACTTTATGCGTAGAGGAATCTGTTTATGTTGTATTTGATGAAAATAATCCCTTGGTCGAGAAAGGATCTAATACAGGTGATGAAGATCCAGTCCAAGAGGCTCAGGAAAAGAGAAACACTCAGGAGTCAACAATCCCCACAGAAGCGGTAGAGTCGACTGATCAGACAAATGGTGACACTTCAAAGCCATTTCCAAAGTCTACTATAATATCCATTAGACTAAATGAATGAAGCTGAATATCCTCGAAAGTTCATCATTGGAGATCCAAATGAAGTAATGAAGACTAGAGCAACTCTCAAAAAGAAGGCAAACATTGCACTAATCTCCCAGATAGAACCAAAGAAGGTAGAAGAAGCTTTATAATACTCAAGTTGGGTAACTGCTATGGAAGAATAACTAGAGTGGTTGAGTAAAAATCAAGTAAGGAGTTGGTACCTCGACCTAAAAATGCTTCAGTTATAGGCACTAAATGGGTATTCAAGAACAAGCTGAATGAAGAAGGACAAAATGTTAGAAACAAAACCAGACTAGTAGCTCAAGGATACTCACAGCAGGAAGGAGTCGACTATGACGAAATATTTTCTCTAGTTGCTCGACTAGAATCAATACAAATCCTGTTAGCCTATGCCTCATTCAAAGGATTCAGACTGTTTCAAATGGATGTCAAAAGAACATTTCTAAATGGATTCATTGAAGAAGAGGTTTTTGTGAAACAAACTCTGGGGTTTGACGATTCAAAATACCCATATCATTTGTACAAGCTTACTAAGGCCCTATATGGCTTGAAACAAGCTCCACGTGCATGGTATGAAAGGCTAAGTACATTTCTTGTAGAACATGGGCTTACCAGAGGTAAAATTGATACTACATTATTTATCAAAAGGTCATCCAAAGGTAATCTTATCATTCAAATTTATGTTGATGACATTATTTTTGGTAGTGCTAACCTTTTTATGTGCAAGGAATTTGGAAATCTAATGCAAAGAAAATTTGAGATGAGTATGATGGGGGAACTCACTTTCTTCCTTGGACTTCAAATCCATCAATCCGAAGAAGGAACTTTTATTCACCAATCTAAATACACAAAGGAGCTGATACAAAAACATTGCATACGCAATGCAAAGTCTATTGGCACTCCAATGAGTCCAGCTATAAACTTAGATAAAGACGAACAGGGCACTCCAGTTGATGAACCAAATACAGAGGAATGATTGGGTCTCTCCTATATCTGACTGCAAGTCCACCGGATATTATGTTTAGCGTGTGCAAATGTTCCAAGCTCCAGCCGGCTCCTAAAGAGTTGCACTAACTGCGTAAAAAGAATTATTCGGTATCTTATTGGGACAATGTTTTATGGCTTATGGTATCCTCGATCTAACTCTTTTAATTTGGAAGATTATTCATATGCAAATTTAGCAGGTGACAAAGAAGATAGGAAAATCACTAGTGGCACGTGTCAACTACTAGGAAAATCTCTACTTTCCTGGAATAGTAAAAAGCAATCTTCAGTCGCATTATCGACTACCGAAGCTAAATATATTGTTGTTGGACAATGTTGTGTACAATTGCTTTGGATGTCACATCAATTGGCTGACTATGATCTCTTTTTCAAACCCGTACCAACTTTTTGTGATAATTCTAGTGCTATTTGTCTTTCAAAAAATCCTATGCATCATTCTAGAGCTAAGCATATAGATATTATGCACCATTTTATTAGAGACCATGTTCATAAGGGTGATATAGAGTTAACTTTTGTTGGCACGTCTTCTCAACTAGCTGATATTTTCACCAAACCTTTATTGGGGGAAAGATTTTGAGCTCTAAGGAAATTACTTGGTATTATCTCCCGCACTAATAACTCTTAGGGTCAGAGTTGCATTTTTCAAAAACCTTGTTATTATTGTCTTTATGCTCAGATTATATAATACGCCATCATCCTTTCCCTCTATTTCCTTTCTAATATCCCATCAGTTGCTGAGAAGATGGAAGTCCAATCAATGCAACGGTCTATCTGACACCTTTCCTTTTCCACTCAACCGTCAAATCCGTTCCCTTTACATAGTTCCGGCCATCCTTTTCCTTCTCACCCTTTTCACCAAACCCTTCCTTTATCTGTTCCGAAACCCTCTTTTCCTCCATGGACAAGACCTCCAAAAATCCCTCCGCCTCCACAAGAAAGAGCACTCGTTCCAAAACCAAACCCACCTCCTCTCAAGGTGCATATTCTGAGCAATCGCTACTTCTCGGTGAAAAGGCCGCTAATAAACGACCTATTCATGAAGCCCATCTCTCCACTCCCAAGAAAACCAAGTTCGATTTTTCTGCCTCTCGAATCTTACCTAAATTTTTGGGACACCCCAAATAGGGATTTCTTTCTGTCACTCAAGGACAAGCCCGTTGCCCATGGTTGTGTGGTGGATCTCGATGGTATGGACTCCCTCAACTGCAAGGTAAAAGATTTTTTTTTATCATAGGTGGGAAAAATTTCTCTTTGTTTCTCCGCCTTGAAGTTTTTGAACCTCTTGTCCGTATGTTCTATGCAAATCATCGCTCTAGCAAATCTGACAGGCTCGAAACCCTTGTTCTTGGAAAAAACATTGTACTTGACTGTAACCTATTTGATTCGCTTTTTCTCTGCCGCTGCTCCGGCTTTCCAACAATTTTTAAGAATGTTGGCCTAAAGATTATGAAATCTCCTTTGATCAAGCTAAACAAATCATTGCAGAAAACCCTTCTGAAAATCTTCCCCATCAATTAGGACCAAGTGATGTTAGCTTCGAAACTCGAGTCCTTGCTCACATTGTTGCAACTACTCTTCTTCCCAGAACTGGCTCATTCTCAACTATCTCCCAAAGGGACACCTTCTTCGTCTACTGTCTTATTTCCAAAATCAAAATCAAGTTGTCCTCCTGGGTCATCAATTTTTTGATTGAAAGCGCAGAAGATCCCACCAGCCTTCCTTATGGGATGGCCATCACCCACATTCTGGAAGCTCACCAAATTTCACTTTCAGACTACCCTTTTATTCCTGTGTCAAAATGCTACAACTCCAAGGCCTTCGCTAGCATGGGATATGTGTCTATTAAAGGGGTCTGGGTCAAAAGAGAGAATGTGAGGCCAAAACCACTCCTGAGGAAATCAAGCCAACTCTTGCCTCTCTATCCGCGCCTATTCCCTCAGATCTCAGTGATAGGCTGCGCTCTGTTGAGTCTCATCTCTCTGACATCAAGTCGAATGTGCATGCTATTCATGTTATTTCCAAGGAAACAGGGTCTGATGTCTCCAAAATCAGGGTGGCTGTGCAAAGGGTAAGAGAGAATGCCATCAAAGCATTTAAAGAGGTGCATGAAAGACTCGTAGGAATGCATGTTGCTACCGACACCATCTTTGATCAGATGAAGGAGGCTATTTGCAATACTCTGACTATTTTCTGCGTCGTGGTTGATTGCGGCTTTATGACAATTTTTTTTGTTTGTTTGTTTCTAACTTTTTGCTGATGTTCCCTCTTTTGCTGATGTCAAAAAGGGGGAGAAATATATAATATGCTATCTTCTACAGTATATATATAAGTGTGCTGGGCGTATATGCTTCGTATGTTTTTCTATATATGCACAGGTCAAGTCGACTAAGTATTATATGACTATGCAATGGATAGTAGAAACTGAAAAGGCAAGTCAACTAGCGTATGCACCTATTTGCCAGATAACTATTCGATACTTCTTTACAAGTACCAGTCCACTGCACCTAATGAGGGGGAGAACATATCGACTGAACATACATAGGGGGAGATCACGTCCAGCTGACTATACATTGAAGGGGAGAAATCCTGCTACTCAACTGAATATAAACAGGGAAGTCAACTGTTGTTTATTCCAGTATATTAAATTTGCCATCATCAAAAAGGGGGAGATTGTTAGATTAGATTTCAATGATGCAATTAATATACATGTGCAGATATTCAAGGAGAAAAGTGGAATCACTGAAGCATGGATAAAAGGCAAGTTAAGCCAGGATAAAAGACAAGCTTCCATCTCATTAAATCAATGAAGCATGACTGAAGAATTGAACATGGAAGGAAATATTCATTAAGGGAAGCCGTTGGCACACAAGGAGAAGAGCAGCATCACATCGTCAAATTAGGAAGTCTCACATGATTTTTGGGAAATCAAATACATCTCCAGATCTCATGAAAATCACTGAAGATTCCCTAACGGCTGATTTGAATGAGAAACAAGACTAGAAGGCCGCCATCTCCGTCAATCGCATCTCCAGAAAAAAGGAAAGAGATCTTCATCAAAGCAACGATCAGCGCTTTATTCTTGGAAGGAATCAACACCCTCCAAGGATGAAATCCCTTGGGTTGACAATTCTCCGCCATAGTCTTGCTATATAAATATCATTGTGCCTTGTACCATCCATATACTTTGAACACACAAAAACAGCCCTCTTAATATTACTGCAAACAAGCATAGTAGTCTAGTTAGATTCATTTTGTAACAAGTAAGAAATAGAAAGAGAGTTAGTGACTGGTGAGGCATTGTATCAACGAGTCAAGAACAACTTAGCAATGAATATCACTTCTGTACTCGAGAAGAAAATTACTGTTCTGAAGAGAAATGCCTTGTAACCCAATGGGACTGGATTAGGATTCACATTGAATCCGAATCAGTATAAAAATTTTGGGTGTCTTTACATTTACGCATTTACTTTCAGCATCTCTATACTTAATCATTCTCGACTGGTGCAGTATACCATTGAGTCAACAAATAACGCTTTAAGTCGACTTATCTGCGACTAATTTTAAAATAGTTACAATTCACCCCCCCCCCCTCTTGTACTTTCACTGAGGGCCTAGGCTCTCATCTCCACATTGATATCTCGAGCCTAGGGAAGATCAGCCTCTAGCATCTCCCCCTCAGTTGCTGCCTGCTCTTTAGGAGAGATCGGCCTATGGGCCAAAAAAATATTACTTTCTTTGGGCTCCTCCCTGAGCCGAAGAAGTAAACCTGAGCCTAGTGCTCGGGTACAAGAGCCTCTTTTTGGCATACGAGCCAATCGTGTTTTTGGCTTTGCTGCAGAGCTCGGGTAGCCCGAATCCTTCCTTTTCTTCTTCTTTTTATCCCCTGGTACATTCCCGAGCTGCCCTAATGTGGAGGTATCAACACACAAAGACGCATCCTCTTCTTCTTCTAAAGGCCTAAGTTCAGTGGTCTTAAGTAAACCTGCAAACAAAATATAGGAAATGAGAATACTATGATGCAAATAAGGGAGTCCAATGTTACCTATTTGGTAGAGAGACATTACCATGAGAACTAGCCTCTAATCAGCTCTTTGAGATTCTGTATCATATGCGCTCCAATTACAACATCTGAGTACATATACCCTCGATCCATTCCTTTAGTCGGGTAACTGCATTCGTAACCTGGGTGACAGCTGCACGATCACAACCATAAATGAGAAGAGAGAAATTTAAGAAAAAGAATCTTGGAATTTAAAGAGTGATTTAACTTACGAGATGCATTCCACTCCTCGGGGAATGGAATGTATTCCCCGAGGATCAAATCATCGGTCTTCAGTCGGACAAAGCATCTTTTCTAGCCCCGGTCTCGATCCTTATTGAGGCTCGAGAAGGGGGCTATGCTGGCCTAGTGAGTAAACTTGATCACCCCTCCTCTGAACATTAGAGGATTGTATAATAAAAATAAGGTGGTCGATCATAAGGTAACGAGGTTTAATCTTGTTCACGAAGTAGCGGAGAAGGGTTACGATCCTCCACAATCATGAATGGATTTTCCCGAGGCACGCCTCATACCTTTTGCAAAAATTCAGAACAACCAGGTCCACTAGGATCATTATGATGGGGTAATTGTAGACACTTAACTATCCCTCCACGTGGGTAGCAACGACGTCATAGGTCCTGGGGAATACTACGTCCTTGTCCTCCCAATTGCAGTCCTTTCGAACTATGGGAAGAACATCTTTAATCATAGGACATATATACCTCCAGACTCCTTCACCTAGGTCCTATTTTCGCAAAGGCTTCTAGACTTTAACGTCATCTGCAGTTGGGCAATCCCCAAGAATCAACATTATCACGGGAGGCTCCGGGGCTCGTTCATTAACAACCACCATGGGGAAGTCATTTCGAGGATGACCACTCAAGGGGTAACTGCATTAGTGTCGGCGGCTAGTTGATAAGATAAAGAGGCAACTTGCTGGGGGATATTTTTCGATGTTTGGCCATTGTAATTTGGGGGAGTGTTTGAAAATTTGATGAAAGAATTTAGAGTTTTGGAAAACAGGTTTTGATAATGAACATTTAAAGAAAATATGGATAATAACTTGGAAATTACTGAGAAATATTGAAGAACTAGGATAAAGATATGAAATTTGAAAATTTTAAATAATATCTTGAAAAAACTCGATTGTAGAAGCTTGGTCAAAAGGTCAAAAATGAACGAATGATGGAAGCTTTTACATATATTTTGTGTTGCTTCTCCTTTAGAGGTGACCTATCGGTGGCTGACATGTGTTTGAAGTCAGAACGACAATGATTGACGGGATGCTCCAACTTATTTGTCATTTCTATTATGGTGTATTGAAGAAGGAATCAAAAAGCATTTGTCTTTTTTCATCATTTCGGTAAACCTACTCTCTAAGAAACAAGGAGACTATTTGTATACATGTAAAATCGAGCTCGTTGAATACCTATGTTTCCTGGTAAGGCAAACGTAGCAGGGATATGATCGAAAGGAATCGGAATCCGAGCGAGGAGCCCCTTGTATCGGAGTTCAAACGAAGCACCTTCCCTCGGAAGCATCGGAACCATGTCCGCTGGGTCCGGTTTGAGTCTCAAGACATCGGAGAACATCATCAAATGGCTGCAAACGACTAACGAAGGGTCGTGATGACCTTACCCAACCGGATATCATGGTGTGAATCTTGGCATGTACCGGCGTAAAATTGATGATTAGCCAAACGAAAGATTTTTACCTGTTTTAGAATTGTACTTAGTGTAAAACTCCCTTGATATATGAAGGGGGAAGCTTATTACTCATAAAATACATTATAACATGCATAGCAATGCAATTTATCTCTACTCTCTCTGCTATTCTAATTCCTTATTTTGTTCATCAATTCTTCATAAGGGTAAGCTCGGGATCGAAGGTAGATTCTTTATTGAGCCATTAATCAAGCACAAGATCATTCTTATCACTGATTTGGCTATTTATTGTGTCTTTCATTTGTTTAATTTAATACCATTAATCATTTCTATTGAATTAATCAGTATATCCTCAAAATAACGTATAATTCAATTGTTGTCCATTTTTAGGGTAAACAAAGTCAATTCACCAAACTTATAGCTACTCTAGGACATTGTTGTAGAATCTTTTTCCCGCATTCAAATGAGTCCAATCAGTAAAGTGGTGAGCAATCAATCCCAAATTGCATTTACGACCGGAAGTTTCAAGAAACTTAGCAACTAACATATGCATCCATAGTGGGTTTTATTTCAATAAAAGATAAGATTGATGTAAGAAATCAGTGGGCGAGGGGATTTTTAGGATGGTCTAAGCCAAGCTGGACAAAATTTTGAAAATTAATTAGGATTTGGGTGGAATAATGTTATTGATTCATGTATGTATTTTTTTCAGATTTTTTTAATCTCGAACATATAGGAAGGCAAATTAATGTTGTCCATTTTCAAATTTATCTCGAACAAATACGCATTGTTTACCACCTAGCTATTGCGTAAAGAGTAATTCTCACAGCTACGTACATTGGTCACAAGTAGTTTTTTGATTTGTGTTCTTTGAGGTTGGGAAATTTAGAGGACATGGGGTATATGGGCCTATATTCTGCAGATTTTCAATTAAGTTTTGACGGGAGAGGAATTTTACGCTGTAGAGCAGTTAGTAAGCAAATTATTATAAAAATAATATTATTCTTGTTTTATTACATTTAAAGCAAATTCATTTACATATGTAGCATATCAAAATATTAATGTGGAGTGAAGTATAAACCGTTATGTTGTGACATCTTAGGTGGACATTAACACATCAGCAAATTTGAGACGTGAAGGCTATTGACACTGAGGTAGAGCACGTACTTAATGGGTTCAACTGAATAAGTATTTATAGAAAGAATTATAAGAAAATATATATGATTTCATACTATAACAAAAAATGACCCATTTTTTCAAATTTTACTTGACCTAACCCATAGTATATATATTTTTAAAATACTAGCTTTTGCAAATTCAAAATCTATGTTCTTATAATTGTTGCTTTTAAAATTTTATGGAGTTAAATCTGTGTTCTCACAACTATTATTTTCACTCTCTCTTCTTCTCACATCTTTTACATATTCTTCAAGGGCTGCTTCTATGTCACATGGTTGCAACGTAAAAAAATTGAAAAGTAGAGGTCCCCACTGAAGGCTATTCAATGCTTTGTTTTCGAAAATAGAATTTTCTGAGTTTGTTAGTTGTTTGGATTGGGTGTTTTTTCAATTGATTGAAAATATCAAAAGTAGTTCAAAACTTAAATTTGAAGTGATTTGGAGCAGATTTGAGCAAGAATTGAGTTAAATTTTAGAAAAGCCGCAAGGAAGAAGAGGAACTTAGTTTTTTGTATAATTATGTATAATCTTGTGTAATAGTATATATCAGTATATAAACAAATCTTATATACTATTATACACTTTTATACACATTTATACAAGCGTCAGTAGACGAACTTCTTCCACGATTTTCAGTTGCAATGTTCAAATCCTGTCCAAATCTACATTAAATGACTTATAATTTTATATACAACCTCCTTATACTATTTCTAACAGGTCTAAATAACACCCACTCTAAATTTCTCACAAAATCAAACTCGAAATTTAAACTCACATAATTAAGTTTGATAAAAATATAATTTTCACCACACAGAATTTTATTTGTTGAACTAATATTTGAGTCACAATTACTGATTCGAAAATTTACATAAAAACTTGAGCAATCTTTTTTTAAAAATTAAATAGTTATTTTGAAAACTTATTTCAAGTTGGATGTTGAATCTTAACCTATTATATTTGGACTAGTTGGTTGTAAATTAAAATGTGAGCTATAAAATTAAAAATAGGAAGCCCAGTTGTTCTTATATAAAAAAATTTCTATTTTATACTATACGAAAGTTAATTATTACGAATATAAAAAATCACGTAAATTCTAGGAAATATTAAAATTTAAATCTATAGAATTAGAAGTGTAATTTATTTACAATTGAAACTAGTCAAATTTAAATGATGAATTTGATGCATAATGTTATCTTCCATCTTCTCTTCTCATTCTCCTTCACATAATTTCACGAAAAGGATGCACAACATCCCACGTGAACTTATTTTCCTCTCCAACAGAAGACTATCACAAGTAACTGAGTCACCACCCATACTTTCGAACTTCTTTTGTCTGGTTTTATTTGTTTATATAGTTTTTGTGTTATATCACATCAATAAGAGGTTTAGTATATTAGATGGGAATAATATAAGAAGGTTAATGAAAAGGAACATGCCGATTAAGGAAATAGTTAAACAACCTAGGTGTGTTGCAAATTCGGAAAATGAGATTGAGGGTGCGTATGGTATAAAGGAAAATATCTTTTGGAAAAAGTTTTTCAATTTTTTTATGTTTTGTTGGCTTAAATATTTTAAAAAATATTTTTGGTTATGAATTTATTTTTCTTTAATTAGAGAAAAATATTTTCCATAACAATAAAGAGAAAATATTTTTCAAAACTTCTTCTCAACCTTCACCACCCTATTCCCCATCCACACCAACCCACTCCTACCCGAACCTCAACCGTACCCTCACCTACCCACCCTGCCCCCTCAACCCCCAACCTCACCCTAAATAAAAATATTACTAATAGTACTTTCTTTTTATGTTATAGATATTTTTTTTATTTCAACAAATGTTTTTTTTTCATGAAATAAATTTATTTTCTTTTCATTTTAACCAAAAATTTACTTTTCCACGCTGTAGAAAAAGTATTTTCTTTCATTTTAAAAAGTATTTTCTTTTTATGATGTAAAAACAATATTCTTTTTCAATTCAACAAAATGGGTATTTTCTTTTCATGATGTAGTAAAAAGTATTTTCTTTTATTTCAATAAAATGAGTACTTTATTTTCATGTTGTCGAAAGAGTATTTTTTTTAGTTATGGAGCAAAAATTTTAACGCTATTTTTGCATAAAAAAGTAAAGCAACACTTTAGTTCCTTGGGTTTATGTGAATTTTTAGAAGAATAATCTAAAGATATTGGGTATTTGGGAAGGAGGGGGGAGGAGGACCAAGAAAATATGGGGATTGGGGGAAGGGGGCGAAGAGAGTAGCATAATAATATATTTTCTACTCACTAACCAAATATTAGAAAATATTTTTCAGAAAATATTTGTCACTCACCAGCCAAACAAAGAAAATTATTAATGTGATGCCCCACACATTTGGATTAGGTATGAATGAGTTAAAGGAGTAGAAAGATTATATTTTGGACATATGAAGTCCTACCATGATGATTATGGCTGAAAACATTTATTTCAAAATCATGATGGAAAGGGAGGGTCATAAGATTCTACAAAATCGACTAAGTTTGCCGATGGTCCGTCTTCTAACAGAGTTTAGTGAAAACATATAAAGTATTCGGGAAAACTCAAATCATAAAAGTTATAGGCCATAGAAATAGCTTTATCAATATAAATTGTGGAGCCCAAATGGAGCTCTGTACAAAAAGTTATGCATGTTTTACAAAACGGTACGTAACCATCATGTTCGGCAGCGTTTCACGCGACCGCAGTCGTGCGTAGTGCTCCAGCTAATTACCATGGTCACGACCACGGTCAAGCCTATTGGGACATGGTGGCAGTCTTGGGAAGTCATTTATTAAGCCCTATTTCGTCGCCTACAGCTCCAAAACATAAAAACTTTCCCTAGAAAGGAAAACTCTCAAAAACCTCACTCTTTAAGGGTCCCTCCATCACCCAAGGTAACTTCTAATGTTGATTTTAAGTTAATTTAAATTTTTCAACATCTTATTAACATGAATAAACACTCCATGTCATTAGACATTCGATGGGAATACCATTGTTGAGAGTAAAAACCCTAGAACTCGAATTCAAGAAGATTGAACGTCAAAAAGGTAATATCTTCACCCTCTAATTGTTTCTATCATTGAATTAATGATAAAACTCTAGTTCATGAGATATGAGTTGATGAGTTTGATAGAAAATTTTAGCCTCAAAAATCGCCTCAAAAATAAAGTTTAGCCTGGTTCCTTGAATAGTTGTAGAACTTCTATTATCTAGCTTCATAACTCGCTCATGACTTTCATTCGAAATGTTGTCAGCTCAGTGCGTATTCAATATAGACTTGGTTTTGATGCCTCCGAGACTTAGTATAGATTACTTAGTATGCCATAAATAGTTGAAGTTTCAGTGTTCATAATCAGTTGAAGAATACATGTCTCGGTCTAGTCCTATTCAGTATTCCAGTATTATGTAACTCAATGTGATTCGGTATTTCACTATCATGTATTGTAGTGTGATTCTCAGTTTCTGACTTTAAATCCTTGAATGTTGAACACATGTATTTGGGCTTGAGGCCGTAGTTTATGCCCTATGCATGTTTGCGCCTGAGGCTATAGTTTATGCTTTATGCATGTTTGGGCCTGAGGTCGTAGTTTTATCTTTATGCATTTTTGGGACCGAGGCCGTAGTTATGTATACGTATACTTGGGCATGAGGCCATAGCTTGTGCATATATATATTGGGCCCGAGGCCGTAGCTTATTCATATAAACAGGTTGTTCATCATTCAGAAGAATGAGTGTTCGTAACCTTACTTCATTTGTTTAGTTCAGTTATCAGTTATCATTTTAGTTATTAATTATCAGCTATAAATTATCATTTCAGTTTCAGTTTTAATATTTATTATTTCAGTTATCAATTATCTATTCTCAATTATCATCTCAGTATTAGTTTCAGCGGTTATAGTTCTTTTTTCAGTTGCTTTACATACCAATTTAATTCAAATGTACTAGCGTCCCCTTTTCCCGGGGCCTGCATCTCACAATGTAGGTAATGATATAAGGTTGATGATTCAGAGCATTAGGAATCTTGTATCACATGTTTAGTGATCCCTGATTTTTTCGGGGCATTATCATTACTTTACATTCTTTCAGTATTTACAGATAGTTAATGTTTTCAGTACTTTAATAGAGACTTCATATGCTAGAATACAGTTAGACAGAGTCTCAAATTTTTCATGTTAAGCTATATTTGCTACAAATACGTTTCAGGAATTGTATTAGTATTTCCGTACTTTGATTTATATCACTCAGACTTTCAGTATATCAGTATGTTTTAGTTTATCTTCCGCATTCAGTATGTTATGATTTCACATGATGAATTAGCCAGCAAGTTGGTTCGCTCGGTCGGATGTAGTGGGGTACCGAGCGCAGTGTTAAATCCAGGCCCAAGTTCGGGGCGTGACAATTTAGGAAAACATTTTCCTTCGTACCAAACACCTACAACTTAACCAACCAGTTTTAATAAAAATATGTGTTTGATTAATAAACCTAGTGAAATTTTTTCTTCGAATTTTCTTTCCAATTTTTATTTTTGGAAAAACTAGAACTACAAAATTATGTTTCAATTTCTTTAAAAGTTAAAAACAAAAAAAATTATCTAATCTTGTAAGAGGGAATTGTCCCCATAGTAATCTGGGCACGTGGGCCCGAGCGAAATTTTGTCAACATTTTGAGTGGAGTGGGGATTTTATATAGATTAAATTTTATAAGTATAAGTGTGTATAATAATTGTTTTTCCCATTACTTGGCTATTTTAAGAGCATTGGGGCATCGGTTTGGGTCGTCGGAAAGGGTTTGGAAGCCGGTTATTGGACTTCAAAGTGAGGTAAGTCTCTATTCTAACCTTGTAAGAGGAAATTGTCCCCATACGTGAACTAATTGGTTATGTGCTCCTATTTATGGGGGCTATGTGCGCATGAGGTGATGAGAGTCCGTGCGTAGCTACTATTACGTTTAAGTTTGGGTAGTCTAAGACCCAAAAGTATGGTATAGGTGAATTATTTGTAATTTTATTGACAACTCAATCAATAAAAGAATTAATAAATCAATAAATGGTATACCTAGATCATATCAAATTAATAAAGAATTTCTAAAAGGGGTTAAACCTCATTTTTTAAATTGTTAATAGAGAATTGACTTTTACTTGGATAATATATTTCTTGAAGAATCTTAATTGACTGTTTGAATATATGTATCTATGAGTACCTGCGTCGCACGTATGATTTGCGAGCGGGGTAACTCTATTATTTATATTTGACAGCATCGCACGTATGATTCGTGAGGGTAATAGATGCATCTATGGTTCGCACCATTCGACCCTCTGGCAGTGCGCAGTTTAAATATTTATTAGATCGGGTCATACGACCTCGACATGATTTGCGCATGCTTGTATTACTTGCTTGAGATTTACAAATTGATATTACCTCCCCAGTTTGAGATAAATTGATAAATAATGAATAATGAATTTGGAGACTTCTAAATATAAAAAGGAATGTTTACTTGTTTCTTGACTTACTTGAGATTACTTCCATTTTAAATCAATACATGATTATTCATATTATTAATATATTTTTATTGGACCATGTCTAATTTGACCTCTCGTCTCTACTTCTTCAAGGTTAGACAGGATACTTACTGGGTACATATTATTTTTGTATTCATACTATACTTGTTGTGCATTTTTATTGCATAGGCACATGTATGTATACTAGCCTAGTTGTGTGCAGCGGCATGGTTGATACGGAGACTTAGGTGAGTTTCACCTTTCGAGATGACCCACAGCCAGCAGAGTCTCCTTTAGAGCATTGTATTGTATTTTGTTTCTGTCCAATTTGTATTCGGGACAATTGTTGTACAATATTTTCAAGAAACTTCTCATGCACTTGTGGCATCGAGTTCTAGAATGATTATGGGATATTCTGTATTAACTTCTAAACATTCTTTTATTTATTTTGTTAAGATTATTTTTTACTAGCCAAATTGAAGGAAAATAATAGTTTTCACAATTATTTAAATGAGAATTTAATTAAGTATTTATGGTTGGCTTTCCTGACAGCGGTGTCCGGCACCATCACGATCCTAGTGGACTTTGGTTTGTGACAACATGGTATCAGAGCACTAGGTTCACTTAGGTTTCATGAATCATGGGTAAGTATAGTAGAATCATGCGTACTTATCTTCGAGAGGATAGAAAGCTGTTAAGAGTACTTCCCTTCTTGATTCCTCATTATGCAGTTTGATTCCTTTGAGGCTTATGCCTTTGTTTATTTCCTACTCAATCTTATGCGACGTGAAGCGCTTGCTATATCGATCAAGAATTGAGAAATTGTATTGGTACTACATATATGGTACGGGATGTTCCTCCTTGCGTATTTGATTAGGCTATTGTCGTCGCCTTGCGTAAGGTCGTTCTGTCATTTCTGCTCAGTATCAGTATTATCTAAGATTTTGAGATTTGGCATTAATAGTTATGACAATTCGTGCATTACTATTGCACGGTATTGGTGTAATGGTAGGATGCTTGTCTATGCGTTGAAGTAGTGAATGACTTGGAAGGATGTTTACTCAATGCAAGATTCAGAGATTCGGAATTTTATTTCCGGCCGAGAAGAGGAAATCGGGCTATGAATGTTCAAGTTTTGTTTGATGGAGTAACAAGAGTTGGTATTTTTTAGTGTCGTGGAATTTTCATCTGCGATGTGGTGTCATTGTCCTTGCTGAACACATTAAGTTCGCTGGTGTTATGGTTTTCTTCAATTCTCCATTGGGTCAGAGTAGCATATGGGTTCTTTAGTATGATGACTACACTCCTTCAGAAAAGTTTAGAGTTATTTGGGATTCATGGTGGATAGTGACTAGGTCTACGAGGATAATTTGAAATATTGTCTAGCATAACAGCGGGATTTGATATGACCGAAATGAGTTGTTTGACATGAAGAAGGATACAACACAACTTTGAATTGGAAGATATTGTTGCACATTTAGTTAATGTCCACTAAGACTGAATGGACTTGTGCAGCTAGTGAATGAGCACTGGCACAGGTGGGTTATTTCCTATGTGCATGACAGCAGTCGCGTGGTTGGTGAAGCTCATACGAAGGATTTTACTGGCTATCCGGTAAGAGGTTTAATATGTGAATGTTGCTAGAGATTCAGTGTTCATAAAATGCTAATGGAAGAATTTTAAAGAATCTGGCGGTTTAATTGTGCAAGGTCATCTAATTAAGAGATAAAGAATCTTGGTGGGTTCCAAAGCGGTGTAACAGTGGCTTCAAGCTAAGTGGGGGAGTCCTACCCCCTATGGTTGGATTTCCTGATCGCCTATTTGTGGGATTTCTAGTTATTGGCATATTGATGGGTTACTCCAACTAAGAGAACATCATTGGTAATTTGAGCAAAGGAATAGAAGAATGTGTTATATAATTGGCATCATCGATTCATGTTTATGATTTGGAAAGACTCAGGAATTATTCTTCGCGTAGAAGTGAGTTTCAAAGAAGGCGATTCGGTCGGGTGCTTCTTTAAGAGGGTGGTCATATTCTAGCGGAGCCTTGCAGTTGAATATATTCGGGACCAGGTCAGAATGGGTGACTCTTAATATTGGTCCTAGTGGGTTCAAAGGTTAAGGTGTGGTGCCTAAGGGTTTCGAGTCCATAGTATGGTTTAGTATCGAGCTTTTGCAGCAGATTATGATAAGGAGCTTGGAGTATTTTGTCTTATCTTCGATCTGCGGTATAAATTAAGAGTAATTGGAGAAAATGACTTCGGATTCATAGAGGAATTATAAGAATGGGTGTACCGGTTGAGGATGTTAATTTGCATAAAGAATGTATGAGATGGTCTGTGGGAATTGAGACAGCATGGTCTCATGAAATAAGGTCACTCAGGATTAGTGACGATTTGGATTCGTGATATTTTGAATGGCACTACTATTATTACTAAGTCAAGGCCAAAGTAAATTGGGAGAAGTAAAATCAGTCAGCAATGGTTGAACTGGTATAATGGTTGAAACGATAAGTTCCTTCAGCGTGTTAAGTTATATGCATGATTGCAGTAATGCGTGCGAGGTTTGATGGTCGCCATAGTTGATTTTAATTGTAAGCTTTTGAGTTTTATGTGCAGATGGATGCCGAAAGAGTTATGGTGGTTTAGATCACTACTTGAGGTTGGTATTTTCTGCGGTTATGGGAATTTAGTCACGGATTGTAATAGTTATCTTGAAATGAGTTTTGTAAAATTCTTCTATGTAATGAAGTGCTTACCCTATTATTTGTTCAGGATTTATGATGAAATTCTTGTACTCTTTCCCATTATCATGATTAAGTGTCGTGAGTAGCATGGGATTTGGAAGTTGAGAATCAAAGTTGCAGTTCGGCGTTGACAAGGAGGTCATGGGCTCGGATGAGCAGGAAAAGAATTTAGATGTGTAGAGTAAGTTGGTATTATCTTTATCGTCACCGGATATCAGCGTCATGAATAAGAGGTTTTGTGTATTGACTTGCGGATCCTTGATTTGCTTCGTAGCATTTGTATGGCCGGTGGTATGGATGTGCAGACTTGTTACCTGGTGCAGAAGGCCATGGGAGCATATCCTACGGAAAGATTGTATAAGTGTGACGTATAGTCACTTAATTTATTGAGGATTCAAACCAAGTATGGAGATTGTGGTACTATCGCTAATTGAGAATTTATGGCTCAAGGGCGCTCAGTTCATTTCGTTGTAGAATGTGAAAGGTTGTTCCGGATTGGACGGCTTCTTGTGTGTTTTGGGAAAAGGGGGTTATTATGGACCCAAGAAAGATTATTGGCGTAGTTCGGTACGACTAGAATCGGCTTGAGGTCTGTGAATGGAGTTAAATATGAATATGGACTCTATATCAAGCCGGATGTGTTCATTTCAACATAGCGCTCCTTATGGAGGAGTATTCGGACATTGGATGTTATTTTGTCGTCGGCTATTTTATGTAATGTTATATTCTGCCATGTGAGTTGCATAATTGCTTGATAAATTTCTTGTGTGTTAAGGTTCCGCGTAGCTATGGTGTTTTGTGAGAAGGATGGCTCTTGAGATTCAGATCACATATCGCACTTCTGTTGTGTTTGAGTTTTGTAGCTTATGGCACTATCTATCTCCCCAAGGATGGTATTATGCACTTAGCGTAGTTGTGGCCGATATTCGGTATTTTGTTGTAGTGAGCGATTTTTTCGGTGTGTATCTTCCTATGTGAATTTTATGTGTGGATTGGGTGGTACGCTGCCACGAGTATGTTGTTTGGATCGGGTTGCACGCCGCGACAGTGTGATGTAGTTCCCTATATCTGTATTTGTGTGTTCTGTTTCCCATTTTCAAAGGAAAATTCATATTCGTTGCATGAGTTGAGTAGTCCTTTCCAGAGTTCATTTTTCTTATGTATCACATTTGAGCTTGTGGACTATTGCACGTTGTGGCCTCATATGGGACTTTTGATCATGACCGAGGTGGCTTATTTCTTGAGCAGTTTGTACTCGGTGAGACGAGATTATTGGATCTAGGATCAGTGCAGTTGGATTTTATGAAGTATATTAAAGAGCAAAGATCATTATTTGGTTCAGGATAAGGTAATGGTTCTTGTCAGAAGTATAAACTCAATGATTTGTTGACTCGGCAATTGGTTATGAAATTCTACACATCTCTGCCGTCGTGATAGTATTGTGAGAGTTGGAATAAGACTTATATATATCATGAGGTGCATTGTGAGCATCAGATTCTGGGAATGTCAGTTATTATGGTCAGAGAATGTTAATATGGTCCTGTGAATGATGTGGTTCATGGTGAGAATTTGGCAAAGGCATGTAGTCATGTTCTGGTACCTCATGTACTGATTGATAAGCTGTTCATATATTGGAAGCATGCATCGCATAGACTTACAGATGTTGGAATTGGGATCTAAGCTTATTTTTTTAATAAAAGGGAATATCTTCATAACTGATCGAGCTAATGTGCTCAACTGGGTTGTAGTAGCACGGGTAGGTGCAACAGGTGTTAAATAGTGATTTGAGACATCTCTAGTGCAGCCCTTAGCACGTTCGAGGATGAGCGCATGTTTAAATGGGAGAGAATGTAACTACCCGACCACTCGCTTTGAGCTCTAGCGCGTCGTTCAGCAGTTTGAGGCAATTAGAATCTTTACTTCAGGTATTATGACTTGTACGCATGGTCGAAATTGAATTAAGGGAAGTTCAAAGTTTATTTGGAAAGAGAATTCTCATTTCGGAAGCTTTACATTAAAAGACTTAACTAAGATTGGATTTTTGAGTAAATGACTTCAAAAGGGATTCTAAGGTTCCAACAGGTTTGTATTATTATTTTGGACTTGGGCGTATCTCCTGATCGGGTTTTGGAAGACTAGGAAATGTTTAGGCACCTATTTGGAAGTTAGCATTTTTAAAAGAGTTGCATAAGTTTTGGTTGAAGTACATTTCAGTGTTATCAATGTCTGTTAGGATTTTGAAACCAGGAATAGCTCCGTATGGTGATTCTGGTATTGGGAGCGCGGTCGGAAGTGAATTCACACGTTTGTGGGTCATTTTGGAGTCATTTGGCTAAACATAGAAATTTGAAGGTTTTTGAGGAGATTGACTGGAATTTGGAGTAGGTCTGTAATGTCGAATGTGACTTGTGTGCAAAATTGGAGATCAATCGGACATGATTTGATAGGTTTCGACATCGAATGTAAAAGTTTGAAATTTTAAAGATCAATAAGCCTGAATTGGGGTGTGATTCATGATTTCGATGTTGTTTGATGTGATTGAGGCCTCGAGCATGTACATGTTATGTTATGGGACTGGTTTGTGTGATTCGACGGGGCCTCAGGTGTGTTGTGTGGTGGTTTCGGATCATTTCGGGTTGTTTTGCAATTGTTGATGCTGGTGCATGGTGTTGTTCTTCACGTTCGCGAGGATCCACTAGCGTTTGCGAAGAAAGATTTGTCTTCAGGGACTCTATTCTTCGCATTCGCGAACAGATCTTCGCATTCGCGAAGAGATCCTCGCGTTCGCGAAGAAGGAAATCTTTATTGCATAGGTCTGACTTCAGAGGCTCATATCTCGCAATCTATTATGAATTTGGAGATGATCCAAAAACGAGAATTGTATCCCATTGTCTCTAGTTTTTAGAAAAATAAACTATTTAGCATTTATATTTGTGTACAAGTTATAGATGGTACACTAAATGCTGTCTGCGAAGATGAAGAAGAAATTTGTATTGTACATGGCTGATTTTGATAGCTTATATCTCAAAATTTATAAGGAATTGGGAGATGACCGAAACATAAAAGTTGTAGATCTTGGTGCCTAGTTTGCAAAATATTAAATCATTTGTCATTTGAAATTTTGTACCAAAACGTATGGCCATTATACTAGAGGCTATATGAGAAGAGTTTGAAAATTGGTTTTTGTGAATTTTCTTCTTTGCGAATGCGATGGGAGTCTCCCGAACGCGAAGAAGAGTCGTCTGGGCAGTGTATATGTGTAAAGAAATAGGTTTGGCTCATTTCATCTTATTTCCTCCATGGGAGCCGACCTAGAAGCGTTTTTGGAGCTACATTTTCATCATCCATGTGAAGTTAAGTGCTTCCCACCTATTGCAGGTTAATCACTTGGATTACATCTAGATTTTAACATGGAAAATCATGAAAATTAGTACAAATTTTTGGATTTTGGAGAAAACCTAGGAAATTTATATTTTTGGATTTTGGCTACGATTTTGGGCATGAAATTGAGAGCCAATTATATATTTGAGTTCGTGAGTTTGGGGGTAAACTTTACCTTCAAATAGTTTCGGGATCCGGGCACGTGGGCTCAAGGGCGATTTTGTCAAATTTTCCAGCGAAGTTGGGATTTTACATAAATTGAATTTTTAAGAGTATCAGGGTGTATATTCATTGGTTTGCCTGTTATTTAGTTAGTTTTGGAGCGTTGGGCATTGGTTTGAGTCGTCGGAAGGGGCTTGGAAGCCGGTTATTAGACTTCGGAGCGAGGTAAGCCTCCTTTCTAACTTTGTAAGAGGAAATTTTCCCCATATGTGAACTAATTAGTTATGTGCTCCCATTTGTGGGAGCTACGTACGCACGAGGTGACGAGAGTCCGTGCGTAGCTATTATTATGTTTAAGTCCGGGTACTCTAGCACCCAAAAACATGCTATACCTGAAATATTTGTAATCTTATTGATAACTGAAATTGCCTAAATCATATCGAATTAATAAAAGAATTTCTGAAAAAGGTTAAACCTCATTTTCTTAAATCGTTAAAAGAGAATTGAGTTTTCCTTGGATAAATGTTTCTTGATGAATTCTTAATTGACTATTTGAATGTGCATCTATGAGTACCTGTGTCGCACATATGATTTGCGAGCGGGGTAGCTCTATTATTTCTATTTGACCACGTCGCACATATGATTCGCGAGTGGGGTAATAGATGCATCTATGATTTGCTTCATTCGACCCTCTGGTAGTGCACAGTTTTAAAATTTATTGCATCGGGCCGTATGACCTCGACATGATTTATGCATGCTTGTAATTCTTACTTGAGATTTACAAATTGATAGCACCTCCTTGGTCTGAGATAAATTGATAAATAATGGATTATGAATTTGGAGACTCCTAAATATAAAAAGGAATGTTTACTTATTTCTTGACTTACTTGATTTTACTGTCATTTTTAATAAGTCCATGATTATTCGCATTATTAATTTATTATTATTAGACCACTAGTAAGTGTTGAAGTCGACTTCTATTCTCTACTTCTTCGAGGTTAGACGGGATACTTAATCGGTACATGTTATTTTTATACTCATACTACATTTGTTGTGCATTTTTGTAGCATAGGCACATGTATGTCTAGTGGCCTAGTTGGGAATAGTTGCATGGTTCATACTGAGACTTAGATGAACTGCACCTCTCGAGATGACCCGAAGCCAGCAGAGTCTCTTTCTGAGTATGGTACTGTATTTTCTTTTATGTCCAATTTGTATTCTGGACAGTTGTTGTATTACATTATTTCCTAGAAACTACTCATGCTCTTGTGACACCTGGTTCTGAAATGATTCTGTGGTATTCTGTTTTAATTCTAAATATTCTTTTATTTATTTTTTAAAGAAAAGATTATCTTTTACTAGCCAAATTGAAGAAAAATCATAGTTTTCATAATTATTTAAATAATAATTTATTTAAGTATTTATAATTGGCTTGCCCGACACCAATATCCGGCGCCATCACGACTTTTAGTTAATTTTGGATCGTGACAAAACCCTTCAATTATACCACCAAAAGTAAGAGTGATGCTTTGGCGGGCCCGGGAAATTGAGAAGGAAGGAACCAATTGAAAATAAAATAGGAAAGCTTTCTAGAAGAGTTACTTAGATGTCCTGCAACAACAGTCATGCTAAAGGCCATAACAAGAAAGGTTTTCACAAGGCTAGTAATGTAAAGTTTCAAGTGTTGGTTCTTTATTAGCACCTTCATAAATATGGTGGTAATATGCAATAGAGACTGCAAAGTTGTTAATCTACTTTTCTGCATAAATATGTTGCTAATATGTTGCAGTGACTGCGGATTTCTCAATCAATATAAAGCATGTATTTGTAATATACATATTGCCAATTTTCACAACACAAACTATATCAACAAGATGCATTATATTACGACAAAAGTTACACCAAATTGATATAAAATATGTTACAATTTTGTTAAGCAACACTAAAGATACTACTGTCACAACAAATCCTAAAGCAACTTCATTGAATTTTTCTTCTCATATACTAGATGAAACAAAAAGCTTATATCTAGAAACCATCCACACAACACAAACAATAAAAGTATTTTCTCCCAAATATTTGACTTAACCAAACTAATCCTCCATTTCCTCTCCCTTCCTTTCATCTTCTCAATCTCTCTCTCTCTCCAAATTCTCCAATGGTATCTCTATCTTCCTTTCCATTTGTTTTATCCCTAGGCTTCTTAACACTTCCAATGCACTTTCAATTTCACAAAGTTTCTTCACCAGTTTAGGAATAACAAATTTTTATCTTGGATCAATTTCTGCATCTCTCCAATGCCAAAAATCACAAGATCTTGGACCTTACAATGATGGAACACAAGGAATTAATTAAAGGTTAATCAGTTAAAGCTTCAACTGATTTACTAAAATTAAGCTTACCCTATTGTATGGTGTAACGATCTGGCTGGTCGTCTTAAGAATAAACATTATAATCCCCTATTCGTATTTATTTTTGCTATCTTGATTTGTCGGGATGATCAATTTTGAGTTTCGGAGAGTTTTGGGATACATAGTCCCTAATGAGAGCATAAGTATTGGAAATTTGACCGTACTTGGAACTACATGAAGATGGCTTCGGAATGCAATTTTTATGGTTCATTTAGCTCCGTTGGGTGATTTCAAGCGTAGGGGCGTGTTAGGATTGTGTTTTGGAGGTCCGTAGCTAATTTAGGCTTGAAACGCCAAAAGTCAAATTTTGAAGGTTTCCGGTTCGATAGTGAGATTTTGATCAGAGGGTTGGAATGGAATTTGAGAAGCTGGACTAGATCCATAGTGTTGAATGTGATGTGTGTGCAAAATTTTAGGTCATTCGGATGAGGTTTGATAGACTTTTTGATCCAAAGCGTATTTTTCGAATTTTGGAGTTCTTAGGCTTGAATTTGTAGTTGATTCATCATTTCGATGTTGTTTTAGGTGTTTTAAGGATTGGTATAGTTTAATAAAGTACTATTAGACTTGTTTGTGATTTTGGTTTAGGTCCCGAGGGCCTCCGGATGTTTTTGGATGGTTGACGGAAGAATTTGGAGTTTGGAGATGCAGCTTCAGCTGCTGCTTTTCTGACATAACCGCACCCGCAAGTATGGGACCGTAGGTGCAGCACCGCAGAAGCGGCTATTTGGCTGAAGAAGCAAGATTTGGCCCAATGCTCCAGGATCTGCAGTTGCAGTTGGGTTTTGGCAAATGCGGTGCCGCAGATGTAGCCCAGCAAACGCAGATGTGGCTCAGCAACCGCGATGCGGACCCAGCCAGTTAAGTGACTTTTCGTACCTGCGATGCATTCTTCCATAAGTAAGGGACTACAGGTGCACTTCCTTGACAACATATGCGGTAATCGCTGGGCAGAAATATTTAAATACTTGCCTTTGCAAAATTTAGCCATTTTTACCTCTTTTCAAAGGGGAAGAAGCATGGGGAGCACGTTTCAAGATGGATTTTCAGAGGAGTTCATTTGGGGTAAGGTCTTCGGTACCTAAATTCTTTAATGGAATGATTTTTATCAATTTAAGCATGAAAAATTAAGCAAAATCAGTGGTAAATTGCGGGTTTGGGCTTGACAAATTAGATACCTTTGAGTGATGATTTGAGGGACCCATTGAGGTCCGATTTTGGTACTTTTGATGACTGAACTCGTGAGAGTGTGAGGATCCTGAAAATGTAAACTTTCCCAGATTGTGAGACCTCTGTGCCTGAGGGGCCTTTTGAGTATTTTACCTAATTTGGCGTATTAGCTCAGACTTTAATAGTAGAATCAGTTACTTGAAGTGTTATTTATATTATGCAATTGAATTGAATAGATTTTGGCAATTTCGAGTCGAGTACTAATGGCAAGAGCGTAGTTTCAGATTTATTTGAGCTGGATCGAGGTAAGTGGCTTGCCTAATCTTATGTGGCGGACCTTCCGCTTAGGATTTGGTATATTTAATAATTGAAATGCTATGTACATGAGGTAACGAGTGTGTACTTGAGCTAATTGTTGAAAATCGGATTTTTGTTAAGTAATTTCAATTGTGTTCCTTTTTCCTTGTACTTGCAATTTAAACCCGATATTAGCATAGAAAAAGCATGTCTAATTGACTTAACTGTTTATTTGCTTAAACTGCATTAATTGAATTATGTGAAGCATGTTAAATTAGAATTACTTGTTTTACTTCGTACGAAATTGAGTTTAATTGAGTATTCTTGTGCTGTTACTGTGTGTTCTACTTTGAGACTATGGGACGGTATCCCGGGACATCCCCTGTATGTATTTATGATTTGAACTGAGATGCGGGATACCAAGTGATCTACTGAACGTATATTGAGGGTACCAAAAGATCCTCGGGATACCGACAGATCCCTAACATATATTGAGGATACCAAGAGATACCTTGTATACATTAAGGATACCAAGAGATCCCTTGTATACATTGAGGATACCAAGAGATCCCCGGCATATATATTGAGGATACTGAGAGATCCCCGGTTATCATCCTTGTTAGGGGTGGTTTTCCTTTGTGGTTGACCCTATCTTTATTTTTAATAGTATTCCTCATTATCCTGTATTAAATTCTTACTGTATATTCTCAATTGCATTGCTTATCGTTTTTTGTCATCTCTATATTTATTCTTAGTAGGGCCCTTACCTTCCTCATCACTACCTGATCGAGGTTAGGCTTGGCATTTACTAAGTAGCACTGCGGTGTACTCATGCCCTTTATGCGCATGTTTTTCATGTGAAGATCCAGGTACTTCGACTCACACTTACCATCCTTGAGGCGAGGCGACCCTTTGGAGACTTTCAGGTATATCTTTCACGTTCGCAGATCAAGGTGTCTCTCTCCATTCTCTCTTGTAGTTACAACCCTTCTGTATTTACTTGTTTTAGAATATTCTGGAGTTAGAACACTATGTATTATCCATAGCTTGTGATTCATGTGTTTCCGGGTTTTGAGAATATGTATTAGTTTTAGAGAGTTATATATTGTGTATGTCGAGCGGCACTTTTAAACACAGTTTTATTACTCTATTTCTTTTTTTAAATTGTTTACTTCCATAAATTGATTTATCTTTCGCATTTTAGGCTTACCTAGTCATAAAGACTAGCTACCGTCATTATGGTTTTCAGACGGCGAACCGGGGTCGTGGCAAGTTACTACCAGAGCTCTAGTTTCATAGGAGTCATGAAACACAAACCACTTTATTAGAGACTCGTTAATTGGTACGGAGACGTCTGCACTTATCTACGATAGGCTTTGTAACTGTTAGGAAAATTCCACTTCATTTGATCTCTTTGTTGTGCGAGATTTTACATCACAATTCCAAACTTCTATATTATATTCTCTCATAGATGATGAGGACACGTGCTACCCGAGATGATCAGGCACCCGCGCCCCTACTGAAGTCGTTAGAGGTCGGGGTCGGGGTAGAGGCCGAGGACGTGCATGTGGTGCAGCCAGAGAACCTGTGCAAGCTACCATCGAGGTACCACCATTAGTTCCATCCGAATTCCGGGCACCTGATACGCCTACTGATACTACTACTCTAACATTTTAATAGACTCTTGCATAGTTCATGAGCATGAACACCATTTGGCTCAGGCAGGGTTCTTCCCCTTGCTGCAGCCATATCTCAGGGCGAGAGAGGAGCATAGACTCCCGCCTCCCGTATTCCTAATCAGCGAGTGCATATTGATATGGTCCTAGAGATTATTCTTGAACCGCCTACAGTGCTAGTTCAATCCGAGGATAGGGATGCGGCTTCAGAAGATGAGCAGTGGAGACTTGATAGGTTAAAGAAGTATGATTCACCGGTGTTCAGTGGGCTACAATCAGATGATCCCTTGGGATTTTTGGAGGAGTATCACTATATCCTCCACACTATGGGTATATCAGGATTGAGTGGGGTTTCTTTCACTGCCATCCATCTTCAAGAAGCCTATGAGTGGTGGCGCACATATGAGTTAGATAGTCTTAACGAGTCTGCTTTATTGAATTGGACCTAATTTTTAGATATGTTCCTGAAAGAGTTTATTCCTCAGGGCCTCAGGGATGCATGGCGCAAAGAGTTTGAGCATTTTTGTCAGGGTGCTATGACTGTCTCATGGTACGTTGTCCATTACACTCTCTTGGCTAGACATGCCCCAGCCTTGGTTTCTACTTTCGCAAGAGGGTTTTCCGGTTTATGAGGGGCTTATTCTCAACATCAGTTGTAGCATGGCTCGTGAGTTGGAGATGGACATTTCTTACCAGCAGGTGGTGAGAATTGCTAGGAGGATTGAGGGTATGCATGCTAGGGATAGAGAGGAGAGGGAGGCCGAGAGGTCTCGAGAGCCGGGCCATTTCAGTGGTGCACGTACCCCAGCAGAAGATCATCATGGTAAGGGTTATATGAGTCTCCCTATTCATTCATCTCTTCTAGCAGCCAGTGGTATTCCACCTCCTGCTAGGCCTTAGGAGCCTTATTATGCTCCTTCAATTTCTAGCGTGCCTCCATCGCGGGGTGCGTTCATAGGTTAGTCTAGCCGGCCTGGCCTGAGCCAGTCACAGCTACCACATTCTCCAAAGCTTGTTTTGAGTGTGGTGACACATGTCATGTGGTGAGGGCTTGCCCTAGACTTGGGAGGGGTGAACCTCCAATACTTCTCAACCACAGCGTGCCCCGCAGGGTTCTACACTATGGTTACAGCTCAAGTTTCTTCCACACCAACTCAGCTAGCTAGAGGTGGAGGTCGGGGATGTATAGGTTGGCCTAGAGGTGGAGGCCGGGCCCGATACTATACCCTTCTTGCCCGTACCGAGGCTATTGCCTCCGATTCTGTCATCATAGGTATTATACTGGTTTTTCACATAGGTGCATCTGTTCTATTCGATCCAGGCTCCACTTACTCTAATGTGTCTTCTTTTTTTGCTCCGCAATTAGATATACCTCTAGATTCTTAGAGTTCCCCTGTTTATGTTTCTACTCCTGTCGGAGAATTTCTTGTTGTGGACCGCGTTTATCGGTCGTGTTTGGTTGCTCTTAGTGGTTTTGATTCCAGAGCCGATTTATTATTTATTAGCATGGTAGATTTAGATATTATCTTGTGCATGGACTAGTTGTCACCCTATCATGCCATTCTTGATTGTCACACCAAAACCGGGACGCTAGCTTTGCCAGGTGTGCAGCGTGTTGAGTGGAGGGGTACATTAGATCACACTCCTAGTAGAGTTATTTCTTTCCTTATAGCTCAGCGTATGGTTGAAAAAGCGTGTGTTAAATAATTAGTCTTTGTGAGAGATGTCAATATTGAAACCCCTTCAGTTGATTCAGTTCCAGTACAACGAGATTTTCCGGATGTGTTTCCAGTTGATCTTCCAGGCATGCTGCCTGATAGAGATATTGATTTTGGCATTGAATTTCTCGGTCACTCAGCCCATTTCTATTCCTCCATATCGTATAGCTCCTCTTGAGTTGAAGGATTTGAAGGTTCAGTTACAAGAATTGCTTGATAAGGGTTTTATTCGGCCTAGTGTATCACCTTGGGGTGCTCCTATCTGGTTTTATGCGTATGTGTATTGATTATCGCCAGCTGAACAAGGTTATAGTGAAGAACTATTATCCCTTGCCTCATATTGATGATTTGTTTGACCATTTTCAGGGTGCAAGGGTGTTTTCTAAGATTCACTTGCGTTCAGGTTACCATCAGTTGAAGATTCGGGAGCCAGATATCCCGAAAACTTCATTTAGGACTTTGTATGGTCATTATGAGTTCCTCGTTATGTCAATTGGGCTGACTAATGCCCCAATGGACTTTATACATTTGATGCACAGTGTGTTCCGGCCGTATCTTAACTCATTCGCCATTATCTTTATTGATGATATTCTGGTGTATTCCTAGAGTCGGGAAGATCATGAGCAACACCTGAGGACTGTGATTCAGACTCTGAGAGAGAAGAAGTTATATGCTAAATTCTCGAAATGTGAGTTTTTTGTTGGATTGTATGCCATTCCTAGGCCATATGGTACCGAGTGAGGGTATTCAGGTGGATCCGTGGATCCGATGAAAATAGACGTCGTGTATAGTTGGCCCAGACCATCATCAGCTATAGAGATCTGCAAATTCCTTGGCTTGGCGGGTTACTATCATGGTTTTGTTGAGGGGTTTTCATCAATTGCAACCACTAAGACCAGGTTGACCTAGAATGGTGCTCTATTCCAATGGATGGAGGAGTGTGAGGCGAGCTTTTAGAAGCTCAAGAAAGCTTTGAATATAGCCCCAATTTTGATACTACCTATAGGTTCGGGGTCTTATACGGTCTATTGTGGTGCCTCGATGATTGACCTTGGAGCGGTGTTGATGCAGGACGATAGGATGATTTCCTACACATCCAGACATTTGAAGGTACACCAAAAAAATTATTTGGTCCACGACCTTGAGTTTGCTGCCATTGTTCATGCCCTGGAGATGTGGTGCCATTATTTAAATGGTGTGCCTTTTGAGATTTATACTTATCTTCGGAGCTTGCAACACATGTTCAAGCAAAAGGATCTACATTTACGCCAGAGAAGGTGGTTAGAATTGTTGAAGGACTATGATATCACTATTTTGTATCACCCGGGCAAGGCCAATATGGTGGTCGATGCCTTGAGTCATCGGGTAGAGAGTTTGGGGAGTTTAGCGTATTTACCAGCATTGGAGAGGCCTATGGAAATGGATGTTCAGGCCTTAGCTGGACAGTTTTTGAGATTGGATCTTTCGGAGCCCCGTCGGGTTCTATCTTGCGTGGTTTCTCAATCTTCCTTATTCGATCGTATCAGGGAGCGTCAATATAATGCCCTCATTTGCATGTCCTCAAGGACAAGGTTCAACATGGTGATGCCAGAGATGTAGCTATTGGTGATGATGGTGTATTGAAGATGCATGATCGGATTTGTGTATCCAATGTTGATGGGCTCCGGGAGTTGATTCTGGAAGAGTCACATAGCTCGCGGTATTTCATTCATCCGGGTATCGCGAAAACGTATCAGGATATGAGTCATCACTACTGGTGGAGGTTGATGAAGAAAGATATAGTTGGATTTGTAGCTCGATGCTTTAACTGTCAGTAGGTGAAGTATGAGCATCAGAGACCGGGTGGGTTGCTTCAGCAGATAGAGATTCCAGAGCAGAAGTGGGAGCGGATCACCATGGACTTTGTAGTTGCGCTCCCACCGACTTTGAGAAAGTTCGATGCTATTTCAGTGATCGTGAATCGACTTACCAAGTCCGCTCACTTTATTCCTGTGTGTACTACTTATTCTTCAGAGCGGTTGGCAGAGATCTATATCCAGGAGATTGTTCGTATGCATGGTATTCCAGTTTCCATCATTTTGAGATAGAGGTACTCATTTCACATCACGATTCTGGAGAGCTGTTCAGCATCAGTTTGGTACTCGGGTGGAGTTGAGTACAAAATTTCACCCTCGGACGGACGGGCAGTCTGAGTGCACTATTTAGATTCTTGAGGATATGTTCCATGCGTGTATGATTGGGTTTGGAGAGTCTTGGGATCAGCTCTTGCCTTTGGCAGAGTTTGCCTACAACAACTATCAATCCATCATTCAAATGGCACTGTATGAGGCTTTATATGGTAGACGTTGTACATTCTCGGTAGGTTGGTTTGAGTTAGGTGAGGCAGATTATTGGGCACAAACTTAGTTCAGGATGCTTTGGAGAAGGTTATCGTGATTCCGAATAGACTCCGTACAACCAAGTCCAGATAGAAGAGCTACACAGACGGAAGGCTCGTGATGTTTCCTATATGGTTGGAGAGCGGGTTCTGCTCTGAGTTTCACCTATGAAGGGTATCATGAGATTTGAAAAGAAGGGGATGTTGAGTCCAAAGTTTATTAGCCCTTTCGAGATATTGAGGCATGTTGGGGAGGTTGCTTATGAGCTTGCCTTACCTCCTGGCTTGGCGGGAGTTCATCCGGTATTTCATGTTTCGATGCTCCATAGGTATCACGGTGATACATCGCACGTGTTGGATTTTAGTTCAGTCCAGTTGGACATGGATCTATCCTACGTTAAGGAGCCAGTGGCAACATTGGACAAGCATGTTAGAAACATGAGGTCAAAGAACATTGCATTTGTAAAGGTTCGGTGGCAGGGTAAGCCGGTCGAGGAGGCGACCTGGGAGATCGAGCAGGATATAAGCAGCCGTTACCCTCATCTTTTAACTACTTAAGGTATGTCTTTATGCTCGTTCAAGGATGGACGAATGTTTAAGTGCAGGAGAATGTGACGACCTAGTCGGTCGTCTTAAGAATAAACTCACTGATCCCCTATTAACAACATTCCCTGTGTTTATTTCTGCTATCTTGAATTGTCGAGATGATCGGTTTTGAGTTTCGGAGAGTTTTGGAACACTTAATCCTTGAATGAGAGCTTAAGTGTTGGAAATTTAACCGTAGTTAGAATAGTGTGAAGACGGTCTTGGAATGGAATTCCAATGGTTCTGTTAGCTCTGATGGGTGATTTTAGGCTTAGAGGCGTGATAGTATTGTGTTTTGGAGGTCCGTAGCTAATTTAGGCTTGAAATACCAAGAGACAAATTTTTGAGGTTTCCGATTTGATAGTGAGATTTTGACCGAGGCTCGGAATGGAATTCTTGAGGTTGGACGTGTGCAAAATTTCGGGTCATTCGGACGAGGTTTGACAGACTTTTAATCGAAAGCGTATTTTTAGAGTTTAGGAGTTCTTACGCTTGAATTCGCAGCTGATTCATCATTTCGATGTTGTTTTAGGTGTTTTAAGGATTGGTAATAGTTTGGACACTGTTATTAGACTTGTTTGTGCTTTTAGTTGAGGTCCCGGGGGCCTACGGATGTTTTCGGATGGTTGATGGAAGGATTTGGAGTTTTGAGTTGCAACTTCAGCTGCTAGTCTTCTGTCATAACCGCACTTGCGAGTGTGGAACCGCAGGTGCGGCGCCGCAGAAGAGGCTATGTGGCCGGAGAGGCGAAATTTGGCCCAGACCTCCAGGATCCTCAGGTGCGACTTGGTTTTCAAAAATGCGGTGCCGTAGATGCGGCTCAGCAACTACAGATGCGGACACAGCCCGATTAGTGGCTTTTCGCAGCTGCGATGCATTCTTCCGCATGTGCGGGACCGCCAATGAGCTCCCATGAACATAGATGTGGTAATCGTTGGGCAGAAACATATAAATACTTGCCTTCATGAAATTTAGCCAATTTTTACCTCTTTTCAAACGGGAAGAAGCTTGGAGAGCACTTTTCAAGAGGGATTTTCATAGGAGTTCATTGGGGTAATGTCTTTGGTCCCAAAACTCGTTAGTGGAATGATTTTTATCAATCTAAGCATGAAAAATAAAGGAAAATCAATGGTAAATTGGGGGTTAGGGCTTGACTAATTGGAGAGCTTTGAGTGATCATTTGAGGGACCTTTTGAGGTCCGATTTTTGTACTTTTGGCATGATTGAACTCGTGAGAGTGTGAGGATCTTGGAAATGTAAATTTTAACCGATTCCGAGACGTGGGCTCAAGGGAAATTTTGTTCATTTTACCTCATTTCATGTATTAGGTTAGATTTTAATTGTATAATTACTTACTTGAAGTGTTATTTACATTATGCAATTGAATTGAATAGATTTGGGCCACTTGGAGTCGAGAACTCGTGGCAAGAGCGTGGTTTCAGATTGATTTGAGCTGGTTCGAGGTAAGTGTCTTGCCTAATCTTTTGTGGGGGACCTTCCGCTTAGGATTTGGTACATTTGATTATTGAAATGCCATGTACATGAGGTAACGAGTGTGTACTTGAGCTAATTGTTGAAAATCCGATTTTCTTTAAGTAATTTCAATTGTGTTCCTTTTTCCTTTTACTTGAAATTTAAACCCGATGTTAGCATAGAAAAAGCATGTCTAATTGACTTAGCTGTTTATTTTCTTAAACTGCATTAATTGAATTATGTGAAGCATGTAAAATTAGAATTACTTGTTTTACTTGGTACGAAATTGAGCTTAATTGAGTATTCTTATATTGTTGATATGTGTTTTACTTTGGGACTACGAGACGGCATCCCGGGAGATCCCTTGTACATATTTATGATTTGAACTGAGTTGCAGGATACCATGAGATCCCTGGCATGTATATTGAGGGTACCAAGAAATCCTCGGGATACCAAGAGATCCTAGTATATATTGAGGATACCAAGAGAACCTCGGGATACCAAGATATCCCTTGTATACATTGAAAATACAAATAGATCCTCAGGATACCAAGAGATTCCCGGCATATGCATTGAGGATATTGAGAGATCCCCGGTTATCATCCTTGTTAGGGGTGGTATTCCCTTGTGGCTGTCTTGATCTCTATTTTTTTATTGTATTCCTCATTATCCTGTATTAAATTCTTACTGTAGATTCTCGATTGTACTGCTTATCTTATTCTGTCACATCTATATTTATTTCAACTCAGTAGGGCCCTCACCTTCCTCATTACTACCCGACCGAGGTTAGGCTCGGCACTTACTGAGTACCATTGTGGTGTACTCATGCCATTTCTGCACATGTTTTTCATATGCAGATCCAGGTACTTTGACTCAGACTTACCATCCTTGAGGCGAGACAACTCTTCAAAGACTTCAAGGTATATCAGCCGTATCCGCAGACCAAGGGTCTCTATTCATTCCCTCTTGTAGTTACAGCCCTTCTATATTTACTTGTTTTAGACTATTCTTGAGTTCGAGCACTATGTATTATTTTTGGCTTGTATTCATGGATTTCGGGATTTTGGGAATATGTATTAGTTTTTGAGAGTTAAATATTGTGTATGTCGAGCGGCACTTTTAAACGTTGTTATTACTCTATTTCTATTTTTAATTATTTTCTTCCATAAATTGGTTTATCTTCCGTATTTTAGGCTTACCTAGTCGTAGAGACTAGGTCCCGTCATGATTTTTCACGGAGGGCGAACCGGGGTCATGATATATAGACACACCCAATATCTTCTATTGGAGTTCCAAGTGGTCCAAGCAGTCATTACCGACAACACATGACCATGGTTGCAACTCACTTCCTTATTCAACACATGATCATCATCTTCCATGAAAAACCCTATCCAAGTTGGTTGATCCCATTATCAACTAAGCCCTAAAATTAGATGAACCTCTCAAATAAGAAGAAATTCGAAATAATCAATAACCCCCTAAAATCAGATGAACCAAAAGATTATAGAGAAGAATAAGGCTTTGATTCGGATAAAAGGATTCAAAATTATAGGTCTTGGCCCGAATTTTTGAGAAATTTATGGAGAGGAGATTTAGGGTTTCTGAAGAGAAGAAAATTTAGATCGGGTAATTGGAGATTTTACCATTGTGTTTCTTTATAAAGTAAAGAGTCTCTTTTACCATTGGGTCTCTTTATTTTATAATATTTATCCATTATTTAGTATAAAATGCGCTCATAAATCAAATGTTTCCACGCGCAGAATCTAGGGTCATGGGGGTAAAATAAAATTTACTTGCAATATGTTTAGAGGGGAGGGGGTAAAAGAACACATGTTTAGTTAAAGTGTTCAAATATGTTTTTTTGGACACGTTTAATGGGGTATTTATGTATTTTACCTACAATAATATATAATTGTTGTCACGACCCGGATTATCCACCCTCGGAAGTCGTGATGGCGCCTACTCATGAAAGCTAGGCAAGCCGCGTGTAGTAAAATTACTAACTCATTTATTAGACCTTTTTAACAATTTAGATTACCATGTGATTAATAATGAAAGATTTACGATAAATAAAAACAAGCAGAAGACTTAATCAGATAAAATAAGTCAAAGCTAACATGAAAATGTAAACATACGTCTCTACTCGAAATCCGGTGTCATAATATCACGGACTGTCCAGGAATGCTGCAACAAATGTCTGAAAAGAAAGTACAATTTGTCTCCGAAACAAATGAAAACAGAACATATAATAAGATAGGAGAGAACGTCGGGCTTGCGGACACCTGCAGGACTACCTCGGGATCTCTAACTGCACTGAAGGCAGCCACCCAAATACTACGGTCCAAAAGCTGCTACGGGATCTGCACATAGTGCAGAGTGTAGCATCAGCACAACCGACCCCGTGTGCTGGTACGTGCCTGGCCTAACATCGGTGAAGTAGTGTCGAGGCTAGGACCAGACTTCTAAATAAACTTGTGCAGTTATATAATGTGCAACGAAAAATAAAACGGGAACAACAAGTAAAGATGGGAGGGGGTACATACTGCGGGGGTATACGAATATCAATAGTAAATCAAAGAGAAAAGGTATAAGAACAACTTAGAATTCACCCTAAAACAATAAGGAACTTGTAACCAGTCCATAAACACTTTGTATCATCAATTGTTGCAACGTGAAATCCAATACCAATACATAATAATACTGTTGCGGCGTGCAAACCGATCCATATCATTTATCACTGTTGTGGGGTGCAACCCGATCCGATTATATTATCATTGCGGCGTGCAACCCAATCCAAATATATCATTGTTGCGGCGTGCAACTCGATCCACATATAATATTTTTGGGTCGTGTAAACCGATCCAAATATAATATTGTTGCGGCGTGCAACCTGATCCACATATACAATCAACAAGAATTATAACAAGAGTCCCGACAAGGGATCAATAAAGAACTACACTATCCTGGAAAAGGAATTGACAATATAAGTAAATGCGTCCCTGCAAGGGAGAAACAGCTATAACCAAAATTATTCCAACATCTAACTACCTCAACAAATACCAATACTCAATCATAAGTAATTTCCATGAAAATAATCATAATCCTCGCTCAATACAGAGAATCATCAACATAAACATCCATAGTGTTATTTAAGAACACAATAAAATCCAATTTAAGACTCACGGTAATGCTCAACACCAACGTATAGATACTCAAAAACATGCCTATACGTCATACTCAACAAGAAACAAGTAGCAAGTAGGACACAACTCCTAATCCTTCAAGCTAAGGTTAGACCAAACACTTACCTCGAACTTCCACGGCCAACGCAAGCCTCAAACACCGTTTTTCCCTTTGAATTTGGCTCCAAATAAATTGTATCTAGACATAATCGTCTTAATAACATCAATAAACGCTAAACAATCCAATTCCAACGCTTACTTATAGTTTTCCCAACATTCTTCCAAAAAAGTCAAAAATTGACCCCGGGCCCGCTTGGTCAAAATACGATGTTCGGACCAAAATCCATTAACCCATTCACCACGAGCCCGAATATACAATTAGTTTCAAAATTCGACTGAAACGAGGTCTAAATCCCAAATATAAAAAAAGCCCTAACACTACCCAAAATCCCTAATTTTCTATCATTAAAAACATGATTTAGGCCTAGAAATCTAATGGATGTTAATGAAAATTGAAGAAAATGAGTCTAAGATTACATACCTATGAATTGGTGGTGAAATCCCATTTTAAAAATCGCCCAATTTGGAGATTGGAAGAAGAAGTTATGAAATTTTTGGTTAAGTCCCGTTTTTCTTCTGTTTTAAAATCTCTGGACATGCCTTCATCGCGTTCGCGATAGGCCTGTCGCATTCGCGATGAGTTAGGCCTAAGTGAACTTCACGTTCGTGACATTAGGATCACGTTCGTGGAGCTTTGACCTCTCGAGCCTTCGCGTTCGCAGAACATGTGAGAACCCATTTCCCTGGCCCATTGCCTTACACTTCGCGAGTGCTTGGATGCGTGCACGAAGGTTTTTCCCCCCTCAGCCTCCCGTTCGTTTCTCAAGCTTCGCGTTCGCGAAGACAAAAACTGGACCCTGGGAGAGTTTCCTAACGCATTCGGGAGTGGAACCACGCGAACGCGAAGAACAAAATCTCTGGCACTGAACATCCAAAAACCTGCAACTTCTATGAGTTCAAAAACTTCCCGAAACCCATCTGAAACTCACACGAGCCCTCGAGGCTCCAAACCAAACATACATACTAACTCAAAAAACATTATATGAACTTATCTGTGTGATCAAATCACCAAAATAACGTCTTAAACAATGAATTTAGCATAGAAATCTAGGAAAAATCTCAAAACTTTCAAAGTAGAAATATTTACAACTACGGGTCCGAATCACCTCAAACGACTTTCGTTTCTTACCAAATTTCACAGACTCGTCTTATTTTATATATATGACCCGTACCGAGATCCGAAACAAAAATACGGGCCTGATACCATCAAATTCTACATGCATTTCTTTTCAAAAACTCATAGAAATTTCCAAAACATAAATTTCTTTAAAAATTCATTTCGGGCTTGGGACCTCGGAATTCGATTCCGGGTATCACACCTCCTTTTTCACTACGCCCGCAATGGGCGTAAAGGATTTTTTCCACTTAAAGGACAATCAGAACGGGATTTATTATTAGGATTTCAAAGTTGCCACTTGGGAGATTAATGGTGACCCAACTCACCGGTTGAATTCCCGAACCAAGGAAAGATATGACTCTGTTAACAGTGCGCAAACCAAAAATCCGGATAAGGAATTCTGTTAACCCGGGAGAAGGTGTTAGGCATTCCCGGGTTCAGCGTTTCTAGCACGGTCGCTTGACTGTTGTATTTGATTTTATCTGATTTTAATACATGTCAGCTTATGTGCCTTCTATTCGTAAATCGATTTTATTATTATTTTAAAAAAAATTGCAACGTCACGAAAATACGTCTCGAACCAAGTCGCAATCAATGCACCCGTGGTTGTTAACACATCTTGACTCCGTTAAGATTTGGATTTTGGTAGCATCAATGCGCACCCGATTTTAGGAGGGTAATATTATTAAATACGCGCATAAAGCAACTATGCGTTTGCACTTTGACGAGGGCCGTGGAATTCGCTAAATGACACTCTTCGGATTCTAAGAATCAATACAGAATTAAATAAAATGAGGGCCGTGCAATTATCATTTTTGTTTGGCACGGCGCACCTCGAATTATTTCAACCTTCTAACGAATTGATTTTTATCTATAACTCAAAACACTGAAAATGCCTACACAACGATGCTTACACATAAGAAAGAAATTCTAAACCAACAAAATGGTTGGCTTCCTAAGTACCGAGGGATTATCAGCACAAGTTCTCAATAGTATAATTGAAATTAGGGACACCACTCCTATTATTGAGTTATCTCCACGCCAGGTTATTAGCAACTATAGGAGGATTATTATTTGAAGTTTCAACAAGCTGGTTATGAGGACTCACAGGCTCACCACTGGACTCGCTTATAATTCTGAGTAGTCTTCCACAATATGAAAGCCAAAAACCACAATATTACAACCACAACTCAAGAAACAATTTCATTCATAACTCAAAACATTCTAGAATTACTAAAATATAGTCAGCCTTATTGTTGCAGATATGAAATAGGAAGAAACAAAGAGAAAGAAATAGAACATCTAATATTATCTGAAGTGGATCCGATTATGAATGGGAGATGCATCGAACATTCTAACAAAAGCAGAATTCTGAAACCAACAAGAACAAGGATTGGAATACATAGGGATTTAAATTTTAACAATAGGCCGACATTAAAACGAGCAGATTGCTTACTTCAATAACACCATGCCCAATCTATAAACATACTCTACCAAGTTCATAAGCACTTCATTTTTTGTGATAAAACTAAATTCAATATCACTGAATACGAGTAGTGATAACAGACACAACGGAGAACAAACATGATTTCAGAAATTGAAAAGGGGGCAACTATTTCATGCTAAGAATTCATAGGAATACCTAAATCCAAATAGCAACAACAGGTAAATCGACAGAAAGTGACAATCTCATACTTTAATTATACATAATTTAAATTCCAACATTCAAAAACAAGATTTAACAAAATGAATCAGTGAGGAGAAGAAACTGTTTAGACTAAGACTTCCTTAATATTGGTAGAAGAGTCGTCGAATACCGAGTTTCGACTCTAAATCCGAGCGAAATCAGCCGCGAAAAATCAGCAGAAAAAATGCGAACCTTAAGCAGTGAATGGAAGCAAACTCACAATCTTACGCCAAACCTCCAACGGAAACTCATCAGCATAGGGACGAACCCAAACAAACCCCATCGATTCCATGGTTTCTTTTGAAAAATCAGAAATTAAAAGAGAAACTAAAAAACACAGAGGATAGCGTCCTATTGATTTTCAAAGCATTTCCGGCCAGATGGCTTTGTGGTGGATGGTTCTTTTTTGCTGGTTTCTGTAGCTGAAAGGGTGGTTATGGTCGTTTGGTTTCAGGAAGGTGGTGGGGTACGATTGGGAAATGAATGGCCGAAGGGGTCTGTTCTCTGTTTCAAATTATCGCTCCCCGGATTCTCTAATCGAGATTGATTTTATGGAGAAGAAGAAGCGTAGGGGGGGTCATTTTTGTGTGACCGGAATTTCCGTGTCTAGCTCAAGGGAGGATCAAGCGGGTCCGGTAGGGATATTGGGCTGGCGGGTCAATTAGGAAAATTTGGGTATTGTTTTTGGGCTTGGATAATTATTTGGGTTGATTTTGGCTTTGCAATAGCCCAATTTCACAAGATAAATCCTTTTCCAATTCCTTCTTTTACTAATTATTTCACAAACTAATTTTCCAACTCTTTTTGGTTTCTTTTAACATAAAAAGCTAAATTAATTCTTGAATCAAATTATCCTTTTAACTAACTTTAAATAACAATTACCTAAAACCTAATTAAAGAATAAACTACCCGAATTAAAAATTAAAATTAAAAGTGCAAAAATAAACTATTTTTGTGACTTTTCATTTTGCAAAGCAACTAAGTTACTGATTAATTTTAAACAATACGAGATTAAATTCTAAATGCAAATGCAACGTATTTTTTAGTATTTTTTATGATTGTTATGAATGCACAGAAAAATGCAAGCAATTAACAAATAATCCTACAAAATCTACAAAATTGCAAATAATGGGAAAAGTTTAATAAATTTTTTTGAATTTACGGGAGTAAGTCACATAGGGAAAAAATTACGTGCTCACACCGGGCATATGCCCAAGTTCCATATTTTTTCACGGACCCTCCCGGCCCATCATATTCCGGGTCCGGATCCATTTACCTAAAATATTGACCGAAGTCAATTTAAATACATTTTAAGTCAAAATTTTAATATTTTCACGAATTTTCACTTAATAGATTTCCGGCTACGCGCCCATACTGCATACGCAAATCGAGGTGCTGCTGAAGAGGTTTTTAAGGCCTCAGAACGCAAATTGTTTTTAAGAAAAAAAAAACAAATGATGACCTTATGGGTCATCACAATTGGATTCACAATAAAAATTTTATAAATGTTTAATAATCAATAAACATACAAATTCTGAACAAAAACTATTAGATTTACATGAACTCGAAATAAATATTCCGTTGAGATCCGCCTCTAATGATCCTGAAAACATTTACCCAAAAAAAAAAAGATACACAAAGGTTGACTTCCATATCAATACTCTAATTGACTTGAATGAGTAGTTTGACTTTATCAAAACGCGGATCTGAATTACCAACTTTTGAGAATGACTTCTAATGAACCCCTTAATTTTTAATTTTGTGCACTATTAAATAAATACTCCTATTCGATGAGGAATTAAATATAATAACTAAAGAAAAGGAAGACGTTACTTAGCAGATCCTGCACGTGCAATGCAACATGCTTTCCTCTGCATTAATTCTTCGTTGATGATTCCCATGCATGCTGAAAAGTGCGCTGCATTTAGCCCTCCCCGACGTGGTTTTCCATATTTGCCCCTACGTTAATCATCACATATTACTAGTTCTAGTAAGTATGTTTCTGCTAATGATGGCGTACTAAAAATAATTCATTCACTCCTTATGTTCAGTATATTAAAATATATTTTTACTTTTACTTATCTATTCTATCAAATTAAAAAAAAGATAAATATTTTTTGTTCTTATTTTATCTTTATCATTTCCTAAATCATTTTCCATGAGTTTTTGAAATGATATTTGTATGAGGCAAAAATATTGTTTGCCTCGACGCCGTCTAAGTGAGTACGCTCCACACAATAAGGCCACCCTCAGTGCCTTGCCAATCAGATGAGGACAGCCCGACCAAGGACATCCTGATCTATTAAACAGAGGAACAACACCGTTTTGAGCTAAGCTTCTATCGTATAAAAATCCACCAACCCTTATACTTTACTTTTCGTGTATTTCGAGAAAATGTCACCTAGTATATAAAGGGGATCTTAACTTGTAATAGGGCAGATTGATTACTTTGAATATACCAACTCTCTCTCTCTCTCCCTCTCTACTCTTATCAAGCTAACTTCTTCACATTTCTATATCTCTTTCCAACAGCAAAAACCCTCTATTATCTTGTGTATATTAAGGATCTACCACGATCCCAATATGATAATCACTTCTAGAACTTATTATACTTGATTGCGATTTGCCCCCATATCTTGTTGATTATTTTTTAGTTTATAAAGTGCATAGATCTTTTAAGTAAAATAATAATAATAATAATAATAATAATATTATTATTATTATTATTATTATTATGGGTATTATGTTAAAATATATACTTTATTTATTTTTTTTTAAAGTGAGTATAAAGTCCATTGTGGACACACAAAAGTGCACGAGAGAGTATCTTTTTGGTTTAATAAACAATACATTTGTTCATCTTCTTAAAAATTCAAAAAAATCCCTTGATTAAATGATTAATGATTATTAAGAAGAGTCAGCTATTGCGTTAAGTACATCATTCTTCGTATCATTATTATGATGAAAAACAGTAAATTAAAATACAAGTTTTAAATTATACCGAGGGTAGTCGTCTTCATTAACACAATGTATTGATATACGATCAATTAGAGTAAGTTATTTAGTACTACCTTGCTACCCTATAGTATTTATAAAGAACTAGGTCATTTACAATACAATTGATTCATGTGATGAATATTTTGAGAGCTTAAACAAGCCGGGGTCTAAAGTAGTTAATGTATGCATCGATGTTATAAGGTTACTATATGACAATAATAATATTTATATTGCTAGTTGAAGGAGAGTAGGAGAGGTTGGGACGGCTATTTTTGTAAAAACCTTTTTAAATTTCTTCAGTAACCTTATAACTTAATTAATAATTTGCAGGCAAAGGTGAAATTTTCAATCATGACATCAGTTATGCAAGAGTTTCTTTAGGCAGTTGTAAAATTCACTTACAATCCAAGGAGACAACAGTGTTGACTGATACATATTGAGGTATTATAAAATAATAAAGAATAATTGTTATACAAAATATTTATGCAATATCAAAAGAGAAGAATATTACAACACATCATGTAAAGGATTGATAGTTCTAGATAGGGTATAGCTAGACAAGATATAAAAGGTGATCAGTCATCATATAGTATGTATTTAGTTATCCAACTACTTAACCATACGATGTAACTGCAAAAGATATCTTAACCACTATAGTGGTGTTTCATAAATGTATCCTTAAACTCATCCATTGATGTTTGCGATCAATACTTGTATAGACGATTGCTTCCACCTTGTAGTTTTATTTCCTCCGTTCACTTTTACTTATTCACTATATTAAAAATACATTTTCTTTTTTACTTGCTTATTATACTAAAAATATATTTTTATTTTTACTTGTCTAATATATTAAATCAAGAGAAAAGATAACTTTTTCCTGTTTTCCCTTTTCCCTTAGTGGCTCATTTTTAAAATTATTTTCCAAGACTTTTTGAAATGCTACTCCCTACGTTCCAGCTATATATGAACTTATTTACTTTTTGGTCAGTTTCAAAAAGAATGACATTTTTCTAAATTTGGAAACAATTAACTTTAACTTCCAATTCTATCCTTAATGAGAAGTTTTTATAACCACACAAATACTCTGGATCTTTTTTGACTTGTTTATGACCACAAATTCAAAAAGTTTTTATTTTTTCTTAAACTTCGTGTCCAGTCAAATATGTTCATATAAATTGAAATGGATGGAGTATCATTATTAGAGGTTATATGGTAAAATAAATACTACAATTATTATTTCTTAAGAGACATAAAAATGCAAAGTACCAGACAAGTGAACGGAGAGAGTAATTATGAAGACAATTAATCCTTGTGTTAATATAGCCTACACAAAACCTCAAGTACAGCGTCTAATATTAAAAGGCTTCCTTTACCTAATTTTGAAAGTTGAAAAGAAACGGGATAGGGGCAAATTAGTCACTTGATAAGGATGAATAGTGAGAAAGGGTAATGACAACTAGGAGAAGTTTTGACTATAAACATCAATCACGCTCATAATCACCCAATAAGGGAATGACACACAAGTACCACCAATTTTGAAGAAAAAAACGTATAGACATCTACTAATAATCCGCCTATGAAACAGTGAAATATCTTCCTTCCTTTGTCAAAAAACCATGTCGAGTACTGAGAGGGGCCCTTGTGAATTATTCACACATTCACATGGGGGTTAATACACTCTTTCTTGAACCTAACGGCTCGCAAACTTAAACCGCCCACGATCTGTTTACAGCCTTTCTACTCTACACATGCATCACCTTCTTCTTTTTTCTTTTTTTTTTTCTTTTATGTGTTTGATATTTGTATTAAAATTCAGCTAATTTGCTCCGTGATTGATAAGGTATTCCCTAACAAAGACTTAAAATGTTTAATTGACTATGAACGAATGCTTACAACTCTACCACTATCGATATTTGTTTACACATAACCTTCTTCAATTCTCACTCTCTCACTTCCTTCTTCCCCTAAAACATTCTCATGCAGATGTAGGGGTCCCTTCACAATTCTCGATCGGGTCCCTATTCTAACCCCCACCAAGTGGGGGGCATAACCTATACTACTAGTGATTCCTTTTACCCACAGAAGTTTTATTTAACATCCAATTTGGTCCCAAATTCACGTTCTATCAACCTCTTGAAGTGATCAGTTAATTTTACTGTCGCTGTTTTATTTTACGTTGCACCGTCAACTTTGGGGAAGCAAAGCTTTTTTTTTTTCATCGTTAACGTTTATATATTTTAAAATTATATAATTGTTGTGACTTATAACGTTTATTATGTAGCTTCAGATATATAATATTCTTATTAGAAAAGTTGAAGAATCCATATTTGAATTCACATAAATGTTAAATAGTTTGACATCCGTAATTAGAAAACAACCACATGAAATAGAAGGAGAAGAGTAGTTATGAGCGTAAAAACCATTTCCTTCCTTCCAGTGTGTTAAAAATGAACTTTCCCTTCCAACTTAAGACTAGATAATTCTTCCTATATATGTTATTTCAAACATGATGGACTGCCAATAAGTTGCAGTAATATCATGGAGTGAGAAGTGTGCAAGTTGGACACAACCCAAACATGATGAACCAAATATATCATAAGCCAAACTTCAAGGACTAAGTCGTGCAATTTACTCTCTAGCTAAATCTATATATAGCCCCACTACCCCTACTCAATCCCACATACTCTCTCCCTCTCTTTCTATCCCTCTGTATCTAAATTTTTTTAATTTTTGAAGAGTGATATTTTTCACAAATTAACATGCTAGCGTTCCCTTCAAGGCCAATGATCATGATGGAGAGAAACCGAAAGTCCAACGTTGAACATGCACCAAATTGTCCTAGGTGTGCCTCTACCAACACAAAATTTTGTTACTACAACAACTATAGTTTGTCACAACCTAGGTATTTTTGCAAAGCTTGCCGGAGATACTGGACTAAGGGTGGTTCTCTCAGAAACGTCCCTGTTGGCGGCGGTTGTCGGAAAAGTCGACGTTCAAGATCCACTCGAAAAGACGATAATACCCTTCTAACACCAAATCCTGCCCTCTCCGGCAATGAAGCTGTAGGAGCTGACATTGATCTAGCCGATGTTTTCGCCAAGTACTTGAACCAAGGTACAAGAAATGATCATGGTCAAGATAATATTCTTCAAGAATCTCCTTTAGCTGATCAAGATTATTGTTCTATTGGAGCAAGCTTATCTAATTCTCCTTCATTAGATAGCTTAGTTAATCCAAGTTCTTTTGAGAATGAGAGTCAATTGGATGAGGCCATAATTATGGGTAATTATCAAGATTATCCTTGTGGTTTCCTTCAAGAAGAGCAGATACAAGGAGGTGATTCATCAATTCATGAAGTAAGTGGACAAGATTTTCTTGATTTTAACCCAAGCTTTGTTGAAATGCAAGCCATGCTCGGGGGTGAAATAATGGGACAAGGGGAAGAATTTGGTTATAACGCAAGTTTTGCGTGGCAACCAATGATGCAGTTTCAGGAATTCGGATCAATTTTAGATCAAGATGATGATCAGCTGAAGAATTCGACAGCAAATTTAGCCAGTGACATTAATAACTACGGTAGCTCATTTGATCTATCTAGCTATGAAATTTTACGAGACCTTGAAGCCTGATTTAATTCTAAGGTGTCTTATTCTTTCTCTTTTTTTTTTTGGTTGGTTGGGGGGGGGGGGGGTAGTGTTATACTTCATCTTACTTAAAAATGGCAGTTAGCTAGCTGTTAGCTGTCACGTTATCACTGAAAGAGACTGTTACAGATTATAATACATAAGAATATACGTACCTAATAAAGAGAAAAGAGAAAAGAAAACGAAGCTACAATTGCATTCTTATGGATTGAATACACTTCTTTTTCCTTAATTCGTCATGCATTAAGTACTTGTGCTGGAATGGTATGTTATTGCTTGTAAAGTCAAAAATAGTTCAGAATCAGGCAATAATGACACATGGGGGACTTTGACATATATACACTAACATTCATAGCCAATATGAGAGGGTGGGATGGAGGAACGGTTGGAATAGGAATGGATGTGCTAAATGGTAGTTCGGTACGAGGATTAAATTATTTCGAGATTATAATTCTGAGATTGCAATTCAGGGCTGATTTATACCGCATGGGAGGTGGGATAAAATAATCCCAAGTTTGTTGGGATAAAGTGGGATAAGATGAGATATTTGACATTAAGTATGGGAAGAGAAAAGCGTGAATTTTGAGAAAAAGAGTCGGGTTACTGATAATCTAGAGACAAAAAAATAATAAGCTTTCAGAGAATAAGAATAAAGCAATAAGAAATTTGCATTTCAATATAACGTAGATGATATTTCGTGTTCCTACAAATGATGAAACCTCCTCCTTTTATAGATGATAAGGAGTAACGGTTTTAATCTAAATAATAAAGGACACTTAATGAGATGTTACACAATCATTGCTATTAAATGTTAATTCTATAAAGTATCAGGCATTTAATAATGAATTTAGACTACTTTTTGCCACCAGATTCTCGTCTTCAGCGCTCTTTTTACCCGTTGGCATTAAGTGACTTGAATTGGTACGGAACTCGTGTCTAAACTCCTTTCGTGCCTGTTTACATTTATCTTTCCGTATCTGTCATTTCCCGTGCCTTCTATTGGATTATTATACTTTGACTATTTGACCAGCCCACGTGTCATGCTACGTCATCTTTAATTTAAATGCAGTTTTTTCCAAATACAGATAGTCCCCCCACTTTCCATTTATTTATCATTTAAATAATTGGGAAATGAATTTTCATAAAAAGGAATTTTTCTCACAATTAATGCGTCCGATAGTATTGACGTCTCAGTTATCTTTCTCATTTAATGCTTCTTACACGTTTCATCCTTTGATTGGATCTACAATTTTACACCGTTTTTCAAAGCCTCTTTACTCCACTATTCACGAAGTGATAGTTATCTTTATTATAGGCTTTCCATCATTACACTTCTAAGTTTAACGGTTGTCATCGTACGCATGTTTAACCTTTTTTCTTACTTTGTCTTATTTTTCACAAACCTTTAGCAAATACTCTCTTCCTTACTTTTACTTTCTTTTCAACCCATCTTTGTTCAACAATGGCATCCTCAAACCTTAACCCCAAAAGAGTTTTAATTTTGGACAAATTTCCCAATGCCCCTGTTAGGCATAGAAGAGGCAGAAGCGATAGACTTCGACCACAATCTACTCGAGACGGCTCTTCTGGTTCTTCTTCTTGGAGTTCTATTTCGAAGACACCTTCCTCTAAAGGTAAATAAGACTCTGATTTCTCTCAAGAACCTTTAGTGGATGAAGTCGTACCCGGCGATTTTATCTTTTATCAGTTATAGACAATCTCTTGAAAATTAAGTTGCTGGTTTGGATAAAGCAGATACTTATCCTACTTAGTAACCTAACTCACAATTCCTTCCATTAGAAAAGACTGTAACTGGAAAAACAGTCTTAGAATGTATATTCCTACCCCAAATCAAAGAATTTCTTCTTTCAGGATTGGGTATTCTTTTGTTTACACTTACCCTTTTACTTTGGGCTTAAATCTCCAATCGACCCGGTTATTCTTGATTTTTGCCGTTTCTTTAATATTTGCTTAGCCCAAGTTCGTGCCCTGGTATGGAGGACAGTGTCTTGTTTAAGATTTCAATCCACCAAAGCCAATGTCAATTTACTTTTTCTCACCTCATTCATCTATACCATCCTAACTTGATAAGCCATGGGGTTTTAACCTTGACTGCGAGGAGTAAGAAGGTTTTGGTAATCCTAGAAGATGACAAGGATCGAGGATGGTATGCGCGTTACGTTGTTGTTCGTACGGTGGATTTTCTTGGAGAAACAAACTTTGCCTTCCCTAAGAAGTGGAATTTTTCACGTATGTTTTTCTTATTATACCGTACCTATTTTTATTTTAGAATTTTGATTCTGACTTCACCTCTTTTTTGGTTTTTTATAGAAACTATGGGAGATGTGGAACATGTTTCCAACTTCTGTGGTTGGGTAGATTCAATTTTGAAGAGTGTTCCTAAGGAGAAAAGAACTTGGAAATCAATTTCTGCCATACATGGCTGGAAAGTCAAACCACATCGTACAGTATTTCTTTCACACGTGCTTTAGGCCTTAAGCACTTTTTCCTTAATTTTGATTGCATGTCTTTCTTTTGATCAGGATTTGGCTACAAAAGAATGGCAGTCGAAGTGGCTATGGCCATTTGTATGTCTGGCAATGCTGCACTAGACTTGGACAAGGCTCGAGCCTTGCTTCAAAAAAGAAAAGCTGAAGTAGAAGGTACGGAGAATGAAGAAGAGGAAAGTACCTCGTTAATAATCAGGCCAAGGGTTAGAATACGAGTTATCCATGATGATGAAATTGAAGATATTCCTGCTCAATCTTCAACCACCGAGCCTATCTTGATTCTTTCAGATGAGGATACCATGCCAAAAGATACGAGTGAACCAACTCAGCCCCCCTTGGATAGTGGTTTTTGGAGTGGCAAGCTCGGACCTATTTTTTGATGAAGCCCCTCTTTCTTCATTCGTTCCTACTTCTTCTATTCCTTTGGCAATTGTAAGTGTTTCATCATCACCAATGATTGCTTCCGTTCCTTCACCAATTTTGAATACTTTAATTTCTTTTCCTGAATCAGTTTCTACAGCCCCTATAGTGTTTACTTTTTCTGCTACTCCCCCCTCTGTTGTTACCTCTTCATCCGCTCCTCCAGTAGAGGTTAGCCTGCGCTAGGAATTTAAGAATATTCCATTTTGCCGTGCAGGTTGTGACTCATCATTTGGCACGATTTAGGGTTTTTGCCTAGCATCTAAAATCGTTAGTGAAATTTTAACAATTCAAAGAGAAAATTTTAACATGACGATACCTGACCGTGGGTATTTCCTTATAAATAATATCTCTTCAAGTGAACTGCATTCCAGTGTGAAGGTAAAACATTACCATCCATTGTTTCCAACTCGTACGCTCATTTCCCTGCAATTTTGCGAACTCTATAAGGTCCTTCGCATGTTAGACTTAGCTTTCCCAAATTAGCTGTCTTTGTAGATTGGAAAACTTTTTTTAGCGTGAAGTCCCCAATTTTAAAGAACCTGAGGCGTGCCTTCCTGTAATAAAATCGCTCAATGACTTGCTTTCGAGCTTCCATCCTTATTAATGCAACTTCTCTTCTCCCTTCAAATAGATCAAGATTTACCCATAACTCTTCGTTGTTCAAGTATTCCTCTGCTTGAACACGTCGTGTACTAGGTTCACCAATCTCAACTGGCATCAAAGCTTCCGCACCATAAACCATTGAAAATGGTGTTTCTTCCGTACTTGTCTTTGTCGTTGTTCAATATGCCCATAGTACCGCTAGTAATACTTCTGGCCAACTGCCTTTTGAATCTTATAACCTTTTCTTTAGGTTGTTGATAATGACTTTGTTTGTAGACTCTTCTTGCCCATTACCTACTGGATGATATAGTGTCGACGTAATTCTTTTAATTTGCCAACTTTGAAAGAATTCTGTGGCTTGTGCTCCTACAAATTGTGGTCCATTATCGCACACGATCTCCTTTGGTACACCAAAGCGGAAAATTATGTTTCTCCAAATGAAATCCTTAACTTCTTTTTCTCGTACCTTTTTAAACGCCCCTGCTTCTACCCATTTAGTGAAATAATCAGTAAGCATGAGCACAAATTTTACCTTACCTTTTGCCTGGGGTAATGGTCCTACGATGTCCATTCCCCATTTCATGAAGGGCCACAGAGCTATGAAAGAATGTAATAATTCAGCTACTCTATGCACGGTTTTTCCATATATCTGACATTTGTCGCACTTAGATACAAAGTCATTCGCTTCTTCTTCCATTTTAGGCCAGTAATATCCTTCTCAAATCAATGTCATTACAAGTGATCTACCTCCCGTATTATTTCCATAATGTCCCTCGAGTATTTCTCTCATCACATATTTGTTTGAGAAGGTCCGAGACACCTGGCTAATGGTCCACCAAATATTTTCCGATAAAGGTTCCCTTGATATAGGCAGTAACGAGCAGCTTTCTTTCTAAGTGCATGAGCCTTTACTTTATCCTCGGGTACGATTCCGTGCTGCAAAAAAGGATACAATTTCGTTTCTCCAATCCCAAGTTAAGTTATTAAAGCTTACCTCATTTTTGTCACAGTCAAGAACGAAGTGGAATAAATGTATTATTGATGCGTTTCCATCTTTCGCTATATCTGCTACAAACGCAAGGTTGACTAAAGTATCTGCTTCCACGTTCTCTTCTCTTGGGATTTGTGTCGTTTTGCAAGTTTGGAACTGTCTTATTAGTTCTAGTACCTTTTCAAGATACTCTTGCATTCGAGTTTCTCTGGCCACCTAATTCCCCAACATTTGATTTACTACGAGCTATGTATCACTTTTGATTATGATTGTATGATACCAAGTTCTAATGCTAGCTCTAAACCTGCAATCGCAGCTTCATACTCTACTTCATTATTAGTTACAGGGTAACATTTTATAGCTTGTCTAATTGTTTCACCCGTAGGTGGTATAAGAACAATTCCTAAGTCTGTCCCCTTCATGTTTGATGAACCATCAGTAAATATTATCCAAGTCCCCGGATTAGCACCATTAAAAACTTGTAACTCTTTTTTTGCTTCTAGATGCATTCCTTGACTAAAATCAGCTACGAAATCAGTGAGTACTTGGGATTTAATATCAGTTCGAGGTTGGTAAATAATTGCATATTCGCTTAATTCTATAGCCCATTTTACTAACCTTCCTGATAGTTCATGTTTATGCAAAATATTTCGTGATGGAAAAGCAGTAACAACAACAATAGGATGACACTGAAAATAAGGCCTTCATTTTCTAGATACCATTACGAGAGCTAATGCTAACTTTTCTAGTTGCTGGTACCTTGTCTTAGCGTACAGTAGAGTTTTACTTACATAATAAATAGGATATTTCTTACCTTGGTCCTCACGAACTAAAACAACACTTGCCGCTACTTCTGAAACTGTCAAATAAATGAGTAGCTTTTCACCTTCCTTAGGTTTTGCCAGTAGAGGAGGGTTTGACAAGTACGCTTTCAAATTTTTAAGGGCTTGTAGACAATCTTCATTCCACTCGAAATGATCTTGTTTTTTGAGCGCAAAGAAAAATTTGAAGCACTTTTCTGATGATTTGGAAATAAATCTCCCTAAGACCACAATTCTTCTTGTTAATATTTGAACCTCCTTTTTACTGGTAAGAACATCAGGTATTTCTTCAATTTCTTTAATCTGAGAAGGATTAACCTCAATGCCACGGTTAGAAACAAGAAAACCTAAAATTTTACCTGAAGCAACTCCAAATGCATACTTTTTCAGGGTTAAGTTTCATATTGAATTTTTGAGAAATTTCAAAGGGTAATAGCTAAGTGAGAGATATGATCATGAGAACGCACGGTTTTGACGAGCATGTCATCTATATACACCTCCATAATTTTTCCTAAATGTTCTTGAAACATTTTAATGACTAACCTTTGATAGGTTGCACCTGCATTTTTTAGACCAAAGGGCATTACATTATAACAGTAAGTCCCTCGATCTGTGATGAAAGAAGTCTTTTCCTCATAAGTGGGGTCCATTTTAATTTGATTGTACCCCGAATATGCATCAAAAAAACTTAAAATTCATGACCTGTAGTTGTATCAATCAACTGATCTATATGAGGTAATGGGAATGAATCTTTTGGACAGGCTTTGTTTAGATCAGTATAATCTACACAAACTTACCACTTACCGTTCTTCTTAGGTACGACCACCGTGTTAGCTAACCAATCAGGGTACTTTACCTCGCGAATTGACCCAATTTTCAATAACTTTTAGACCTCATCCTGAATTACTTGATTTTTGAAAGCCCATTGCTTTCTTCTTTTGCTTGATAGGAATAAAAGATGGGTCTTCATTGAGTTTATGAGTCATAACATCCGGTGGAATACCTGTCATATCATTGTGGGACCAGGCAAAACAGTCTACGTTAGTTTTTAAAATTCAATTAACATACCTCACATATCGGGATTTAGATTGGCTCCTATGTAAACTTTCTCTTTGTCCATTGTTCAAATAGCACCACAGCCTCGAGTTCCTTCAATGTCGTTTTGATGTTCTCATTTTCTTCAGGTTCTCGAATTACATCAGGTCTTGAATCTAAATCTGTTTTCTCAGTTTAAGTTTGGTTGCTGACGCCTTCAATTTTTTTATTGTAATTGCTATTTCTCTTTACTCGCGGTATACGTATTTGTTACTGCGTTGATACTCCTGGTTGTTTGTTGATCCCCTCGAATTTGACATATTCCCCAGAGTGATGAAAATTTGATAACTTGATGTAAGTTTGATAGAACAACATCCATATTAGGGATCCGTGGTCTCCCCATAATTATGTTGTAAGCCATTTCCATATCAACTACCTGAAATTTAGTTTCTTTAATAACACCTGCAGCATAAGTCGTTAGAGTTACCTGACCTTTTGTTACCACTATTGAATTGTCGAATCCTAACAAAGCATGCGCTTTAGGTATCCTTTTATATTCAGCTTGCATTTCCCGCAGCACTCTTAGTAGAATGATATTCACAAAACTTCCATGGTCAATTAAAACTCGTTTTACATCAGTATCATGTATAAGTAAGGATATTACTAGTGCTTCATTGTGAGGAGTAATCACTCCTTTCGTGTCTACATCATCGAAGTTTATGCTCTCATGATCTAAGGTTTGTTGTACTCATTTTCCGTGTGCAATTGTCATTTTAGAGACCTTATTTGAAGCCGTATATCTTACTCCGTAAATATATTCTCCTCCATTGATTACATTCACTATTCTCTTAGGTGAGGATGGCTTTGGTGGCTCCTGCCTATTTTTCATGTAAGCTTGCTTTCCCTTTTCACTAAATAGCATTGTGAGATATCGTTGCCTCAATAGATGATTTACTTCACTTTGAAGAAATCTACAGTCTGATGTTTTATGTCCATGATCATTGTGACATTAGCACCAATGGTCCGGATTGCATCTCTTTGGATTTGACCGCATATCCTTTGGCCACCGTACCTTATCTCCCATACTCCTTAGAACAGCTACGAGCTCAGAATTAGTTACATTGAAACTATGACCAGCGAATCGTGCCATTAAATTCCTATCATCATCTCGTGGCTCTTGGTTGTTTCTATCGCCCCTGAACCTGGATGAAGACCTGGTTCCCCTGTCTCTTCATCTTTGGTCATAGTGCTGGTTGTTTTGTCTAGATCGTGAATCCTTTCCTGCAGGTCTTATATATGGATCATACCTATTCATACCTGATCTTTTTTCTATTTTTGTTCTTCTGGATCGGCTCCTCTCTTCACGATGATGTTGAGGTACGGTATCCTCCTCGATTCTAAGTTTTGTACTATACGTGTTGTAAACATCATTCCAAGTGGTTGCAGGAAAATCACGAAGGCTTTCTTTAAGACTTCTCGTGGCTTCTAAACTTTTGTCATTGAAATTACTTGCAAAATCTGCCGCTACCCAATTATCCGTTATACGAGGTAGAGTCATTCTTTCACGTTGAAATCTATCAACGAAATGTCAGAGCAATTCACAGTTCCCCTGTTTGACTTTAAAGATATCTTCCATCCTTTTTTCAACCTTCTGAGCTCCCGAGTGTGATTTAATAAAAGAATCTGCAAGCTTAGCAAAAGAATTTATAGAATTTTCAGGTAAAAGAGAATACCAGGTTAATGCCCCTTTGGTGAGTGTCTCCCCAAACGTTTTGACCAACAGTGACTTAATTTCTTGTTTGGTCAAATCATTGCATTTCACTCCTGTTGTAAATGCAATTACGTGGTCTCGTGGATCTGTTGTGCCATCATATTTTGGGATATCGGGCATTTTGAATTTCTTTTGAATTGGTAGGGGAGCAACACTTGGTTCCAAGGTTGTTGTGAGTATCTATCCATGTCCACTCCTTTTATCACAGGCGGAACGCTAGGGATTTGCTCAATACGCTCGTTTTGCTCCTTGAGTTGTTTCTGCAAGGTTAGTACTAAATATTGAAGATGAGAATTACCTGGTTCTCCCTCTTGTGAGTTACTGGGGGTTGCTTCATTACCAAAATTAACTAGACCAGAGTGGGGGTTTTCCAACATGTTGTTATTAGGCGTTGTTGGTGTAGCAGGCAATCGGCTAACTAAAGCTTCCAAAGCTTTGTCAATTCATGCATCAATTATTTTATGTAAAAGTTCATCTCTTGTCTCAGCTTCTCCATCGGCATGCTCAGACATATCACTAGGAGTTCCTTCTCGAGATCCACGTGGATAAGCTTGAGGGATTACATTATTGAGTTCATCGCCATCCACTTGATGGATCTGGTTTTCTTGATTGTTTTTGTCATTGTTATTTGACATGATGTTAATAGTAGGTAGAATGTAACTTAGAAAAGATGGATTATCAGATTCCCGGTAACGGAACCAATTTGTTTAACCAAAAATTATAACTTGGTCAAAGCGTGAATTTTGAGAAAAAGAGTTGGGTTAATAATAATCAAGAGACCAAAAAATAATAGGCTTTCAGAGAATAAGAATAAAGCAATAAGAAATTTGTATTTCAATATAACGTAGATGGCATTTCGTGTCCCTACACATGATGAAACCTACTCCTTTTATAGCTGATAAGGAGTAACAGTTTTAATCTAAATAATAAAGGACACTTAATGAGATGTTACACAATCATTGCTATTAAATATTGATTCTATAACGTATCAGACATTTAATAATGAATTTATACTACTTTTTGCCACCAGATTCTCGTCTTCAGCGCTCTTTTTACCCGTTGGCATTAAATGATTTGAATTGGTACGAAACTCGTGTCTAAACTCCTTAACGTGCATGTTTACATTTCTCTTCCCGTATCTGTCATTTCCCATGCCTTTTACTGAATTATTACACTTCGACTATTTGACCAGCCCACGTGTCATGCCACACCATTTTTAATTTAAATTCAGTTTTGTTTTCCAATACACGTACCATGTTTGGTTGATGGTATAAAGTTATGTCCGAAAAATTTATACTATCAATCAAATATGGTATAAATTTAGCACCACATTTTATATCACCTTATGCCATCTTATTCCGTGTAACAAACGACCCCTAAAAATATAACGTAACTATATGTGCTTATATATAAATTGCGTTACATATACATTATATGCATATGTAGTGGGTGACTGAGTGGGCTTTAACTCAAATCATGTGTTCGGATATTTACTAAATATGTACAAGTATAAATTTATTTTCGAATTCATTTACTATCACTTGAAGTTCTTCTAGTATCTCAAACGAATAAAGTCAATTTTGACTCTGCCTCTGTGTATACATCATACTTAACCGATTGGCAACATTACCAAATTAAAGATAATCTTCATCATGTAATTTAGCACAAGTAATAAAGGAATTTTTACTTCATATAGCAAAAGTTGATATCTTATTTATTTTAAATAAATACGTTTTTAAAAATTATATTTCAAAGCAATTTTTTTAATTTTTATAGCCTAATATCTATTTATGGTTACCACCTACCCTTAAGCCATAAAATACTCTTTGTATTATTTCTCTCTTATTCTTTCAGATTTTTTTCCACCCTCTCCCTCTCAACGCCAGTCTTGCTCCATGAATACAACCACTATTCTCCACTGAGCTATCTCCGTTAGAATGAGAAATTTTCATTGTTAGTGGGCTATGTCTCTGAATCAATATCGAAATCAAGCCCAAAAGAGAAAGATTCACCCCATTCTGATGGCTGTTACTTTGCAATGAAATCTGGACATGGCCACTGCAACTCTTGCCTCTCACCACCTCCGTTGTACTCCATAGATGTTGGTGTTTCAATCTGTTCTCTTAACCAATTAACCAATTACATTTATCACAATTAGAAATATGCATGTACTCATAACCAATGCTTCCTCAATAAGCCTGTTCAAGTTGTGTTAATATTGCCCTCAAAGTTTGTATGTGACGATTCTCAGAGAGGAATCCAGACATCCTCGAAACACCAAGGAAGAACTCTCTATCAAGATCAGCTTTAATGAACCCATATAATGCTGAATCGAAATCATCAAGAATTTCCCTCTCTTCCAAACCTAATGAATCCAATTTCGCTTTCATGTGACCATTGACCTGATAAGCTCTCATGAGCAACAGAAGACCTGATAAGCTCTCAATATTGCATACTGTCTTAACGAAATGATATTAGGGTTGTTCTTGAACAAAGACGACAGAGTTTGGGCTGAGCAACTTGAAGAATCTGTTAGCTTTTTTTATTATTATATTTCAATATATCTCAACGTATTCTATGTATTTTATTATATTCATTCGTATTTCAATGTATCTTGCTGTATTCCATATATTTCATTGTATTCACTATGTCGCTAGATTCTATAAATGTATTTATATATTTTTTTAATTAATATAAATTATGTATTTAGAATATATATATATATATATATATATATATATATATATATATATATATATATATATATATATATATATATATATTCAAATGTATCTACAGTATGTATTCATATGTTTTTGCACTATAAATGACATGCTATACTTCATGTGATTATATAATTCTATGAAGATTGCTATATTTTTGGGGTGTTTTTAGATTGAGATTTTTTTTGTAACTGGAAATATCAATTCCGTGTGTTATAATTGAGTTTGAGTTATATCAGGAGTCTATTACGTTAATTGATTCAATTTTCGTTTAAAAACATCTGAATAGACCATGAATTGCGCTATTTACGTTACTGTATTTACAAATACATATTGTGAATATAGTCGAATACAATAATCTATCTAGCAATAATCCCCTGTATCACGCAGAGAAATGTAACTGTATTCATGAATACAATAACTTAAATACATCGAATACATTCTAAAAAAACCCTGAAATATAGCTATAGTAAGTAATACAGTAATGATTGCTACAACTAGCCAATAACCACTAAATAATAGTGGTTTGTGAAAATTTGTCAATAATAATTGATTTTTGGTTGGGCCCATATTTTTGGTGAACTAATGTAGCATTTCATTGGTCCAATAAGAAAAAAATTACCCCTACCTAACTAGTGCAACATTTAGTGGGTGTCATTAAACTAAATAATGATACAAATTATGAGATAAATTTTTTTTTTTGCGAGATACAATTGATGTAAGTTAAAAATATACATGGATAAGATTATTAAGGACAAAAATACCATTAAAATAATTAATATGTGCATAACATTCGGATGATTTTTGGTGGGCCACATTAATAAATATAACTCCTGCATAAAATTTTGCACTAGCAGTAAGCGACGTAATTTGCTGGGTGAAGTGTATCGGTAGCTACTATTTAAAATATATTCACAATTTATAATATATTTAAAGATTAACTAATTTATTCAAATTTTAAGAATAAGTATTCTAAATTTTTATACCTTAAATTTTTGAGCTGTTAATTTTAAACTTAGGACTTAAATCATATTTGGCCAAGCTAGGAAAACAACTTATTTTGAGAAGTGCTTTTGAAAGAATTACTTTCGAACATTTTTGAGCAATAATATGTATTTGGTCAAATTTTCCAATAAATACTTTTAAGTATCAAATTATTAAATTTACTTAATAGTTTTTTTTTTGAAAACGCAAACAATACTATTATATTACTAACACAAACATTACATAGTTCGTACATAGTCCCGTAGGACATTTTCATTGTCAAACTTGGCTAGTTTTTCGCTGAAACTAAGATACTTTAACTTAATACTTGAACCATGCTTGTCTTTTAGCAATTGATGTTCAACAAAAAAAGGTGGAGGAGCATGATAGACACGTCTAGCCATTTTGAAATTCTTCAGTACTTCCTATGTCAAACGGTGTGCTGCTATATTTCCTTCCGTGAAGTTATACTTCAAGATCGGGTGCTTCAAGTGGTCCATTAATAACCTGCATTCTAAAATTAGATTTGATAATTTAGGGTTATTTTCATTAAGCGATAATATCGTATTCGTTGAGTCAGTCTCAACTTCGATGTTACAAAGATCGAGATGTTTTGCAAACTTTAATCCCTTCATGTAGAGCAAAATAGTTAATAGTAATATTAATAAATAATAGTTAATCTTACACGTAAGTAAATAATCTCAAATTTTCTTTTATTACATGTCATAATTATTTTTTTATTTTATCTAAGTAAAATTTAAAATAAAATTTAAAAGTAATTTATTATTTAATATTATTTAAACATATTAAAAACCATTCAACAAATCCCAAAGTCACTATAATTTATTAGAAAGCTATCCTAAAAATAAGAATCAATATTTATATATTAATATCCAAAGTATTAGGTTTAATAGTTAGTTTGAAATATAGTATATTTTGTTAAGGGTATTTTTAGTAAGAAGAAAACTTAAAACTATTTTTGGGAAGAACCTACTTTTTTCTACTTCTCCAAAATCGCTTTTGCTTCTTCCTAAATACACTTTTCCCCCGAAAAGCTTTGTCAAACACAAGTTAAAAAAAAAAGTGATTTTTGGAAAAAGTACTATTGGCCTTAGGAGAAGCTTGGCAAAACACACTATTAAATTAGGGGATTTTTACATATACATTCCATATAGCAAACCTTATAACCACTTATGTTTAAGGTTTGTATTTATTACTTTTTAGTATACCATGTTTCAATTTATGTACCAAAATTTACTTTTAAGGTTTAATTATCAAAGATTTATTAGGGGCTTGATTTGTGGAACAAAATATTTCCATATTTTCTTTCCCCATTTTTTTCTCTTTCTTCCAACCGATTTTTACTACATTTAATTACCCCCACGTTTATTTTAGTCCATTTTTCTCTTTCTTCCAACGTTTATTCTCTCGTTGTATTTTTTCTTCTCTCTCCGATTTTCTTCTTCAATCTCTTCTTTTTTTTCTTCTTCTTCTTGAATCTGGATTTGGAAAAGCATGTGTTCTTTGATAGTGTTTGAGAAGTTGTAATGGTTGAATATATTTTTCTATAAAGTTAAGATCTTCTTATTACGAAGGCAATTCTGTAAAAAGATTTGCTTTTTATCTAATTTTCTTCTTGTATTCATTCAATTGTTGCTTTTCCGATTTGATTTGCACTTCTTTGGCAAATTCTAATTTTCTTCTTCTTATTCTTACCTATTTTTTTTAACAGTTAAAAAAATATGTGTGTGTGAGATGGTGTATATCATCATGTGTATATATATCATAATGTATATTGTATATCATAATGTATATTGTTAGATAAGGCAATGAAAGATTAATATGAAATCAAATCGTGCTAACTAATTTTACGATAGTGTAATTCATTCTGAATAAACTTACTTTAATTTCACTGAAGGTAAACAAATTTTTTTTCTCCTCAATATTTTGTAGTTTAATATTTTTTTGCCAAAAAATTAGAATTCAATTGTTTTTTTGGCGTGTAAGTGTTTTTTGTAAAAATATACTATATTATTGCATATTAGGGTTGCTTATACAAATTGTAGTTAATTGTTGTTATTCGGAGTTAATGTGTAATTGATTGGCAAAATATACTGTTGAATTAAATTTGTACTTAATTGTAGTTTTTTGTAGTTTAATGTAGTGTAATGTAATGTTTATTTGGAACTGTCACTGTTGACTCAAATTTGATGGCAAATTTTACTGTTTGAATCAAATTTTACGTTAATTGTAGTTTAATGTAATGTTTATTTGGAACTGTCACAGTTGACTCAAATTTGATTGGCAAATTATACAGTTGAATTAAATTTGTAGTTAATTGTAGTTTTTTGTAGTTTAATGTATGTTTATTTGGAACTGTAAGTGTTGACTCAAATTTGATTGGCAAATTATACTATTGAATCAAATTTGTAGTTAATTGTAGTTTTTTGTAGTTTAATGTAGTTTCATGTAATTTTTATTTGGAACTGTCACTGTTGACTCAAATTTGTGTATTTGTCTATACCAAAGGAAGATCTTACTGATATTGACAAACACCGTAGACGCTACGGAGCTCTGTTGTGGGACTACGCCACAAAGAGGCTAAATGATGGTTCAATCAGTGAGACTGAGGTTACCGGCAGGCTTGCAAGGAGGAAGGGTCCACCGCCAAAGAATGAGAGAAATAAAGTTGAACGAAATAAGAAGTAGAGCGTACTGTTGTAATGAACTTTGGTTGTACTGAACAATTTTTCATGAATACTGAACTCACTGGAAACACTTCATATAACATACATCTGACTACATTTTAAAAACTCACTGGAAACACTTCATATAACCTTAACTACATTTACCTACATTTGACTACATTTTAAAAACACAGTGGAAACAGTGCATATAACCTTAACTACATTTGACTACATCTGACTACATTTTTAAAACTCACTGGAAACACTTCATATAACCTTAACTACATTTACCTACATTTGACTACATTTTAAAAACACAGTGGAAACAGTGCATATAACCTTAACTACATTTGACTACATTTTAAGATTCAAGACCTAGCTACACCCCAAAAAAGATTCAAGACACCTCATAATACTGCCTAGTGGAACAAACCTTTCCTAATCAGAAAATTTAGGTATGCGTGAGACTAACATACTAGGGGAAATAACATAACTATATTGAGCACTAGACATGAATCAATGTGATAAGCGACCAATTAAGAAGAGAATTGCATAGGTCGAGTGTAAAGAGAAAATCACTTTTGCACAAGCTCAAATGGCTTCTCCTTTCACTAGTTGACATGCATGGTTTTGCTGTGTAGCTTGATCCTTAGGAAGCTGTAGCCTGTTGGGACTATTGGGAATTTGGGGTATTCAAACGGCAACCGATTGTATGGAAGTGTACCACAAAGTCTTCTTTCCATAACATGTTTAAATCAGATTTACCAGTATTCATCAATAGGGATATTTAACCTTTATATACGAATATGGAATTTGGATTATGATTATTGAAGCAAATTAATATTGGAAAATACTTCTTAATCTAAATCCAATGATGAACAGCAAAATACACGATTGAGGATTGACATATCCCAAAAGGTCTAAGTTGTGGAAACAAATTATCAAATAATTCAAAAGGAAAATGGTACACCCGATGTTCTTGAACCAACAAGCAAGAAAAATGGAAGATGACAGCCAGACCATCTTTCAATGATGGGATGACAACAATATAAATTAAGAAAGTATGATTAATTGAAGGGATTTTTACCTTAACTGAATTAGCATTTATTTGGTACAAAATCAAAGATTAATTAGGAGCCATAAATACAAGCGTTATTTTAGGGTGCAACATCAGCAAAGATTTCGTTTGGTACATATTTTGTAACAAAAACATGGGATATGAGGGTAATAACCAAACAAGGCACAATAATGGTTATAAGGTTTGCTATATGGGATGTATAGGTAAAAATCAATTAAATTAGTGTCCTTAAAATTTTGAGTTGCTAATTTAAAATTTATGACTAATTGTCTTGAATTTGTGAATTGGCAATTTAAAAGACAGGACTAAATGTCCTAAATTTCTGAATAGCTGATTTAAAATTCATGACATAACATTAAAATTTTCGTATACAATTCTCGAACTTTAGGATACGAGTCTTGAAGTTTGAACCTTAGGATGTTATGTCTTAAAATTTGAATGAATTGGCTAATCTTTTTAATAATACTGTAAACTATGAATATATTTTAAACATCACGCTTAAAAATGACTACCTAGTATCATTTTTCGCAAATTTGATTGACGTAATATTCCTACCCCGTTGCTCATTTGCTCGTACTAGTAATTTTGAGGCTATGACATTAAGCACTCTGTTGGCTATGGCGCTAAAACTAGCTCTATAGACGTGTTAATCACAAATAAATTGGAATTAGCTATATGAATCTTTATTGACCATGTTACTCAATTTATACCATCTCATGATAATATTTTCCAAATAAAAATAAATATTACTCTATCAATTAAAATTTATATAACATAGTTTGACTTGACAGTCGACACAAGTTTTAAAAGGAAAATAGTTTTTGAAACGTGTGATCCTAAAAATTTAAAGGATAAAAGTTTATGGGACTTTTAATTTATGTGCCTCTAAAACCTTTTATAAAAGATAAAGTGAGTAAAATAAAAAGTTAAAAATTAAACTATTTTCAAAAATAAAATTGTCTATTTTTTTAACGGACTAATAAAAAAGGGTGATACACTAACTTATATCGGAGGAAGTATAAGAAGTACTCTAAATTTTTAAACATATAAATCTCTTAAAGACAAAACATTCATAGAAAGTTTCAGATCTCCGGTGCTAATGTCGGAAAAACATATTATCTACTAATGTATATCGCCTAGATAGATCCTTTTTTTTTTTTTGTTGCCATTATTGCTATTATTTAATCTCTTAAAATATAGTGGATGTTCTTAACTTCTAAAGGAATAACGCTCACTATTTTCCTTTTTCATGATCTCAATAGTTAATGTCATGTTTAAGGTAACCATTATGTATATTACTATCTAATATTATAAATAAAGAATGAAAAGTCATATTGCACATATTTGGAAATAAGAAAAGCTCCTCTCGTTCTATTTACATTTCTTGCATTTATCTTTGATGCTATTATATTTTGAGTTTAATTGTTTAATATGTTATCAGCACGAGTCTCTATTGAGATGCAAGCTAATTTAATTTTCTTTCTCTCTGTTAGATGTTTGTCAAACTCTCGGTTTTAATAGATGAAGGATTTGAGATGCACGGTATAACTAGCAGAAAGTACCGTGCTTCTATTTGACGATACTTACAAAATTAAATTTACATTTGTGGATTTACATGTTTTCATCACTTGGTCTCTTAAAGGCTGGTTTTCGGGACATTAACTTTTTCTTGGAGTGCATGTATATATGATTTTCAATAAATTAAAAATATTCCAAAAATTAATTATATTTAGGCTGAGGCGTGTGAAACATTGTCACGATTCAAAATTTACCTAATCGTGATAGAACCTAACTTATCCCGCTAGATAAGTTAAATAACAATTACACAATTCTAATAAAAATCAATAGTAAGTCAATAAGTGAAATATCTGAATTTGTCACGATCCAATTTCCAAATCCGATCGTGACGACGCATTTCGTGAAGACAAGGCCACCCAACTAACCCAAATCGTCTTTTTAACAATTATTAAACGTGAATGAATAGATAAATACAGCTTAACGATAATAATAACTAGAATTTACAACTCAACAGGACCCGACGGGGGTGTCAGAAGTCACAAGCATCTAAAGAAAACCTAAAACAACTACATGGCCAATAATATACAATAATATATTCTGAAATTCTAAAGACAATGTCCGGTGCCACGAACGCTGGCGGTCACCTTGCTAACCTACAATCGTAATACCTTCAATCAACTAATAACCCGCTACCGGGATATCAATACCTACAACTGCACGCGAGGTGCAGGGTGTAAAGTGAGTACTTCAACTCAATGAGTAGTAAAGGTAAATAATAACTGAGCAGCAAGAAACCACGTAAAACAAGTCATCATGCTATATAGAACAGTCTAACCCTTTGAGAAAACAGTGAAAACGTGAAAATCCTTTAGAAAATATCTTGACTCAGTTCAAAACTTCTTTTGAAAATATTCTTTTTCCAACAGTTAAGCAAATAAACGCGGAACAGGTAGTGCAAGTCAGCAAAAAAGTCAGCCCCATCGGGCACATCACTCTATTAACAAATAACACCCGGTATCAGGTACACAGTGAGAAATAGCATGGAAGCCAATTAAAAAACGAGTGCTGGAATGTCATGACAACTAGTACAAATAGGAACAAATGCATGAGTGCAATGCAATGCCTATGACGGTACGCTCCAGTACCCACTGTAGCGTGCAGTCCAATCCATTTAACATCGATGACGCTCACTGGGTGTATGTACAGTCTCCGGAGGGGCTCCTACAGCCCAAGCGCAATATCATGCCATCTCGTGGCATCAATTAGGACTTCGGCCTTAATATCAAATATCAATATAACACCGCTGCGGCGTGCAGCCCGAGCCATCCATATATTTAGAAATCACTATAACACTACTGCGTGCGCAGCCCGATCCATGCTCAGTCCAGAAATACACATATGCCACTTGGGAAATATTAACATGATAGTCCTGAGCTCAAAACGTCAATAAAGAATTATTTAACTTTTTAAATTTTAGAAAATGGATGAGTTTGCAAAACAGTATGAAAACCTTGGACCGAGATCAAATAATATGCAAAGTAATGCGAAAACAGTGATACTAATCCCCGAAGGATTCAAATTGTTGGCGCGAAGCCCAAACATGGTAATCAGCCCAAATTATGATGATAACAAGTAGTTTCAGTCAAATACGCGGTAAAAATCAACAACCGAGACGGACCAAGTCATGATCCCCAACGGTGCTCTACCCCACGCTCATATCCGGCGTGCAAGTCACATCAATACAGTACTATGATGTGCGAATTCAGGGTTTCAAACCCTCGGGATATCATTTACAAGTATTACTCACCTCGAACCGGTAAAATCTCTAGATCGCGACACCTTTGCCCCTCAAATCGGCCTCCACGCTTGTAGAATCTAACAAAAAATTAGAGCGAATACATCACAATATGCTAAGGGAGCAATACCTAATCGAAAACAATCGAGAAATAGCATTAATCTCGAAACTAGAAAAACCCGAGCTCGAGGCCCGCCTCTCGAAAAATCACAAAACTCATATTACTGGATTGCTCGTCTCGCCACGAGTCCTTACATACAAAGAACTCCCAAATCCAAGCTCATATGACCTATCAAATCCCAATTTGAAATATCAAAAACTCAAGCCCTAACTTTACCCCTTTTTGAAGAATTCCAACCAAATTACCTGTTAAATCTATCATAACTCGTATATTTAGGCCAAGGAACTTACCTCCAATCAATCCTCATTGAATACTTCTTCAATTTTTCCCAAAAAGCTCTTAAAATCCTCAACAATGGTGGAAATATGACTTAAACTCGCTGATGAAATGTCCTTAAAACATTCTGCCCAAGTGAAAAATAACCCTATGCGATCGCAGCACTTCTATTGCGATCGCATAGCATAAAAATCCGAACCTCCAAAATCCTCTTGTGCGATCGCATGACGACCCCTGCAATCACAGAGCACAGATTCACACACATATGCGATCGCACCTTAAGCTTCGCGATAGCATAGAACAAAACAATGCCAGGGACCTCATGTCCCATTACACTAGGCAATCACAACACCACGAACGCGATTGGACTGAACAAATATTCCAAACCTATGCGATCGCACACCCTCATACACGATCGCAAAGAGCAAATCAGAACCCCTATTAAAACCTCCTATGCTATCGCAATGCACCCTATGCTATCGCATAGAGCAAAACCTCTGTTACACTTCAGCTATTTTCTGCAACTCCCAAAGGCAAGATTGGGCCGATTGACCATTTGAAAATACCCAAAGGCCCTCGGGACCTCAACCAAAAGTGCCAACCCACCCTAAAACATCATACAAACTCATTCCAATCATAACAACACATCCAACAACACAAAAATTACCAATTCACGACGGATTCAAGTCTAAGTTCAACCAAAACTTCCGAAACTCATATTCGATCAAAAACCCAACCAAACGACCTCCAAATGGCCTGAAATTTTGCACACACATCAAAAATCACACATCGAAGCTATATAAACTCTCAGAATTCCATTTCGATCCTCGGATCAAAATATCACCTATCAACCGAAATTTGCCAAAACGCTAACTTCGCCAATTCAAGCCTAACCCAACACCGAACCTCCAAAATCAACTCCGATCACACTTTTAAGCCACAAATCATTTTGCGAAGCTAACCAAATCACCGAAAATCACATCGGAACCTTCTAACTCATAAGTCAACATTTGGTTGACTTTTCCAAAACAAGCCTTCCTAAAAGAGACTAAGTGTGTCAGTTTCCACCAATACCAATCCAAATCAACTCAAACACACCACATACGGATTATGAAATATGAAGAAGCATAAAACAGGGAAAATAGAGCAGTAATACATGAGACGACGAATCGGGTCATCACATCCTCTCCAACTTAAACCAACGCTCGTCCTCGAGCGTACCCAGAGTTCTCCTAGAAGCCAACCAATAGCTGAATAACCTTTCCAAGCATATACCCGGGATGATCCCACGTCACCCTATGTCGCATAGGTACGATAACACAACATAGCTGAAATCTCACAACCTATCTAGACCATGACCCATAGAACCACATTGCATTTTTCGAAATTATACGCAAGACCAGAACCTCACATCTACACTCAGGATAAGTCCAAACCAGCTGTAATAACCCATGCCTGCAACCTCCAGTGAAATCATATGATATACCACATAATCCACGCACTCGAAACGATGACTCCCATTTACGGTAGTTACCCACAATAACCAAATACCGATAGAAAACCTCTTATTTAGTTAAAGTCTCATTCAACACTTTCATATACTGCCATGGGTAAATGAAACATGCATAAAACCGTAACCTTCTCAGATCAACCACTCATGAAGCCACTTCCCTTTTGACTAATACCACAACAGATTTCCAAACCAAATCTCGACATTATTCTTCCAACAAGCTATAATCAAATTTGGTCGTATTCATTGATGACTCCCACGATCACCTCGAATCTAACACACTACTCTGGTGATATGACACCTCAACACAGGCCTAAGACACAACTTCCATAATACAAGCACCAATGAAGGGCGGTCTGAACATACTCAAATCATGACAAATGACTCAAATGAAAGAGCTGTACCTCAAGCTCATCGGTACCATTACACCACATGGCTGAGAATCCGTCTCACATCATAAAATAGAGTATATAAAGCTAACCCGCAAGGTCGTATCGCTACGTAGCCTAGCTACAATGCACAGTCATATCCAACCACTGCTCCGCATGAGACGCCTCAAGTCGCTATACTCGAAATTGACAACCACGCACGATTGATATCTTGAACCCCAACAAATCATTATACCCCATGGTGTAGCAATTAATATACACCATACCATCTGGAAAGGTCACAACTGATGCGCCATTCGCCGAGCAACACCCAAAACAGACTTTCCTTAGAAACCAGGAAGCAACACATATAAAATAGCATTTGGAAAACTATTCTCAACATTACACTTTTGCAGCGTGAAACCCGATCCACATAACATACCCATGGCGCATACCACCCGATCCACACGTACCCATCGCAGCGTGCCACCCGATCCATACATACCCATTGTGGCGTGCCACTTGATCCATACATATATCTCACATAAGGAGATGCACACCGAGCCACATTTGATCATTACAACCAAATACCGAGTATCGGTCGTAAGCATACTGAGTGCATACAATATCGACATGTCGCGTTACAAGCTACGAAACTCAAGCTCAACTGAGGTTTCCCCCTCAACATCCCACTATGAATCCCAATAGTACCGCACCATATGTGCCCATTGTCCGCAAATTATAATTTCTCACAACGCAGAAGACAACTCATAGATCTATCTAGATCGCTGATAAGCTCCACAACGGTCGAGTCAACCTATCCCTCGACAATACAATTCGGAACCAACCAAGCCAACTCAAACTGGAGCACGCATCCGAAAAGGCCCTTAACATTGGAACTGAATCAATATGAGGAACCTCAACACTGGCTCCCATCACGAGATCCCAAATAAGGAAAATGACTACTCCCCAGCCATCCGTTGGTTCTTTAAAATATAAAGACACTCCAATAGGACATAATCCGAAGAACATCGCCACCCAACCCATGGCATTCCCGGCATAGCCCGTAAATTAATAATCCAGAATACTCCACCACTGAGAAAGTCAGTCTAAATCCTGATATCAGATCCAAAATCTAACATACCAGCGGATAAAGATCCACAACTACAACATAGTCTGCACATTAGAATCCCTAGTCTCCAGCTACATATAGCACACGAATCATTACACATGATCTCAATTTCGCCATCTGATCACATGCCACCACTTAATATCCAATAATTCCACGATACATACTCTAAATTCTCCCTGTGCCACCAAGCAAACCCAAATATAACCAGTCGGTCTAATAGGAAAGTGCCATCACTTAATCACATTGCCCTTTTTCCAAGACATATACTCTCGTCAACTCACTTTCAAATAGCATTACCATTCTCCCTGATTATCTGAAGCTACCTGCTGGCTAAGTGCTTTATGAACTTCCTTTCTAATCTGGACGGAAACTTATCTAATCAAGAACATCCATTGATCCCCTCTAGAAGAAAATCATTACACATCTCATGTCTCTCACATTTGTAGAAAATGCGCCTCCCTAACCACGGTAGCTATCAACAAGAACTCTCCCAATTTTGATATGTGCAAACTAAACTGCCATGAGTGAATCCTTCGAACCAAATCACGCTAAGCAAGTCTTCAAAACTCAAGAGCATTTCTGCAAAGTTACATGTGCTAACTCATTACCTCGAATACACCACTAGAATTAATCCTACCCTTGCCATGCCGATCCAGTCTGTTATTAAGCTACTCCATCTATCTAAATTTCTTCTGATTTGTATCAACTTGGTATTCCCCTTTTGCTGTAGTACCACAATCCTTCAGCCCACGCTTACCACACGATACCCAAAATATAAAACCACATCATCTGAAACCCATAAGCCGCTAAATACTCTCTTAGACATTCCCAGAAACACTACATTCTATAATACCTTGATCAGAAGAACTCGCTGTGAATCTAGCTTAGTTTACTTTATTTTCATGATACTAATACATAAAATCCCTTAGTTAACATAGAAATACCACAAGTCTTGACATTTTCCAATGAAACCCAGTCTCTACCCGCAAACACAACCTTAAGACACCTGATTATTATATGTAGAACCTTGAACACAATAAAAACGATTCCCGAGGGTCATTTACTTCATATTCGATCTGCAATTTACCTGACTTAGCGAACAGAACCACTCATGCCTTATTAGCACTCTGACACTGCAGGATATGATCTCATTCAAATACCAACAAACATCTTCCTTCTCAATACACTGAGCATTCTTTATCCACAACAGCTCCAGATATCCTATTGTTTCCACACATCTACGAAGTACCATATAGCCTTTGTCAAAATTTTGCTTCACTCGTGCCATCCGCGGCTTAATTCCTACAACCAAAGCTGATCTGCCAGCATATCTTGAAATGGAAACAACATAGCACATGGCCGTGCAATCAGCTAATCAGCAGTAACCTCCCTAACTTGGCTCGAAGCCATATATCATGATAGACTGAACATCTCATACCACTTTTACTCAAATGATGCCACAATATCATAGTAAGATTAAAACCAAATCATCTACCAGTTCCTGAAAACACAGATCATCTCGTACTGTAATCCTCTATATATCTCGCATCCAACTCTACATAAATTAACTCCACTCTCTGAAGCGACTCCAGATTCTCAATTTCAAAACGTACCCTTCAATTGTACATGAGACCTTCTACATACACATAAGGATCATACCACTTAAGAACACTCACCAGGAGATATACCACATGCTTCGCCTCAATTTTGTATTTCAGCATGTCTTCCACCATCATATACGTTACACAGTCATTTAGTCTTCCTAGGCCCGAACTCATTATGCCACATGTAATGCACTTCACTCCCCAACTAGGAGACACCAAAATATTTTTCGCGCGCCCATTACTCGGGGCTACACATTAGATCACAATGAGAATCGAACACTTAACAATTCATTTATTATCCAGCAGACTTCTTCATCACTACCAAGTCATTTAGATACACCCTGCAGTACTAAGACACTCATCACATGGATATCTAACAACCATTTCGGCTAATAAGGACAATACCAAACATATAAGTTCAAAACACTTGATCACCTAATCAACACTTCGGTGCTCAAACTATAGGCAAAGATATGGCCTCAAGTCCTCCAGACAGGCCCAACATACTCACGAAGATCACATATCGCCCCTTGATCGAGGAATCACAAGCCATCAGACATATAATATTGAGCGCTCATGTGCGCATACAGACGTGTGCAAGGAATTTCAAGAGTTAGATCTCAAGCTGAATCAAGTACGCACAATAAGAAGCCAAGAAAGTGAAGTTTTCCTAAACGTTCTGCAGCCACTCGAGGATAAATATAGATGTCTCCATATCAATCCGTGAGACTCTACTAAACCTGCTCATGACTCATGATACATAGTAACCTAGGCTCTAATACAAACTTGTCACGACCCAATTTCCAAATCAGGTCGTGATGGAACCTCGCGTGAAGACAAGGCCAGCCTACTAACCCAAATCGTCTTTTTAACAATTATTAAACATGAATGAATAGATAAATATAGCTTAACGATAATAATAACCACAATTTACAACTCAACACAACCCCACCAGGGTGTCACAAGTCACAAGTATCTAAAGAAATCCTGGACACAACTGTAGGGCCTATAACATACAATAATAAATTTTGGAATTCTAAAGACAACGTCCGGTGCCGCGAACGCTGGCGGTAACCGTGCTCAGCTACAATAGTAATACCTTCAGTCAGCTAATAACCCGCTACCGGGTGATCAATACCTGGAACTGCACGCAAGGTGCAGGGAGTAAAGTGAGTGCTCCAACTCAGTGAGTAATAACGGTAAATAATAACTGAGCAGCAACCACGTAAAGCAAGTCATCATGCTATATAGAACAGTGTAACCATTTGAGAAAACAGTGAAAACATAAAAATCCTTTAGAAAATATCTTGACTCAGTTCAAAACCTCTTTTGAAAATATTCTTTTTCCAACAACTAAGCAAATGATTGCGGAACAGGTAGTACAAGTCAGCACAATAATTAGCCCCCTCGGGCACAACAATCCATTAACAAATAACACCCGATTTCAAGCACACAGTGCAAGAAATTGCATGGAAGCCAATGAAAAATGAGTGCTAGAATGTCACGACAACTAGTACAAATAGGAACAAATGCATGAGTGCAATGCAATGCATATAACGGTACGCTCCGGTACCCACTGCAGCGTACAGTCCAATCCATTTAATGTCGATGGCGCTCATAGGGGGTATGTACAGACTCTTAAGGGGCTCCTACAACCCAAGCGCAATATCAAGCCATCTTGTGGCATCAATCATGCCTTCAACCTCAAAATCAATATAACACCGTTGCAGCGTGCAGCCCGAGCTATCTATATACTCAGAAATCATTATAACACCGCTGAGGTGCGCAGCCCGATTCATGCTCAGCCCAGAAATGCACATAAGACACTTGGGCAATATTAACATGATAGTCCTAGCACAAAATATCAATACTATATTGTTTAAGTTTTCAAATCTCCGAAAGCCGGTTGAATTTGCAAAACAGTATTAAATCTTTGGATCGAGATTAAATAATACGCAAAGTAATGCGAAAACACTGATACTAATCCCCGAAGAATTCACATAGTTGGCACGAAGAAAAACATGGCAATAAGCCCAAATTATGACGATAACAAGTAGTTTCAGTCAAATACGCTGTGAAAATAAACAACCGGGACGGACCAAGTCATGATCCCAAACGGTGATCTAACCCACTCTCATATCCGGTGTGCAAGTCACCTCAATACAGAACTATGATGTGCAAATCCAGGGTTTTAAACCCTCAGGATATCATTTACAAGTATTACTCACCTCGAACCGGCAAAATCTCTAGCCCGCGATGCCTTTGCCCCTCAAATCGGCCTCTACGCGTGTCGAATCTAACCAAAATCTCATAGCGAATACAACACAATATGTTAAAGGAGCAAAACCCAATTGAAAAAATCGAGAAATAAAAAAAATCTCTATACTAGCAAAACTCGAGCCCTGGGCCCATTTCTCAAAAAATTATTAAACGCACATTATCGGATTCCTCGTTTTGCAACGAGTCCATACATACCAAGAACTCAAAAATCCAAGCTCAAATGACCTATCAAATCCCAATTTGAAATATCAGAAACCCAAGCCCTAGCTTTACCCCTTTTTGAAGAATGTTAACCAATTTCCATGTTAAATCTATCATAATCTCATATATTTAGGCCAAGGAACTTAACTCGAATAAATCCTCCTTGAATCCCTCTTCAATTTGTCCGAAAGAGCTCTTAAAATCCTGAACAATGGTGGAAAAATGACTTAAACTCGCGGATGAAAAGTCCTTAAAACATTGTGCCCAGGTGAAAAATAACCTATGCGATCGCAACACTTCTACTGCGATCACATAGAACAAAAAGCCCAACCTCCAAAATCCTCTTGTGCTATCGCATGACAATTCCTGCGATCGCAAAGCGTAGACTCACACACCTATGCGATCACACCTTAAGCTCTGCGTTCACATAGAACAAAACACTACCAGGGACCCCACGTTCCATAACACTATGCAATCGCAACACCATGAACCCGATCGCACCGAACAAATCTTTTAAACCTATATGATCGCACACCCTCATACGCGATTGCAACGAGAAAACTAGAACCCCTATCAAAACCTCCTATGCGATCGCGATGCACCCTATGCAATCAAATAGAGTAAAATCTCTGCTACACTTTAGCTATTGTTTGCAACTCCCAAAGGCTAAGATTGGTCCGATTGACCATCCAAAAATACCCCGAGGCCCCCGGGACCTTAACCAAAAGTGTCAACCCACCCTAAAACATCATATAAACTCGTTAAAATCATAAAAACACATCCAACAACACAAAAATCACCATTTCATGACGGATTCAAGTCTAAGTTCAACCAAAACTTCCGAAACTCATATTCGATAAAAAACCCAACCAAACAACGTCTGAATGGCCTAAAAGTTTGCACGCACATCAAAAATAACACATCGAAGCTTCAGGTACTCTCGGAATTCCATTCCAAACATCTGATCAAAATATCACCTATCAACCGGAATTCGCCTGTCTGACACCAAATTCGAGGGACATGACCGACACTCGACCGGGTATCCCTAGTCAAGCGGACCTGGGTGCCTTTCCTATCCCACGTGTTGCCCCCGCATTTTCATTATTAGCCAAGTGAAATAGAAATTCATAATTAAAAACATCTTTTATTACAAAATATACACAACAAACATGGTATGTATTGTGGTCTTCATCTTACACCGCCCAATATACAAAAACTTTTTTTTACATAATTTCGTAACCCACATTTACTTTCGACGTAGCCTCTAGGATACATAAGGATAATATAATACTTTCAGATAACAAGGCTCCAGCTATACCTTTCACAAAAAGATCAAAATAATATTTCTGAAATAAAAAGCGGCATGAGCCACGCAAGCCCCCGAGAGGAAATGGGCTCACCAATATTTTTGATGGAAAGTGAAGGGGAGCTATAGTCGGTGGACTGGAGTACCTGCTATGGATCCACCTACAATCCTAACACGAATGTAGCGCCCCCGACGAAAGGGACTGTCAGCACATTTGAATTGCACTGGCATGTACGAACAAACCTTGCCCTAAGTAAACTCAAAACATACACAAGTAGCAAGCAATAACAGAATCAACAATCGAATACACATTTAAGGAACAATCAAGCCAAACAAGTTTACAATATCTCATTCTTCCTTTTCAATATTATCACATCAATGATTTCACAATTTGATACACAAGAAGCAAGCAATAACAAAATCAACAATCGAATACGCATTTAAGGAAAAATCAAGCCAGACAAGTTTACGATCTCTCCTTTTTCCCCTTCAACATTTTCACATCAGTAATTTCACAATCTTTTCATAATTTCATTTCAATAGTGATTTCGATCACTTTTTCACCCTTATTACCTTGGCCACCCTTATTATCTTGGCCACCCTTATCACCATAACCCAAACCTTATTTCTCCATGTTGCGGCGCGCAACCCGACCTCCCCGTACAGTTTCAAATTCACAAACATCACAACGACAACAACAATTTACATAGAATAACAACAATAATTCTCAAAGAGAAACAACAATAATTCACAAGAATTTCTGTACCCATCAATACCATTTCCATCATATTCAACAACTCAGTGAAATTTAAGTCATTAGAATAATTATCCACAACAAGCCAAATATGTTATTACCACAGTTGTTCCAATGGCATAATTTACGACTTCCTTCCATCATTTGTTTCTCACCTCTTACCACATAACACTTTTACAATCAAGCATTTAATTTACAGCTAATTACTTGCACCATCATATCGGGAGGCTTAACTACAAACACTCAAACCAAACCAATAACAAGAATTTTACAAATAGTCCACATAGATATCACATACCAAATAGTCGTACACCAAAAAGGTGACTCTACAAAGGTCAAAGTTAGCCATACATACTGATGATATACTACATGAGCTGGTGGTGCAGTGACGTTATTTGGAACAAGGGTACTCTCCTTAACAACAAGTTCTACTAATCACTCCATAGTTCAACACATTCTTCTAACAAGTCTTTGGGTAATCTACTCGGACTCAATGGTGGGATAAATTCATCCTTACATGCTTCAAATTTACGGATTATGGTATCAAAATTAGAAATCTCGAGAATAATAGTTAGAGAAGAACTTAACTACCTATCTTGAGCCATATCGCACGATCTGGAATGCCAAAGAAGGATGGAATTCCTAAATGTCCAAATAGCCTCCAACTTATAAATGTGTTCGACAATACACCGATAAGAAGGATGCTACTAGAAACGACTTTGAGACATCCTAGGACACTTAAAAACCTTATGCTAAGTTCAAAATATAATTAATGCAATACTCGTTTTGTAATGTTAAGCAAATTATTGTTATGAAAATATATGTGGGAGGTACTTCTTCATGTGTTTAAGAAGTTATTCGTTGTAAATGAGTATATGTGAAGAATGTGAGCTATGTGTTAAAATACCTCGACTTTAATTCATGTTTAAATTGAGATTTTAATACCAAATGGTGTGAGAAAACTCATTATGATCTATCCTCCATATTGTTCTTATGTGTAGAAAATGTATTTGATTACTTGTATGTAGTTGTTGGTAATGTATAAAGATGTTTGGAAATAAAGTAAGTCACTGTGTAAATGTGGCAAGACTGAATGTTGGATTCTCGCTGTGATTGATACTTTACCAGAACTGGTGTTGTGACCCGATGTTTGTGAAAGATACATTCAAATATGATAAATGTGCTATTATTGACAACTTAAAAAGGGCACAAGGAATATGAATCATGCATTAAAATGCTATAACCTTTAATTGGAGCTGCATATATTATGTCAAACTATGTGAAATCCTCTGTGTATAGAGATGTTGAAACTTTATATGGTCAGGATAGTAAAGGAATTCGTTGTTATTCAAGTTCCATTGTTAATGAAAACTCTTCTTGCATTGTTATCGTTATTGTGAAATGATATTCCGGATGGTCTGAAGCCATGTAACTGAACTGTGAACTATTGTTGTTGTGTGAAATGTGATTTTACGGCGGGGTCGGTTGCGCACCGCAACACGGAGAAATAAGGTTTGGGTTGTGGTGATAAGGGTGGCCGAGGTAATAAGGGTGGCCGAGGTTATAAGGATAGAACGTGATCATTATCATTATCGAAACTAATGTTTGTGAAATCATTGATATGATGAATTGATATTGATGTGAAATATGCTGAAATGATGTGAAATACGGAAAAGAAGGGATTGTGTTATGAAATGTGGCCTAGTGCCAATGATGATGTGACAATTATGGCTCCAAGTGCCAATGGACTAATATATGTGAAAATGGCATGATTCTTTTATTCGATAGTGTGGTGATCATTTAAAGTATTTGATTTGTACTTACGATTTCCTTATTATTGTATGAAACATATAGATGTATAGTTTGATATGTGAGCCCTATGGAAGGGCTATATAATGCAGCCTAGAAGTATGAAAATTATGTGAAAGCTATGTGATCCCTTTTATTTGGTAATGTGGTGATTGCTTAAAGCTTTTGTTAAACCCTTATGATTTCCATGTCCTTGCATAGATATATTCTCAGAAAGAATATAAATCATAAAAAATTGCCTACACCTGCTCTTTGAGTGAGACGTATTATTCACAAAGTCTTCTGATCACAGTTCTATTACTTACAGCCTCATATGGAATTGAACACTATAACTGTTTTTGTGAATTGAGTTGTACCACTATTGACACTTCCCACTTTCTTTTCTTGAATTCTCAAAAAAAGACTATTCCTTATGTATTTCTTACAGAAACGTTTTATTTAAATGCACAACATTTGCTCATTTTTTTCCTATACATGCACCATCGTAAAGCTTACCTATGTGGTGTCAAGTTTCATGTAAAGCATCCCACTATTACGATCCTTCTCGAATCATTTCTTTTTCTTATTGGTGTATATGGCGTATATGGTTCAAACATTAAATCTACTCTCTTGAGAGTATCATCAGGAAAGCTTCTCACTATTTAGTAACATAAGAGTATTACTAAACACCTATTACATGAGTGCGTCTGTCACGACCTAAATTCCATACCCAGTCGTGATGGCGCCTCTCGTGAAGACAAGGCCAGCCAACAATCCCAAATCCCCTTTAAGCAGCTATTAAACATAAATGAATAGAAATACTACTTAATGGCATTTAACTATGGAATTTTATTCCAATGCAACCCGACCGGGGTGTCACAAGACACGAGCATCTAATGAGTAGGGACACTACTATTGGGCCAACAAAATATATATACAAGGAAAAACTGGAACTCAAAGTCGAAATACCATGCCGTGAACGCTGGTAGTCACCTTGCTCAATTGCAGAAATTATGGCCTTCGGTCCTGCTATTAACCCGCTATCGGGTGAACAATACCTGCAACTGCACGCAAGGTGCAGGAAGTAAAGTGTGTTCTTCCAACTTAGTGGTAATAAGAGAGAATAATATCTGAGCGATAAGAAAACACGTATGAGCACACCAAACTACAATAAAAGACATAAAATCCCTTTTTGAGAAAAACCGAAATACTGTGAAAAATCCCTTTAGAAAAATCTCAAGATCAGTTCAAAATCTCTTTTGAAAGTATGCTTTTTCAACAATTGCAAAGATAATTTCAACAAGTAGGAAGTAATCCGAAACATGCTCCTCGGGCTCAGCATCAACCTCTCAGTACAGTATCAGCCTCGTGGGCTCAGAACTCCTTTACATATAACACCAGGGTATCTGGTCAACAAGGAAAGTAACAGTATGTATGCCAATGAAATATGAATGCTAAACGTCGTGCCACGTAGTACAAACATGAGTGAATGCATGAATTCAATGCACATGACCTCTACGGCGCGTAACCCGATCCATGGGTACCCTGCGCTCATTGCGGTGTGTACAGACTCCAGAGGGACTCCTACAGCCCAAACACAAAAAAGTTGCGGCGTGCAACACGATCCAATATGTATAATGTTGCGGCGTGCAGCCCGATCCAATATAATATATATAATGTTGCGGCGTGCAGCCCGATCCATGCAATAAGCTACTGCGACATGCAGTCCGATTCATGCAATATGCTATTGCGGCGTGAAGTCCGACCCATGCATGTATATGCACATGCTCACACAACACTCGAGGCCTGAAAGCCTCCTTATAACATCTTCATGCCCTCATATATTGCCCTCCTCCTCAATCAGTCCAAAATAGTCAAAAGCCCCTCGGGCATCTGTAAAACGATAATCCTCAGCTCAAAAACTAGTTAAAATATGAGTTAAATCTCCAAGTTTGAGAAAAATATAATTGAGTTCATGAAACAGTATAAATCACATGGACATTGTTCAAATAATCTTTCAAATAGTGAGGAAAACTGTGATGATAGTTCATAAAGAGTTTAAATAATCGGCAATAAGCCCCAAGTATGGCAATGAGCCCAAGTCATAATGATAACAATAAATCATTTGCAATTTTTTGCAATGAAATCCAACAACCGGTACTGACCAAATCACAATCCCCAATGGTGCTCTACCCCACGCTCAGGTCCAGCGTGCAAGTCACCACAATACAACACTAATATTTGCAAATATGGGCTTTCAAATCCTCAGGATATCATTCCCAAGTATTACTCACCTCGAACCGGCAAAAGCTCAAGCTTGCGATGCCTTTTCCCCTCAAATCGGCCTCCACATGTGTCGAATCTAGCCAAAAATAGAGCCAAATACATCACAATATGCAAATGGGACAATACCCAATCGAAAATAATCGAATTATAGCAAGAACCTCGAAACAAGCAAAAACCCGAGCCCCAAGCCCGCTTCTCGAAAAATTATGAAACTTACATTTCCAGAATCCTCGTCTCGCCACGAGTTCATACATACCAAGAACTCCCAAATCCGAGCTCAAATGACCTATCAAATCCCAATTTGAAATATAAAAAACTCAAGCCCTAGTTTCTTCAATTTTATACCCAAATTCAGATAATTAATGGAAGATTCTTCAATTAAATGATGTTTCTAGACCACGAGGCTTACCTCCAATTACTTCTCGTCGAAACCCTCTTCAAAATCTACAAACAAGCTCTCAAGGTGGTGCAAAAATGGTGAAAAAATGAATCCAAGTCGCGGATGAAATGGCTTAAAAACATTCTGCCCAGGTGCCAATTTAAACTATGCGATCGCAGCCCCAGGCATTGCGATGGCAATGCACAAAATCTCCAGACCTCTAGAATGGCCAACGCGAACGCGACCGGCCCACCGCAATCGCGTAGCTTCGCTTTCCAGACCAGTGCGATCACACTCCTCTTGCCGAATCGCGATTCAGAAACAACCCCTTATACGCCAATGCAAACCAGCTATTGCGAACGGAATGACCACATTTCAAGACCTCTCCAGCTAACTCTACGCGTTCGCGTCCTTCGTCACGCGAACGCGTAAAAGGAATTTCTTCTGCAATCTTTTCTGAAAATCTGCTATCTTCAAACATGGAAATTAGTCCGTTTGATTACCCAAACTCACCCCAAGGCCCCCGGGACCTCAACCAAAAACACCTACCAACTCTAATACATCGTACAAACTTGTTCCAATCATAAAACACATAAAACAGCACAAGAATCATTAAATTACCACGGATTCAAGTCTAAATTTTCTTAAAACTTCCGAAACACATATTCGATCAAAAACCCGACCAAACGACGTCCGAATGACCTCAAAATTTGCAGAAATATCCAAAATCACCTAACGAAGCTACTGCAAATCTCAGTATTCAATTCCGACCCTTAGATCAAAATCTCACCTATCAACCGGAATTCGCCAAAATTCAAACTTCGCCAATCAAGCCTAATTCTACACCGGACCTCCAAATTCATTCCGATCGCTCTCCTAACTCACAAGTCATCTCCCGAAGCTAACCGAATCATCGGAAATCACATCCGAGCCTTCTAACTCACAAGTCAACTTCCGATTGACTTTTCCAAAACAAGCTTCCTTTTAAGAGGCCATGTGCCTTATTTTTAAACCAAAACCAATTCAATTATACCCGATAGACTCTATTGCTGATATTTAAACATGTAGCAACACAATAAGGGGGAAATGGAGCAGTAACACATAAGACGACGAGTCGGGCCGCCAGATCCTCCCGGGCTTTAACAAATGCTCGTCCTCGAGCATACACAGAGTTGCACTACAAGCAACCCAATAGCTAAAGTCTTATTCCAACACTTTCATATACTGGCAACGGTAACTGAAACATGCGATAAACCGAACCCATCTCTCAGATCACCCATTCATGAGTTCATTTCCTTTCTGACTGATACTACAACAGATTTTGGAGCCAAACCTCGATATTACCTTTCTAACAGGCTGAAATCAAATATGCTCGTACTTAGTAATGACTCCAAGGAACCTCTCAACTACAACATTCCACTATGGTAATATGACACCTTAACACCGGCCTAAGCCACATTGTGCTCAACACAGGCACCAATAAGAAACAATCTGAACACACTCAAATCACGACAATTGACTCAAATGAAAGAGCTGTACTTCAAATTCCTCCGTATGATCACAACACAGATCTGAGATCCCATCTCACATCATAGAAATAGAGTACCAGAATCCTCATCGAAAGGACGTAACATCACGTGGCCTTGCAACAACGCGCGATTCTATCCTAGCACTATTACCCATAAAGCACCTCAAGTCACCATGCTCAACACGATAAGCACACACAGATTAAGGTCTGAAACCTCGCAATTCATCACACCAATGGTGAAGCAAGTATTATACACTATTCAATCCTGAAAGGACACAACCGATGCGCTATTCGCCGAGCAACACCCAACACGGATTTTCCTCATAAACCAGGAAACAAGGCATACAAATTGACATATAGGAAACTATTCTCCACATCACACTATTGCGGCGCGCAACCCGGTCCAGATAACATACCCGTAGCGGCGTGCAACCCGATCCAGATACCATACCCGTGGCGGCGTACCACCCAATCCAGATACCATACCTATGGCGGCGTGCCACCTGATCCACAGATATATCTCACAAAAGGAGATACACATCGAGTCAAATCTGCTCATTACAATAAACACATATAGCCTCATGCCCGTTCACAAGAAAACACATCTAAAACCTCAATGCCGCAACTGAATCAATGGTAGAAACCTCTGCACTGACATCCGTCACGAAGGCCCAATCAATAAACAATGCTTGCCAGCCGCCCGCTGGTCTCTGGAATACAAGCTACCCTGCTAGAACATAATCTGATGTACCTTGCCACACAGCCTGTGGTATTTTCTAAAATAGCCCATAATACATTAGTCTAGACAACCTGACATTGGGACCACCAGTCTGCAATCTAATATCATAACCTTAAATTTAACATACTAAGCAAAGAAAGATCCACTCAGACCTCCAGTTTCCAACAACTGCAAGACGATGTCGATACACATGACCCACAACCACCGCATGGTCGGATCACGAGAAATTCTAGTCTCCATATAACACACGAATCACTGTGCCTGATCCCACACTCTGTCGTACGAATACATAGCACACATCAAGTATCCATTCATACCATGAAAGATATTCAAAATTCCTTGCGCCTTCAACAACTTTAAATATCCGCAGTCGATCCAACAAGAAAAATGTCGCAATGCTACTGAGGTATCATCAGTTTACATCACCTTAATCATCTGATGATCGATTCTTTACTCACCTGTAGCTAACCATGCTACTCAAGAATTATTGATTTCCCATTATAAAATGAACCAAAACCTTGAACACACAAATCTAAATTCTCCATATCATAACACATAGACCATCCACACTAGGATAATATGATGACTTCTATCTCCCACATGTGCCGCAGACATCGACGCACTCAACTAGTCAAGAACTTTCAGGATCCCATATAGGAGAAAAATTATTACCCACTCCATGCTTCACATACGCATAGGAAATATAGTCATTTTCAAACCACGATAAAACACATCAAGAGCTCTTTCTCCCAATTCCATTGCACAAGCTAAACTGCCAGGACTGAATCTTTCTGCCCAAACCAAGTTAAGCACGCTGCCAGCACTTAAAGCTTTGCTGCACAATAGCCGTAAGGCTCATTACCTCGAACACATACAATAATTAATCATACCCTTACCATACCGATTCGGTTTATTATCATGCTATTCCAACTATCTAATTTCCTTCTTAATTCACCATTGATTTAGTATTCTCCCTTGCTGTAGCACCACAATACCTCAATTCAGGTCCCATACGAGACTCCCACATAAGACCACCCTATCTAAGACCTATAGGCCACTAAATAACCTCTCGCACGCTTTTCAGAAATACAATATTCCAGAATGTTTTACCTTGAAGAACTCCCTGCGAATCTGAATTTGTTACCATTACCTTCCAAATACGGATACATAGAATTCAATGATTAACATAAAATACCACAAGTCTTGATCTTTTCTAATGAAAACACAGTCTCTAGCCACATACACAAACTTAATACACCTGATTGTTACATGCAAAATCTTTAACATAGTAAAACCATTCTCGAGAGTCGTTCACTCTTATTCAGCTGCAATTCACCCGCTCTACACGAATGGAACCACTCGTGCCTCATTAGCACCCTGACACTGTAGAACATGATTTCATACAGATACAAACAACCATTTTCCTTCTTTATGCACCGAGCATTCTTTATCAACAACAGCTCAAAACATCCTAGTATTTTCTCACATTTACAAAAGCACCATATAACCTTTGTAGAAATTTTCCTTCATACGTGCCATCCTCGGCTCAGTTTCTGTAACCAGAACTTATCCACCATCATACCTCAAAACGGAACCAACATAGCACATAACCATGTAATCAGCTGAGCAACAGCAACCTCCCTAGCTTGGGTCGAAGCCATATATTAAGGCACTCTTAACAACTCATAAAACTTTTACTTTAATGATGCAACAATGAGATCAAACTCATTTCATTTACAAGTTTTGTGAATAGACAGATCATCTAGCACTGACATTCTTTGCAACCCTCGCATTCATTTCCACATCAGCTGAGTCCACTTTCTTAGTGTCCCAATTCTTCAAAATACAACACATACCCATCAATTACACATGAGATATTTTACATAAACATAAGGATCATACCGCTCAAAACCCTCCGCAGGAGATAACCCACATGCTTTGCCTCATTGCAATATTTCCACATACCTTCCACCATCATATACGTAATACATAGCCATTTAGTCTTTCTGATTCTAAAATCATATCACCACATGAAATGCACTTTACTTTCCAGCTAAGAGACATAAAAATATTACTCACGCGCCCATAACTCGGACTACACATTAAAGCACAATAGGAATCGAACACTTAACAGCTCATCATTTTTTTAGCAGACTCATTTGTCACCACCAAGATTACATAGATACCCCTCGCAGTACTGACATACTCATCACATGGATATCCAGCCGCCATTCCGGCTAATAAGAACAACTCTGAACATATAAGTTCAAAACACTTGCTCACCCAATTGGCACGTTGGTGCTCAAGCCATAAGCAAATATCGGGCCTCAAGTCCTCCAGACTAGCACAACATGAACTCACGTAGATTACCTATCGCCCATCGATCAGGGAATCACAAGCCATCAAGGCACATATACAACTGAGCGCTCACATGCGCATACAGACGTGTGGAAGGAATTTCAATAATTATATTTCAAGCTGAATCAAGTACGCACGATAAGGAATCGAAGAATGAGAAGTTTCCTAAAGGTTCTGCAGCCCCTGGAGGAAAATTACAGACGTTTCCGTACCGATCCGCGAGACTCTACTAACCCTACTCATGACTCGTGAGACCTAGTAACCTAGGCTCTGATACCAACTTGTCACGACCCAAATTCCATACCCGGTCGTGATGGCGCCTCTCGTGAAGACAATGCCAGCCAACAACCCCAAATAATCTTTAAGCATCTATTAAACATAAATGAATAGGAACACTACTTAATGACAATTAACTACGGAATTTCATTCCAATACAACCCGACTGCGGTGTCACAAGTCATGAGCATCTAATGAGTAGGGACACTACTATTGGGCTAACAAAATATATATACAAGGAAAAATTGGAACTCAAAGTCGAAATGCGGTGCCGAAAACGTTGGCGGTCACTTCGCTCAAATTCCAAAATTATGGCCTTCGGTCCTGCTATTAACCCACTACCAGGTGAACAATACCTGGAATGCACGCAAGGTGCAAGGAGTAAAGTGAGTACTTCCAACTCAGTGGTAATTAGAGAGAATAATATCTGAGCGATAAGAAAACACGTATGAGCACACCAAACTGCTATAAAAGACAGAACATCCCTTTTTCAGAAAAATCAAAATACTATGAAAAATCCCTTTCAGAAAAATCTCAAGATCAGTTCAAAATCTCTTTTGAAAGTATGCTTTTTCAACAATTGCAAAGATAATTTCAACAAGTAGGAAGTAATCAGAAACCTGCCCCTCGGGCTCAGTATCAACCTCTCAGTACAGTATCAGCTCCGCGGGCTCAGCACTCCTTAACATATAACACCAGGTATCTGGTCAACAAGGCAAGTAACAATATGTATGCCAATGATATATGAATGCTAACTGTCATGAGACGTAGTACAAACATGAGTGAACATGTGAATTCAATGCAATGCACATGACCGCTACGACGCGTAGCCCGATCCATGGGTACCCTGCACTCAGTAGGGGTGTGTAGAAACTCCGGAGGGGCTCCTACAGCCCAAGCGCAAAAATACTGCGCCGTGCAGCCCGATCCAATATGTATAATGCTGCAGCGTGCAGCCCGATCCAATATAATATATATAATGCTACGGTGTGTAGCCCAATCCATGCAATAAGCTACTACAGCGTGCAGTCCGATCCATGCAATATGCTACTGCGGCGTGCAGTCAGATCCATGCATGCATATGTACATGATCACACAACACTCTAGGCCTGAAAGCCTTCTTATAACATCTTCATGCCCTCACATATGGCCCTCATCCTCAATCAGTCAAAAATAGTCAAAAGCTCCTCGGGCATCCGTAAAACGATAATACTTAGCTCAAATAATAGATAAAATATCAGTTAAATCTCCAAGTTTGAGAAAAATATAGCTGAGTTCATGAAACCATATAAGTCAAATGGACTCTTTTCAAATAATCTTTCAAATAGTGAGGAAAACTATGATGATAGTTCATAAAGAGTTCAAATAATCGGCAATAAGCCCCAAGTATGGCAATGAGCCTAAGTCATAATGATTACAATAAATCATTTGCAATTTCCTGGTGAAAACCAACAACCGTGATGGACCAAGTCACAATCCCCAACTATGCTCTACTCCACGCTCAGGTCCAGCGTGCAAGTCACCACAATACAGCACTAAGATATGCAAATCCGGGGTTTCAAACCCTCAGGATATCATTTCCAAGTATTACTCATCTCGAAACGGCAAAATCTCAAGCTCGTGACGCCTTTGCCCCTCAAATCGTCCTCCATGTGCATCGAATCTAGCCAAAAATAGAGCGAATAGATCACATGTAAATGGGACAATACCCAATCAAAAACAATCGAATTATAGAAAGAAGCTCGAAACTAGTAAAAACCCGAGACTCGGACCTACTTCTCGAAAAATTATGAAACTTATATTTCCGGAATTCTCGTCTCGCTACGAGTTCATACATACCAATAACTCCGAAATCCGAGCTCAAATGTCCTATCAAATCCCAATTTGAAATATAAAAAACTCAAGCCCTAGTTTCTTCAATTTTATACCCAAATTTAGAGAATTAATGGATGATTCTTCGATTAAATGATGTTTTTAGACCATGAGACTGACCTCCAATCACTTCCCGTCGAAACCCTATTCAAAATCTACCAACAATCTCTTAAGGTGGTGCAAAAATTGTGTAAAAATGAACCTAAGTCGCGGATGAAATGGTTTAAAAACATTCTGCCTAGCTGCAAATTTACTCTATGCCATCGCAGCCCCGGGCATTGCGATCGCAGCCCCAGGCACTAAATCTCCAGACCTCTGAATGCCCTACGCAAACGCGACCAGCCCACTGCGATCGCGTAGCTTCGCTTTCTAGACCAGTGCGATCGCACTCCTTATGCCGTGATCGTGATTCACAAACAACCCCTTATACGCGAACGCAAACCAGCTATTGCGAATTGCAATAACCAAATTTTAAGCCCTCTACAGCTAAATCTACGCGTTCGCATTCTTCCTCACGCAAACGCGTAGAAGGAATTTCTTCTGCAATCTTTTCTGAAAATCTGCTATTTTCAAACATGTATCCGTTTGATCACCCGAACTCACCTCGAGGCCCCTGGGAGCTCAACAAAAAACACCAACCTACTCTAATTCATTGAACAAACTTGTTCGAATCATAAAAATACATACAACAACACAAGAATCATCAAATTACCACGTATTCAAGCCTAAATTTTCTTAAAACTTCCGAAACTCATATTCGATCAAAAACATGACCAAACGACGTTCGAATGACCTGAAAATTTGTAGACATATCCAAAATCACCTAAGGAAGCTATTACAACTATCAAAATTCCTTTCCGACCCTCGGATCAAAATCTCGCCTATCAACCGAAATCCGCAAAAATTCAAACTTTGCCAATTGAAGCTTAATTCTACACCGAACCTCTAAAATTCAATTACGATCACTCTGCTAAGTCAAAAATCATCTCCCGAAGCTAACTGAATCATTGGAAATCACATCCGATCCTTCTAACTCACAAATCAACTTCCGGTTGACTATTCCAAAACAAGCTTCCTTTTAAGAGGCCATGTGCCTTATTTTTCAACCAAAACCAATTCAATTACACCCGATCGACTCTAATGATGATATTGAAACATGAAGCAACACAATAAAGGGGAAACAGAGCAGTAGCACATATTATGACGGGTGGGGTCGTCACAGTGTCAATGAAATGGTTACCGCTTCTGAAAAATTGAGATCCTCATATCTCCATTATAGAAAGAACTTGTATCGCCATGATTTTTGTGTCCACTTGAGATATCATGTAGGAAGTAACTCACTTTGTTTCTAGTATCGTGGTTTCCAATGATGTGGTCTTGCAATCCAGTCTGGGTGTTAATGTAGCATATGTATGTAGCTCACAACAAATGTTTATTTTCTCTTTATGTTTCCACAATGTGCTAATTATATTCCTATTTAGTGAATTCATTGTGCTAGTTCCCAACACTTGTACGATAATCATGGAAGAACATGCCCTTTTATGTGTCACGATGACACGTCCTTTTTTCAAGTCACAACCTATGGGGATCTCATCATGAACATATAAAAACCTTCTATGATTATTGTGCACTATCTCATTGAGTTTTGTTGTCTTTATACCCTCAAACCTCTAGAATCATTCACTATGTCGTTGTCATTTGCGGGAAGTTTTACACCCTTGGTATCTCACCTTCTTCGACTGGATAGGTGTGTTATTTGTCTTTCTCCCTGGAGTATCATGTTAATCATTTGAACCCATCTAACCGATACATGATTTCGTCCAATATTAAGATTTCCTAGGTCTGTAGTTTAACCCTTGAAAAGTTGAGATTAGATGCCTTCAGATTTTTGCACATATCATGAGCATATTGATTTGGAAGACAAGTTATTGTATCTTAACTTTTCTCATATAAGATCCATTATCAGGAAGGGTTAAGCTATTCAAAGAATGATAAGCCCATAAGTGCTCAACGTTTTTTCATCCTCGTGGGATTGCGGCATATATTCCGTGTGTCAGTCAACGTTAAGAGTGTAATTCAACTTCATGTGTTTTAAAAACCATATCGTATTAAAGGTACTAGAATATTCTAATATAAACTGTCTTTCCCTACAAATTAGGAGACGACAGGGTCCTGAAATTGAATATTCCTCCTTAGTGTTGCCTATTGCCAATGTATGAGTTACCTTGATGCCTTAATTGCCTAATAGTTGATGTCCTCACAATGATTAACCATATCAGTATCATCAATAGAAATCCTCGTGTCTCTTACCATGTAACCTCATGAAATGCTATGCTTAGTGCCTAAATAGATTCCTGAATAATTCCAAGCCCAATCTCTGTTCCTTACGGTATTAAATCTATTGGATATTATAGGTTCAAACATGTTGATGAAGAAGTATCCCCGTGTGATCCCATATATTCGATAGGTAATTTTATCGTCAGTTATGATAGCACATCCTAGAGTGATTGTTGAAGGTAATCAATGGTTTAGTGTGAGTATGAGTGTAGAGATTTAGAGTTTAAAAAGGTGATGGGGTTATTCTCAATACTTTCCCTTAAATATGTTAGGTGAGTCGATAATGAAGGTTGGATAAGTGTTATTCACATTAGACCGTGGCATGTGTATGATGTATACTATCGTTGTACTATATGTATTTTATGTTTTCATTTGTCTATGTCAAAGAAGGTAGTTGGAGACCTTTTGTATATCATCCTGATAGAAACTATTGAACGTGAAGTTACTGTACTGTTAGTTTATGCGAGGTATCTAGTTATCATCCTTTTTAGGTAAGTTTGAAGATTAGGATTATATTTGGAAATGAGTTATGGTAAGGATTGTAAGTCGAGGAGGCCACGTTGAAGGCCGAAAGTGTCACAGAAAAAAATTATTTTTGCTTGATTGTATAACAATTGGTTTTGATTTAAAAGGTACCTTATAGGTGTTGTGATTTTAAAATGTGCATGTTTAGGAATCATTATGATAATATAGTGCATGTAATTGTGAGATTAGTACTGTTGATATATATGGGGGGATTTGTCGAGTTTGAGATGTGTTTTAGGGATGGTTTTAGTGTTTCTCTGACAGGTGCATAGGCCTAGTTACAAAGGAGACTCTGCTGTAATTTCTGAAAAGTTGGGAGTTTGTCAAAATTTAGTGACTTGAAGTTGGTTATAAGGGAGATGTATTGAATTAGAATTTAAGGCGAACTTTACTCCTCATTCGAGGACGGATGATCCTAAGGGGGGGGGGGAATTTAAGGCCCCGGAAAATGTTTCCAAGTAATTTGAGATTTCATCGTGCCAAGGTAGACTAATTATATTATTTTGTGAGAAAATGAGGATCTAGGATATAATTGATATCAACTGGATATGTTAATAATTGTATAAGTAAGTGGTTTGGGGTCTAAGAAGAGGCCTAAGTCTAAGCCAAGTTGGAAAATTTCATATTAAGCGAAATTTGTAAAAGAGTGCGCACATGACCTCATTTTAAATGATCATATCTCTAGTTATGTAATGAGTCGTGTGAGGCTCTACGCCCTATGGGTCTATATGCAACAAACCGTTTGTCATTTGGAGCTGTATACCAAAAGTTATGAACATTTTACTGGACATGTATCAGAGCGCGCGAAATCCGTCTGAGGCAGAATGCTCAGCAAAAACGCACGAAGACCACGCGAAGACGCACACTTGGAGGGTTTTTATATACCCCAAGACCGGTCTAGAGTGTTCCCATGTCCTTTTTGGGGTTAAGTCTTGCTCTCTCAAGGGGAATTCATCCCAAACTTCATCCCTATGATCCAAGATAAGGTTTTTGGAGTACTTTGAGTTGATTACTACTCCTAAACACTTTTATTAACAAGGATTAATCCTAAAAATCCTTCGATCTTCTTTCAAATCCTTGAATTTATCAAGAACACCATAAGTGGGGATTCTTAAAATACTTACTACAAGAGGTATGTCTATCATTTCTAACTACTCTATGGTGATTATTTATGTACGATATATGCATTAGAACTCATGGGATGGTGATTGTGAGCTATAAGTGTCTAACCTAGGTTGTGCTGGCATTGTAGAGAATGTGAGATGGGTCATTGAGGTATGATTCCTTGTATAATAGTATTATGTATACATGCATGTGCAAATTAGGATTGTGGGATGATTGATGAACATAAACAAGTAAATATTGGGTTGGGGAATGAGGAAAATCTTGTAAAAGAGAGTTAAAAATTAAGATGCTTAGCTAGTGTTTGACAAAATTCTCAAATGAGCTGAAACCACGAATACCTTTCTAATTTGTGTTAATTTTGTTATGTCTCAAAATAGATTGAAGTTGCTTGAATTTTCGGAATATCATAGTAATTAAAGGAAAGCTCAAGAAAGGTATGTATGACTAACTTTAACCTTTTTAGAGTCACCTTATTTGGTGTACGACTATTTGGTATGTGATATCTATGTGGACTATTTGTAGAATTCTTGTGATTGGTTTGGTTTGATTGTTTGTGGTTAAGTCTCCCGATATGATGGTGTAGGTAGTTGGCAATAAACTAAATGCTTGATGGTGAAAGTGTTATGTGGTAAGAGCTGAGAAACAAATGATGGAAGGAAGTCGTAAATTATGCAATTGGAACAAATGTTGTAATAACATATTTGGCTTGTTGTGGATAATTACTGTGGTGACTTAAATTGCACATGAGTTGATGAATATGATGGAGATGGTATTGATGGCTACAGAAATTCTTGTGAATTATTATGGTTTCTCTTTGAGAATTATTGTTATTGTTGTATGTGACTTGTTGTTTTTGTGATGTTTGTGAATTGGAAACTGTATGACAGGGTCAGGTTGCGTGCCACAATACAAAGAAATAAGGTTTGGGTTATGGTGATAAGGCAAGCCGAGCTAATAAGGCTAGCCGAGGTAATAAGGGTGGAAAATTGATCGAAATCACTGTTAAAATGAAATTATGAAAAAGATTGTGAAATTATAGATGTGAAAATATTGAACGGGTAAAATGAGAGATTGTAAATTTGTTTGGCTTGATCGTTCCTTGAACGTGTATTAGATTGTTGATTTTTTTATTGCTTGCTTATTGTGTATCAATTGTGAAACCATTGATGTGATAATGTTGAAGAGGAAGACGGATAGATTGTAAACTTGTTTGGCTTGATTGTTCCTTAAATGTGTATTCGATTATTGATTCTGTTATTGCTTGCTACTTGTGTATGTTTTGATTTTACTTTGGGCAAGGTTTGTTCATACATGCCAGTACAATTCAAATATGTTGACGTCCCTTTTTCCATAGGCGCTACATTCGTGTTATGATTGTAGGTGGATCCATAGCAGGTACTCCAGTCCACTGACTGTAGCTCCCCTTCACTTTCCATATGATATATTGGTGAGCCCCTTTCCTCTCGGGGCCTTGTGTGGCTCATGCCGCTTTCTATTTTGGAAATATTGTTTTGATTATTTTGTGAAAGGTATAGCCGGAGCCTTGTTACCGACAAGTATTGTATCATCCTTCTGTATCCTAGAGGCTTCGTAGACATTAAATGTGGGTTACGAACTTATGTTAAAAAAAGTATTTTATATATTGGGCGGTGTAAGATGTAGACCACGCTGCGTACCATGTTTTTTTTGTATATTTTTTAATAAAAGATGTTTTTAATTATGAATGGCTATTTCACTTGGTTAATAAGTAATGGAAATGCGGGGGCAACATGTGGGATAGGAAAGGCACCCAGGTCTACTTGACCGGGGATACCTGGTCGAGTGTCGGTCATGTCCCTCGAATTTGGGGCGTTACATCGCCTAAACGCTAACTTCGCTAATTCAAGCCTAATTCTACATCAGACCTCCAAAATAAATTCCGATCACACTCCTAAGTCATAAATCTTAATGAAGCTAATCAAATCACCGGAAATCACATCCGAACCTTCTAACTCATAAGTCAACGTTCGATTGGCTTTTCCAAAACACGTCTTCCTTAAAGAGACTAAGTGTCTCGTTTTCTACCAATACCAATCCAAATAAACTCTAACACACCACACACGGATAATGAAACATTAAGAAGCATTAAAAAGGAAAAATGGAGTAGTAACACATGAGATAACGGGTCGGGTCTTCACAGAATTCTCATACAACATCCCAAGGACTTGTAGTACAAGTAATGAGCCACAAGAATTTTAAACTTACAAAGCTGGTATCATAATAAATACAACATCTATTTGGAATATACATAATAAGAGTAAGAAACATGGTAGCTACATCCGAAAGACCATTTACATCTTCAATTCTATAAATGAGCCAAAATCCATTAAAAGTCGTGATGGCGCCAGATACCATTGTCAAACAAGTCAACACTAGAAAGTTAATTAAATCCTCATTTTAATATATATTTTTTTGAAATCATAAATTTCCTCCAACTTAACTAGTAAAAAGTAAAGCTGTCTAATGGGTCTACCGGTCCGGGCCGGGTCGGATTTTTTCTGACCCGTCCGGGTTCCGGTCCGGGCCGGGCCGGGTCGAACAGTAACGGGTTGCTAAGGGGCCGGGTTGGTTGGGGTTACAATTGAACCATACGGGTTACGGGTTGAAAGGGCCGGGCCGGTCCGGGTTTAGTATATTTTAAACTTTTTTTTAAATTAAGTATAACTATTAAGTTATAATTATGTTAATACTTTGTAATCATTGAATGAAATCATAAATACAAGTAAGATGGGAAAAATTTGCACTTATTGCAAGTGCTACTTTATTTCTCAATTTCAAATTCGTAAGTAGAAAATAAAATGTTTACATTTTTTCTAACAAGTAAACTAGTGAAGTAGTAAATTCAAATGTTTTGCATCGCCTTAGCAAGTTCATCATAATCAATATAAACTGATTGACCTTCTTCTGGGGAGTTAAATTCCGATGGGTTTCCATGGGTTAATATATCTCCAATTTCTTTGTCTTCTGGGCTATCAATATCTTCTTTTCCTTGATTTCTTCGTTCCGATCTAATCCAATCTCTTAAACATACTAAAACTTCCAATGCATTGCTTCCCAATGAGTGGCGGGTGTCTCCAAGTTGTTGTCTTGCTTGGCTAAATGCACTCTCCGATGCAACGGTAGAAATTGGCACATTCAGCACGTCACGAGCCATAGCGAAAAACAGGAAATTGCTTTGCATTTTCATGCCACCATCCCAACGGTGAAAACTCCTTTGTGCGAGGCTCCTTTTGCTTCTGCAAGTAGAATTGAAGCTCATCAATATTCCTGCTACTGGTTTGAGTGTCAGAAAATGTAGAAAAAATATTAAAACTATCAAGGCCTTCATCATCCACATTAGAAGAACTACTACATTGCATAGCGGGATTAACATTGTCAGAAGCACGAGCAGTATTATCACATTCATTTGCATAATAATTATATAGTTGTTGCAAATATTCATTTAGTTTGTTCATAGAATCATATAAATTTGGGGTTTCAGATTCTCCAATCTCCATATAAGTATATAAAGCATTCATTAATTGGTGACAATCAGACATTTTAATAGAAGGATATAAAACTGCACCAATTAAGTAAACTGGAGGAATTGGAAAGAAATATTTTTTGAATTTCGCTTGCATACTTACAATAACATTGGTATATTTTTCTTTCTTCTAAAATTCATATAGTAGCAAAGAAATTTCAGCTATATGTACTAAAGCCGTAGTAACAGTTGGGTAATATGCGCCAGAAAACACAACAGTAGCAGTATAAAATTTATGTAAAAATTTAACAACATCATTAATGACATCCCAAGTATCACTTGTTAACATACGCCTAGGATCAGTACAATGTGCATTAGCAACTTCAGTAATAGGAAATCAATATTTGTAGCAACATTTTAAAAATATATATGTATAATTCCATCTAGTAACAACTTCGTCTGGCATGAATCTAGGTGTAAGGTTATACTGCATACACTTTGTTTTAAATTCTTTTATTCTAGATTGTCTATTATTTCCCTGAATCACACCAACTGCTCTTCTAACATGAGTAATCTCAACTGAAAATAAATCAAGGCCACTTTTAACAATTAAATTATAAATATGACATGCACACCTAACATGAAAAATATCGTCAAGAGGTGGTTGCAAATGCAATTTTAAAATTGAAACTGCAGCATTATTGTTTGAAGCATTATGAAAAGACATACACAAAACTTTTTGGTTTAGATTATAAAATTCAACAACATCAACAATTGTACTACTTATAAAGGTAGCAGTATGACTCTGATCTTCATCATATTTAAAAGCGATAATACGTTTTTGCATACAAGTATTATCATCTATCCAATGGCATGTAATTGTCAAATAATCATTTCCATTAACAGCATGACCAATATCAGAAGTTAGACATACTCTAGAAGGAAGGTGACTAAACAAATAACGTATGTATGTTTGATATTGTCCATGAAGTCTAAAGATATCTGCTCTACAAGTACTTCTAGGGATACCTTTAAATAAAGGATTGTAAATCCTTTGAATATACGTAATAAGATACGATGAAGAAGCAAAAGAAAAAGGTAAACAACCCAAAGTAATCATTTTTGCTAGTTCCTCCCGATCCCTCATTTTATTATATTTTAATAGACCTCCAGTAGTAGGGTTAAGAGTTGTTTGACTTCCATCCCCATTAACTCCCCATTCTATAGGATGGATACCCGACATATGTCTAGTAAGTGTCCCAGTCCCCCCTAAATTACCTCCGGTCAAATGTTTAAAAGTTTCATTACATAGTTAGCACTTAACTCTATCAGTACCTTCTATTATTTCAAAAAATTTCCAAACCGGACTTCTTTTTTTACGAGTAGAAGTTGGAGCAACTGGTGGTCTTCTACCCCTTGTAGCACTAGCAACTCCAACTCCAATACTACCAACATTTCCACTACTAGGTGTAGGTGGTATCTCATCTTCTCTTCCAATTTCATTATCTTCTATTCCATAATCTTCTTGTAATTGTTCATAATCAATCTCTACATCTTGCAAATTAGGCGATGATTCAGAAACATGTGTTATTGGGTCATTACTATTACTACCAGAAGCTACAGGACTACCTCTTTTTTTACTTCCACCCCTACCAGTAACTTTTCTACACGCTCTTTTAGCAGCATTAAACATATTGTAAAAATTAAAATATAATCAAATATGCAATTAAAATATTAAATAAGAGAAAGAGTTGGAGGGAGTGCACCGAATTTGACAATAAATTGAGCACTTGATTACGCAAATACGGTGTTACCACGAACAAACTTCAAGCAAGTATTTCAATTTTGAACTTCAAGCTTCAAATTCCGAATGACAAATTGCGATAAATTAAATTCGGGAAAAGAGTAACAAATGAAATATGTAATCTTGCAAATTGAAGGGAAGAGATAGATTGATAATTTGACAATTGAGATTGAGATAAGATTTTTGAGTGAAGAAATGAAGAAGAGATGAGGGGTATTTATAGATTTTAAGAAGGGTTAATATTGTAATTTAATAAATACAAAAAAAAAATTGAAAAATGGCCATTTTTGCAAGAAATCCGTTGGCCAACGGATCTGTAGCCGTTGGCAACGGAAATGTGGGACCCATTTTAAGAAAATTCAAAATATTAAAAAAAAAAGTTACCGTTGAACCGGGCCGGTCCGGTCCGGGCTGTACCGGTTCACGGTACTGTTCACGTACCGGGCCGGTCCGGTCCGGTTCCGAATAAATTATTAACGGACCAACCCCCTACCCCCTATCAACCCAGCCCAGCCCGGCCCCCCTACCGGTCTGGTCCAGTCCCGGGTTGTAACGGTCCGGTCCGGTCCGGGCCGGTCCCGGGTCAACCCGGCCCGGTTGACGGGTTTAGTAAAAAGGCAAACTTTAGAGAATAATAATGTTTTTCAATTTCAATACCAAGTATCCCATAATTCTTCCAGAATCCGGTGTCACAAGTACACGAGCGTTTACTTGGAAAAAAATAAAATACAATAATTGTCCGTAATACAAATTTTGAGAGAAAAGACAAATACAAGTACTCTGAAGGAGACTATGCTGGCTGCAAATTGTCTTATAAGATGCATCTCACCTAACTCCCTGTATCAACCATGCCGGTGTGCTCACAAGGCAACTAGACATACATGTGCCAGTAGAAGATAATGTACAGCACGTGTAGTATGAGCACGAAAATAACGCATACCTAGATGTCTCCAGTATAATCTCTAAGAAGTAGTGACGAGAGGTCGACTCCGACACTTACTGAACAAATAATATCCTGATAATATGATAAATTATGGATTTTATAAGGCAACTGTAAACACAATAACATGAAGCAAGTAAACAATTCTTTTGTTAATAGGAGATTTCTAAATTTATTTTCATCTTCTAACAATTTATATCTCTGGCCAATGAGGCCACATCAATTATTACTAATTCCTTAACAATCAACTAAGTCATGCGTAAATCATGTCGACGTCGTACGACCCGATCCAACATTCTATTAAACTATGGACTGCCGGAGGTTTTAACGGGGCAAACCATAGATACATCTATTTAATCTACCGAGGCGTTCAGTCCATTCCACAAAAGATAAGCATATTCAAACAACCAAATCAAGAATTTATTTAGGTTTAATTTTCAAAGAAACATCAATTCTCATTGACGGTCAAGTGATCCATCCAAAACACAAGTAGGTGAAGTTTAACCTATTCAAATTCCTTCGTCAAGTTCCAGTATGTCTTAAACGGTTAAATTAACAAGTAGGATGCAAGCATCGTAAATATAACATTATTTGGGTGTTAGACTATCTGAACATAAGCATAATAGCAGGGACTCACGTTACCTCGTGCTTACGTAGCCCCCACAAATAGAAGCACATATTGAATTATTTCACCTATGAGGCAAATTCCCTCTTACAAGGTTAGAAAGGAGACTTATCTCGCTCCGAAGTACCATATTTGCCTCCCAAGCCCTTCTGAGGACTCTAACTGATGGCCAATTCTCCATTAATAGTGAATAATTGTATAGACTCATAAATATATACTCAAATACTCATTATAATCTAATTTATAATAATTTATAACCCCGATTGAAAAGACGATAAAAATCATACTCGGGCCCACGTGCTCAAATTTAAAGAATTTTTGAAGAAAAATATTACCCATAATATCACGAATTCAAATATATAATTTATTCTCAATTCCATGACCAAATTCGTGGTAATATCAAAAATACCAATTTTTAAGGTTTTCTACCAAAACTCCAATTTTTTGCTAATTTTTTATGAATTTCCATGATAATATATATATATATATATATATATATATATATATATATATATTTATATATATATATATATATATATATATATATATATATATAATGCAAGAATTTAACTTGCAATAGGTGGGAATCACTTACCTTGACATAGATGATGAAGGCGGAGCTCCAAAATAACTCCTAGGTCGTTTCCCATGGAGGAAATGAGATGAAATGAGCGAAACCCATTCATGAAAACTTATGCACTTCCAGGCAACCCTTCTTCACATTCGCGAGCCTCCCATCGCGTTCACTTTGTAAGAAACTTCAATTGACAAATGGTTTAGGTTTCTAAAATCTAGGTAGCAATATCTACAACTTTCATGTTTTGGTTATCTACCAATTCCTTGTAGATTTCGAGATATAAGCTGCCAAAGTCAGCCTTATGGAACAAACATTCCTTCTCATCTTCCCAAATAGCATCTAGTGTACCAGCCATAACATTTTGTACCCAAACCCAAAAGCTAAATGGTTTACTTTTCTGAATACTAGACACTAAAGGATATAACATTTATCTTTAGATCATCTCACAATTCCTTATAGATTGCAAGATATGAACCTCCAAAGTCAGACATGTGCAATAGAGATTTCCTTCGCGAATGCCAGAGTCTCTTCGCTAATGCGAAAAACAAAATCCTAGAAGCCAAATCCTTCTTTGCGAACGCGAGAAGATCCTCACGAATGCAAAGAACAACACCTGATATTAGTAAATCAATATCCAAAATAGCCAAAATGATCCGAAACACACCCAAAACACACTCGAGGCCCCCGGAACCCCGTCCAATCACACCAACATGTTCCAAAAAATAACACGAGCTTGTTCGAGGCCTTAAATCACATAAAACAATATCGAAATCATGAATCTCATTCCAATTCAAGCTTAATGAATCTTAGAACTTCAAACTTCTACATTCGATACCGAAACCTATCAAATCACATCTAGTTGACCAAAAATTTTGCATACAAGTGTAACGACCCGATTCCTAAACATGGTTGTGATGGCGCCTCTCCTGAAGACAAGACCAGCAAACAGAACAATCAATACCTCTTTAATTCTTACTTAGCATAAATAAGTCAAAAACGTTAATAAAATTATCATATGTGCGGAAGAAAAATGATAAAATATGGAACTATCCCGGCATAGCCCGACCGGGGTATCACAAGTCATGAGCATCTAGAAGGATTTTTAATTCAACTACATGATTTCTAATACATGGATTTATAATTTACAATCAAAAGAAGAAATCCGGTGCCGTGAACGCTGGCGGTCACCTTGCTCATCTACGATAGCAAAGTTTCAACCAGCTCTAATCGATACTGCATAAACCAATACATGCATCTGCACGTGAGGTGCAGGGAGTAAAGTGAGTACTCCAACTCAGCGAGTAATTAAGGTAAATAATAACTGAGCAGCAAGAAACCAAGTAAAGCAAGTCATCATGCTATATAGTACAGTGTAACCCTTTGAGAAAATAGTGAAACCGTGAAATCATTAGAAATATCTTGTCTCAGTTTAAAACTCTTTCGAAAATATCCTTTTTCCTATAGTTAAGCAAATGAATGCGAAACAGATAGTGCAAGTAAGCACATAAATCATCCCCTCGGGCACATTACTCCATTAACAAATAATACCAGGGTGTCAGGTAAGCAGTGCAAGAGGTAGCATGGAAGCCAATGAAATGGAAGTGCTGAAATGTCATAACAAATAATACAAAATAGGAACAAACGCATGAGTGCAATGCAATGCATATGACGGTACACTCCCGTACCCGCTGCAGCATGCAGCCCAATCCATTTAACTTTGACGGTGCTCACTAGGAGGTGTGTACAGACTCCGAAGAGGCTCCTACAGCCCAAGCGCAAATAATCAAGCCATATCGTGGAACATACCAAGCCCCCCGACCTAAATATCAATACGATATTAATATGGCGCGCAGCCCGAGCCATCCATATATCGGGAAATTACTATAACACTGCTGCGAAGCACAGGCCGATCCATGATAAGTCCAAAAATGCACATAAGCCACTTGGACAATATTAAAATAATAGCTCTCCGCTCAAAACATTAATAAAATATTATTTTATTTTTCAAATCTTAGAAAAACAGATGAGTTTACAAAATAGTATTAAAACCTTGGACTGAGATCAAATAAAATGAAAAGTAATGGGAAAACAGTGATATCAATCCATGAAGGATTCAAATAGTTGGCACGAAGCCCAAACATGGTAATTAGCCCTAATTATGATGATAACAAGTAGTTTCAGTTAAATACGTAATAATTTCATCAATCGGGACAGACCAAGTCACAATCCCCAATGGTGCTCTACCATACACTCGTTATCCGGCATGCAAGTCACCTCAATAAAGTACTATAATGAGCAAATCCGGGGTCTCAAACCCTTAGGATATCATTTACAATTATTACTCACCTTGAAGTGGTGAAATCTCTAGCTCGGGGCGCCATTGCTCCTCAAATCGGCCTCCACGCGTGTCGAATCTAACCAAAATCAGAGGCGAATACATCACAATATGCTAAGGGAGCAATACCCAATAAAAAACAATCGAAAATAGCAAAGATCTCGAAACTAGCAAAATCTGAGCCCCGAGCCCACTTCTCGAAAAATTACAAAATTCACATCATCGGGTTCTTTATCTCGCCCCGAGTCTAACCATACAAAAATTATCCAATTCCCATAACATTTCGACCATCAAATCCATGATCGTATCCAAGAGGTATGTAATTTTTCAACAAAATTCGCGGATTAAACGCCAAAACTAGTGATAGATTCAAGTTATACAACTAAAATTGCGTTAAGAATACTTACCCCTTTGGTCTCTCCAAGAATCTCTGAAAAATTGCCTTACCCGAGCTCCAAATCATCATAAATGTCAAACGGGACGAAGTATGGACAATATTATGCTACCTATGGATTTGTTCTTTGCATTCGCGGTCCACCTCTTGCTTTCGCGATGGACAAAGTTCCAAAAATTCTTTTTCCAAACTCTGCTCGGACAGCTTCTAGTGTAATAGTCATAACGTTTTACACACAACTCCAAATGACTATTATAATATGTTTCTGGAAACTAAAGTCAAAGAACTACAACGTTTGTTCTTGAATCATCTCCCAATTCATTGTAGATTGAGAGATACGAGCCTCCAAAGTAAGACCTGTGCAATAGAATTGCCTCTTCTTCGCGAACGCGAGGCTCAATTCATGAACGCGAAGAACAAAACCCTAGAAGCCAAATCCTTCTTCGCGAACGCGAGGGGACCCTCGCAAACGCGAAGAACAATACCAGATACCAGCTTCAGCCATTGCAAATTAACCCAAAACGATCTGAAACCACCCAGAAACACACTTGAGGCCCTTGGGACCTCAACCAAACACGGCAACATATCCCATATCATTATTCAAATTTGTTCCAACCTTTGGAATACTCAAAAAAATATTAAAACTCCAAATTTGCATCAGATTCAAGCCTAACAATTTAAAGAACTTCCAAATTCCATTTTTGATCAAAAACCCAAACAAAACCACGTCTGAATGGCATGGCATTTTGCAAACAAGTCCAAAATGATATAACGAAGCTAGTGCAACTCTCAAATTCCATTTTGTCCCTCGGATCAAAATCTCACCTATCAACCGGAATTGCCCAAAATACTAACTTCGCCAATTCAAGTCAGATACTACACTAGACCTCCAAAATCAATTCCGATTACACTCCTAAGTCTGAAATCACCTCTTGAAGCTAACCGAATCATAGAAAAACACATTCGAGCCCTCTAACTCGTAAGTCAACGTCTGGTTGACTTTTCCAACTTAGGCTTCTTAAAAGAGACTAAGTGTCTCATTTCCTACCAAAAGCAATCCAAATCAACTCTAACACACCAAATACTGAAAATGAAACATGAAGAAGCATAAAATGAGAGAAATGGGGCGGTAACTCATGAGACGACGGGTTGGGTCATCATATCCTCCCCAACATAAATCAATGCTCGTCCTCGAGCGTACCCAGAGTTGTCGTAGAAGCCAACCAACAGCTAAATAACCTTACCAAACATATAACCAGGGGTGATCCCACGTCACCCTATGTCATATAGGTTCGATAACACAACATAGCTAAAATTACGCAATCTAGTCTAGCCCAAAATCATAGAACTACCTTCTCACCTTTGAGACCATCAATACGATCAAAACCTTACACCTATACTTTGAATAGTCCCGAACAAGCTGTAATAACCCAAACTTGCAACTTCAGGTACAATCATATGATATTTTGCACACCAGCGAACGCTCGAAACGTTAACTTCTATTTACAGCAGCTACCCACAACAACCAAATACCGATATGAACCCTCTTATTTAGCTAAAGTATTATTCCAACAGTTTCTTATACTGCAACGATAAACAAAACACGCAATAAACCATAACCATTTCTCAGATCAACCATTCATGAAGCCACTTCCCTTTTGAGTAATACCACAACATATTTTTGAGCCGAACCTCGATATTATCCTTATGAAAACATAAAATCAAATATGCTCGTATTATTTAATAACCCAACGGTCACCTCAATTCCAAAACACCACTTTGGTGATATGACACATCGATACTGGCTTATGCCACCACTTCTATAACACTCGCACCAATAAGAAACAGGCTGAACATCCTGAAATCATGCAAAATGACTCAAACAAAAGAGTTGTACTTCAAGTTTCTTAGTACCATCACAACACGAGGCTGAGACCCCTTCTCACATCATAGAAATAGAATACTTGAATCTACCCCGAAAGGTCATATCTCCACGTAGGCTCGCTACAATGTGCGATCCTATCCAAATACTATGACACATGAAGCACCTCAAGTCACTTGCTCAAAATCGATAGCTATGCACAATTTGATGTCTGAAACCAAAGCAATTCAGTACGCCCACAGTAAAACAAATCAAGCAACACTCAATTACTCTTCCCGGTCAACTTTCTCTATGAATCCTTAATAGAACCGCACCACATGTGCCCATACCCGACAAATCATAACGTCTTATATCATAGAAAAGCAACTCATAGATCTACCCAGATCACGAGCAAGTTCACAAACGATCGAATCAACCTATCCCTCAACAATACAACTCGGGACTAACCAAGCTAACTCAAGCTAAATACGTAGCCACATTGGCCTACCAACGAACTCAATACCAAGAAGCCTGAAGTTGATCCTTCCATTACTATAACTCTTGCTGGAGCTAGTGCCCGGTACCAAATAAATACTAAAATCCACAATCTCGCCGGTGACATGCTCGGCCACAAGAAACGCATCCGAAAAAGTCCCTCAATACCGAAACTGAATTAATGGAAAAAATCTCTACACTGACATCTGCCACGAAGGCCCAATTAAGAAAATCAATCCTTCCCAGCCATCTGCTGGTCTTGGAATACAAACCACTCTGCTAGAACATATTCTGATGCACCTCGCCATGCACCCTGTGGCATTTTCCGACATAACCCATAGCACAATAGTGTAGAATAACCCAACACTAAGACAACCAGTCTACACCCCAATATCATGTCCAGAATGTAATATACAAAGCAAAAAAAGATCCACTCAAGCCTCTAAATCCCAATAGCCGCTACCGGTACCAATACACACGATCCACAACCGCTACATAGCCTGAACATGAGAACTCCCAGTCTCCAACTCCATATAGCACACAAATCACTGTATCTATCCCAAATTATGCATTATGAATACATATCACACCTCGAGTACCCAATCATTCCATGAAAGATATTCTAAAACTCCGCTGTTCCATCAAACAAACTAAGATATCAGTAGTCGATCAAACAAGAAAGCACCACAATACTACCTAAGTATCATCACTTTAATCACATTACCCTTTTTCGGGAAAAATACTCTCATCAAATCACTTCCAATTAGCAGTATCATTTCCTTCGTTATCTGAGGCTACTTTTTACTTACAACTTTTATGGACTTCTTTTCAGAACTAAACTGTAACTCACCTAGCCAACAACTTCCACTGATCCAATTTGGAAGAAAATCAGTACGTATTCCATGCTTCACATTCCCATAGAAGGTATATACATCTCCAAACCAACGTAATATCCCAACAAGGACTCTCACCCCCAATTCCATGTACACAAGCTAAACTGCCAGGACTGCATCCTTCTACCCAAACCAAGCTAAGCAAGCTGCCAAAACTGAAGAGCATTACTGGAAAATGCATGTAAGGCTCATTACCTCGAACATATACGAAGAATTAATCATACCCTTACCATACCGACTCAGTCTACAATCAACCTATTCCATTTATCAAACTTCCCTTCTAATTCATCGTCAACTTGTTATGCCTCCTTGTTGTAGCACCACAATACCTTAGCCAAGGTTTACCACATGAGACTCGAACATAGGACCATACTGTCTAAGACCCATAGGCCACTGAATACCCTCTAAAATGTTCCTAGAAATACCATATTGAAGAATACTTTACTCTGAAGAACTTCCTGTGAATCTAAATTCGTTACCATTACTTCCCACATACCGTTACATAGGATCCCATAATCAACATAAAAATACCACAAGTCTTGACCTTTTCCGATGAAAACATATTCTCTACCCACACACACAACCATAAGACACCTGATCGTTACATGTATAATCTTGAATACAATAAATCATTCTCGAGAGTCATTTACTTCATATTCAAACTGCAATTTACTTGATCAAATGGAAATAACCATCCGTGCCTCATTAGCACTCTGACACCACATGATATGATCTTTTTCAAATACAAACAAACATCTTCCTTCTCCATATACTGAGCATTCTTTATCAATAACAGCTCAAAACATCCTATTATTTTCACACATATACGAAGCATCATATAACCTTTGTCAAAATTTTGTTCCGCTCGTGCCATCCTCGGCTCAATTTCTGCAGCCAGGATTGATCCGCCAGCATACCTCGAAACGGAACCAGCATAGCACATGACCGTGCGATTAGCTAATCAACAGCTACCTCCCCAACTTGGCTCGAAGCTATATACCTGGACACACTCACTAACCCATAATGCTTCTATCTAATGATGCCAGAATACCATAGTGATATTAAACTCAAATCATTTACAAGTTTATGAAAACACAGATCATCTAATACTGTAATACTCTACATTTCCCGTATCCATCTCTATATCAGTTGAGTCCACTCTCTTTAGCGATCCGAATTGTTGAATTTCAACACATACCCTTCAATTAATCATGAGATCTTCTAACATACACATAAGGATCATACCACTTAAGAACACTCCGCAGGAGATAATCCACCTACTTCTCCCCAATGTAGTACTTCAGTATACCTTCCACCATCATATAAGTTATACATTCATTAGTGTTCTTGAGTCTGAGCTCATACCGCCACATGATATGCACTACACTCTCCAACTAAGAGACACAAAAATAGTTTTCACACACCCATAACTCGGGCTACACATCAAATCATGATAGAAATCGAACACTTAACAATTCACCTATTATCCAGCAGACCTCTTCGTCACTACCAAGACATATAGATACATCTCGTAGTACTAACACACTCATCACATGAATTCCAAACCGCCATTCCGGCTAATAATGACAATACCGAACATATGAGTTCAAAACACTTGCTCACACAATTAGCACCTCGGTGCTCAAGTTATAGGCAAAGATCTGGCCTCAAGTCATCCAGACTGGCCTAACATCAAAATCATGTAGATCACATCTCGCCCCTTGATTAGGGAATCATAAGCCTTCAAGGAAGATCTGACGCTGAGCGCTCACACGCGCATACAGACATGAGGAAGGAATTTCAAGAGTTATATCTCAAGCTGAATCAAGTATGCACGATAAGAATTCCAACAAAGTGAAGTTTTCCTAAATGTTCTATAGGCTATCGAGGAAAAATACAGACATCTCCGTACCGATCCGTGAAACTCTACTAAACCTGCTCATTACACATAAGACCTAGTAACCTAGGCTCTGATACCAACTTGTCCCGACCCAATTGCCAAACATGGTCGTGATGGCGCCTCTCGCGAAGACAAGGCCAGCCAACAGAACAATCAATACCTCTTGAATTCTTACTTAGCATGAATAAGTCTAAGACATTAATAAAATTATCATATGTGCGGAAGAAAAATTATAAAACAGGGAACTATCCCGATCGGGGTATCACAAGTCACGAGTATCTAGAAGGATTTTTAATTCAACTACAAGATCTGTAATATATGGATTTAAAATTTAGAAACAATAGCAGGACTGCGATTGTGCCAGAAATGGCTCGCCGACGACGAAATGCTGCCCCGACTGCTACGATAATCCCTGCGAAACTAGTCACGGCTCATGGTGTCGCTACATCACTGGAGCCTCTGACTTTTGGGAATTTCCTTCCACAGAAATTCCAATCACCAGAAAATTTGCATGCAGAGGTTGAAGCTACTGTAAATACAAATCTATTGGCCAAATCTGAAGTTCCGATCAACTCGACCACAAGGAGACTCCAATTCTCTGAAGAGAGTGGCAAATCTGCAGTTCCGACTGCTGCTGAAGTGGTTAGAGGTAATCGAGATGCACAAATGGGTAAGATACTCTCATTTTTACCTCCTTCTGATCGAGATGGGAAAAAAGTTGTGAAGATTAGTGAGGATGATCTGAAACCTCAGCTAGATTATTGGAAAACTACGCTGATTGGATTCGTAATTGGTGATAATCCTAGTGAGAGGAGTATGGAAAACTTTTTCATGCATGTATGGAACTTTGTTGCCAAACCTCAGGTACTGCTTCATGATGAAGGATACTGTATTTTTCGCTTTAATAGCATTGAGGATATGGTATTGCAATTAGGGCCTTACTCCTATAGGAATAGACCAATGGTTCTGAAACCCTGCGAAGTTGATTTCAATTTTCAGAGTGATGTTCTTAGCACTATTCCTATTTGGATTAGGTTCCCTGGCCTTCCAGTGGGCTACTGGTCTACTGAAGTCCTGAGTAAAATGGCCAGTGCAATTGGCAAACCGTTATACGCTGATAAATTCACTGCGCATTATGAAAAAATTTCATTTGCCAGAGTTCTAGTTGAAGTGGATGCTGCTTATCCTCTTCCTAACCAATTGGAAATTGGAACTCCCTATGGACCTAAAATCCAGACAATTGAGTATGACTGGAAGCCTTGTTTTTGCAACCATTGCTTAAAGTTTGGGCATGAATTCCTTAACTGTTGGTATTATGCTGATAGTAGTGAAAATAAGGAATTGATGAAGCAGGATAAACCACAAAGACAGAAGGGGAAGGGGAAACAGCAAGGTAAAACAGAATGGCAGGTAAAACAAAATGTGTCCAATGCAGAGGTGCAGGTTAATCATGAGGATGCTATAACTGATGAAGTTTTGGGAATCCAGTTAGAGCAGGAATCTAGTAGGGTGGATGAATGCCTAGGTAATCCTCAGCAGAATGCACTAAATGAGCCTATGAGTCAAGAGATACTAGTTAATACAGTTAGTGCAATCACTGAACAAATGGCTGAAAACTGCAATAAGGGCAAGGCTACTATGACTGTGGTGGGTAGTAGGATTCCACAAATTGATCCGGGACCCTCGCACAGAGTTACCTCTCTTTTTCTATGATCATAGCCACATGGAATATTAGGGGCCTAAATCAGCCCCATAAGCAGAAAGAACTAAAAATTTCCTTGATGTAAATAAGGTGGATGTCATGGGTGTAGTAGAAACTAGAGTAAAGGAGCACAAAGCCAAAAGAATATTAGACAAGGTTGCCAAGGATTGGAAGGTGCAATGCAATTATTCCAAGGCTATAAATGGAAGAATCTGATTGCTTTGGAAGCCATACATTCAAGTCCATATATCTTCTATTACTGACCAATTTATTCACTGTTTTATTGATGATACAAGAACTCAGATCAAAATCCAATTTAGTGTTATATATGGTCACAATACTGCAACTCTCAGAGATCAACTGTGGAATGATCTCAGGTCTCTTCATGGCTAATTAGTGGTGATTTTAACTGTGTCCTTAATTATGATGACAGAATTGGTTCCCTAGTTACTGAGGCTGAAGTTAAGGATTTCAAAGATACTATGTCTGATTTACAACTCACTGCACTAAGAGCCAAAGGTTGGCACTTCACTTGGACAAATAAGCAAGATGCATCCACTAGAGTGTATAGTAAGATTGACTGGGCACTGGGAAATTATCAATGGCTGCAACAGTTTGGACATTTGGAAGCTGATTACATGAACCCTTTTGTATCTGATCATTCCCCTATACTGGTTAAATTTGGTGATTATAAACCTTTTCATCCTAAACCTTTCAGATTATACAATCCTGTTATGGAACATGCTCAGTTTCATAACATTGTACAACAAGTTTGGAGACAGTATTATACAGGCTCACCAATGCAACAGATTTGGCAGAAATTGAAGGAAGTGAAACAGCAGCTAAAAGATATAAATATCCATATGGCATCCTATAAACAGAAGATTATTCAGGCAAGGGAAAGACTTGGCATTGTTCAGGGGCAGATGCAAAGCAGTCCTCTTTGTCAGGAACTGATAAATGAGGAAAGAGATGCAATAGAAGAAATTGAGAAATGGAACTGTGTGGAGGAACAAATATTGAGGCAGAAGTCCAAAGCATTCTGGATTGAATGCGGGAATGCTAATACTAAGTATTTTCATGCACAATGGAAGATATGGACAGGGCAAAATAACATCACTTCAATTTATACTGACACAGGTGTAAAGCTAACAGATCCTCTAGCTGTGGAACAGGAATTCTTGAAGGTGTTTCAATCACTAATGGGGGAATGTGCTACTGAACTTCCCTGTGCAGATTCTAGCATTATGAAGGAAGGAAAGTGCCTTACTCTTGATCAGCAGAGATCACTTATTAGAACAGTTACTATGGAGGAGATCACTGCAGCTGTTAATGAAATGACCAAGGATAAAGCACCAAGAGGTAGATGGCTTTCCAGTTTAGTTCTTAACTAAGAACTGGGAGGTGGTGAAGGAGGATATTCTATATGCTGCTAAGGAATTCTTTGCTACATGCCAAATGCCACATATGATAAATACCACTGCCATAGCACTTGTGTCTAAACTTAAAACTCCTGCCACTGTGAAGGACTTTAGACCTATTGCCTGCTGCACTACACTGTACAAAATCATCTCTAAAGTCATAACAAGAAGGATGAAGGCTGTTGTTGGAGACCTAGTAGGACCTGCTCAGTCTGCCTTTATTGAAGGGAGGGGTATTGTAGATAACATCCTACTTAGCCATGAAATTTTCAAGGGGTATTCAAGGAAAGGTGTCTCTCCTAGATGTGTCCTTTAAGTGGATTTGAGGAAAGCATATGATACACTGGAATGGGGTTTTCTGAAGCAGATTCTCATTGATCTGGGGTTTCCAGCAAAGTTTACTACATGGATCATGGCCTGTGTCTCAACTATTTCATACTCCTTAGTAATGAATGGTGGCTTAACTAAACCTTTCATTGCTAAGAGAGGCATTAGACAGGGTGATCCTATGTCACCTTACCTCTTTGTGTTGGCTATGGAGTACCTGAACAGAATACTCCAACAGTTGCATAAAGATGGGAACTTCAATTTCCATCCAAAGTGCAGGAAACTCAATATATCTCATGTTTGTTTTGCTGATGATGTCCTTATGTTCTGCAGAGCTGACTTAATATCTGTCCAGATATTGTACAAGGCTTTTCTTCTATTCTCAGAAGCATCTGGTCTTCAGGCTAATATAAGCAAAAGTGCAATCTATTTGGCTGGTGTGCAGCAAGACATCAGAGAAGAAATTATTGCAGTTTTGGGATTCACTGAAGGACAACTTCCTTTCAGATATTTAGGTATTCCACTTGATTCAAAGAAGCTGGCTATCCATCACTATTTGCCTTGCTTCTCATTGAGAAGATAACAGATAGAGTCACTTGTTGGTCAGCTAAAATGCTATCTTATGCTGGCAGAACTCAATTGATTAAATCTGTGGTCTTTGGCATTCAGACCTATTGTTTACAGGTGTTCATTATACCCAAGAAAGTACTGAAGACTATAGAAGCAATATGCAGAACTTTCCTCTGGACTGGTAAAGCCACACTATCCAGAAGAGCTCTAATAGCCTGGGACAAGGTATGCCAACCTATATCTTCTGGTGGACTTAATATCTTGAGGCTTTCTATATGGAACAAAGCAGCCATAACCAAATTGTTATGGGTCTTGGCTAGAAAGAATGACTGCTTATGGGTTAGATGGGTTCATGCCTATTACATCAAGAAGGGGAATATTGACACACTTGCTGTACCAAATACAGCCTCTTGGGTGATCAGAAAGATTCTGGACAGTAGAGTCATGGTGCTGGAAAATACTCAGCTACAGGGTAATCTTATTTGTAGGTTGCAAAGTGTATGCAGGTTGAATAGATTTCATATCCACAAACTGCATCTCACTATACTGCCTATTTTCACCAAGGTTGCATGGAAGAACTTACTGCTTATTACAAATGTACTGCCTAAGCATAAGTTTACTGTTTGGCTGGCTGCTCAGCATAGACTTCCCACAGTTGATAGATTGCAGATTATGGGCATACAAGTTCCAACATTATGTGCATTCTGTAAGCAGTATGATGAGGACTTCAAGCACCTATTCTTTGAATGTTCCATCACCAACAGATTATGGTCTAGAAGTTGTGCTTGGTTGGGGCACACCAGAACCATTGGCTGCTGGGATAATGAGATATAGTGGATTTGTAGCAAAGCTAAAAGCAAGCTATGGTAGAATGCAATCACAGCTGCTGCATTTGTGACCACTACTACAATCATTTGGAGGGAAAGAAACCATATTCGATTTGAAGGAGCTAATTTTGTGGAGGAATCGACATGCAGAGAAATTGCATTAATCTTACATCTTAGAGGCAGAAAATGCAAAGACTGGCAGATTTGTTTGAGGAAGATAAACTGTTTTCCTTAGGTAGTATACTTAATTTTCATATGATTTTACTTTAGTACAGATAGTCAAGAGTATAGGTTTTTACTGAGACAGTGTAGTAGTTAGTCCATACTACTACCATGATGTAAATATTTTTTTTGATATGAATGATACATGACAGTTTGATCAAAAAAAAATTTAGAATAAAAAAAAAAGAAATCTGGTGCCACGAACGCTGGCGGTCACCTTGCTCAGCTACGATAGCAAAGTCGTCTACTCGCTACCGGGTAAACCAATACTTGCATCTGTACGCGAGGTGCAGGGAGTAAAGTGAGTACTGCAACTCAGTGAGTAATAAAGGTAAATAATAATTGAGCAGCAAGAAAAGACGTAAAGCAAGTCATCATGCTAGTGTAACCCTTTGAAAATAGTGAAACCGCGAAATCTTTAGAAATATCTTGGCTAAGTTTAAAACCTCTTTCAAAAATTTCCTTTTTCCAACAGTTAAGCAAATGAATGTGAAACAGATAGTGCAAGTTAGCACATAAATCAGCCCCTCGGACACAACACTCCATTAACACATAATACCAGGGTGTCAAGTAAGCAGTGCAAGAGGTAGCATGGAAGCCAATAAAATGCGAGTGCTGAAATGTCATGACATATAATACAAAATAGGAACAAATGCATGAGTGCAATACAGTGCATATGATGGTACACTCCGGTACCCGCTAAGGCATGCAGCCTGATTCATTTAACATCGACGGCGCTCACTGGAGTGTGTACAGACTCCGGAGGGCCTCCTGCAGCCCAAGCACAAATAATCAAGCCATCTCGTGGCACCAACTCGGCCCTCAGCCTCAATATCAATAAAATACCGCTGTGGCGCGCAGCCCAAGCCATCCATATATCTTGAAATCACTATAATACTACTATGGCACGCAGCCTCATCCAGGCTCAGTCCAGATATGTACATAAGCCACTTGGGCAATATTAAAATAATAGTTATCAGCTCAAAACGTCAATGAAATATTTTATTAGTTTTCAAATCTTTAAAAAACGGCTGAGTTTGCAAAACAGTATTAAAACGTTGGACCGAGATCAAATAATATGCGAAGTAATGCAAAAACAGTGATATCAATCCCAGAAAGATTGACATAGCTGGCACGAATCCCAAAAATACTAATCAGCCTAAATTATGATGATAACAAGTTGTTTCTGTTAAATACGTAGTAATTTCATCAATCGAGACGAACCAAGTCACAATCCCTAATGGTGTTCTACCCCAAACTTGCTATCTGGCGTGCAAGTCACCTCAATATAGCACTATGATGTGCAAATCCGGCTCAGGATATCATTTACAATCATTACTCACCTCAAACCAGTGAAATCTATAGCTCACGACGCCTTTGCCCCTCAAATCAGCTTCCACGCACGTCGAATATAACCAAAATCAGAGCTAATACATGACAATATACAAAGGGATCAATAACCAATCAAAAAAACTGAAAAATAGCAAAGATCTCGAAACTTGCAAAACCCCAGCCCGGGGCCCACTTCTCGAAAAATTACAAAATTTACATCATCGGATTGCTTATCTCGCCGCCAGTCTAACCATACAAAAATTATCATTTTCTCATAACATTTTGACCCTCAAATACATGATTCTAAAGAAGAGGGTTTTACTATACTTTTCCAACAAAATTCGCGGGTTAAACACCAAAACTAGTGATAGATTCAAGTTATACAACCAAAATTGAGTTAAGAATACTTACCCCGTTGTTCTCTCCAAGAATCTCCTGAAACATCGCCTTAACCGAGCTCCAAATCATCAAAAATGGCAAATGGGATGAATTTGGACTTCATTTTGCTGCCCAGGGATTTGTTCTTCACATTCGCGGTCCACTTCTCGCGTTCGCGAAGAACAAAGTTCCATAACATCATTTTGCAAACCCCGTCCGGAAGCCTCTAGTGTAATGGTCATAACCTTTTACACTCAACTTCAAATGAGTATTATAAATTTTTCTGGAAACTAAATTCAAAGATCTACAACTTTTGTTTTTGAATCATCTCCACATTCATTGTACATTGAGTGATACGAGCCTCCAAAGTAAGACCTGCACAATAGAATTGCCTCTTCTTCATGAAATTGAGGCTCAATTCGCGAATGCGAAGAACAAAACCCAGAAGCCAAATCCTTCTTCGCAGACGCATTGGTACCCTTGCAAATGTGAAGAACAATACGAGATACCAGCTTCAGCCATTGCAAAATAGCCCGAAATGATCTGAAACCACCCCGAAACACACCCAAGGCCCTCAAAACCTCAACCAAACACGCCAACATATCCCATAACTTTATTCAAAACTGTTCCAACCTTCAGAATTCTCAAAACAACATTAAAACACCAAATTTGCATCAGATTCAAGCCTAACAATTTCAAGAACTTCAAAATTCCATTTTTGATTAAAAGCCCAAAATAAACCACGTCTGAATGACATGAAATTTTGCAGACAAGTCCAAAATGACATAACGAAGCTACAGCAATTCTCGGAATTCCATTGCGACCCTCATATCACAATCTAACCTATCAACTGGAATTCGCCAAAATACTAACTTCGCCAATTCAAGCCTAATTCTACAGTAGTCCTCCAAAATCAGTTCCGATCACACTCCTAAGTCACAAATCACATTTTGAAGCTAACTGAATCACCAGAAATCACATCCGAGCCCTCTAACTTGTAAGTCAATGTCCGATTGACTTTTCCAACTTAAGCATTCTTAAAAGAGACTAAGTGTCTTATTTCCTACCAAAACCAATCCAAATAACCTCTAACACACCAAATAGTGATAATGAAACATGAAGAACATAAAATGAGGGAAATGGGGCGCTAATTCATGAGACGACAGGTCGGGTCATCACACCAAGTCACATTCGGCATTACAAACCTTCTCTAACTTCCGGAATTTGAATCTGACCCTAATATAAAAAAGTACACTCCCCGGTCAAACTTTTCCAAAAACTTCAAATTTCTAGTTGCTAACAAACGACTCCGGAATAACCCACAAACGTCGAAATCTAAATCCGGGTGTGCTCCAAATACCAGAATCACCATATAGAGATATATTTTGTCTCGGAATCCCAGACGGACATCGATAACATTGAAATGCACTTCAACCCAAACTTATGAATTTCTTCCGAAATGCCAACTTCCTCATTTGACGCTAAAACTCTCGCGGGTTCGAACATACGCGCAAGTCTGAAATTATCAAACGAACGTGCTAGAATCTTCAAATCCAGATTCCAAGGTTGTTGACTAAATAATCTAAGGCGAAATGGCTTTCTGACCACTCAATCTTGCAGTCAATTTTAAAGCCGATATATGAATTTTTGTCTTTTCCATTTAAACACTCAAACGTGATAAAGTGAGTACTAATAAATACTTTTGACCATTGACCATGCCTATGTGGAAGCACTGTAGGTTACATGGCAAACTGTGTGCAAATCACGCTGCCAAGGCGCGTGAATGATATTGTTTTTAATAAAAAAATTTCTAATTAGAATAAAATATGAATAAACAAATTAAAAAAGGAAAAAAGACTTTTCCTTTCTAGAGAGATCGTCTTCTCAGCTGAATTAATGGAGGAATTCACTGTATCAATGCAGTCAGAAAACTGGAGCATCTTTCTAGTTTTCCTCCATTTTTGTTTTATTTTTCTAACTTCGTGGAGTTTAGCTAAATATCTACAGATTCTTGTGCTCACTAATCCATGGCGTTTGGACCAGCACATGCTTTAAGAACAGGGCTCCATTTCCATTGAACCAAAAACTTTCTTCCTCTCCATCTGTTCAAATTATATGTCCGGCCATTTTTATCATTCATTACTTGTCCAATGTACCCATCCTACCCCATGTACCATACAATCCCTCACACAAATCTCCGATATCTATCGGCGCAATCACTAGCCATTAGTGTTCCCAACTAGCTTGCTACAATCAACACATATTTACATGAAATTCTAAAGACAAGCTTGTCAAGAGTTTCACAAACGGATAGCCAAAATCTGCCGATGGTCACATTTCATTTTTTTCTAGTGGTTCTTCACTGTTAACCAAGGATTTCGCAAATGAAGTTTGATACAACTGAGTTGAGTATTTCTTTGCTCCATCAAGGGCTTACTGGCTCAAGATTCCGGAAAAGGCTTTCAGAAGAAAAAAAAAGTAAGGGAGGAGGGTGAACAAAGAAGAAGAGTGCAGTTGGGTACAGGGTATGTTTTAGGCAGTTTTTCTTTTCTTTTTTCCTTTTTTGTATTTGTAACTTTTTTCCTGATTTTATATTTAAAAATAGGGCCCAGAAATAACACATGGCAAACCATAAATAGCTTAGCAAGATGTGTTGTACATGTGAGCACAACTCGTATACACGCGCTGGTCGAAAGTGTTTATTAGTACTCACTTTGTCAAGTTTAAGTGTCAAAATGGGAAAGACAAAAGTTCATTTATCGGCTTTTATATCGACTGCAAGTTTGAGTGGCCAGGAAGCCATTTCGTCAAAATCTAACCTTATTATTATTCCAACTAAATCTTCCAAAATAAGAATTCTCTTTCCAAAACAACTCTAAACTTCCAAAATTCTAGTTGTGACCTAGCGTACAAGTCATAGTACGTGTAGTGAAGCTACTCAAGGCCTCAAACTGTCAAACGACGTGCTAGAGCTCAAAATGACCAGTCGTCATTACAAATTCCAGCCCTCGTCATCCACAGTAGCATCATCTTCAAGATCTACACGCAATGTACGAAAGTATAGTTGAGTACAACCGATCACATGTACTGTCATGACCCAAAACTCAAACCTGGTCGTGATGTGGCCTCTCGTAAAGACAAGGCCATCCGCAACATTTAAGCCTTTAATCAATGAGAGTCATTTATAAGTTTTTATTAAACAAATATTTCATAATATAAGTCTGAAAAAGCAATGCAGAAATAATATACAAGCCCGACATCGGGGTGTCACTAGTCATTAGCATCTACTACAACTGTCTAACTACATCAAGACCAACATGGTCGGGAAAAGCCACAATTTATACATAAGGGAGAATAAAGAGAGAGAAACCAGAGCCGCGATCGCCAGGCAGCTAGCTTGCTAACTCCGATGAAACTGCCACCAAGCTTAGAAATACCTAAATCTGCACACAAGGTTCATGGACTAATGTGAGTACTCCAACCTAGTAAGTAAGAAAAGTAAATAAAGTCTGAGCAGTAAGAAGCAACGAATCCACATTATGATAAACTCAGTAAGCACAATAAGCATTCAAATCGGAATACGAGTCAATCATCTCAGTTAAAATCCAGCTTTTGGTAAATATCATTTGAATATGCTTTTCGACAATTTCAATAGAGGTTAAATGAAATTTATAATTAAAAATGAAAATCATAAGCGGCCCCTCGGGAAAAATATAGTTCATATACAGCCCCTATGGAAAAACATGAATCATAAACACCTTATGACATGAAAATCTCAATGAAAATAACAAATCAAAATCAGTGATTATCTTCGGAACATTTCCTAAAACCCTAGCTTAATTGAAAGTTGTTAATAAATTTTGTTCAACATTTTCGATAGAGGCTCAGTATAAAGATGAGTGAAATCAGTAAATAAATCAACATAGTCGATAGAACCCACTTTTAAGAGTGAAAATCAATAGGTTCATAAACATGCCCCTCAGGCAAAGCATCACTCATGTACATGTATATATCTATCACCACTTGGGCAAGCCTCTCAGTCAATAGTGATTCAACTCTTACCAATCAGCGCTCACACTCAGCACTCACACTCAACAGGTACCATATAGTAACTACTACAACGTACAGCCCGATCAAACTATTGCTGCGGCGTGCAGCTGATCCATAAATATAGTCGACTGTGCTCAATGGGGGTGTGCAGACTCCGGAGGGGCTCCTACAGCCCAAGTGCTTTATCGCTGCGGCATGCAGCCCGATCCAATATATCGTTACAGTGTGTAGCACGATCCATAAATATATAATCCTCACAGCCAAGCCCTCAACCTCTCTCAGTCATTAACTTCACAATCAGACTCTCGGTCTATCTCAGTCATCAATCTGACAATTAGACCCTTAGTCTATCTCAGTCATCAATATCACAATCACTCGGACCATCAGTAAAACAGGGAACTCAGCCCAAAATATTATTCACATTTTAAGAATTAAAGTGATAAAACAAGGTTTAAACAATAAACAGGTAAATCATGACCGATGATATGCTTTCAAAAATAAATAGAGTGAGGAAAAATAGTGAAAATGCTCCTAAGGATCTCAACAGGTCGGCACAAGGCCCCAAATATGGCATACAACCCAAAATATAATATCAATCTTTAAGATATGGAATATCATAAGAATTCAAATCAAATGCCTGACTTAACAATCGTACAAGATGGACCAAATCACAATCCCCAATGGAGAACGACCCCACACTCGTCATTTAGTGTGTGTGCCACCTCAAAATAGCACAATGATTTTAAATCCAGGGTTTCAAACCCTCAGGACATCATGTACAATCATTAGTTACCTTGATCAAGTTCAAACTCTAGCACGTGATGACTTTACCCTCATGAATCAACCTCCGGATGCTCCAAATATAGGTTTAATCACTAAATAATCATTAAAATATGCTAAGGAAATGAAGCCCACGCAAAAATATCCAATTACATAAAAAATCCCAATATTTGCTCTAACCCAGCCCCCGGGCCCACATCTCAGAACTCGCAAAAATTAACATCAATAGAATCATCATCCTCTCACGAGTTCATATGTATCAAATTTACCAAAATCCGACCTCATATGGTCACTCAAATTCTCAAAATCGACTCTCCAATTTCAAGCCCTAATTTCCCAATTCTTCCTCAAATTTTCCACTAATTTTCATGTTTAAACAATGAAATAATCACCATAAACTCAAGGTATAAAGTCCAAGTAGCTTACCTCTATGGAAACACTTGATCCCTTACAGATTAGAGATCCAAAATCGCTCAAAATAGTGAACAAATGACTGAAAATTGCGAAGGGCATTTTTATACATTCTGCCAAGCACTTCCGCGCACCTGTGATCCTTTAAGCGCACCAGCGCTTCTGCTTCTGCGGATTTTACTTCTTTAGATTCCGCATCTACGACCTAGATATCACACATGCGGCTTCGCAGATGCGGTCAAAGTCTCCAATTCTGCTGCCTTTGCGGTCTCCTTTACACACTAGCGGTATCGCACCAGCGGTCACAATCCACAGGTGCGGAAACAACAGCGGCAATAAATTTTCTGCTGCAAAACTCCAAGTCCAACTTCCCGATAATTATCCGAAACCATCTCGAGATCACCGAGACCTCAACCAAAAATACAAACAAGTCGCCTAAACTTATTCCAACTCGTCCCAACGTTTGGAATGCTAAAACAACACTAAAACACCAAAATCACATCAAATTCAAGCCTAGGATTCCAAAAATCTTCTATATTCCATTTTTGATCAAAACCCCAAACAAACAACATCCGAATAACCTGAAATTTTATGCACACATCCCAAATGACAAAACAGAACTATTGCAACTTACAGAATTCCATTCCGACCCCGATATGAAGATTTTACCTATCAACCGGAAAATGCAAAAATCACAATTTCGCCAATTGAAGCCTAATCCTTCCACGGACGTCCAAAATGCATTCCGATTACACTCCTAAGACCCAAATAACCTAACAACGCTAACGGAATCATTATAAATCCGATCCGAGATCATATATCAACAAGTCAAATTTTGGTCAAACTTTTTGAATTTCAAGCTTCATACTGAGAACTATTCTTCTAAATTCATTCCGATTACCCTGAAAATTAAAATCACGATTTATATAAGTCAAAATCCATCGCACGAGCAAGTCATGCTCGAGAATTGACGAGCAAAGTGCAAAAGCTCAAAATGACCGGTCATGTCATTACATCCTCCCCTACTTAAACATACGTTAGTCCTCGAACGTGTCCATAGTTGTTCCAAAATCCAACCAATCACTGAATAGTCTTACCATGCACATACTTGGGGGTGATCCCATGTCACCCTATGTCACATAGATCCAAAAACACAATGTAACTGAACTTCTCACAATCCAACCTATCCCATAAACTTTAGAACCACATTCCACTTCAGAAATCATCCACAAGATCTGAATCTCACATCTATATTATGAATAAGCCCGAACAAGCGGTAGTAACCCATAGTTGAAACCTCAGTGCAATTACCTGATATACCACATAACTCAAATGCTTGTAGTGACAACTTATAATCACACCAACTGCTCACAATGACCGAGTATCGATAGGAAACCTCTTGTCAACTAAAGCTCACTCCAAAACTTTCATATACTGCCAATGATAAAAGAAACACGCAGTAAGCCATAACCATTTTCTTAGATCAACCATTCGTGAAGCCACTTCTCTTTTGGCAAATACCATAGCAAATTTCTGCGCCCAACCTCAATGTTATCCTTCCAACATGCTGACATCAAATCCATTTGCAGTCATTAAAGATCCCGATGATCTCACCTAGTACAACACAACTACTTTGGTGATATTCACACATCAATGCAAACTAGAGCCATGACTTGTGCAATCTATGAACAAATAAGCCACAATCCGAACATACTCAAATCATGAAGATGACTCAAATGAAAGAGATGTACCACAAGCTCACCACTACCACCACAACACAAGGCCGAGAACCCGCCACACATTGTAGAAACAGAACACACGAATCTAACCCGCAGGATCATACTTCCACATAGCTTTGCTCCAATGCGCATCCATGTCCAAACACTGGTCCATATGAGACACCTTAAGTTACTATGCTCAAAATCGACAATCATGTGCAGTATGATGTCTAAAACCAAGGCAATCATCATATCCACCGAGAGGCAAGTACATAACACCACACAATTCGAAAGGATATAACCGATACGGCATCTACCAAGAAATAACTAGTGCTCTTCCCGCTCGAATTACACTAAGAGGCCCTGATAACACTGCACCATATATGTCTATAATCAACAAATCCTAACGGCTTGCAACCCGAAAAGGTAACTCATAGACCCCCCTGATTACTAATAGCTCAATAATAACCAAAATTCACACATCCCTCACCAATGGCAACTCAAAGTCAACAAAGCTATATCGATGAAAAACATATATCCATATAGGCCTACGAATGAACCAGACATAAACTCTAGTCACACACAATAGATAAATAATCCTCCAAAAGTTGACAATGACGGAATCATAGCACACTCTATCATCGAATAACTTACTCACATCTTTGATGTCCATAACCCTGAGCTAACCTACATATGAGAACTTCTACTCTCCATGTCCATAAAGCATACGAATTACCATGTTTTATCCCAATTGTGCCGCTCGTATATATAACACACTTCTAGTAGTCAATCATCTCATGAGAGGTACACCTATAATCCTTCTAAGCCACCAAACAGACCTGAATATCATCCGTCGATCGGACAAGATAGTGCCACCATACCGATAAAGCATAGGTAACTCAAACACATTGCCTTTTCTGAAATGTATACCATCATCAAGCCACACCAATCACTGATCTCATTTTTCTGGTCACCTAAAGCTGCCCATGCTATCTAAGAATTTGTAACATCCCTTTTCGAATCTAAACCATACCCTTACACCTATAAATCTCAATCCTACACAACACATCGCATAACCTGTACCATCCTATGATAACCATGAGAACTTCATATCCCTTCTGAACAACAACAAACTGTGTACTCCACTAGCCAAGAACTTCCCATTGATCCCATCTAGAGGTAAATCACTATATATCCCATACCCCTTATGCCAAAAATAAAAAATATACCTCTCTAACTATGGTGAAAACCATCTAGAGCTCTCCGAATTTTGTTTGCACAAAACTAAACCGTCAGAACTGAATTCTTCCAACTCAACCAAGCAATGCGGACCACTAAAATCCAAGAGCATTGTCGTGAAACACCTGTATAAACTCATTACCTCATAAGCATCCAAACATCTAGTCATATACCAATCACACCGATCCGGTCTACTACCAAGCTATCCCATCTATCAGAGTTTCCTTCTGATCTACAATCAGTTTGACACTTCTTCTTGATACAACGCCACAATTCACCAACCCAGACTCACCACACGAGACCCAATCATAAAATCACTCATGGAGCTTTTGGCCTAATAGGTTTCATGTTGCGTCAATTCGAGCTTGCTCGATTTGTTCAATTGAGACCTCATAATGCAATCGCATTCTCTGGTCCAATTGCTGTTTTTTTTTTCTGTATTTCCATCTAAGACTCATAAGCTGCTGAATACTCTCTTAAATATTCACAAAAGCACCACATTCTCAATAGTTTGCTTCGAAGAGACTTTCTATGAATCTAAATCCGTTACCTTTACCTTCCTGATGCTGATACATAGAATCCCATAATTAATATAGAAAATACCACAAGTCTTGACATCTTCAAATGAAAACTCAAATCTTAAGCACATATACAACTTTAAAATACCCAATTGCTACATGTAGAGTCTTGAACACATTAGAATTATTCTCGAGAGTCATTAACTCCATACAAACTGCAATTAGCCTGATCGAACAAATAGAACCACCTATGCCTCGATAGCACTCCAATACCGTAGAGTGTAACCTCATCCTAGAACAACCAAGCCATTTCCTACTCTATGCACCGAGCATCCATTACCAACAAAAACTCAAGATATTCTTTGATTGTCATACACCTATGAATAATAAACTTTTTAAAAAATTTCCTTTAGTCGAGACATCCTCGGTCTCAGTCTTCGTAAGTCATTACTGATTACAACGCCTCAAATTGGAACCAACATAGCACATAACCGTGCAATCAACTAAGCAATACCTGACTCCCCAACTTTGCTCGAAGCCATAGATCAAAACACACACAATAACTGATAACGTATATACTCTATTGCTGCCATAATACCATGGTGAGTTTTGAACTACATCCTTCATAAGTTTCCGTAGACCATCTATTATGTTAAATCTTATGCAAATCTCACATTCACCCTCGTAACAGTTGAACCCCACTTTCATAGGTGACCCAAATTTAAATATCAACACATATATTACACTTGTAAATGGGATCTCCTTATCAGACAACATAAGGATCACCCACAACTTCTGAACATTCTGCAGGAGATAACCCCACCTGCTTGGCCTCAAACTAACATTTCTGTATAGCTTCCATGTCACGCACCAAACTCGGGAGGTATGACCAGTGCTCAATCAAGTGAACCCAACTGAGCAAGCCTTACCAAACGCTTTCTATCTAAAATCATATTGGATATGGAACCCATGCCTTTAATTAATTCAGACGAGAATACATGGTGCATACTACATCATAGGTTCATTTAATATTACAAAGATTTACCGTACATGAGCTAGCTTCAAGGGTTCTATTAGAGTTAAAATTAATGGATATCAAATGTTTAGGATTACAACACACACACACACACACATATATATATAGTGGACTCCCAGCCTCTAAGAATAAAACATATAAGCATAGCTATGCCGACAACAAGGCCCCAGCTATACCCCAAAAGTGGAAAGCTGTAATAACAAAAAGGGTACGTCATATAGCGCCATGGAAGACAAAGGGGCTCACTGAGAGTTATAGTATAAAATGCTCCGCTATACACGATCGGCATTGTCCGCTATGGAGCCACCTACAATCATAACACGAATATAGATCTCCCGGCAAAGGGGCATCAGTATACTTGAGTTGTACTTCTATATATAACTAAACACCATTTTACCAGAAAGAACTATCAACAGATACAAACAAATAATATGGGCAAATCAAAGAAGCAATTCATATAATCTCTCATACAATTTCTACAACAGAGATTAGGGAATTTTTGTCACATGTTCACCACTATTCTTATTACCACATCTATCTAGAGCGGAGTCTGGTCACGACCCAACCAGTTGAGTTGCCTCGTTGGAGGCATTACTCATAACCAATATTTCGTTTCTCTTGCCCGGCGTTCAATATTAGCACATTACCACCATGTGTGCGGCGTAGTATCCGATCATGATCCGATCGGCTAGGTTGCCGCATTGGAGGCATTATTCACAATCAATGTTCCACGCCTATCATCCAAAGATAATTCAAGTTGCAATCACGAGTAAGTGAGCACATTATTCACAAATAGGTAAAGATGTGTACAAATTTATGTTTAATGACCACCAATACACTAAATAAAAGGGGGTTTCAGCCATACATACCTCAAAAAACCTTTCCTTACTCTTTTACAATTTTCCGGAACTTTGAGCAACTCGATCGATTGGGTAAGAGTTATAAATTTAATCGTGAATTAGATATGATATCGAGATTCTAACTTGGTTCAAGCATATCGTCAAACACTAAAGGTGCATCATGGTCTTAGGCCCCATCTGGGAGAAATATCTTTCATTATTTATACCCCAATCATTTTCTCTTTAGTTCACTATCTCCCAATACCATAAGGTTAATATGCATGTGCGGAATCCATTTTTATATTCATGAATCACCTCCTTAATTATTCTTTATAGCTAAAAATAGAAATAAGAGCAAGGGTGATGGAATCTACCTCGTGGGATGAAGATCTAGGGCCTTGACTTGATTACGTTCAAGGATTTAGCAAGATTTTATGGATTAATTTGATGTGGAGACTTTACCTCTCTAAAAACCCTCTCTATCCATCTAGAAAATGCTTAGAAGAATGCTTAATATAAGCTATACACCGGATATATCGATATGGAAGTCGGGTTAAAAATTGGAAAATTGAAGCCCCGAGTCAAATATGCGGTCGCATCTATGATCGTAGAGTAAACATGCGGTCTGCATTATGGACCGCAAAATGCTCCCCAAAAACTAAACACTCTGACTTAGTCTGCGGTAAGAATGCGTTCCGCATTCATGTTCAGCAGGAGCAAAGTGCACCGCAGAACTGACCTTCGCCAAATTGAAAGAAAAATATGCGACGACTATGCGGCCCGCATTTCGATTATGCAATCGCATTTCGACCGCATAGCTGACTTCAATCTTAACCAGCATTCTTACTCACTTTGCGGCAGATATGCGGTCCGCATTTTGATTATGTGACCGCATTCTGGACCGCATTTCTTGCATTTTTCTGGAAACTCATTCTTGACTTATTAATGCATTATCCAATCAAAAAAGGTATGTGCCGCAGCGAGCGGCATAATTTTTAATTTCTAACACGTGTTCCTAACTTGGCACCATAGGATCTGGGTTTTAGAGTAGGGATGTCACGGGGCATTACATTCCACCATGATAAACATTACATAGTCACTTAATCTTCCCGAGTTTGAACTCATACCGTAACATGAAATTTACTTCACACCCAACTAGAACACATGAAAAGATTATTCACAGACTCATAACTCAAGCTATACCTCCAACCTAGATGAAATCAAGTACATAATAGTTCTTATATCTTCCAGCACACCCTCCTCATCATTTCTAAATCATATGAATACACCTCGCAATCATAACATACTCATCACATAGCTATCTAGTCATTACTTCTACCAATAGGGCACTACTAAACATATAAGTTTAAAAACACTTGCTCACACAATCAGTATCTCGGTACTTAAGCTATAAGCATAAATCCGGCCTCAAGTCTTCCATACTGTCCCAACATCGACGCACAGAGATCACATCTCGCCCCTCGATCAGGGAATCACAACTAACGATGCACATTTGATATTGAGTGCCCATGTACGAATATGAACGCGTGGAAGAAATTCAAAGATTTACATTCCAAGATGAATCAGGGGCGCATGATAAGAATTCAAGAATGTGAAGTTTTTTCTAAAGGTTCTACAGCCTCCCCAGGATAAGTACAGACGTCTCCGTACCGAGTCATCAGACTCTATTAAACCTTCTTATGACTCGTGAGACCTATGTAACCTAGGCTCTAATATCAACTTGTCTTGACCCAAAACTCAAGACCTGCTCGTGATGGCGTACACCAGCCAACATAATACCCATTCTAACCCTTTAATCATTAAGAGTCATTTTAAGCCTTTTATTACCCAAATATTTCATAATACATACCTGAATGAAGAGTGCAGAAATAACATACAAGCGTGACATCGGGGTGTCACTACTCATGAGCATCTACTACAACTGTCTAACTACATCAATACCAACATGGTTGGGAAAAGCCACAAATTATACATAAGGGAGAATAAAGAGGGAGAAAGCAGATCCGCGATCGCCAGGTAGCTACCTTGCTAACTCTGATAAAACTTCAACCAAGATCAGAAATACCTAAATCTGCATACAAGGTGCAGGGAGTAATGTGAGTACTCCAACCTAGAAAGTAAAAAAAGTAAATAAAGTCTGATCAGTAAGAAGCGATGAATCCACATTATGATAAACTCAGTAAGCACAACAAGCTTTCAGATCGGAATACGAGTCAATCATCTCATTTAAAATCCATCTTTTGGTAAAAATAAAATTGAAGATGCTTTTGAACAATTTCAATAGAAGTTAATTTATAATTAAAGAGATGAAACTCATAAGTGGTCCCTCGGGTAAAACATAGTTCATATACAGCTCCTCGGGCAAAATAGGAATCATAAACACCTCATGACATGAAAATCTCAGTGGAAATAACAGAACCAAATCACTGATTAACTTCTGAACAATTCCTAAAACCCCAACTTAATTGAAAGTTGTTTAAAAACATTTGTTCAACATTTTCAAAAGAGGCTCAGTATAAAGATGAGTGAAACAAGTAAATAAATCAACATAGTCGATAGAAACTCACTTTTAAGAGGAGTGACAATCAATAGTTTCAGAAACAGGCCCTTCAGGCAAAGCATCACTCATGTACATGTATATATCTATCGCCCCTCAAGCAAGCCTCTCAGTCACTCATGACTCAACTCTTATCAATCAGCGCTCACACCTAGTACTCACACTTAACAGGTACCACATAGTAACTGCTATAGTGCACAACCCAATCTAGATATCACTGTGGCGTGCAACCCAATCCATATATATAGTCGACTGCGCTCAGTGGGACTGTATAGACTCCGGAGGGGCTCCTACAGCCCAAGCGCTATATCGTTGCGGCATGCAACCCATCCATGGGGGGGTGTGTGTGTGTGTGTGTGTGTATATATATATATATATATATATTGTTGCGGTGTGCAGCCCGATCCATAAATATATAATCCTCACAGCCAGGCCCTCAGCCTCTCAGAGGCATTAACCTCACAATCAGACACTTGTTCTATCTCAGTCATCAATCTCACAATCAGTCCCTCGATCTATCTCATTCATCTATCTCACAATCACTCGTACCATCAGTAAAACAGGGAACTCAACCTAATCAATTTTTCACACTTTAAGAATTAAAGTGATAAAACCAGATTTAAACAATAAACAAATAAATCATGATTGAGGATATGCTTTCAAAAACAAATAGATTGAGGAAGAATAGTGAAAATTCCCTTAAGGGTCTCAACAGGTCGGCACAAGGCCCCAAACATGGCATACAATCCAAAATATAATATCAATCTCTAAAATATGGAATATCATAAGATTTCGAATCAAATACGTGACTTAATAGTTGTACGTGACCGACGAAGTAACAATTGCCAATGGATAACGACCGCAGGCTCTCCATCTAGCATGTGCGTCACCTCAAAATAGCAAAGCGATGTGAAATCTGGGGTTTCAAACCCTCAGGACAAGATTAACAATCATTACTTACCTCGATCCAGTCCAAACTCTAGCCTGTAGTGCCTTTGCCCTCACGAATTGACTTTAGATGCTCCAAATCTAGCTTCAATTAGTACATAATCATTAACATATGCTAAGGAAATGAAGCCCACTCAAAATATCCAATTACACAAAATATCCCAATATTTTCTCAAACCCGGCCCCCGGGCCCACGTCTCGAAACTCAAAATATTAGTATCAATAGAACCCTCATCCTCTCACGAGTTCATATGTATCAAATTTACCAAAATCCGACCTCATATGATTTCTCAAATTCTCTCAAAATCCAATCTCCAATTTCAAGCCCTAATTTCCCAACTCTTCCTCAAATTTTCCGCCAATTTTCATGATTAAACAATGAAATAATCACCATAAACACAAGGTATAAATCCCAAGTATCTTTCCTCTATGGAAACACTTGATCCCCTCTATAAATCACATCGTGGAGATCCAAAATCGCACAAAATATGAACAAATGACTGAAAGTCGCGAAGGGCATTTTTATACATTCTGGGATCCCATAAGTGCACCTGCGCTTTTTCTTCTATGGAAAAACATCTGCTTCTATGAATTTCACTTGCTTCTTCAGATTTCACATGTACGACCTAGGTATCGCACCTGTGGCCTCACAGATGCAGTCATAATCTCCGCTTCTATGGCAAGCCCTGCTTTTGCGGTCTCCTTTATGCACTAGTGGCATCGCACCCGCCGTCACCAATACAGGTGCAGAAACAACAGAGGCAACAAAATTTCGTCTGCAAAACTCCAAGTTCGACTTACCAATTACTATTCGAAACCATCCCGAGGCCCTAGGGACCTCAACCAAAAATACAAACAAGTCACCTAACCTTATTACAACTCGTCCTAACCTTTGGAATGCTCAAAACAAAATTAAAACACCAAAATCACATCAAATTCAAGTCTAAGATTCATAATATATTTTGAATTACGCTTTTGATAAAAAAATCCAACAAAACCACTATCGACGCGCCCTTTTTCTATGGCGAAATCGGGTTCACGACATTTGGGAGGACAAGTCTTTCCCTTTGTAGATTTGGCTTTTTTGGAATTGAAGAGCCACCATCTTATGATTAAAGTGCATTTGAACACTAAGAAGGGTTTTAGTTGGAAGAACCAGAGTTTGGGTAAGGGCTAGAAATTATCTCGAGGGGAAGGTGTTAGTCACCCCTCAGTATCCACTAGTGTGGTTCCCGACCATGTTAAAATTGTGACTTCATATAATCAAGTACGAAATTAGGGGATCCAAATAGAGGGACTTGCTTATAACATTGCAAATAAGTTGAAAACTTTTGAAGGTAAGTAGAGAAAGTAGAAATTGATGAAAATGATTTGAATAGTTTTGCTAGAAGAAATAAAAGCAAATAAATGGAGAGGGTCATAGGTGTATGATTAATATGGATCTCTTCAATGCAATACCCAGCAATCACTCCTCAAAATAGGTGTCACATGTGATATTAGCGCATCGGTCATCAGCTCCATATTCTATCCTTCCCACCCGTAAAGTTTATTAAAAGCGGAGTTGGTCATGAATGCTTATTATTGCATGCTATTACCCTTCCCGTCTATAAGTCCTAGAGGGTATTTAGGACTATTATTCATACAAGGTAAGGACTTGGCTAAACCCTTATGTTTAAAGGATAAAAGTGAAGCGACAACAAATATGATCGTACATAAGGAAACATACAAAGGCAAATAAAGGCTCACAAATCCCTCCACAAGCGAACACATAATTAGCACGTCTCAAACATATTTAAGGTATTAAAGATAGGAGATTTAGAAAAGAAAAGAATGATGAAGTTAAAATAATAGGTTTCAAGGGGATATTTTAGCAACTTATCAATGAAAGCAGAAGGTTGAGTTAAGACTAAGTGACTTGAAAAATGTTCAATTTTCAGATATTTAAACAAAGACAGTAGTAAGACTCAGAAGTATACAACAATTTAGAAATTAGTAATAATATTGATAAAAATCATTGAAACACATTTTTGAAATCTCGAGTAAGAAAATTTAAGATACAGCAACTTGGCGAGACGTAGGAAAAGTATTCAAATAGCACAATGATGAGAAGAAAGGGTAACCCACTAGAAAATATAATATGACAGATACACAATTTTGAGATTATTTCATAATAGGGCGGGAGGTTTAGTAAAACATAGTGAACATTAGAGAGGCAAAACAAGAAGTAGAGTTCAGAGTGTTAAAAGAGGCTGATTGGTCTGAAACTGGTAGAAAGCATGATTAATCAATTTTTTATTAGGACTAAAGTTTGCCTAGGCATCGTATGTATTGCCTACTTTTCTGAAAGGTGAATGTGCATATTAATCTCCAGTTTTAAAAGGGTACACATACAGTTAACTGCACTCGTATTATAAGATTAAGCATGCTAATCAGGCGTTTGACAATTGCAACTCAGACAAGTATAACACCCTAAATAATAGGATGTCTCATGCACATAGGATTTCCTCAAACATGATTTCTAAATACGAATGAGAATGCAACAACAATTATTTGCTTATTACGATTATTGGATTGTTATTAACTGATCATGGTTACCAAATGAGCATAATAACAGGGGGAAAGCAAAGAACCTAAAGCATGATCTCTAATGAATGGGATGCATGTCCTATACAAGTTATCTATTGTAGAGATAAGTAAGTAAACCCCTATATGCATGTTTTCTACCCATTACTTAAACTAAGCACACATAACCCCCACCAAATTTCACTATTACCCCCGATCAATCGTTTACAAGTTATTACAAACCATGATAGTTGAATTACATTAATAAAGAACAAAAATAAGATGTTATTCTATAGGGAGCCTTCAATCAGGCTTATTATTCCAACCTCACTCCTTTCGAGTTTTATAGCCTTGACATGGTCAGGGTGCGGTAAAGCTCCCTAGGGCCCCCATTGGGTCTTTGGACAATACTAGTATCCATACAATTGCCAAAATGCTGAACAAGTGCAGTGTAGGATTACCAGCCTTATGTATCAAAGCTCAATAAGTACTTAGAGGTACCCAAGGCAATGCTCACACTAAGGGGGTAGAAGATATTCTCTAAGATTAGTGTGAAGTGTAGGAAGGAGAGAAAAGTTTGGTAGTTTAAAGAGTTTAAAAAGAGTTGGAGAGTTGCACACAAGGGTAATGGGGAAAGGGGACAAATATATCACATGCAAACTCACAAAATCAAAAGAGCTTTACGATACCTTAACATAGTCGGATTTAGACACAAAGTAAGTAGCAACAGAATACAGTCATAACAGGTAAACAATAGTCATGAGCATGCAAGTTCCAACAGGAAAAGCAGGATAAATCATATGTCCCAAAGCAGAAACATAAATAGAAAACGATTGGGAATAGAACATACTGAAGTATTAATAACAATATTTGTTTGGAACATGGAATTCAATCAGGACATACTAGCAACAACGAGAGTACAACAGAATGCAAGAGCCAAGAATAAGCAAGCATGGAGCAATGGCAACACAAGAGAGAAAAGGAGAGAAATATCACAAGAGAGAGCAATGTGATTAACGTGTGTGTGTGTTTGTGATATGCAATGTGTTGGTGTCATGCAAAAGAGAATGCAGGTACTTATAGTACTGGATACGAGTAAACAAACAAGGTAGCAACCCCTAATTAAGGAACTGACATCAATCATAATCAAATCAGTATATGGATTCCCCTTTAATTAAGGAATCAAAGTCAAACAGTAATAAGCAATTTTTAAAAGAAAATAAATCACAAAGCATGGTATGATCACATAAGGAAACTGAATAGCATAAAGTATGAAATAAAGACTGGGTACATGACACTCTAATTAGGCAAATAGGTCAGGCAAATCAATCAGCATATTCGTGCACGCATATAGGGCAAGATACTACTCCAATTTTTTAAAATAGTCCCGAGAAAATAAGGAACGAGATTGAAAACTCAGGAGATAAATATTATTTGAGGAAAAGTATCCCACAGATTGAGGAAGAAATTTGAAATTAATCCAAAACTATAAGGAAAATATGCATAATCCAATTTTAAGGCAAGTATCACAGTCTCAAAGAGGGCTTGTAAGTCAGTACAAAATCATCATGCAAAAAATCAAAGAAACCTTAAGCGGAGAACACAGAATGGTAGGAGAATGAAACACTAGTAACAAAAATTAAAGCAAAGAACACGGAACATAGAGAAGAACCTAGAAGAAAACACAAACAAGTCAATAATACAAACACAAACATATAAATCAAGGGTTTCATTAGACTTAAGCAAAATGTTTACGAATAGTATTGAGAATCATGAATTAGTACTCAAAATCAAAAAAAATAGATTTCAAAACGGGGTTCAGAAACCCTCATTTCAAAAAGGGAACAAAAACATTTAAAAGTGGAGTAATCATAAAGGTCGAGTAGAAAATAGTGTAAAACAAAAAGGTACGAGTTAAAATCATAAAAAAATCAGAGATCTAAGATGTTTGGACTGAGATTAGGGTTTCATAAGAAACTAGAGAGAGAAGTAAGAGAAACATGGTAGTGAAACTTAAGGATAATGGTGTTTACAGCACCATCGGACCAAAATCCATCGGAGAAAGGCCAGAAACAAACCCCAGCAAAGCTTCAGTGACCGTCTTGCATGTTGAAGACTCAAGAAGTCATAAGAATGAAACAAACTGATGAGATAAGTCTTCAAGGCAACTGGTGGTTGAAAGGGGTAAGGCTGGAGGTGGCCGGAGAGATGGTGAAAGCCATCAGAGAATATGATCAGAAGGTTCTAGAGAGAAGGAGGGGAGGACGAGATAGATAGATAGATAGAGAGAGAGAGAGAGAGATGGTTCTCGAAGAGTGAGGGATCAGGGAGGGGGGGTAGGTTAGAGTTTAATTGAAGAAAATAGATCTGGGCCATTGATCTTTTTTTATCAACGACTCAGATCAATTCTGAGCTCGGCTGGGTTAGTTTAGAAATTGGGCTGGATGGATTTTGGTTGGATCTTGGGTCAAATGGGTTTAATTAAAATCCGATTGGGTGGGGTGAAATTGTGGTTAAAATTGCAATAATAATGGGCTACGTATTAAATAGCCAATTTTCCTTTTTATTTTATATAAAATGGTTTGAATGATTTTAAAAATAACTTAAAAGCACACAACTAATTAATAATATATAAATATTAATCTAAAAATACTAGAGATGATTTTATAATTATAAAATGATGTTAATCATAATATGGCTACAATTGCAATTGTATGCAATTTAGCTTAAAAAATACCAAATATATTTGTAAAAGATAGACAAAAATTATCTTAATTATATTTTGGTGTAAATATAGGAAGGAAAATAAATTATTCACCAAAATATTAATTTTGGAATAATTATTGGATTTTGTACTACTAAAATAGGCAATAAATTGATTTTAAAAATCTTAAAAATTAGGAAAAAATGCCAAAACTCTTGAGAATACTTATATATGCATACACATGTTATTTTGAGAATATTTTGAGTATAAAAATATATAGGAAAAAATTGGGTATCAACAGCTGCCCCACTTTACCCGAGAAGGATGAAAGAGTTGTCGAGTAAAGATGTGATGGCCCATTTTGATCAAAAGAAATGATTTAAAAGGTTTTGACCGGGCTCTGGTTCCTGATATGCCTACATATCCCCGGTCTTACAGTAATTAGGCCATATGTAGTTCAGGGTCCATAGATGGAATATGCAGAGGTTTTGAAAAAAACGGGCGCGATATTTAGGTTGGGAAAGGTAGTTGAAGTCTGAAAGACTATGGGAACTGGAGCGGGATCTCTCTTGCTGAGATGGCTATTGCTAGCCGGTGTACCTACAAATGAGCAATACAAACATATATTGTGCATAAATTTAAACGTGATGCAAGTTCCTGTTGGACCATGAATGCTGTCTTTGGACGATTAGGATGATTTCCTCATACCATGACGTCTTGGGCCATGAACCGTATAATTAAGGAATCACAGGCTATGAAATGATGTTCTCGGACTCTGAGGATGATGCCTCCAAACCATGATGCCTTTGAATAATGATATGCAAAAGATAAAAGTGGTCCTCAGGCCATGACATGGCGTCCTCGGGCTATGCGAATGGTGTCTCTGAACAATAATGCCTTTGGACAATTTGGAAAAATTTCAGCCCAAGAAATGCAGAAGGCGGCAATTTTTGAGCCGATAAAAGACGTAAAAATAGGGCGGCGATATTCCAGCCATAGAAGATAAATGAAGTGGCGATAATTTAACCGTGCAAGAGAGATAAAACGGCGATATTTCAGCCATACAAGAGACATGAAGTGGCGATATTTCAGCCGTGCAAGAGAGATAAAGTGGTGATATTTCAATCGTTCAACATGGAGACAATGCTTTGTCTCGAAATGAAGAAATGTAGCCTTATGCAGTGTAGAGAAATGTAGATAGAGACAATTCTTAGTCTCGAAAATAAAAAAGCTAGCCTTATGTAATGCAAGAAAATACAGGATGGAGACAGTGCTTAGTCTCGGAAGGCATAAAGTATCCTAATACGATGCAGGGAACTGTAAATGGAGACAATGCTTAGTCACATAAGGCAGAAAGGTAGCCTTATGCAATGCAAGGAAATGCAGGATGGAGACAGTGCTTTGTCTTGGAAGGTAGAAAGGTAGCCATATGCGATGCAGCAAAATGCAGGATGGAGACAGTGCTTAGTCCCGGAGGGCAGAAAGGTAGCCTTATGTGGTGCATGGAAATGTAGATGGAGACAAATCTTAGTCTCGGAAGGTAGAAAAGTAGCCTTATGCAATGTAAGGAAATGTAGGATGAAGACATTGCTTACTCTCGAAAGGCACAAAGGTAGCCTTATGCGATGCAAGAAATATAAAAGGCGAGTAATGGTAAAATCTCTCAACTGATAGCTTTATCGCTGATAGTCGATTGCTATATTGTCGTGTACAATTATAATAGGTGATGATTTTGAGAGTTGTATTCCTAAGAAGTATGAGTGAAATATATATATATATATATATATATATATATATATATATATATATATATATATATATATGTGTGTGTGTGTGTATATATATATATATGTATATATATATATATATATATATATATATATATATATATATATGATGTTACGACTTGAGTGCATGCATCCAAAGAAAAATCATTAGTTTTGTAAAAGAGCGGAAGGTTAGTTCATATCTCCATGAAATTTGCTCGTCCTACTCGGCCCTTGTTTTGGAGATACTGTGTGTATCCTTGGTGTACCATTTCTAAATAAAACAATTTTGATAATGGACGTGCATTATTTAGTAAAAAATGTAACATAAATACATAGTTGAAAATAGTTTTCTTCAGATGAACTAATGACTGTGATGCAGTTCAAGACATTGCAACCTTACTCTCCGCAATTTTGAGGGTCCTCCTCAAAATTCTGCCCCAATTTAGTGGGTCGGTGCTTCTGATTGTTGCGTACAAAGAATGGCTGAAAATCAACTTCGGAATTTTGAGGGTCCTCCTCAAAATTCTGCCCAAGTTTCCAATGGCAGGGAAATGAAAATTTTATTGATTTTTGATCGCACCCAAGGCATTCCTATGTATCCCCTCTTAAATAGGAATCAGGTCAGGCGTAGTTCAAATTACATCATAAATAAATCATAAATGGCTGCACATAGTATCGATTCACTGCATCTGAATTGATTGGCTTTGGCCATACTTCTCCGTCCATTTCTGCAAGTATGAGGGCTCCTCCAATTAGAACCCGATGAACCATGTACGGATCTTGCCATTTGGGAGAGAATTTCCCTTTGGCTTCATCTTGATGCGGGAATATTTTCTTCAACACCAGTTGTACCGGTGTAAACTTTCTTGGCTTGACTCTTTTATTGAAGGCTTTTGACGTTCTGTTCTGATACAACTGACCATGGCAAACTGCATTCATTCTTTTTTCATCTATAGGAGCTAACTGCTCATAGTGGCTTCTTACCCATTCTGCGTCGTCAAGTTCTGCTTCCTGTATGATCCTTAAGGAGGTAATTTTCACCTCGGTGAGAATGACTGCCTCTGTACCATAAACCAACATATAGGGAATAGGCCCAATTGTTGTGTGCGGTATCCCAATAGAGCAAACTCTAGCTTCTCATGCCACTGCTTATGCTTTCCTATCATTTTCCTCAGTATCTTCTTGATATTGTTGTTGGCGGCTTCTACAACTCCATTCATCTGATGTCTGTAGGTCGTATAATTTTTGTGCTTGATCTTGAATGTTTCACACATTGATTTCACCAGGTCACTCTTGAGATTGGAACCATTATCAGTAATGATTAATTCTGGGATGCCAAACCAGCAAACGATGCAGTCGTGGAAAAAATCTTCCACAACTTTCTTGTTCACTGCCTTATGTGATGTTGTTTTAAGCCATTTGGTGAAATAATCAATTGCCACTAGACTAAACCTATTTCCCGTTTGATGCAGCAGGATCGATAGGTCCGATAACATCCATTCCCCAAGTGGCGAATGGCCATGTAGAGGTTTTTGCAATAAGCTCATTTGGAGGAACCTTTATCATGTCTGCATGTATCTGACAGTGATGGCACTTTTGGACATACTGGATATAGTCTATTTCCAGATTCATCCAAAAATATCCTCCTCGGAGTATCTTCTTTGCTAAGACAAAATCATTCATATGTGGACCACATATACCTGCATGAATTTCCTCTAAGAGCGTGGATTCTTTCTTTTCTTCAACACACCTTAGTAATCCCAAATCGGGAGTCCTCCTATATAGGATTCCTCCGCTGTGAAAGAAGTAGCTAGATAACCTCCAAAGTATGTGCTTCTGAGTAGAATTTGCAAGTTCCGCATATCCTCCTGTTTTCAAATAATCCTTGATGTCATGAAACCACGAATTTCTGGCTGCTTCTTCCTTGATATGAGCAGAGTAAGTTGGATGATCATGGATCTTTATCGGGATAAGATCAATGAATTTATTAGCTGGATGCTAAATCATAGATGACATAGTAGCCAATAGGTCGGCAAACTCATTCTGGACACTGGGAACATGCTGGAACTCTGTCTATGTAAACCTCTTCATCAACTCCTGTACATGATGTTGATAAGGGAGTATCTTGGAGTTCTTGGTTTCCCGTTCTTCTCGAACCCTATGTATGAGAAAATCTGAATACCTGTTCACTGGTAACTCCTGAATGTTCCTATCAATGGCCAGCTTTAGCCCTAAGATGCACGCTTCGTATTCGGCCATGTTGTTAGTGCACGGGAACCTGAGTTTGGAAGATACTGGATAATGTTGGCCGGTTTCTGATACTAGAACTGCATCTATGCCAACTCCTTTGAAATTTTCTGCTCCGTCGAAAAACATTCTCCAACTATCATGGGATTCTGCAATATTTTCTCCTATGAAAGATACATCTACATCAAGAAAATACGTCTTCAGAGTCTTATATTCTCCATCAATGGGATTCTCGGCGAGATGATCTACTAAGGCCCGTCATTTGATTGCCTTTAGAGATATATAGACAATGTCGAATTCGCTCAGCCACTTTGCTAGTTTGCGAGTGTGCATGGGCTTCTGAAAGATGTACTTCAGCGGATCCATTCTTAATATGAGGTAAGTGGTATAAGCAAAGAAATAATGCCTTAGCTTCTGAGCTACCCAAGTCAAAGCACAACAGGTGCATTCCAATAGGGAATATTGGGCCTCGTACAGGTGAGCTTCTTGCTGAGATAGTAGATAAACTCCCTATTTCTCCCTATTTCGTCATATTTGTCCCAAAACACAACCGAATGGGCCATCCAATACTGAAAGGTTGAGAAATAGAGGTCTATCTGGTTCGGGAGGAACCAAAACTGGCGGCGTTTATTCCTTGATTCTATTGAAAGCTTTCTAGAAATCATCAGTCCATTTGGTAGCAATTTCCTTCTTCTAAACATAAATATCGGTTCACAAATGACAATGGACTTAGCTATGAACCGGCTGATATAGTTGAATCTCTCTATGAAACTCATCACGTCCTTATTGTTATTTGGTAGTGGCAACTATTGTATGGCCCTAACCTTTGACGAATCCAGTTCTATTCTTCGTCGACTTATAATGAATACAACCAGTTTTCCAGTAGGAATCCGGAATGCATATTTGGCGGGATTCGGTCTCAAATTGCACCTTCTCAATCTGTTGAAGAACTTCCTCAAATCATCCATGTGGTTAGTGGCTTTCTTGGATTTGGTGATGGAATCATCTATAGATACCTCGATCTCTTTACGTCTGAAGGTGGCTCCAACATTCTTTAACCCCAAACAACATCATCTTGTAACAATACGTCCCCCACGGCGTAATGAAAGCTGTTCATCTTCCTCGTCCATCCATATCTTATGGTACCCAGCAAAACAATCAACAAATGACTACAGCTCGTGCTTGGTGCAACTGTAAATCAGGATGTGTACGTTCGGCAAGGGGAAGTCTTCTTTAGGACTGGCCCGGTTGATATCCCGGTAGTCGACACAAACTCTAACCTTCCCATCTTTCTTTGGTACTGGCACAATGTTGGCTAACTATTTTGGATACTCCACTACCCTGAGAACCTTGGCCTTGTTTGGTAACTTCTTCGTTGATTTTCAAAATAGTGTCAAGTTTGAACTTTCTGAGCTTCTGTTTTACCGGAAGACATGTCGGATCTATCGGCAGTTTGTGAGCCAGAATAGACGTACTGAGACAGGTCATATCATCATACGACCAGGCAAATATATCCACATATTCCCTTAGGAATTTCGTGTACGATTTCTTTTTTGATGGTGACATATGAACACTGATGCATGTTTCCTTAACATTCTCTGTATTCCCCAAGTTGGCAAACTCGGTCTTATCCAAATTAGACTTAGGCCTATTCTCAAAATCATCAACCTTTTTAACGACCTCTTTTGGTATATCATCTTCTTCCGAGTCTATGTCCATTGGCTGCGTTGTTTAGTTGCACGTCACAATCGTCGGTTCATCAAGATAAGTAATAGTAATGTTGTGTAAAATAAAGTAAACAATAGAAGAATAATAAGAGCGAGCTTTATATGAAACTAAAATGCTTTGATAAATTTCATACTTGTTTTTAACATTGGAGCTTTTATTTTGAAATTAAAGAAATACGGAAAGAAAATCAACTAGCAAAAAAGTAAAAGGTAATGTATGGTTCTTTGTTCTGCCTTTCTACCCCGAAGCCTCCCGCGGTCTTGTGGTTCTAGTGGATAAATTATTGAGGCGTGCTCCTCGGCTCACAGCTTGTATGGAAGGTCCTTCTTCCCTTTCCTCCTCAAAGATGACATAACAATCCACATTGTCATTTTTCAAAATTAGATTCTTCATTGTTACCAGTGTCTCCTCCTCTTCTAACTAATACGTGATATCGGTTGGTTGGAAAGTCTGCTCCGGGCGAGGTATGGTATGCTCTAGTGGGCAGTAGGGAATGCGTTATGGTGGCGTCCAGTTGGTGAACTCCTCCCAAGTTTATTCATACCCCAAACCAAAAGTGGTACTATGCTTCCTCATTTTGATGGGTTTGGCGATTCCCTGGAGGTTTATTCCTGTTGGGATGGTCTGGTGACTATATATGTAATTGCTACCATCGCCATAAATAATCACTTCTTGGTGATTCCACATAAATGTCACTGCCTGGTGTAGGGTTGATGCTACAGCTCCAGCTTTATGAATCCAGCGCCGTCCCAACAGAAATTGTAAGACGTTGGGACGTCTATAACATGAAAGTCAACATTGAACTATGTCGGTCCCATTTACTGACATTGATGTCTCCATCCTTGATCTCATGCATGCTCTTTCCCAATGTTCTGAGATTCACCAATGGACAAATATTGAGGCTGGAACCTACGTCAATCATAATTCTAGTGATGAAATAATCTTCGCATTTCACAGTTATGTGCAATGCCTTTGTGGCTTAGCCCTTCTGGTGGCAGCTCATCTTCGTGGAAAGTGATTTTGTGACTCTCCAATACTTCCCCTACCATGTTCGCTATTTCTCCTCCAGTTATGTTACTGGGCACATATGCCTCGCTCAGTACCTTCAATAAGTCATTCATATGTGCATCAGAGTTTTGCAGCAGAGCTAAGGTGGAGATCTGAGCTGGCGTCTTGTTTAACTGATCAATGATTGAGTACTCCTTCACTTGTATCTTCTTCTAGAGGTCATGAGGCCAAGTTTCAATGATGGTTGGTCGTCCAAAGGCTTGCTTAGTAGATTCAGTTATATGTTATGGAGTATAACCTTATCAGATGTGGTCATACCCTATGCTGCAATTGCTTCTCTAGATTTGGTTTTCCCTTTCCTTCTCTCCTCGGTAGTGTAACCCTAAGGGATGGCCTTCTTATGGAACGACGCAATGGCTGACATTGCTACAGGAATGGTTACCCTTGCTTTGGGAGGTAGAATATCAACTTTAAAAGGCACAAGTGATTTCGAGGATCCAAACTTGACCTCAATTGGTCCGGGTGCCTTTGTAGAAGAAGGTGCATCGAACTAAAGTGGTATGGAAATGTTTACTTCATCGTCCCCAGAAGGATAGATTTTGACAACAATCAGATTAAGTGTGACTGTTGTTTTCTTTGGCTCGTCACCCTCATCAATCAATCTAATCGATCCTTTAGGGTCCAAACCGTCTTCTATTTCGATCATCTGAACGCCTCCACCCTTGTGGTCGTGCAGAGAGATGTTGCAAACATTAGGAGCAGTCACCTTTGCCACAATGAGCTTGTTTTCAATTAAAACCTAAATTTTATCCTTCAGAGAGAGGTATTCATCAATGGTATGCCCCTTTTATGTCAGAATGGTATGCACAAGTATTTGTTCGAGTTTTTCTATTGGAAAGAATTTTATGGAGTTATGGCAGGGATGGGGGTGACGTAACCAACAGCTTTGAGCCATTCATATAGCTGGTCAATTTGTTCGGCAATGGCGGTGTATTGTTTAGGAGGTCTTCGGTCAAAATTTGGTCGAGGCCTAGGAAAGTTTTGGCGAGGGGGAGGTGATTGATAGTGGGCTTGTTCGGTGTTGTATTATTGGTATACATGTGCGGGTTTGGAATATCTCGGTGAGGTAGGTTGATAAGTAGGGGATGGAGATGATTGGAAAGTAGGCGGTGGAGCTTGGTAAGAAGGCGAGGGTACTTGATAATTAGGGGTAGGTTGATATCTGAGAGGAGATGTTGGGTAGGTATGGTATTTTATTGGGGATTTTGTTCTCTATGCAACACTCACGGCACTCACATCCCTTTTCTTAGACCCGCCACTAGACTGCAGAGCCTTGTTGGTAGCCTGTAATGCTTCAAAGTTTGTGACCATACCACTTTTAATGCCTTCCTCGATACACTCCCCTAGCTTGATGATGTCGGAACATTTATGGCCTTCAATCAACATCAACCTCTCATAATACTGCGGGTCTTGAGCCCAAACGAAAAGCCTGTTCATTTGTTCTTCTTCTAAAGCGGGCCTGACCTTAGCAGTCTCTGATCTCCTGCGAGTAGCATACTCGCGGAATGTTTCTGTAGGTTTCTTCTTTAAGTTCTGGATGCAGAATACACCTGGCACATTCTCTGTCTTGAAACCGAACCTGTCCATCAAATCAGATGCCACACTTAGCCAATTCGTCCACTTCTTGGTTCTTGGCTGATGTGCCAAGATAAAGCATACCCTTTTAGACTTCTAATAAAGAGCTTCATGCGAATCTTTTCATCTCTTACGACTCTGACCAACTTATCGCAGTATGTCCTCAAATGGAATCTGGGATACCCTATTCCATCAAATATTTTGAACTTTGGAGGTATGTACCCCTTGGGAAGTTTGACATCTGGCTGAATACAAAGGTCCTCGTAATTCAGTCCCTTAATACCTTTATTTCCTTTAACACCCTGGACTCGGCTAGTCAGCTTCTTCAGTTCTGCGGACAAATTCCTGATAAGAGAGTCTTTTTAATCATATTCTGGTGTGCTTGAAATAGGTTGGGTATAGTATGGTATGGTTTCCACAGATGGGGGTGTTGTGGGGATGATCATTGTGGAGTTTAGTGGTTCAGGGATAAGTAGTGGGGTATTGTTTGAATTATGGCATATGTTGCAATGTTGAGCAGAAGTGGGTTGTCTTTGGAGGTGGAGATTTTGAGTGTTGGGAAATTTGACATCTGGGGTAGTAAAGGAGAATGAAAAGTTCTCCAAGTTCCGAACTTGGTGCAGTTCTTCTTGAAATTTCAACAACTTTTGCTCAAGTTGGGCGGCACTTTTCTTGGAAACCTAAATACCCTGAGCAACGAGTTCCCTTTCTGATGTTGCTCAAGTCTTTCCTTGTTCTTGTTTCTCATAGGACTCGGAGTAGGAGGGCCTTTGGATCTCTTAGAGTATGATGATGATGCAGAGTGCACAAACTAACCTTTTGGGGAGGGGAATAAAACAAAAGTAAAAACAAAAAAGGTAACAAGTTAGTGAGGGTCATGCAAGGAAAACATTTCAATATTTAAACACATAATGCAAGAATATATATCATGTCCTAATTTGGGTGCCTCTTTTTACCTGAGGTAGGCCTAGCGATAAGTTGATTTGGAGAATTTTAATGCTAAATGCCTCATTTTATTGATAAAAATAAGACGAATCCCAATACGACGATAGTGGAAAGTAAAAATGTCAATAATGGTCATTGGCGTTATTATATTTTAAAGCAAAAGAAAAGACTCCTAACCAATTAGTCCCAGAAGGACCTTACCCATACTCGGCATCTTTAGCTCTTATCGAACAGCTTCACCAGCTCACGCAGTCCCAGCAGCAAATAGGCTCTAGCCAAGTGTCCCCCTTGATTTCCTTAAGCATTTTGGCAGTTTTCAATCCTCTGGATGAACTTCCTTTCCAAATCTACTAAACCCCGCTCCAAATACCCTAGTCGCTTGTTGGCATAGCCAGTCATATCTTTCCATTCTTCAATCAAATTTTGATGGGATTCCTGAATTTCTCGATGCTCACTCTCGCATTCCCGAATCCTCTTGTGCAATTGGTTGTACTTAACCTGTACCTCAGCCTTTTCGTGGATGATTCTATGAACTCAAAAAAGCCTGGGTTGTCGTAACCCAATGTGATTGTCCTCCAGCTAACCTCAGTAGTATGGCGAACAACTGGCATGGTACCTATCCGGCTCAATAGAATCTTTTCCCTAGATGATTCTTGAGTGCCACATGTGCAGAGCTTGGAACTTATGAGGGCTATCATCAGCTTGGAAATAAGCCCTGAAGTGACTCATTTTGTTGACTCTTGGTATAATTTGCTTTGTTCCTGTCTGCCTCATGACTCGGAGAGGGACATAAGGATAATTTCCTCTCAGACCAATGAGTATGAGAAATGGTGCATCCCGAGATCAGACAATGATTGTGCTTCGCGATCGCGTGGCTAAGGTCGCGATCCCAATGAACAAAGGATAGAACTGGACAAAGTATTTTTAAATCATTTCATCCGCGATTTTGGGGCATGTTTCCTCCATAGTTGATCATTTTGATAGCTTTTTGAAGGAAATTAAACATGGATTCAAGGAGAATCAATTAGGGGTACGATTTTGGAACCTTTAACGTGATTCTATTGTAAAACGAACCTAGAAGATCATGGAACTTAAGCTAAAAATGGAAGAACTAGGGCTTGGGATTTTGAATTGTAGATTGGGGATTTGGAGGACCATTTAGGGTCGGATTTGAGAACGTTTGATATGTGTGAACTCGTGGGTGTATAAAGAACTAGTTGACGTAAAAATTTCTTAGTTTCGAGAACTGGGCCAAGGGATCGGGTTTTGCTAGTTTCGGGATTTTTTATATTTTTCAATTGTTTTTGCTTGGGCTTTGTTCCCTTAGCATATTGTAATGTATTAGTTCTGATTTTGGATATATTCTACACGCGTGGATGCGGATTATAGGGAAAAGGGCATCGTGAGCTAGAGGTTTAGCCAGTTCGAGGTGAGTAATAATTATAAATGATGTCGTGAGGGTTTAAAACCCCGGATTGCACATCATAGTGCTATATTGAGGTGAGACATGGGCTTGATGATGAGCATAGGGTCGTTTATTATTGGGGATTGTGATTTGGTCCGTTCCGATTGATGATTTTACTGCGTATCTGACTGAAACTTTCTTGCTACCATCATGATTTTGGTTGATTGCCATATTTGGGCTTCATGCCACCTATTTCAACCCTTTAGTGATTTTTGTCACTATTTCCTCTTTGTTTTTGACTTATTACTTGAACTCAGTCATGTTGTTTTCTAGTGTTTCACAACTCAACCAATTTTACTCAGTTTTGCATGGTGTATCTTGCGAGGTGTTCACTAATCATTGTAGTATTCAACATTTGTTTATGTAAAAGAATCTTAATTTTAGGCAGCGGAGTTGGTTGGAGTTCCTTAAGGATTATGATATCACTATATTGTATCATCTGGGAAAGGCCAATATAGTGGCCGATGCTTGAGCCAAAAGGTAGTGAGTATGGGGAGTTTGGCATATATTCCAGCCGAGGAGAGACCTCTTTCAGTTGATATTCAGGCCTTGGCTAATCGGTTCATGAGGTTAGATATTTCGGAGGACCAGTCGGGTATTAGCTTGTGTGATTTCTTGGTCTTCCTTATATGATCGCATTAGGGAGCTCCAATATGATAATCTACATTTGCTTGTCCTTAGGGACAAAGTTCAACATGATGATGCCAAAGATGTGATCATCGATGATAATGATGTGTTGTGGATGCAGGGCTAGATTTGTGTGCCCAATGTGGATAGGCTGCGAGAGTTGATTCTAGAGGAGGCCTATAGCTCGCGGTATTCCATTCATCTAGATGCCATGAAGATGTATCAGGATTTGAGGTAGCACTGTTGGTGGAGAAGAATGTAGAAGAATATAGTGGGATTTGTGGTTCGATGTCTCCATTTTCAGCATGTGAAATATGAGCATCAACCACCGGGTGGCTTATTTTTATAGATGGTTATTCCTGAGTGGAAGTGGAAGAGGATCACTATGGACTTTGTTGTTGGACTCCCATGAACTTTGAAATTGTTCGATGCTATTTGGGTGATTTTAGATCGGCTGACCAAGTCCGTGCACTTCATTCCTGTCTGTACTACCTATTCTTTAGAGCGGTTGGCAAGGATCTATATCTGAGAGATTGTTCGTTTGCATGGTATTTCGGTTTCTATCATTTTAGATAGAAGTACTCAGTTTACTCTGAGTTTTGGAGGGTCGTGCAGAGAGAGTTGGGTACTCAGGTTTATTTGAGCACAAATTTTCATCCCCAGACGGACGGACAGTCCGATCGTACTATTTAGATATTGGAGGACATGCGTGCTTGTGTAATTGACTTAGGAGAATCATGGGATGGCTTTCTACCGCTTGTAGAGTTTGCTTATAACAACAGCTACCACTCGAGTATTCAAATGGCTATATATAAGGCCTTGTGTGGGAGGCGGTGTAGGTTTCCAATTGGTTGGTTCGAGCCCAGTGAGGTTAGGCTATTGGGGACTGATTTGGTGCAAGATGCTTTGGAGAAGGTGAATGTGATTCAGGAGAGGCTTCGTTGAGCGCAGTCGATGCAAAAGAGTTATGCTGATAGGAAGGTTTGAGATGTGTCCTACATGGTTGGCGAGAAGGTTCTGTTAAATGTTTCACCCATGAAGGATGTTATGAGATTCGGAAAGAAAGGGAAATTGAGTCCTCGTTTCATTGGGCCTTTTGAGGTTTTTCGGAGGATTGGGGAGGTGGCTTATGAGCTTTCTTTGCCAACTTTTTTGTCGAGTGTGCATCCTATATTTCATGTTTTTATACTTCGGAAGCATATTGGGGATCCATCTCATGTTTTGGACTTCAGCACTGTTCAGTTCGGTGATTATTTGACCTTTGATGTGGAGCCAGTAGCTATTTTGGGTCGTCAGGTTTGAAAGTTAAGGTCTAAGGATATAACTTATGTGAAATTGCAGTGGAGAGGTCAGCCTGTGGAAAAGGCAACCTGGGAAATTGAGCATGAGATATGAAACAGATATCCTCACCTATTTGAAGCTTCAGGTATATTTCTTGACTCGTTCGAGGATGGACGTTTCTTTAATTTGGGGAGGGTGTGACGACCCGGCCAGTCGGCCCATGAGTTAACGCTTTGTTTCCCCCATTTTTGCTTCTTTATGCTTCGTTATCCATGGTATGTGCTATCGGGTTGGTCGGATCGAGTTCGGAATGAGTTTGGTAAGTTGGAGACACTTAGTCTTTTTTAAGATGGCTTAAGTTGGAAAAGTCAACCGGATATTGCCTATTGTGTTTGAGAGATCAGATATGAGTTCTGATGTTTCGGGTATCTTTGAGATGTTATTTGAGACTTAGGAGCGTTATCAGAATGCGTTTTGGAGGTTAAGAGTAGAATTAGGCTTGAAATGGCGAAGTTAATATTTTGGCGACTTCCAGTTGATAGGCGAGTTTGGTATAGGTATCGGAATGGAATTTTGACAGTTGCACTAGCTTCGTTGTGTCAATTGGGATGTGTTTGTAAAATTGAAGGTTATTCAGACGTGGTTTGGTTGGGATTTTTTTTTATCAAAAGCATATTTCAGAAGATATTAGAAACTTAGGCTTGAATCCGATGTGCTTTGGGTGATTTGATGTTGCTTGAGGTGTTTTGATGATTGGAACAAGTTTCAATGAGGTTTTAGGATGTGTTGATACCTGTTGTTGAGGTCACGGGATCCTTGGGTGAGTTTCGGGTGGTCAATCAAACCAATTGGGAGTTAAGGAAATTGCAGAAAATGTAGGTTCACTTTGCAGAGAATTTGACCTTCGCGATCGCGTAGGGTCTATCGTGATCATATAGAAGTAATGGTGGAGGCTATCAGGTTGTTCTTTGTGTTCGCGATGAGAGGCTCGCGATCGAGTAATATGGGAAAGGCATTCATCGTGAACACGCAAGGGGAGTCGCGGTCGCATAGGATTAAACGGACTTGAGTCTTGGATGGATATTTATGCATCGCAAACGCGTAAGGGTGTCAGCGATTGCGTAGAGTTGAGTCACCAAGCATTGCATCCGCATAAGAGTTATCGCGTTCGAGCAGAGTAAGGTTGAGGGAGATGTGTTTTGTGCTTCACTATCACGAAGGTTCTCCCATGATCGGGATGAAGGAATAAATGCCTGGGACGAAATGTTTTAAACTCGTCTTGTCCGCGAATGTGGGTCTAGTTTTCTGCATAGTTGGTCATTTTTAGAGCTTATTAAAGGAGATTGAAGAGGGACTCAAGGGAAAACATTTGGAGGTAAGAATGTTGGATTTAAAACTTGATTCTATTGTGAAACCTATCTAGTAAATCATGGAATTTAAGCTAAGAAGGGAAGAAACTATGCCTAGGAATTTTAGACTTTTGAATTGGGATTTGAAGGACCATTTGGGGTCAGATTTGATAACTTTTGATATGTATGAAGTCGTGGGGAGATAAGGAATCTAATGATATAAAAAATTTTGAGTTTCAAACGGTGGACCCGGGGCTCGAGTTTTGCTAATTTCAGGATTTTTGGTATTTTTATTGTTTTTCCTTAGGTTTCGTCCCCTTAGAATATTTTGATGTTGTGATTCTAATTTTGAATAGATTCGATGCGAATTGAGGCTGATTTGAGGGGAAAAGGCATTGTGGAGTAATATTTTCACTGGTTTGAAGTAAGTAACCATGTAAATCTGGAACCGAGGGTACAAAACCCTGGTATTTGACTTGTTTTGATAAAAGCGGTGGCACACGTGCTAGGTGACGAGCGTGTGGGTGTGCATCCGTAGGGATCGCGATTTGGTCTACCCCGTGGCGACTATTAAGCTACGTAATTAATTTGGAAATCTATATTTCTATATTTGAGTCATTTATACTATATTATGGGATGTATGCCATGTTTGGAGACTTGGTTGATCTGTAGAAACCCTTAGGGGCATTTTGACTTTTTTCCTCACTTTACTTGTTGAAAGCATAGCGTCAGGCATGTTCTCGCCTACAATTGTTTAAAACTGGGTTTTATCATTCTACTCCTACTATGAGAACTGTTTGGGATGAGTTCCCTAATTTTTATTATTGTGCCCGAGAGTCTGTGAGGTAATGGTTTGGAGAGAGAGTTGAGAACCTGATTGTGATGATATTTATATATATGAGATGTGGATCAGGTTGTACGCCGCATAAATACTTATATGGATCGGGATGCATGCCACAGCGATATATATATATATATACTAGATCGGGCTGCACACCGCAACGATATGATGCTTGGGCTGTAGGAGCCCCTCCGGAGTCTACACACCCCAGTGAGCGTAGTCGACTATAAATATGTGGATCTGGATGCACGGCGCAACGGTTACTATGATTCTAATATTATGAGATTATAAATGAGCCGAGTTCTGAGAGTGAGTACTATGTGATGAGAGTGGAGTCATGAGTGACTGAGAGGCTGCCGAGGGGCCATATTCTGAGTGATTCCTAGCTCGAGGGATCATGTTATGCTATTTTTACTGTTTCACTCTTCTTTTAAACAAAGCCTCTATTGGAAAATACTGCTAAGTACTGTGGATTTTATGACAAAATTGGTTTTAAACTGTAATGTTGAGCTATTACCTTGTTACTATTTTCAGTTAATATGTTTTTAACTGCTCGTCACTACTTTCGGTCTTTCTTTACTTTAGTTACTTACTGAGTTGGCATAGTCACGTTACTCTCTGCACATTGTGTGAAGATCCAGGTGCCAAGGGGCCGAGTGAGAGCATTCAGCTGTTTCCAGAACTTTCCAGTGATTTCGAGGTAACTGCATGGCATCCGCAGCGCAAATTTTTCCCTTCTATCTTATTATTTTTCCGCATTTCTAGATTATCTATGTAGTAGGTTGTTCAGACTTGTATTAGAGGCTCTAGACTCGTGACACCAAATTGTTGTGGCTGTGTAGTATTGGCTATGTTTACATTTCCGCATGTTTATGTCATTTTAATACTTATAATGAATTCTGCATTTAAATCTTATGTTAGAAAATTGGCTTAAAGTTATTGGTAAATGTGTTGTGATTATGTGTTTGACGGCTTACCTTGTACTGTGATAGGCGCCATCACGGCCGGTATTTGGGCTGTGACAATTTCTTACTCAGATAATATATGACCGACTGGTGTTGTCCTATAACACAACCAAAAGCCCCATTTGGTACGGAAAAATAAAGCAGCAAAGATCTCCCTAGCTCCAGCAGGGCCATAATGGGTTGTTTAGTTAAATACTCTTTGATTCTGTCAAAGGCATTCTGGCATTCTTTAGTCTAGCTTGTTGCAACATATTTATTCAGCATTTTGAAAATTGTTTCATAGATCACAATTCATTTTTTATGAAACGGCTAATGTAGTTAAGACATCCAAAGAAATGCATCGCATCTTTCTTGTTTTTCGGAGGTGACAAGTCCTTGATAGCTTTGACCTTTGACAGGTCAAATTCAGTCCCTTGGTGAGTGACGATGAATCGTAGCAATTCTTTGTAGGATGCTCTGAAGGCATACTTTGCCGATTCAATTTCAGATTGTATCTTCTAAGCCAATCAAAGAATTTTCTCAAGTATCTATATGATATTTGCTTCTTCTGGATTTGATGATGTCATCCAGGTACACCTCTATTTTCTTAAGTATAATGTCGTAGAAAATGGTTGTCATGGCTATTATGTGAGTGGATCCAGCATTCTTCAAGCCAAATAGCATCATTTCATAGCAGTACATCCCCCATGGTATGATAAAGGTCGGTTTTTCAGCATCATCTTCATCAATTCAGATCTGACGATACCGCGTGAAACAATCAACAAAAGACTAGAGTTCATGCTTGGCACAGTTGTCGATTAGTATGTGTATTTTGGGAAACTAGAATTCATCTTTGGGACTTGCTTTGTTTTGATCCCGATAATCGGCACATACTCTAACCTTCCCAACCTTCTTTGGAACCGGCACAATATTGGCTAACCAGGTTTGCTTAGTGACTTCCTATTTTATCTTCAAACTCATATCTTGTTTGAATTTTTCAAGATTCTCATTCACAGGTGGACAGGTGGGATCAGTGGGTAATTTGTGAGACACTATGGATGTGCTCAGGCCAGTCATATCATTGTAAGACAATGCAAAGATGTTTTCTTATTCCTTCAAAAATCGGATGTACTCTTCGTTCTTTGATGGTGATAAGTGAATACTTATACGTGTTTCCTTGTCTATTTTGGAATCCCCTAAGTTAATAGTCTCGAACTCGTCCAAATTAGACTTAGGCTTGTTTTCAAAGTTTTCCACTTCTCTCACAATTTCCTCAGGTATTATATCGTCCTCCAGATCCTATGAATCACTATTCTTATGTTGCGTTATCTCATTACATGTCACAACCATACGTTCATCGGGATATATAATAATAATGATGTAGAGAGAAAACGTAAAGGGTAATAACACATAATAAAATAGCAATGCATTAATTAGAATCTTGAAAACATCAAAACAAGTACGGCTCGAGAAATTATTTCGAAATAGTATATGTTTAGCAAAAAATACTTTAAGTGTTTTAAATGCTCAAAATTGCTTTAAAACTAAATTATGCTAATTTCCATGCTACCCAGGAACTCGACGGGCCCAGAATGGTGCATCAGCCTAGCTCTTTATAATAGCTCATTTCTCCACGATCTGAATGGTAAGGTATTCCTCCTCCTACTCCTCAACTATCACACTACAGTCCATGTCATCATTATCAAGAAATAGATTCCTTATGCCAGCTAAAGCTTCATCTTCTACAGACCCCCATATCACATCAGCTTGTTGAAATTTCTAGTGCAAATGTGGCACTGGTTGTTCCATCAGGTAATAAGGACCACGCCCTGTGGCGACCAATCCTGATACTTTTGCCAAGTGTATTCATACCCAATCTCCAAAAGTTGTACCATGATGCTTCAGCTATATCGATTTGGTGATCCCTTGGACGTTCTTGTTGAGACCCTTGCCATGCTCATACCCTATCCATGGAAATATGCTTTCTTTCTTGTTAATCTAAAATTTGTCTTTTTAAATTATGTTGGCACTCTCAATATAATGGTATGTTTCTCTACCCAGCTTTTTCTTGTTCTCAATGACGGGAACAGTCTGATTGGTATAAATGTGATCACTCCCATGTCCATGGATGATCACTTGTTGAAGATTCCATCCAAACTTCACAGGTTGATGCAGCGTACAATCTACGGCCCCTACGGCATGTATCCAGGGTTGTCCCAATAGTAGACTATAGGTTGCAGATATATCCAGCACTGGAAACTCAATATCAAACATGGTTGGTCCCATCTGTAGGATGAGGTTGATCTCTCCAATTGTAAACCTATAAGATCCATCAAATTCCTTCACATTCATACTTCCTCCTTGTATCTCATGCAGAACTTACCTAGCCTCTTGAGAGTAGTCAGCGGACATATGTTGAGACTTGAACCCCCATCTATCAGGACCCTGGCAATGAACTTGTCCTCAAATTGCACTGTGATATGTAGCCCCCTGTTATGACTAAGTATTTCCGGTGGCAGCTTGTCTTAATTAAATTTGATTTTGTGACTTTCTAACACCTTCCTAACCATGTTGGCCATTTCCCCACTAGTGATGTTGGTGGGTACACAGGCTTCACTCAGCACCTTCATTAGGGCATTCCTGTGTGTCTCGGAGTTTTTCCGCAGTGATAAAATGGATATCTGAGTGGGAGTTCGTTCAACTGCTAAACCACAGAGTATTTTCTTAATTGCACCTTCCTCCAAAAGGTTGTTAGGGCCACTCTTAACGACATGCAGCTTAGATGCAGCTTCTTTGCTTGTTCCTCCCAACTGCTCAGGTGTATAAACCCTACCGGTTCTAGTCTTGCTTTGTGTTGCGCATGTTTCTTCAAGTTTTTCTTTTCCTTTCCTCCTTTCTTCCGCATCATAATCACATGGGATAATAATCTAGTAAGAGGGAGTAGGTTCTACAATCACAGTGAAGGGCGTGAATACCTCAAATTTGAATGGTTTTGGTGCGGCTACATCAACTTCAATTGGTGACTAGGTTTGCACTACAATGGGTGTGAGGGTGATTTGAGATGTTATAGGATCGTCCCCTTCTATAATGAGTATGATTGACCCTTCTGGATCCTATTCCTCATCCGTATCTATCACATTTACTCCCTAACCTTTGTGATCTAAGAGAGTATTGTCATGAACATTAGGTGCATCCTCTTTTGCCTATATGAATTTAGTGTCAATTAATGTTTTGAACTTGTACTTCAGAGAGCGAGATTCATCAATGATAGTACTCTTCATGCGTGGGTGATAAGAACATGTCTTGTTTAGGCTAATCCATTGAGAAAAGTTTCCATAGCAACAACAAGAATGAGAGTGACATAATCAGCAGCCTTCAGTCTCTTGTAGAATTGGTCTACGGGATTAGCAATGAGAGTGTATTGTCTGGGTGGTCTGTGGTCAAATTTTGGTCTTGGTTTTTTATAATTTTGGCAGGCTGGTTTTGGTGAGTAGTAGTATGCGGGTTGGGTGTTATAAATGTGGTAGGTGGACGCAGGTTGTTGGTATCTCGGGAGTGAAGGCTAGTATGTGGGTGGAGGTGTTTGGTATGTGAGAGGAGACTTCAGACCATGGGCTACCATTACTGCACCCACTTCTTTCTTCTTAGAGATACCTCTAGATTGTAATGCTTTATTTGTGGCCTGGAGTTTTTCGAAATTCGTCACCATGCACTTTTAATCCCTTCTTTTATTCTCTCTCCAAGATTGATGGTGCGAGAGAATTTATGGTTTTCAATTACCATCAACCTTTCATAGTATTGTGGGTCTTGAGATCTAACGTAGAACTTATACATCTATTCTTCTTCAAGTGTCGGTCTTACCTTCACCGATTCAGACCTCCATCGATTAGCGTACTCGCGGTGTTGGTTTCTTTTTTAGATTCTAAATTTAGAAAAATGCCTGGTGCATTTTCTGTGTTGAACCTAAATTGATCCATGAAATCTGACGCCATGCTCAAACAATTAACCCACTTCTTTGGGTTCTGACTGATGTACTAAGACAAAACATCTCCAGTGAGGCTCCTCATGAACAGCTTCATACAAATTCATTCATATTTTCCAACTCCTACTAGTTTGTCAGAATATGCCCTTAAATGTACATTCGGATATTCTGTTCCGTCGAACATTTCAAACTCAAGAGGTTTGTAACCCACCGAAAATTATACATCTGGTTATATGGACAAGTCCTCATGATTTAAACCTTCAATGCCCTTTCCACATTCGACACACTGAACTCTTCCAGTGAGCTATTTGAGTTCTTCGGCTACGCTATTGATGAGAAGTTCTTCTCGGTGAATTGCAGTATATATAGGATTTATTTTGGGTTGTGGGGTAAAGTTTAGATGTGCATGGAATTGCTTTGGTGGACCTCTTGTCATAATGGTGGTCATTGGTTATTTTTTAGGGATTAGGAGTAGGTTGCAGTGTATTATGAGGAGTGTGGTATGGTCAATTATGGTTATTGAGTCGGATGGTCATGGTGCTGTTGAGGAGTATATACCGTTGGAGGATTTTGGTTATGAGGAGGTATGGCGCATTGATGGGAGGATTTTGTGGTGGGTTTTAATTCTGTGTGTTTTGGAAAGGTGTCAGGTTTAGGGGGTTTGTGTTTTGTTAGTTGATATCGGGGACATTTAGGGTGATATAAAGGTTTTCCAAGTTCCGTACCTGCTCAAGTTCACCTTGTAACTCCAGCATTTTTTTTTCCAAGCGTAGGATCAATTCCGTATGTGCTCGATTACTCCGACAGTCTTTCTAATACCACTTCAATCGTCCATCTTTTCTTTCCCTTTGCTTCTGATTTTAGTATCACTTGGTGGAGGAGGTTGTGGAGGACCTCTGGATCTAGTGTGATATGTGGATGATGCCAGTATTCACGAACCAACCTTGGGGAATGGGAATAATCAAAAGAAAGAAAAACAAAAAGGTAACCAAGTCAGTAAGGACTGTTGAAAGAATTCTTGCAATCTTGAACATGCTTTGCAAAATCATGTAATAAATTTGCGTCCTAATTTCTTGGGACCTCGTTGGGGACGAGCTAGGCCTAAACGACACATAAACTTGGAGAAATTGATGCCAATAATTATGAAATTTCATTAATGTGAAAATGAATCAAATATTTACTAAAACGGCAAAATTAAGAAAGTTACTAATGGCATTTGCCTTATTAAAATTGAAATCTAAACTAATGCACTAAAACAACATTCTCCTAATCTACTCGGTTTCAAAAGGACCCTCCCTATGCTTGGATCTCTTGACTCTATCGATCAAGTTCTCCAAGTCGCGTATATCCAGCAATAATTAAGTTTCTACTAGGAGCCTTCCTTCACTACCATCCATGTTTTGAAAGCATGCAACACTATTTCTCATTTTTCCTTCAAATTCCATTAACCCTTGCTCCAGATATTCAAACCTCTTTGTTGATTTGGTGGCAATTTTCCTCCACTCATTGATTGCTTCCAAATTCGATTTGTGTTGCTCTAGATGTCTAGCTTCTTCAAAGACCCTCTTGCATAAACTCCTGTACTTGACATGTACTTCAGTAGCGTCATCTATGATTTTGTTTTTCAGATTAACTCCAGGCTTGACATCTCCTGCTATATCATCCACTAGCCATGATGGGTAGAAATACACATGGCCGACATGACATCTTTCTGGCTCAATAGTATACTTTTCATTAATGAACTCCTGATTCCACATATATTGTGCCTCAAACATCCCCTTTAAAATTTGTTTTGCACTTGACCATGTTGGAAACTCGAGGTTTAACTTGTTTTCTTCCTGCTTGTCTCATTACCCTTATGGGAGAATAAGGATAAATTCCACTCAACGCAATCAGTAGGATAAATTAGACTCAACGAGATCGGTACTAGATGCATAGTCTCTCTTGACCTAATAATGAGCTCGCTGCTAGGAAAACATTCGAATATTAATTGTACCTGCTCGTCCGTTAGATTGCTGAAGAAACGCACCCAGCTCACAGCATTTCAAGGTTATGAAAACATGTCTAGGATAAATGCCATTCTCTTTAGGTGATGATAAGATTTGTGGTCATTTAATGGTTGATGTAGGAGATCTTGGCGATACTCTCCTCTTTAAAAATGTTCTAATAACCAAACTTGCAGTATCAGATTACAACCTTCTGTTGGACAATACGTTTTACGCTAGAGGGGGGGGTGAATAGCGTTTTAAAAATATTAAGCGTTTTAGTGCGGAATTTAAAAACTTTGCAGAAATTAAAACAAGTGCAGTAGAATAAACTTACACAATGATGTATCCTGGTTGGCCACAAACGTGGTTAGTCCAGTCCCCGAGAGACTCTCTCGAGATTTCCACTAAACTTGTCAAGCTTGCGGTTGCTTAACAAACCGTTACAGCTGAGGACACAAGCCTCACCTAGGTGCTCGGGGATCACAATCCCAAAGACTTCAATTGCTCGGGGATACCAATCCCAAAGACTTCAATTGCTCGGGGATAACAATCCCAAAGACTTCAACTGCTCGGGGATAACAATCCCAAAGACTTCAACTGCTCGGGGATAACAATCCCAAAGACTTCAACTGCTCGGGGATAACAATCCCAAAGACTTCAACTGCTCGGGGATAACAATCCCAAAGACTTCAACTGCTCGGGGATAACAATCCCAAAGACTTCAACCGAGGAATCACAAGTTCCTCAACAAACGAGAATCGCAATTCTCTTACAAACACAAAACACACTCACTTTACAAAGCACTCCTTAATGAGTAGATATGAGTAGAAATAGTACGCTCAAGATCACAACAACTTAGCTCAATAGAATGGCTCTTCAAAAAGCTTTATGGATGAATGGAAAATGATGATCAATGTAAGAAAGCTTTTAGCAATGAAAATACTCAAAGTGTATATGTTGTTGTTGTGAAAACACTGAGTTGAAGCTGTATTTATAGGTGAAAAACTCAGTCTTACCGTTGTCTAATTGCCAATTAAGGATTGCTGAAATTACTCAGTGACAATCGATTGTCAAGACTAAACAATCGATTGTTTGCCTATCAGATTAAAAATTCAATCCCAGATTTTACGTCAACAATCGATTACTTCAAAAATTTATAACGTTAAGAAATCCTTTCCAATTTTTGGCATAAAACATCGATTGTCCGGAAATCAACAATCGATTATTTTAACAACGTTCAGAAAATCTTTTCCAGATTTTAAGCAAAACATCGATTGTTAAATATCAACAATCGATTACCTGAAGGTAATTGAAAATATATGACAACGGTCAGCTTCAACAATCGATTATCAAATGGAATAATCGATTATTAATTAATTTCAAAACTCTCTGTCTCATATATAATCGATTATCAAAAGTCACAATCGATTATCATTTTATTTAAAATCACTGGGAGACATTTTTCTCATTCTAATCGATTACCATTAGTTCATAATCGATTTTTATGAGTTTTGAAAACTTTGCCTCAGTTAACAATCGATTATCATAAGTACATAATCGATTGTTATGCAGTTTGCAAAAACCTGATGTTAACTGACTTACTCACAATCGATTATCATTAATTCACAATCGATTGTCATGCAGTCTTGGCTTAGAGATACTCGATTATCATAAGTACATAATCGATTATCTTAGCCCAGATTTTTGAGGCATGCTTGGAAAACATTTTAACAAATGTAAATATGCATAGTTTAAAATCATTTGACACTTAATTTAAATATGCATGATTTTGGAAAAATAATTTTAGTAGAGAAGCCATGTTATGAGCCAAGTTGAGGAATCAAGATCACAATTAATATTGACTCAATTATAACATTTCTAAACTTTGTCTTGAGCTTCTTGTAATGCATCCATTTTGTGCTTGTCCTTGAGTACTGCTATATATCGCTTTTTGCTTTGTTTGACATTCATCAAAACCTACAAAAGAACACACGTTTAGTATATTGCATTTGAAACGTGTTTCCAACAATTTCCCCCTTTTTGATAATGGCAAACATAAGCGGGATATATGCAATAATTATTTTGATAATCCAAGACAAGTGTAAAGTATGCAATTTGATGTTCCCCCTCAATTCATGTTCCCCCTCACTTTAAGCATGAATGAAGTTGAGAGTGATATAGCATACTTCTTGATATCCCGTTTCTTCCCCCTTTTGCCATTAGCAAAAATATATACAAGGGAAGAATATGAAAAAAAATATGAAATAAACAAAAGTTTATTTATTGGAAAATAACATTACATGGGTGGAACCAAACACAATAAAACGAACAACAACTAACCAACCAAGGAAAGACAAATCAAAAACAACAATTTCACATCATCAAAAACAACAATTTCATCATTCATCACCCCCATCCCCTTCATCATCATTGGGAGGCGCTTGATTGAGTATACAAGAGCATATGTGCAGCCTATATATAGAGAAGGAATGAATCTTACACTTATTGGAAAAGATTTGAAGAGATTTGAAGAGCTTTGAAGTCTGAAACGGTAAAAATAAATTCACTGACCGTTCAACAATCGATTGTTTGAATAGAATAATCGATTGTCACTAATGAAAATGATCTGACACATCGATTACACGCCAAAAAAATTTGAAAAAGATAGTCGATTGTCAAACTTGGTAATCGATTGTTTTTCATATTTATGACCTGACAGGAATCGATTGTAGAGCCAAAACGGTAACATAAGTTTAAAACAGATAATCGATTGTCAATATATAGTAATCGATTATTTCACTCACAGAGAGTTTGGATTTTGGCAAATAATCGATTGGCAGAACAAATAATCGATTGTTTGGAAGGGGGATGCTAAAATGATGAGACTTAATTCTATCAAGCAATGTAAACATTCAATCAAGATTTCATGACAAAAAAAATTGAATCAACAAATAATCGATTATTGATACTGATAATCGATTGTAAGCATAAATAGTCGATTATGATCGATTTTTCTTGTATCAAGACAATTTATACTTTCCTCTTACCTTTTGGGGGATACCTGCAAAATAGAATTAAACATCTCCGACGCTCAAGTCAGTAATCTATAAATGAAATAATAACTTTGAAACTAGTGTAGTCGGGTGAAAAACGTGAACTCTTAAGAATTATGTCCTAGGATGTTCTTAAGAGGGTTTAGGGTACTTACCTTCCCTTCGACTTTGCCAATTACCTGATTTTGAACATCCTCCGTTCATTTTGGTCTTTTGGCTCATTCTTCAATTTAAGAAGCTTCTTCCACAATTTTGCCTTTGTCTTCCTTGTATTTTGTCTTTTAAATTTTTCGAAAATACTTCCGATTTTGAAAAAAAATGCCTAAATCGACTTTTCCGTCTCTTCCTCCTTCTTTGTGCTTTAATTGAAGGAATTTTGAATTCGTCTCCCGTCAAGTGTTTGGAGCATCCACTACACTTGATTCCTTCAAGCACACCTGCAAAACAAATCAATGCTCTTTTGGTACCCATACCATTTTGGGTCCTTGGGGGTTAGGCAAATAACGACCATAATAATATGAGGAATCTCTATGCTTTGTAAAACACATAGGTGCAATATGACCTATACGATTGCAGTAATGACATACTACGTTCGGGTTGTGATGATGCCTAGGTTGAGCCAACAAAGTTCTAGGCGAATGAAAAAGATTAACACTAGACATATTGTTCCCATTTCTAGTATAATATCTAGATGGTCTAAAGTCATTAGTGCTAGACTTGTTGAAGGACCTAGTGTCATGTCTAGGTGGTCTAAGCTCGTTCCTAGAGTTATTTCTTGGTTGCCGAAAATTACTATTTGTAGGCTTGTTTGCAAGAATCCTAGATTCGGATCTAGGTTGTCTAAAGATATTAGTTCTACCCTTATTTTCATACATTCTAGCATAATGTCTAGGTGGTCTAAAAGAATTTGTTCTAGGCTTGTTTAATACCTTAGAGTTATTTCTAGGTGGAGTAGTGAAGTTTTTGTTTTTATGCCGTTGATATTTCTTAGGCGTTTCTTTTTCAACAACTTTAGGAACTTCTTTACTACGTGTTTCTAATGTTTTCCTAAGTTCTGTGTTTTCTAGTTTTAAGGACTCACAAGCAGTACAAGTAGAGCATTTATCAACACAAGAGGCTTCATGCATAGTCTTGATGACTTGTCTAAGTTCTATACTATCATTTAACAAAAATTGATTTTCATTTGCAAGATTCTCGTTATCACGAGACAGATTTTCAACACCTTTTTGAGCTAAAGAAAGACGTTCTTCAAAGTCCTTGTCTTTTAAAAAGAGTTGTTTTTGAAAATCCTCTTCTTGTAAAGAAAGAGTTCTTTGTAAATCTTTAATAGTCTTAGAAGCATTTACCAACTCATCATGCAGTTTGTTATAAGCAATTTGCATATCGTTAGATGTACTTACCTCGTCTTTTTCGTCTGCCATGAGGCACTGACCAGTTGATTCATCGTTTGTGCTGACCGCTTTTTGAGGCGTGTTTTCGTGCAATTCCTCAAGTTTGTCCCACATTTCCTTAGCAGTTTTATAGTGGGAGATTTTTCGCCAAAGTTCCTGGTTCAAGGCGTTATGTAATATATTCATAGCTTTAGTGTTGTATTCACTTACCTTATCTTTCCCGACTTTTGTCGTCAGTTGATCACTGTGTTTAATAGCTTGCCATAGATACAAATCGTTTGCCATTGTAAAAACTTGCATCCGATATTTCCAGACTGAGTAGTCGTTTTCGTCTAATATTGGAGGCGACATGCTGCATTCTCCTTCACCTATTCCTACAAAGAAATTTAGAGTAGAAGCCATGGATGGTTCTCTCAAACGGTTAAGTTTTTCAGAGAGTATGGCTCTGATACCAATTGTTGGACAATACGCTTTACGCTAGAGGGGGGGTGAATAGCGTTTTAAAAATATTAAGCGTTTTAGTGCGGAATTTAAAAACTTTGCAGAAATTAAAACAAGTGCAGTAGAATAAACTTACACAATGATGTATCCTGGTTGGCCACAAACGTGGTTAGTCCAGTCCCCGAGAGACTCTCTCGAGATTTCCACTAAACTTGTCAAGCTTGCGGGTGCTTAACAAACCGTTACAGCTGAGGACACAAGCCTCACCTAGGTGCTCGAGGATCACAATCCCAAAGACTTCAATTGCTCGGGGATACCAATCCCAAAGACTTCAATTGCTCGGGGATAACAATCCCAAAGACTTCAACTGCTCGGGGATAACAATCCCAAAGACTTCAACTGCTCGGGGATAACAATCCCAAAGACTTCAACCGAGGAATCACAAGTTCCTCAACAAACGAGAATCGCAATTCTCTTACAAACACAAAACACACTCACTTTACAAAGCACTCCTTAATGAGTAGATATGAGTAGAAATAGTACGCTCAAGATCACAACAACTTAGCTCAATAGAATGGCTCTTCAAAAAGCTTTATGGATGAATGGAAAATGATGATCAATGTAAGAAAGCTTTTAGCAATGAAAATACTCAAAGTGTATATGTTGTTGTTGTGAAAACACTGAGTTGAAGCTGTATTTATAGGTGAAAAACTCAGTCTTACCGTTGTCTAATTGCCAATTAAGGATTGCTGAAATTACTCAGTGACAATCGATTGTCAAGACTAAACAATCGATTGTTTGCCTATCAGATTAAAAATTCAATCCCAGATTTTACGTCAACAATCGATTACTTCAAATCAATAATCGATTATTTATAACGTTAAGAAATCCTTTCCAATTTTTGGCATAAAACATCGATTGTCCGGAAATCAACAATCGATTATTTTAACAACGTTCAGAAAATCTTTTCCAGATTTTAAGCAAAACATCGATTGTTAAATATCAACAATCGATTACCTGAAGGTAATTGAAAATATATGACAACGGTCAGCTTCAACAATCGATTATCAAATGGAATAATCGATTATTAATTAATTTCAAAACTCTCTGTCTCATATATAATCGATTATCAAAAGCCACAATCGATTATCATTTTATTTAAAATCACTGGGAAACATTTTTCTCATTCTAATCGATTACCATTAGTTCATAATCGATTTTTATGAGTTTTGAAAACTTTGCCTCAGTTAACAATCGATTATCATAAGTACACAATCGATTGTTATGCAGTTTGCAAAAACCTGATGTTAACTGACTTACTCACAATCGATTATCATTAATTCACAATCGATTGTCATGCAGTCTTGGCTTAGAGATACTCGATTATCATAAGTACATAATCGATTATCTTAGCCCAGATTTTTGAGGCATGCTTGGAAAACATTTTAACAAATGTAAATATGCATAGTTTAAAATCATTTGACACTTAATTTAAATATGCATGATTTTGGAAAAATAATTTTAGTAGAGAAGCCATGTTATGAGCCAAGTTGAGGAATCAAGATCACAATTAATATTGACTCAATTATAACATTTCTAAACTTTGTCTTGAGCTTCTTGTAATGCATCCATTTTGTGCTTGTCCTTGAGTACTGCTATATATCGCTTTTTGCTTTGTTTGACATTCATCAAAACCTACAAAAGAACACACGTTTAGTATATTGCATTTGAAACGTGTTTCCAACACCTTCAAAGTGCCCGTACTCCTGCTTGTAGCGATCTAGAGCGTGGTACTTTTCATCCAAGATCATGGGGATGATAGAGTATTTTTGTCCCTCTATGCCTTCCATTAAGGTCCTAGCGACCATGTCTAGACGAGTGTGGATCCTTCCCTCTTTCATCAGAAATATCAGCAGCCCCAAGAAGCAGACAATGAACACATAGACTCGACGGTGTGTCCAACCCAAGGAAGTAATGAAAAGTTTCTCATGATGTAGACGATATGACTTAATTTGCCCGTAATGCTCATAAAGGAATTGAAATAAGATGTTAGACTTCTTTAAACAAAGCAATTTATCATTTTTCTTGAAACCTAGCATTTTTAGAAAATCACAAAGGGTGCGATTTTCTGATATCAATACTCTGGGAATATCCCATGACAGCTTAGTAAACCTCCTATTTCCTCAAGAAGATGAGTTATTTCTATGTCACCGAAGCGGAAGACAACCCTTTTCTCATCTTGAAACATAGTAGCAGCCTCAATCAATTCTCTATTCGGTTAGATGTCTAAAAAAGATGGCAAATTTCCAAGGACCCTTCTCAAATGATTCTTATTGCGAAAATATCGGGTGTAATATCATTCCCCCCTTTGGAATATTCATCCTCGAATATTGACTGCTATGCTTATCAGTCTCATAACCCACAACTCTTATGAATACTTTTATATTGTCCTTTCCAACTAGGAAATTGTTTAGCATATAAATCCAAAGGCTAGGGCATTCCCCCCTTTAGGCTTTTTTCTCACACCACGATCTATGGTTGGAATTCTCCAAATCTCATTACTGTTGCTTCCTTCTGTCATGCAGTCTGTACAATTATGTCCTTGTATATGCACTTATGTGCCGCTTTTCCCCTTTTCCTCTTACTTTGTGAACATATAAATAATTCTAGGTATCTATAGGTATACTAAAGTTCTTTGCTTAGTACTTTGTGGAACTTACAACTACTGCCACTTTTTGTTTCATAGCTTCTGTTATATTTACTACATCTAGGTAGGTCATATTATACCATAACACTTGCTTCGATTTATTATTGCCGAGGTCTTCTGCCAACTCCACGTTACTCTCTCGCTTCTTATCCTATATGTATAATTCTACATCATTTAACGCTTCATCACTCTATTCATCTTAAGAATTCCAGCTTAATCTCATCTCATACTTTGGAACTTTAATCAATCTATTATTGATTAACCTTAATATTGATATATAATCTACCCTAAAAACTTAAAACCTCTTTCGTAATACATTCTTGCTAGGGATGATACTATACTTCAATAATCGTATTATATAGCATCTCAATGTGATTCATCTAATGTGAGGAGGGAGATATTCTAATCCTTTGCAATTCATAAAAAAAAATCCATTCTCTTTGAATCATTACTCAATCGAGGGCCTAAACGTTATCCTCCTATCATATATTTCAGTTACACTATTATTCTGTTACTAGGTAACATTCTATCTGTTATCAATACTCATAGTATGAAACTCTTTTGAGTTCATTAAAGCTATACTGATCTTTTTGATACTTACGGAAAAATATCAGCTCTCTTGTTTTGATGGGATCAATCTCGAGGCCTTACCTATTCGCCTTACCTCCTCACTCATCTTTTCTTATCCTTAATTCCGTCTATCTAAAACTTTGTCGCTCTACCATACTTTAGCTTGCGACCTATACGTATCAATTCATACTACTCACAACCTTCATTTTACTTGCTAGCACCATATGTTACTTTATGTTATTCTAGAACCTCCAGTGAGACATCACGCCGTCTCTTACTCTATCCTGATGGTAGCACAATCTCAAATCTATCTTCGAGAAGTACTTGGAACCCTAAATCTAGTCGAAAAAGTCATCTATTCTGGGAAAGAAATATTTGTTCTTGGTTGTGATCTTGTTCAGTTGTATGTGATCTATACATATACTTAGGGAGACATCATTTTTCTTCACAAATAAGATTGTTTCTCCATAAGGAGAAATATTGGGTCCAATTAAACCCCTGCCTAACATACATTTCATCTTCTCCTTAAGTTCATTTAATTCTGTTGGTGCCATAATGTAAGGAAGAATAGATATTTGTTGCGTACCCAGCACTATATCGATGAAAAAGTCAATTCCTTGCCTTGGAGAAAGACCCGGAAGCTCATATGTAAATATGTCAGGGAACTCATTTACTTTATGATATAAGCATCGCCTGCTGATCATCTTCTTTGCCTTAAGGTACGAAATAAATCTACCTTTTGGGGATGCAGAAACACCTTTCCATCGAGCTGACCCTTTAAGAAAATTGAACTGGACCGTCTTCCCTCTATCCTAAACAACAACTAGCAAGAAGACAACAAATGCATACCAAGTATAACATCAAATTCAATCATTTCTAACTCAATCATATCAACTGTAGTTCTACGGTTTCCAATCACAACTGTGCAACCTCTGAAAACATGCCTAGCTACTACTGAGTCACAAACTCGGGTGGCTACTTCTAAAGGTTTAATGGCTTCTGGTTCTATCACAAACTTAGTAGCAACAAAGGGTGTAGCATATGATAGCACAGAAGTAGGACCTATCAACATATACCATTATAAGATATTAACTGATAATGTACATGTAACCATGTCTAGTGAAGCCTCCCAGTCCCGGCGACCAACCAGAGCATCGGTGCAGCTTTGGAGACTGCTTGGAGTAGGAGCTCTGCCTCGACCTCCACCATGACCTAATAGTGTCTAAAGAACTTGCCCTTGTGGGTGTGCTGGTGCTGAAGAAGCTAATATTGATCTTGCTGGCTAAGCTACACCATTAACACCACTACACTGGAAATCCCTCATAAAGTGGCTTGACTCACCACAAATATAACATGCATATACATCCAACATGCATCAGCCCAAATAGTGTCTACCATAATCAGAGCACCTATGGTAATGTGAACCACCCTGACTAGCTCTAGACTGAGGGGTTCGATCAGATCTCGGACCCTAAAGTTGTGAATGCGTTTTAGTTGTTGGATGCCTGCCACTCTAAAGTCTACTTTCACCAGATGTCTCACCAAACAAACCTGAAAAAGTACCTCTCTTGCTTGAGTTTCTATCTCTGTCAACCCTATGCTTTTGTTTCCTTTTCCTTAAATGCTAAGGCGAAGGCCTAAATACGTGTAATGTCCAAACCTAACTATATAGATAGAGTCATACACTCATTTACTAAATGAAGACCAAAACATGTTACATACCTGTGTACCCTATCCTCCATGTCTGATACAACTGCATGAGCAAACCTTATAAAAGAATTAAAGTGGAGGTTGTACTTTACAACACTCATACCTCATATCTCAATGTCAAGAACTTATCCAATCGTGCTCTCCGTGTGTCTGTAGGTAAGTAATTGCGGAGGAATGCCTATGAGAACTCCTATCATGTAGTTGGAGAAGCATTTTCAACCATTCACATCTCCCAAGTGGTATACTACCCGGCTGCTAGATCATGTAATCTATGTGATGCCAATTCAATTAACTCTGCATGTATAACTTTGAGGGCTCTAGCTACTTTGTCAAGAAAAACCCGAGGATCCTCTACTGTACTATATCCAGTGAAAAGTAGAGGCTCTAATAGACGGAAATGATGAATCCTAAAACCCATATCGTCACACTGAGGACCTGTATGACACCTTCTAGCCTAAGTAGTTGCAATTCTAGTCACCAATGTAACGGCCTCCCATATGGCGTTGTATTAAGGAGCCATAGATGCAATAGTTGAAGCACCACTAACCTCTCTCTGAACAGACGGAGTCTCTGAAGCTCCAAATGGAACTAGTTGAATCCCGAACCGAGGAAAAAGAAGACTCTGTTCACAGTCCGCGAACCAGAAATTCGAATAAGGAATTCTGTTAACCTGGGAGAAGGTGTTAGGCATTCCCAAGTTCCGTGGTTCTAGCACGGTCACTCAACTATTGTATTTGATTTTATCTGATTTTAATACATGCTAACTTATGCCTTTTTATTTATAAACCGCTTTTACCATTATTTATTTTAAAAGACTTGCGACGTCATGAAAACGTGTCTTTGACTCGTCGCCATCAAGGCACCCGTAGTCATTGACACATTTCGACTTCATCGAGATTTATATTTGGGTCGCATAAGTGAGCACCCGAGATTAGGAAGACAAATTTAATTAAATCGCGCTTAATGGTTCTAACGAATATTGTTCGGGAAAGGCCGTTGAAATTCACTAAACGACCCTTCCAAATTCTAATCATTTTTAATAACCAATTACCGAGGGCCCAACATTTATTCTTGTTTGGTGAGGCTCTTCTCCATTTTTGAACTATTTTTTAATTATTATTTATTTTATAAGAATTACGACGTCATGAAAATGCATTTCTAACCTCGTCGTCATCAAGGCACCCGTGGTTATCAACACATTTTGACTTCGTCGAGATTTTGATTAGGGTCGCATCAATGCACACCCGAATTTAAGAAGGTATTTTAATTAAATGAGTCTAAAGATTCTAGTGTATTATTATTTTGGGGAAGGCCGTGAAATTTTCTAAACGACCCTCCCATATTCTTAATCAATTTTATGTATCCATTATTGAGGGCCCCGCATTTTGTTTTGTTTGGCGAGACTCATCTCGTTATTTTATTAAAAGGTCCACCCTAATGTATACTACGATTTTCCTACAAATGTCGAGGCCCCTACTACCTGAAAATGGGCTATCTAGGCCCAAATGTCAGACTGGACCCAAATGCTGCTTCGCATAAATCAGATAGACTTTAAGTGAATTTGCTTATGCACTGATTTGTAGCAAGTCAAAGGCAATGTAATCTGCTCACTTGTTTTGATTTCAATTTCACTCCCAAACTGTGTCTATTTAAACAAACCACTACAGAAATTTAAGATGCAACGACTATGGCAAAGCAATTCACCAATTCGAGTGCCTATTCCCTGATCTCAAACTCGAACCACTGATATTCAAGTTAAAAAAAAAACTACATGATATCAAACCTAATTTTCATTTTTATGAACAGTCGACACAATTTGGACTTCATTACACTAGTAATCTAGCTAAACCAAAACAACCTACTAAATCAATCATTAAGTCCAAACTCTATCTACTTACTAAATGAAGAATCAATTTCGAGTTTAAGGCAAGCTTCACACGAGTTCCATTTCCAATACGCTAACAACACAAATTATACCCAAATGGATTATTAAATACAAAATTCATATGTTCTTAATAACCAACTGGACTAAGCTAACAGTCTATAAATCAAAACGATCCAAAACAGTTCCATTAAGCACCACATTTAACTACTAAACTGAAGTTTAAAATAAACTGTAACAAATCAGACAAAGGCAATCGAGATAAATATCAAGTTCTCCATTTCCCATTCAAATGACACCACAATTGGCCCTGAATGTGTACCTGGTATCAGTTTGCAAGAAGGAAAAGGAGAAATTAGTAACCGAAGGAGTGAGCAACAGCAGCTTGAAACGTGAATAGCAATAATGCAACAGATTTTAGCTCAGAGAATGAACCCACAGCAGTCAGTGATAGTTCAGTGGCCAAGAGGTGTTTTAAAACCACAAAAAATCAATATAACTATCCAGAGAATCACAAAATGTTCTAGATGTTACTCAGAATCGAGCTTAGCAAATTTCTGACACTCCAGTTGTCAATTCATGTATGAAGAGTAACCAATTAACAATTACACTTGAGATTGGACCCTCAGTTTCAATAGAAAAGTTCTCATTTCTGTTTTTTTTTTGGAAATTTTCTATTTATTTTGAAACTTGGAATTTAAAATGCAAGTATTAGATCTGAAAATTGAAGAACACTTTTTGGGGAAATTTTAAGGCTCCAAACTTGTGAATAAAGTAAAGGGGGTGCCTTTTTATAGGCACAAATGAGGGCAGCCCTTACAGATTTTATTTTTACCCTTTACCCCCTTTGTAATTTTCATTTTTGCCTAGATATCCCTAGATTTCTGACTTGTTCCCCAAGTTGTACTATCTAAAAAATCTAAAATTCAACTTTCATCCCACTCTAGAAGCTTCTTAGTTTGTTATGCAAGATTCCCTTAGCCTACAAATACCTAAACTACCCTTACCCTTGCTTTGAAATTACTATTCCTACAGAAACTACCCTTTTCTATCCCTAAAATCCCCTTGTTTCTTCCCTGAAATTACCAACCAGACCCAACCCTTTACCCCAGTTAAAAAATTAAAGTTATCTATCAATATACTAATCAGCAATAACCAAACTATCAATTATCAAAACAGAACCATATGCTTTAAAAAAATCACCTAAAATCTAATTAAACTAACCATCCGGAAATCAACTAGCCAGACTAAGGCAACACAAAACTAAAGAAAAGAAAAATCAGGAATTATCATTACTCTAAATCTCTAGGAAAACAAGAACAGGAACAACTATTAACAACTAACGCGATTGAATTAAAACCTTTAACTAACTGAAATGAGCTACAAAGTCAAAACAAGATTAAACATAATATAATTAGACTAAAACCATGCTCGATCGAATATACTGAACGATGAATTAAACTAAACTAAAGAAAAGAAAGAAATTAATCTACGAAATTGACTTCAAGTTATTATTGTACGTCCATTTCATAAGAAATAGACCTATAATATTAACCTGAAGTCACTCGACTCGAAAAACCTTCGGAACTGCCCAAAACAACGTAAACCTTCGATTCCAAATTCTCCCAATTCTAGTGGTATTTGATAGAAATTAGTGAGATATTAGAGATCAGGGAGGTCAAGGGAAGGTATGGTGTGAATTTGGGGAGTTTTGGACAAGTTTATGTTTTTGTCCGAGATTTTGATTGAAGATTCAAGCAACTGGGTTGTGATTTTAGGGAACTGGTTATGGGGGTTGGAAAGAGGGGATGAAGGAGAGTTCGTAGTGAGTTTTTGGGCTCATTTGGAGCTCCGGCGCCGGCGGAGGCGATTTCCGGCCGGCTGCGTGAGGCGGCGTTACACAGACTGAGAGTACGAAGAAGATAAGGCTGGTCTTTAGGGTTTGAACTGAGCTTATTATATTTTTATGTAATTATCCCAAAAGGTTTTGGACCGTTGATCAAGGGTCATGGACGGTTGTTGTCAAATGAGCTTAAAACCAAACGACGTCGTTTACTGGGGGGGAGACAGACCGGGTCTGGGATTGGGCTAGGGTTGGATGGATCTAAAAGGATTTGGGCAGGGAAAATATGATAAAAAATTGGGATTTTTACATATACATCCCATATAGCAAACCTTATAACCACCCATGTTTAAGGTTTGTGTTTATTACATTTAAGTATATCACCTTTCAATTTATGTACCAAAATTATATTTAAGGTTAATGATCAACTCATTAATTATTTGCTTAATTTGTAGAACAAAATCTCTTCAAACTATTAATTAGAGGCTTGATTTGTGGAACAAAATCTTTTCATATTTATTTTTTTTACACGTTCACATTTGACTACATTGCTCCTTCTTCTTCTCAGTCCCAAATTCTCAAATGTTGAAACTTATCCGGTATATTCCTGGGGCCAAAGCTTCAACCATATTCATCAACTGACCACTTCGACCATCTTTGTCCGTAGCTGAAGACCCTAGTACTTTCCACCCACCAATATTAGCTTTGCCAAATTGTGGTCTTGTTTGGTTGTCTTTCCACATCTCTAGTTGTACTTCAATGCCATTCGCTGGACATCCACGACTAGTATCCAGAACATGGGTTGCGATGGTTTCTATGTGTGAGAAACGAGGGGTTTTTGGGGGAAAATATGCGATTTCTGTATTGATTATTAGCAAAACCGAACTCGGTTGGAGAAGGAGTAGATTCGTCCCTAACAACGATTTTGTTTTTGTTTGTGGGTGGAGTTTCCAGTTTTCCACTATGTTATTCGATACTAGTTTTGAATTTGATACAAGTAGAAATACTTGCTACATTTAATTTAATGGATTTTTACATATACATGCCATATAGCAAACCTTATTACCATTATTGTGCCTTCTTCTTTAATTTCATCCTCCAATGTCATCCTCCATTGTCGAAGGTTGCCATTGTTTCAGATCGAGAGTTTCATCCGCCATATTTTTCAGTCTTACGGTTGCATCAAAGTCCCAAACCATCTACAAAACCATTTTCTCTCTCTCACTGCTTCAATTTCATCCGCCATTTCCGAACCCTCTGCAACCATCTAACACAGAATGTATATGTTTATTTGTAGTTTAATGTAGTTTAATGTAATGTTTATTTGGAACTGTCACAGTTGACTCAAATTTGATTGGCAAATTATACTGTTGAATTAAATTTGTAGTTAATTGTAGTTTTTTGTAGTTTAATGTAATGTTTATTTGGAACTGTCACTGTTGGCTCAAATTTGATTGGCAAATTATACTATTGAATCAAATTTGTAGTTAATTGTAGTTTTTTGTAGTTTAATGTAGTTTCATGTAATTTTTATTTGGAACTGTCACTGTTGACTCAAATTTGTGTATTTGTTTATACCAAAGGAAGATCTTACTGATATTGACAAACACCGTAGATGCTATGGAGCTCTGTTGTGGGACTACGCCACAAAGAAGCTAAATGATGGTTCAATCAGTGAGACTGAGGTTACCGGCAGGCTTGCAAGGAGGAAGGGTCCACCGCCAAAGAATGAGAGAAATAAAGTTGAACGAAAGAAGAAGTAGAGTGTACTGTTGTAATGAACTTTGGTTGTACTGAACAATTTTTCATGAATACTGAACAATTTTTCATGAAGTGGAGAATTATGTCAGTTTGGTTGTACTGAACAATTTTTCATGAATACATTAGACATGAGTATTCGATCTATCTAATAGCATATTTGTCGTAACATCTATCTAATAGCATATATAATAGCTTCAGTTGCCATTCTATATAAGTGTCAGTTCTTATATAATTGTGGGAATAAATCACTAATGCAGACTACAATTACCTACAATTGCATATAACTACACATATATACTACATATAACTACAATTGTATAACTACAAATTGTTGGAAGTCCAATGCTACATGTACTGTTGCAGTACATTTGTGCTGTTATGTTTTCGGATAAAACTTCTTGTCTTGAACAATGAAGAATAATGAATTGACGTTGCATAGAAATGCCATTTGTAGTTTTCAGCAACTCATACCATCCAGTAGATACAAAAAAATACGTTATTCAGACATATTTTTCAACTGACTACGATTATCTACAAGTAACTACAATTAACTACAAAGTTCATATAACTACAAAAATTTGAATACATTTTAAAAACACACTGAAAACACTGCATATAACCTTAACTACATTTACCTACATTTGACTACATTTTAAAATCTCACTGGAAACACTTCATATAACCTTAACTATATTTACCTACATTTGACTACATTTTAAAAACTCACTGGAAACACTTCATATAACCTTAACTACATTTATCTACATTTGACTATATTTTTGGCACTGCTGAATAACGCGCCGTAGCTCAAAACGACCGATTGAATCGGTACACTTGGACAACAGAAAAGAGGTTATATTAAGCTAAATTACCTTCAAAGTATGTCTTTATAAGTTATGCTAGCATATTTTAGGTGGGCCTTTGTCTTTTCAGATTTTCAAGAATAGCTGTATCAACCTCGGAAAAAAACAAAACAAGTAATCACCCATATTAGACTCAAAACGTCTAAAATCCACAACACGAGGATCGCAGGTTTTTTTTATTACTCCCTAATAATACAAGTGAAATATTTCAGAATATCACACAATGAACTGTTGGTTTCCTTAACATTCACATGTTAAACAGATTAGGGATAGACTAATTCGTTTTGTTTCTCAAAAGGCATGGGGAAGAAAATTTTCATTTAGTATCCAACAGAAAATCGTATATCTACTGCAAAAGAATGTAGATTTATCTTTGATACAGAAAACATAAAATATAAATTAAGAAAGTATGATTAATTGAAGGGATTTTTACCTTAACTGAATTAGCATTTATTTGGTACAAAATCAAAGATTAATTAGGAGCCATAAATACAGGCGTTATTTTAGGCTATAAATTATTTAACATAGATTTGAGCCTTAATAAATGGCGTTATTTTAGGGTGCAACATCAGCAAAGATTTCGTTTTGTACATATTTTGTAACAAAAACATGGGATATGAGGGTAATAACCAAACAAGGCACAATAATGGTAATAAGGTTTGCTATATGTGATGCATAGGTAAAAATCCCTAAAAAATTAGCCCAATTTGGCAGCCCCCTTATGTATTTCCTTTGGGTTTTTTTTTCTTTTCAAATTGTTTCCCTTTTTTTTCATTTTGTATTTTTGTATTTTTTTTCTAATTTTACAAATGTGCAAAAAAATAAAATAAAGTCCTAATATATTCCAAATATAAAAAATTCTAAACTAATTAACTTCTAAAATTATTTAAAACTATTCTGTGATAAATTCACAATTAAAACACAAAATGAACTATTTTTGTTATTTGCTTCATATTTTGTTCTAAATCAAATTAACCCCTAAGAAATCCTAGATCATGAAATTAGATCCTAAATGCAAATGCATACTTTTTTATATTTTATATGAATTAACATGCACAAATAAAATGCAAACAAATAACAAAAAATAACACAAAAATTCACAAAAAATTGTAATAATAAGGAAAAGTCATTTTGTTTAGATATTTTGGGAATTATTAATATATAGGGCAAAACTCACATGCTCACAGCTATTAGTATATTTTTGGGTTATTTTAGCTATGAGAAAAGACCATAAGTGGTAATCCGAGCCAATGAATTGTTGGAGGCATGCGATGGTTGGCCTTATTGGCTCCTGTTCGGACTTGGAAAAAGATCTAGGATTTATGGCTCATATAGATGCAGGTTTCAGAGGAAGTGATTTCGCCGAGTGCTTCACCGAGAGAGTATTCGTAAGCTATAAGATCTATGGAGTGAGTTATACTCGGGACCAAGACAGAGTTGGTGGCTCTCAATAATGGTTCTAGTGAATTGAGGAGTTTAAGTATGGTGCTCAGTAATTTCGAGCCTCGGGGTACAGTTAAGGATCAAGCTTTGTAGCAGCTTATAAGAGGTGCCCAAAATGTTCTATGATATTTTGACTCGTGATGTAGCATTTGAGGAATACAAAATGGTTCATGGGATTCGAGGCAGCATGGTCTCGTGATTCAAGGTCACTCGGGATGAGTGTATATGGAGTATGTTATGTGTTGAATGAAGAAGTATTATTTTTAAGGCAATCAACGATTCAGTAAAAGGAAGTGGATTTATTAGCCATGGTTAACTTGGAATATCGGTAGTGGTAATCAGTTCATCTAGCGTGATCAAGTCATGCATTTGATTGTGGCGGTGCTGTGATGCCTGTCAGCCGCAGAGATTGATGTTATTCAGAAGCATTCTTCTGTTATGGCCTGTTCAGAGTAGGCGGAGCCTGGAAGGGATATGGTGGCTTGGACAACTACTTAGAGATTGGCATATTCGATGGTTTTGAGAATTTACCCGTATGTTGCTGTAGTTCTCCTGAAGTGAGTTAATGAAAATTTTTATATGATGAAGTGTTAGTCTATCAATTGGTTCCAGAGTTGTGATGGAAATTGATTCTATCGTATATCGGCCCATTAGGTGCAGTAAGTGGTATGAAATTTAAAATGAGGAACAAGATTACAGTTCGGTAATGACTATGACATCACGACCTCGGATGAGCAGGAAGGGAGTTGCAGTGTTTTGATTGAGTGGGTATTGTCGTCAATATCACCTGAGATTGGTGCTTTGTGAGAAAGGGTTTGCATCCTAGTTAAGGATTCTTGATCGCTTTTTAGCGTTGGTGCATCCGGTAGTTGGATGTGTAGACCCGTTAATTATTTTTGAAGGTTATGGGAGCGTGTCCCACAGGAAGATTGTATAAGTGCGACATACAGTCACTTGATTGAGTAGAGATTTAAACTAAGTATGAGGATTTTGGTAATATTATTAGTTTGAGAATTTATGCCTGAAGGACATTCTGGTTATTAGATTATGAACCGAGGAGGTTGCTCCAGTTATGAGGGATGTCCTTGTGCGTTATGAGAAGAGGGAAGTTAGCATGGACTTTTGAAAGGTCATTGGCCTAGTCGGGCCCGATCAGGATCGACTTGAGGTCGGTAGATGGATTTGAACATGGAAATGAGCCTTATGTCATGCCAGTTGTGTTCATTTCAGTAATGCACACTTGATAGAAGAGTAGTTGCAGTGTCATTTCACGATCAGGTATTTCATGTAGCGATATATTGTACCATATAAGTTGTGAGATGGCTTTGTAACTTCTTATATGTTGAGGGTCCGCTCGGGGGTAATTTCATATGAGCAGGATGGCTCTCGAGATTTAGATCATGTAGTGCAGCTCAGTTGTGCTTGAGTTTTGTAGCCTATAGCGCTATATGTGTCCTCAGGTATGGTATTATAAACCTTAGAGTGTCTATGACCAATATTCGATATTTTGTTGTAATGAGCAATCTAGCTCAATATGCATCTCCTTTATTGGGTGTTATTATTATTCGGATCGGGTTGCGTGCCGCAATAGTGTAACGTCGAGTCTGGTTTCCTATATGCTATCTTGTGTGTTTTGTTTCCTATATTCTAGAGAAATCCCGTAGTAGTGCGGGGTTAGGTAATTTCTTCCAGAGTTCGATTTTTGGTTTGTTTTGGGTTCTGATTGGCGGCCCAGTGGCACAGTGTGGCGTCATATAAGACTTTCGATCACATTTAGAGTGGCTTATTGCATGAGCAGTTCGTACTGGGTGAGATGCGATTATGGAATTTAGGATCATTGCAATTTGATTATATGAAGTATATTAAAGAGCAGAGATCATTAATTGGTTCAGAATGTGGTAATGGTTCTTGTTAGAGGTATAGACTAAATGATTTGTTGATTCAGTAGTGGTTACGAATTTCAGCGCATCTCTTCCGTCGTGTTATAGTTATAGATGTTAGAACAAGACCTATGTAGGTTGTGAAGTAAAATGGGAGCATCTGATTCGTCGAATTTTGGCTAAGTTAATCAGAAAATGTTATTATGGTCCTATGAGTAAAGTGGGGCAAAGAGTGGATTCTGAAAAGTTATGCAGTCATGTTGGGCACAACGTGTGGTGAATGATTTTGTGATATTATGATAAAAATAGGTCTGACATAGAATTCCGGATGTTGGAATTGGGCTCTAAGGCTTATTTACTTGAGTAAAAAGGAAATATCTTCAGAATTTGTCGAGCTAATGTTCTTAACTAAGTTGTACTAGCACAGGAAGGTGCATGAGGTTCTAAACAGTGATTTCAGGCTACCTCAGTATAGTTCCCAGCACGTTCGAGGACAAACGTATGTTTAAGCGGGAGAGAATGTAGCGACCCGGCCAGTCGTTTTGATCCCTAGCTCATCGTTCAGTAGTCTGAGGCCATGAGTAGCTTCATTTCAGGTATTGTGACTTGTTCGCGTAGTCAGAATTTAAATTCAGGGTGATCGGAGTTAAATTTAAATGAAAATTCTCATTTCAGAAGCTTCAAGTTGAAAGAATCTGAACTAGGATTTGATTTTTGAGTAAACAACCTCAGAATCAGGATCTGAAGATTCCGGCAGGTTCGTATGATGATTTTGGACTTGGGTGTATGCCCGGTTCGGGTTTTGAATAACCCGGGAGCATTTTTGCGCCTATTGTGGAAGTTAGCATTTTAGAAAAAATTTCTTAAGCTTGGCTTGAAGTGCATTTCAGCATTATCAATGCCCGTTTGGGATTCTGTGAATGGGAGCAGCTCCGTATGGTGATTCTGGAGTTGGGAGCGTGATCGAAAGTGAATTCGGAGATCCGTAGATCATTTTGAAGCCATTTGGCAAAAGATAGAAATTTGAAGGTTTTGAGAAGTTTGACTGGGAGTGAAATTTTTGATATCGGGGATGGAATCCGATTCCGGAAGTTGGAATATTTCCATAATGTCAAATGTGACTTGTTTGCAAAATTTGAAGTCAATCAGACGGGATTTGATAGGTTTAAACATCGGAACTGGAATTTAGAAGTTCAAAGTTTATAAAGTTTGGATTGGAGGTCGATCAATGATTTTATCGTTGTTTGATATGATTTGAAGCCTCGAGCAAGTCCACAATGTGTTTTAGGAATGTTCGGTATGTTTGGTTGTATCCCGGAGGCCTCGGGTGAATTCCGGGTGGCTAACGGATCAAAAACAATTACTTTGAAGAAGTGCTGAAGCATCTGGCTGCTGGTATTTTCGCATTTGCGGTTGTATGACCACAGAAGCGGAACCTCAAAAGCGAACGAGTGGCCGCAAAAGCGATTTTGGACTAAATCTTGGGGGACTGCGATGCGGTCAAGGCTCCGCAGAAGCGGGACTGCATCTGCGGAGGTGAGGTCGCAGAAGCGGAAGGGCCGGCTTGGAGAGGAGCCATAGAAACAGCTTTTGGACCGCTTAAGCGGAACCGCTGATGCGGTTTGGTAACCACTAAAGTCGAAGCTTTGGCTGGAGCCTAGGAATCGCAGAAGTGAATAATTCTTCGCAAAAGCAAAATTGCGGAGCGGGATTTTTCCACATAAGCGAAAATTGCTGGAGGCAGAAGGGTTATTTTAAAGTCGGGATTTGTTCATTCCACTCATTTCTCCCACTTTATTTGGCAACTTTTGGAGGGTTCGAGAGAGGATCTTCATCAACCATGCTAAGGTAAGTTTTTCCCACCCCATATGAGCTAAATACATTGATTATATATCGATTAGGGGCAGGAAAATTAGTGTACAAACTGGGATTTTGGTTGGAAACCTAGAAAATTATAATCCTGGATTTTAGCTACGATTTTTAGTATGGAATTGGGATAAAATCATGTATTTGAGTTCCTAAGGTCATGGGTAACCTTTATCTTCGAGAAATTTTGAATTTCCAAGCACGTGGGCCCGAGGGCATTAATGTTAACTTTTCGTTCGGGGTTAGAAATTATTATAAAATGGGTTGTAAATTATAAATGAATATATATTAATGGATTTGTATGACCAATTGGCTAGTTTTGGAGCATTGATCATCGGTTTGAGCTTTCGGGAAGATGTGGAGCACCGGCTATGAGTCTTCGGAGCGAGGTGAGTCTCCTTTGTAATCTTGTGAGGGGGAATCTACCCCATAGGTGAATTAAATTGATTATGTGCTCCTATTTGTGGGGGATATGTATGCACGAGGTGACGATAGTCCGTGCGTAACTACTATTATACTATTGTCCGGGTAGTCTTCGACCCAAAAGCATGTTATACTTGGATTAATTGTGAACCCATTGATGGCTTGATTTGCTTAAGTCATATTAAATTTTTAAATGAATTTCGAAAAGAAAGACTTAAGCTTTGTTTTCTCAAATTATTAAAGAGAATTGACCTTTCTTGGATATTTTCTCCATGTTGACTGTCTGACAGATTGTCTCTCTAGGTATGTTTATTTTGGAAAGGGCCGTACACCTCGGCAGATTAATAGATGCATTTATAGGCGTGTTGTCGACCCTCGGCAAGTGCACATTTATTTCTATTGGATCCGAACATCGCCACGGTATGATTTATGCATGTATTGTTGTCTGGACTCATTTGAGTCGTTTTATGCAACACTATAGCTCAAGATTTATACCGTTAATAATAACAAGAAGCCTAAGGAAATTTTCCATGAAAGAATTATATGCTTACTTGTTTCCTATATCTGGATAGAAACATGTTTATAAAACAAATTCTTTGCTTAATATATTTATTATGGATAATAATCATTGGACTACTAGTGTGTGTCAAAGTTGACCATCTTGTTTCTACCCCGTCGGGATTAGGCAGAACATTCATTGGGCACATGTTATATATGTACTCATACTACACTTGTTGTGCATTTTGTTGCACAGGTTTATTATGTGGCTCCAGTGGTCTACTGGCATAGCAGCATGGATGGTTTTGGGACTAGATCAGCTGCATTATTCGAGACGGCCGCAGCTAGGGTAGTCCCTTTCAGTGTTCTGTATTTACTTTCGTCCACTGTATTCCGGACGAAATTTTGTATTTTATTTCTCGTATCAGTAGATTCTCTGCACTTGTACCTCCGGTTCTAGGAGGGTTTTAAGTATTGTATTAACTATTTAAATCTTAAATTTGATTTGAAACTTTATTCTTCAAAGTTTTCTAAATATGGAGGAAAAATCCTAGATTTTAAAAGTGTAAAAAACGAGATTTTGTTTATGTAATTTGGTTGGCTTGCCTGGCAGCGGTGTCCGATGCCATCACGACCCGTAATGGATTTTGGGTCATGACAAACAACAACAACAACAACAACAATAATAATAATAATAATAAGGCTTGTTGCAACGTGCAATTCGGTCTATATAATAATAATAATAATAAAGTCATTGTGTCCTGCTACGATGTGCATCCCGATCCACATAATACTCTCTTAACATGGCTCTCAGCCATCAACCTCTCAAGTCTCACAGGCTCACAACCTCATATCACTCAGCCCAAACGGTACCATATATGGAAAACAACAACTTGTGATGTAACGATGAATAATCAACAAAGACTGAGATATAATATGCAAATAAAGAATCGTGACTGAGTGTGTATTTATAATTAAATCAGATTGCCCAAAACAACATAAAGAGTTTCAATAGATCTCAACCAAATAATCACATATCCTAAACATGACTTCTAGCGTGAATCACATATCTCAAATAATCAGTCAAGTGGGGAGAACACGCATATAACAAGATACAATTGCAAAACAAGTCCGGTAATAATCTAAAAGTCAACTTGAATCATGATTACGCCGGTGCACACCACACTCTCATCGGCTAGGATGTCTGTCACCCCAATACATTTGATATAACATAGTTCCTAGGGTTAAATACCTTCAAATCTAAGTTTAAATATGTTACTTACCTCGAACAAGCCAAAATAAATATCGAGCAAGCCAAATAATACTCAAGAAGTTCCATCCCGAGTGTATCAACTTATGAACGCCTCGAAATAGCTAAAAACAATTCAAAAACAGCAAATAATGTGAAAGAAAACCAACCCAAAGGATAAAGGTCAATCATTAATCAAATACTCAAAGTCAACCAAAAAGTCAAAATCGGTCACGTACCTTAGAACCCGGCGAAATCATAAATTCTAAGAACACATTCAATTACAAGTCCAACCGTACTAATTTCACTCAAATCCCACTGTGAATCGATGTTCAAAACTCAATTATTCACTTTATGAAAGTCTAGACAAAACCCCTAATTTTCTTTTGAAATTATCAATCAAGTGCTAAATCGAAGATGGAATCATGGAACATAATCAAAAATTGAGTAGAAAAAACATATCCCCAACCCATGTGATGAAAATTATCACCAAAATTGCTCAAATCCGATGTCCCCAACTCAAAATATGACAGAATGAACAAACTCTCGAATATATAAGCTTCTGATGGTAGCCTTTTTCGATATTTGTGGACATACCTGACTTGCCTAGAATGTGCTTCTGCACTACCACTGCTGCTTCTGCTGCACCGCACCTGCGCCTAAAGTTCCACATGTGCGGTCACAGGTCTCAGCCAAAAATCAGCATAACCAACATATTCCCAAAGTGATCTGAAGCCTCCCCGAAACTCACCTAAGCCTCTCGTGACCCCGTCCGAGCATAGAAATAAGTCTCAAAGTATAATACAAACCAACTCGAGGCCTTTGTTCACACATAACAATATCAAAACCACTAATCGTACATCAAATAACTTAATAAACTTTCAACTTCCAAAAGTCGTGCCTAACCCAAAAAAATCATCCCGAAATGACATCATATTTTGCACAGAAGTTTCAAATAATATAACAATCCTATACCAACTCTCGAAACAACAATACAACTACGACATCATCAAATACAACTCCCTGTAAAATTTATGAACCTTCCAGACCTTTAAATTGCCAACTTTCGTCAATTATGACCCAAGTCCAAAATCACCATCTAGACCTAATGAAACCGTCAAAATCCTGATGCGAGATCAAATATAGAAAAGTCAAACTTGATTAATGTTTCCAACTTAAAGCTTCCTAGTTGAGAAGTATTCTTCCAAATCAATCCCCAATCACCCGAAAATCAAAACCGACGATACACACAAGTTTTAGAAGAATATAAAAATCTACTCATGCCCTCGAACCATCAAAGAAAATATAAATGCTCAAAACGATCGATCGAATTATTACATAAGGTAACGAGACATATTATTTACAGCCATCCAATAAGGAGTGTTATGAAATATTATATTTAATGGATGTCCATAACTCCTAAAAATTTAACACCCACTATGCTTCTCCATTATACAGATAATATCGCACAAGTACTAACCATTATATCTATAACTCCCACACGTCATATGATCATTCTTCATGATCCCAATAGTTGATGTCATATTTAAGACAATCTTTTTTGTATATCTATATGTAATACGATAAATAGAGAATAAGAAATTATATCATACACACTTGAAAATACTTGGAAGCAATAAGAAATGCTCTTCTTTATTTCTCTTTATATTTCTTGCTTTTATTTTGATCTTGTTATATTTTCATCTTCATTTCTTAACATAAGCCTAAATATTTGAATAGTTTTACATTTAGGCACTTCAATCATTTCCAATTTCACAATAATTTTATTCTTTTTATATTGACTAAACTTGTGCATAAATTAGATCTTATTTATGTTATCCTAAAACCCTTATTGTCAAAAGTTTTTCTCCATACTTCAAGTTTTTACGTGACACCCTTATTGACAAATTAACATGTACGATATGGTCAACAAATAGCATACCAACGGATTTCATCGTGCATATTATGTATTCATTATAGGGTAAATAAGTACAAGTTCAATGTTCTAATATAAACCTACAGTTATAAAAAGCTCTTTTGTATATCTCCTATTACTATTCTCATGCTAGTGATGAGCCGTTTGGAATGTCCTTTATGACATATGATTAAGATGAATACTCTTTTTCCTCCAACACCGGTCAAAGGGCTTTTTTGATACTATATCATGTCTTTTTTAGATCAATGAATATCAAGTAGGAATTGGGGAAGAAAGATGGAGAAGGAAGTTATTAAGGATGGCAAAAGTAAGGGAGAGGAAGGAGCGGGAGATAGACCAAGTTAGGTGCATAAAGAACGGGAATGGTAGAGTTCTGATGGGGGAGTTTCAAGTCAAGCGGATGTGGCAGGCGTACTTTCGGGATCTGCTTAACGATGAGGGGGATTGTGACATAGATCTAGGGGAGCTGGGGAACGGAGTGTCATAGGGACCTTGGGTACTGCAGGCGCATTAGGGTAGAGGAGGTCATAGGGGCTTTGCATTAGGATGAGTAGGGGTTGAGCGATCGGGACAGACAAAATCTCGGTGGATTTCTGGAAATGCATGGGTAGGACCGGAGTTGAGTGGTTGTCCAGGTTGTTCAATGTGATCTTCAGGACTAAGAAGATGCCGGAAGAGTGGAGGTGGAGTATATTGGTGTCCTTGTATAAGAACAAAGGGGATATCTAGTGTTGTAACAACTATAGGGGTATCAAATTACTAAGTCACACCATAAAGCTTTGAGAGCGGGTTGTTAAGGCGAAGGTGAGGGAGATGATGTTGATATCCGTAAACCAGTTCGGTTTCATGCCGGGCCGCTCCACTACAGAAGATATCCACCTTGTCAGGAGATTGGTGGAACAGGTTAGGGATAATAAGAGGGACTTGCACATGGTGTTTATCGACTTGGAGAAGGAGTACGGCAAGGTCCCAAAGGAGGTGCTATGGAGGTGCCTGGAGGCGAAGAGTGTACCGGAAACCTACATCAGAGTGATCAAGGACATGTACGATGGTGCTTAAACTAGGGTTAGGACGGTGGGTGGAGACTCCGATCATTTCCCGGTGGTTATGGGGCTTCATCAAGTATCTGCGCTTAACCGTCTCTTATTTGCTTTGGTGATGAATGCTCTAACTTGCCATATTCAAGGGGATGCGCCATGGTGTATGCTATTTGCGGATGACATAGTCTTGATAAACGAGACGAGGGTCGGTGTTAACGAGAGGTTGGAGGCCTGGAGACATACACTCAAGTCTAAGGGTTTCAAACAAAGCAGGTCTAAGACAGAATACTTGGAGTGCAAGTTTAGTGCCGAGTCGAGCGAAGCAGGCAGGGGCGTGAAGTTGGGATCTCAGGTCATCGCCAAGAGGGACAGTTTCAGATATATTGGATCGGTAATTCAGGGGGATGGAAAGATCGAAGGGGATGTCACCCACCGTATAGGGGCGGGGTGGTCGAAATGGAGGCTTGCATCAAGAGTCTTGTGTGACAAAAAAGTGCCACAGAAACTCAAGGGGAAGTTCTATAGAGATGTGGTTAGACCTGCCATGTTGTATGGGGCGGAGTATTTGCCGGTTAAAAACTCTCATATTCAGAAAATGAAGGTCACGGAGATGAGGATGCTCAGGTGGATGTGCAGGCTCACCAGGTTAGATAAGATTAAGAATGAGGTTATTCGGGAAAAGGTGGGGGTGGCATCGGTAGATGAGAAGATGCGTGAAGCGAGGCTCAGGTGGTTCGGGCATGTGCGGAGGAGAAGTCCCAATGCCCCAGTGAGGAGTTGTGAGCGGCTAGAGGTGGTTGGCACGAGTCGAGGCAAAGGGAGGCCAAAGAGGTATTGAGGAGAGGTGATCAGGAAGGACATGGTTAGAATGCGCATTTTCGAGGATATGGCCCTTAATAGGAGAGTTTGGAGGTCTAGTATCAAGGTTATAGGTTAGGAGCTCCTCGTATTTTTCATACTTCTTTCCCGGGACTGGGGGGTTTGGTAGGGCTGTCTATAGATGATTCGTGTATTATATTATGCCCCCTCATGGTAGTTTCTGGTCGATATTACTGTATGTCATTTTATTTATTTATATATGATTTATGGTTTATGCTTAGATAATTATTATTGCATGCCATTTTAATAAAATGGTTTATGGTTTATGTTTACTAACACTCTCTTGTTTTTGTTTTTGTTTTTGTTTTTGTTTTTGTTTTTGTTTTTGTTTTTGTTTTTGTTTTTGTTTTTGTTTTTGTTTTCCTCTTTCTGAGCCGAGGGTCGATCGGAAATAGCCTCTCTGCCTTTTCAGGTAGAGGTAAGGCCTGTGTACATATTATCCTCCCTAGATCCCCACTTTGTGGGATTATACTGGATAGTTGTTGTTGAATATCAAGTGCATATCCTTCTTTCTTTCACAATAAACTTCCATCAATATTCTCGTTAGCGAAAAGGACTGATGCAATTGAATACATATAAATTTCGTATTTACTTCATAATATTTTTTTTGAGTTTCTTTTTTTGGAACTATAGGTCGTGAGAATTCGGCTTTATCGGTAAAAATAGTACGAGCTAGCCAATTTTCGAACTGGTCAGTATTTGCAAATTCATTGAAAAGTAACACTATTTTGCTGTAACATGGAAAGTTTTAGCCCAATATACTAGAGATCGGTGCACCTGTGTATGAACTTCCAGCATATTATGCTAGAACTCCGACACGCGAAAAGTTCCAGTATAATATACTGGAGATTGGAGAATTGGTGCTCCAATCTCCAGTATATTATGCTTGACCATTATATTATATTGGAATTCCAGTATATTATACTGGAGCATTTTTCAAATTTTGAACAGTATTTTAAATCCGACTTTGAATGACCACTTGTAAATCTGACTAATTTTGGATTTCTCCCCCTTATTGTACTACCTTGCTGGATCTTCACATCTTTTCCGTAAAAATTGTACGGTATAGCCAGTTTTCGGACTGTTCATTCAAAAATAGCCACTGTATATGAAGTCAATGAAAAATAGCTACTATTTTTATGCAACACAGACCGATCTCGCATAATATATGAAAGTTCAGTGCATTTGTGTACGAACTCTAGCATATTATTCTGGACCAGTATACTTTGCTGACTCCAGTATAATATACGAGAGATTGGAGCACCACTCCAAACTCCAGTATATTATACTGGGCATTTATACTTGCTGGAGCTCCAGTATATTATGCTGGAGTTCTAGTGTACTTATGCTGGAACTCCAACATATTATGCTGGAGTTCCTGCATAGTTATCCTGGAACTCCGGTATAATATGCTTGAGTTCAAGCATACTTATACTGGAACTATGGTATAATATATTGGCGTATTTATCGGGTTTTGAACAGTGTTTTCTCTCAAATTTATCTTTACATGAAAAGTGGCTAAATTTCGATTATTTTTGAAATTGAGCTATTTTTGAATGACCTGTTGTAAATCCGGCTATTTTAAACTTATCCCATCTTTTTCGTTTTATTACTAAATGGCCCTAGCCCATTATGATTTTTTTTAAGCAGCCCATTATGAATTTAGATGTAAGAAATTCAGTTTTAATTTGCGTCTCTTTGTTCCATATAAGGTGGAGGATTTAGAGTGAGAAATTTAAAAATAGCCAGATTTACCGATGGTCGTTGAAAAATAGTCAAGTTTCAAAAGTCATCGAAATTTAGCCACTTTGTATGTAAAGATAAATCTGAGTGAAAACGTTGTTCAAAATCCGAAAAATACGCCCGCAAATTTATGGGAGTTCCAGCATAAGTATGCTTGAACTCGCGCAAATTTTACCGGAGTTCCAGGATAACTATGCTGGAACTCCCGCAAGTTTTATGGGAGTTCAAGCATAATTATGTTGGAACTCCCACATATTTTACGGGAGTTCCAGCAAGTATAAATGTCCAGTATAATATACTGGAGTTTGGAGCACTGGTGCTCTAGTCTCCTGTAAATGTTACAGGAGTTAACAAAGTATACTAGTCCATCATAATATGCTGGAGTTCGTACACAAATGCACCAGAACTCCTGTATATTATACTGGACCGGTCTCTGTTGCGGCAAAATAGTGACTATTTTTTATTGACTTAGTAGATACTAACTATTTTTGATTGACCAGTGTGACAACCGGCTATACCATGATATTTTTACGGATTTAGATACATCTTTTCTTAAGTCGTGTAGGGTATTGTTTTTGTTAATTTGTTTTGTGAAGACCCTGATCTTTTGAAAAAGGTGAGTAATTAATAATCTTCCAGTCTAACATCAATTAATGACTTAAGTATTCGATCTCTCATTCGAAAAGATTGAAAAATCATTACGAATTAATTACATAATATGCTAACACCCTCTACAAATTCTTAGCATAATATGGTAGAAGTCCATAATGTGCTGGAGTTCCAACATAATATGTTGAAAGTTCATACACAGATGCTCCAATCTACAATATATTATGTTGAAATTTTTTGTGTCGCAACATAGTGGTTATTTTTCAATGATTTTGCAAACGCTAATTATTTTTTAATTACCGATCCAAAAACTGACAAGTTCGTATTATTTTGTCAATCATCTAAGGTTCCCGGAACAATATGATATCCGGTGCCAAACAATAGAATCTCATTTAGAGCATCACGATACGTCGTCGTAGGGGTATATTTTTTTTCCATCTCGTGGGGATGCGAAAAGCGCTGAAAATATTAGATCGAAAGAAATAATTAATCTCTATTATCTATGTAACAGATTGGCTAAAATGGATCTCATTGTTAAAGAATGGCGTAGAAAGGGGAGCAATGAGTACAGATGTTGAAAAAAAAGTCATGCCTTATGAATGGGAAAAAGAATGGGCTTTTACACTTTGTTGAGGGATGGTTTGCTTTGCCCCCAAGATGGTAGGGACAACTTTATTACAAGAAAAAAGAAAAAAGATGTAGTTGTTATAAATACACTTCTATTTAAGGTGAATGTCTTTAATTAGAGAGATTCTAGAGTTCTATTCTTGGTAGATAAATCATCCTCCTCCCTATAAATAGAGGTGCTCTCTACCATTGTAAATCACTCCTAACATTCTCTAAGTATCAATAAGAAGAACTCTCTCTACTCTTCTCTCTATTTGCTCTTGTTCTTGAGTTATTGTTCTTGTCTTTTATATTATTTCATAACACGTTATCAGCACGAGACTCTACCGTCTCAAGAACCATTCTCGAGAAATCTAAGGTATTTCCCTCTTCCTAATTTAATTTTCGATTATGTCTGACATTACAAAAAGAAAGTTCGTTGCCCTTGAAATTTCGGGCAAGAACTATATGACATGGGTGTTGGATGCTGAAATCCACTTAGATGCTATGGGTCTCGGAGACACCATCAAAGATAGAGAAAAAGCATCCACCCAAGAATGTGCGAAGGCCTTGATTTTCTTGCGCCACCACCTTGATGAAGGTTTGAAGATTGAATATCTCACCGTCAAGGATCCACTCGTCTTGTGGAACGGCTTAAAGGAGAGATATGACAACCTGAAGTTGGTCACTCTGCCACAAGCACGATATGATTGGGCTCATCTGAGGCTCCAGGACTTTAAGTCCGTTTCTGAATATAATTCTGCTATGTTCAGAATTACTTCCAAATTGAAGCTATGCGGGGATAATATCTCCGATTATGATATGCTTGAGAAAACGTTTACAACGTTTCATGCCTCCAATATAGTACTGCAACAACAGTACAGAGAGAAAGGCTTTACGAAGTACTCTGAACTGATTTCTCTTCTACTAGTGGCTGAGCAAAATAATGACCTGCTCATGAGAAATCATGAAAATCGACCCACTGGGTCTACACCACTGCCTGAAGCAGATAAGGTGCACTCTCATTATGCCAAACATGAAAAGGACCATGGTCATGGTCGTAAACGAGGTCATAGCCAGGGACGTAGACAAGGAAGAAATTCCAATGAAGTCCGTCAACCCCCGAAGAGAGATAACCGCCGAAAGCAGAAACGGGGTCATGAAGATCCTAAGGCAAATGGTTCAGAAACTATATGTTATCGTTGCGGTGGGAAAGGGCACTGCTCAAAGACTTGCCGTATACCAAGACACTTGGTTGACCTTTATCAAGCATCTCGAAAGAGAAAAGGCCCTGAAACAAATTTTGTCTATGACGACAATGAGGACATCACCCACCTGGATGTGGCAGACTTCTTTGAGCAACCCGAGGGGAAAATAGACCACCTAATCGGCGATGGATCCGTGATGAAAGAAGATGGAGTTATTTGATTTTGTTCTACTTATTTGTATTAGTTAGTGAATAAACTAATAGTCATTAGTATTAGCTCGTATTAGTTAGTTCATGATGCAATGTTAGCAGTAGTTCTTTAGAATATCTTCAATATGCTCAAATATCAATAAAATTTTTATTTTCCAGTAGGGGTAATCGACTAGCCTGAAAAACTAGTCGATTATCTACTATTTTCGCATTAAAACTGAAAAATAATTGATCAACAATCGATTGTCTTTGTCTAACAATCGATTGTCGTTGAGACAGTGTAATCTGGAATTTTTCAAAAATCATCCACAATCAATTGTCTTTGTCTAACAATCGATTGTCGTTAAGACAGTGTAATCTGGAATTTTTCAAAAATCATCCACAATCGATTGTCTTTATCTAACAATTGATTGTCTTTATCTAACAATCGATTGTCTTGAAACAGTGAGGTCTGGAATTTTTCAAAATAGCCAACAATCGATTGTCTATACTTAACAATCGATTGTCTTAAAACAGTGTGCTCTGAAATTTTTCAAAATAGCCAACAAATCGATTGTCTATGCATAACAATCGATTGTCTTAAGACAGTGTGATCTGAAGTTTTTTCAAAATAGCTAACAATCGATTGTCTATGCATAACAATCGATTGTCAATGTTCAACAATCGATTGTTTGTAAGTAACAATCGATTGTTTGAAGAAAACGTTTAAACTGAAATTTTCAAACTGCAAAGTAATGGATAACATATCTGATTTTGTTAGTCAACTGTTAGCAGCAGATTTTGAAAATATTATGTGACACAAAAGAATTGAACTTGTTTATTCTTTATTTCTTGTATCTCTTTTGTATGTCAAACTATGGGATAGCAAATATGGATATCTCACAAAGCGAACTTGGATCAACATCCAACTGTAAAAGTATTTGCCTAATTGATTCATGTACTACACATACAATACTCAAAGAAAGGAAGTATTTCTCTCAACTAAATATGTGTAAGGCAAACGTTACTACAATCTCTGGAAGTAGTAAATTGATTGAAGGCTCCGGAAGAGCAATTGTAACTCTGCCCAAGGGCACGACGTTAATCATAGAGAATGCAATGTTCTCCTCCAAGTCTAAGAGAAACTTGTTGAGTTTTAAAGATGTACGCTGGAATGGCTATCATATTGAGACAATGGATGAAGATAATCTTGAATATCTCGTCATCACAAAGAATGTCTCCGGCCAAAAGAGGGTTATTGAGAAATTCCCGTCTTTATCTTGTGGCCTGTATTGGACAAGAATTAGTGCAATTGAGGCACATTCAACAGTAAACCAAAGGGTTACTGATTCCAATACCTTTGTACTTTGGCATGATCGATTGGGACATCCAGGATCGGTCATGATGAGACGGATTATAGAAAGCTCATATGGGCATCCGTTAAAGAATTTCAAAATTCTTTCGAATAATGAATATCCTTGCACTTCGTGTTATCAAGGCAAGTTGATTATCAGGCCATCACCAACAAAGGTTGGGACTGAGTCACCCACGTTTCTGGAACGTATACAAGGGGACATTTGTGGACCTATTCACCCACCTAGTGGGTCGTTTAGGTATTTCATAGTCTTGATAGACGCATCCTGTAGATGGTCTCATGTGTGCCTGTTGTCATCACGCAACCTTGCGTTTGCGAAATTAATGGCACAAATAATTCGACTACGAGCACAATTTCCAGATAATCCAATCAAGTACATTAGACTGGATAATGCTGCTGAGTTTACATCCCAAGCATTTAATGATTATTGCTTATCAATCGGGATAAAAGTTGAACATTCTGTAGCTCATGTTCACACTCAAAACGGTCTTGCAGAATCGTTAATTAAACGCCTGCAGTTGATTGCAAGGCCATTACTTATGAGAACGAGGCTGCCCACTTCGGTATGGGGTCACGCCATCTTACATGCAGCAATGCTAATTCGTCTTAGACCGACGAATTACCACAAGTATTCCCCGTTGCAATTGGTTTTGGGTCATGAACCCAATATATCCCATTTAAGGATTTTTGGATGCGCAGTATATGTGCCTATTGCACCGCCATCCCGCACCAAAATGGGTCCGCAAAGAAGGTTAGGAATATATGTTGGGTTTGAATCGCCCTCCATCATTCGCTACCTCGAAACATTGATAGGCGACTTGTTTACTGCACGATTTGCAGACTGTCGATTTGATGAGACACTTTTCCCAAAATTAGGGGGAAAAGTTGGTGAAACCAAACGGGAAATTTTGTGGAAAAATGCATCATTATCTCATCTTGATCCACATACCTCTATTTGTGAAAGAGAGGTACAAAAGATTATCCATTTGCAAAGAATAGCAAATCAAATGCCTGACGCATTTACGGACTTGAAAAGGATAACGAAATCCCACATTCCCGCGGAAAATGTTCCAATCCGTATTGATGTCCCTGTTGGACAATCATCTAGTGTCATATCCAATGAGTCAAATGCACGCCTGAAGCGTGGCAGACCATTAGGTTCCAAAGATCGAAATCCTACAAAGAGGAAAAAGAACGATCAAAATAACACCACGAAAGAATCTCATGATTTAACAAATTCTGAGATTCATGAAGAATCCATTGAGCCCGAGACTCTGGAAAATACGGAACTATCCCTAAATCCAATTAATATTGAGGCAAATATTAATCGAGTGGATATTGTGGTGGATAATGCCTTTGCTTATAATGTAGCATCTAGCATTATGCAAGAATGTGAGGATCTCGAACCTCAATCTGTTGAACAATGTCGAAAAAGACAAGATTGGCCAAAGTGGCAAGAAGCAATTCAATCAGAATTGAATTCGCTGGCAAAACGTGAAGTTTTTGGCCCTATAGTTGAAACACCTAATGGTGTTAAGCCTGTCGGCTATAAATGGGTCTTTGTACGCAAGAGAAATGAGAAAAACGAGGTACAAAGATATAAAGCACGCCTTGTTGCACAAGGTTTTTCTCAAAGGCCTGGTGTCGATTATGAAGAGACATATTCGCCTGTAATGGATGCGATAACCTTTCGTTATCTCATAAGTTTTGCTGTCCATGAAAAGCTTGCCATGCACTTAATGGATGTGGTTACTGCCTATCTTTATGGCTCACTTGATAATGAGATATACATGAAAATTCCCGATGGACTCAAGGTGCCAAACGCGCACAACTCAAAATCTCGGGAAATGTTCTCAATTAAATTGCAAAGATCCTTGTATGGTCTAAAGCAATCTGGACGAATGTGGTATAATCGTCTTAGTGAGTACTTGTTAAAAGAAGGCTATATAAATGACGCCATTTGCCCGTGTGTTTTTATAAAGAAAACAACATCGGAATTTGTTGTACTTGCCGTATATGTTGATGACATAAACCTTATTGGAACCCCTATAGAACTCCAAAAGGCAATTGATTATCTAAAGGATGAATTCGAGATGAAAGATCTCGGAAAGACTAAACTATGTCTTGGTTTGCAAATTGAATATTTGGCAAACGGGTTCATCAATCTACCTATACAGAAAAGGTACTGAAACGGTTTTACATGGATGAAGCACATCCTTTAAGTACACCGATGGTTGTTCGATCACTTGATGTGAACAAAGATCCATTCCGACCACAAGAAAGGAATGAAGAGCTACTTGGTCCTGAAGTACCATATCTTAGCGCAATTGGCGCACTAATGTATCTTGCAAATACTACAAGACCTGACATATCCTTTTCAGTTAATGTCTTAGCAAGATTTAGCTCGGCTCCTACGAGGAGACATTGGAATGGGATCAAACACATATTGCGGTACCTAAAGGGAACTACCGATATGGGCTTATTTTATGGCAAGAATTGCAGCCCGGATCTTGTTGGTTATGCTGATGCTGGATATTTGTCCGACCCACACAAGGCTCGATCTCAAACGGGTTATGTGTTTACGTGTGGAGAAACCGCCATATCTTGGCGATCGACTAAGCAATCAATTGTGGCTACTTCATCTAATCATGCCGAGATAATTGCTATTCATGAAGCAAGTCGGGAGTGTGTGTGGTTAAGGTCGATAATACATCATATCCAAGACAAATGTGGTTTGAAGTGTGATAAACTACCCACAACTTTGTATGAAGACAATGCAGCATGTATAGCTCAATTGAAGGGAGGATTCATAAAAGGAGATAGAACGAAGCATATTTCACCAAAGTTATTCTTCACACATGATCTTCAAAAGAATGGTGATATCAATGTTCAACAGATTCGCTCAAGCGAAAATATGGCTGATTTGTTTACAAAATCTCTACCAAAGTCAACCTTCAAGAAGCTAGTTCACAAGATCGGGATGCGAAGACTTAAGGACATAAATTGATGTTCTTATCAAGGGGAGTTAAGGCGCGTTGCACTCTTTTTCTCTTACAAGGTTTTGTCCCACCGGGTTTTCCTTGCAAGGTTTTTAACGAGGCAACCAATAGGCGCATATTCAAACATGTGTACTCTTTTTCCTTACTTTAATTTTTCCCATTGGGTTTTGTTTTAAGGTTTTAACGAGGCACATCATTGAATAGACATTCAAGGGGGAGTGTTATAAATACACTTCTATTTAAGGTGAATGTCTTTAATTAGAGAGATTCTAGAGTTCTATTCTTGGTAGATAAATCATCCTCCTCCCTATAAATAGAGGTGCTCTCTACCATTGTAAATCACTCCTAACATTCTCTAAGTATCAATAAGAAGAACTCTCTCTACTCTTCTCTCTATTTGCTCTTGTTCTTGAGTTATTGTTCTTGTCTTTTATATTATTTCATAACATTAGTGAGCTTCTTATAATTATTGAATTATTATATACATGTCCATCAATAAGGATATGGCCTGAAATCCATATCTTCATAGTGGTGACGTGTCCTTCTCGGTAGTTTTAGTAATTACACACTTCAACTCAAGATAAAATCCAGATTATTTGATTCTTAGTCCCTTAATGAAGGATTAGTTGTGCTAAGCACTGTCTCACCAAAGTGGGGCCTTAAGGAAAAAGACACAAAATACATCTTGCAGTAGTCGGCAAACTTTTATGTTTTATTATAACTCTCTCTATTGGACCTAAAATAAATTTTAAAAAAAAAACTCTCTCTTCTACGTAATTGAGCATGACATCTCCTATTAAGAGAGGTTCTCTTACAAATACTACTTTCTTTCGTTTCAAATTTTTGTTTTTGCAACCTCCTAAAAAACTATTTAATAATCTTAGTATTAATCTAAACTACGTTTTATCTCATCTCTCTCAATTAATACTCCACTAATTAAAACAATAGTGGCAGATTTAGCAAAGAGGGTAATACATGACTTGTCTTTCTAAAACGTCAATATTTGACACAAAATTATTTTGCCGAAACTATTACTCCATATATAAAGATCGGAGGAAGTAGTCTTGATGTATAAAAAAAAATCCTATAAGAATTTGAAATAATAGTGAAAGATAAGGTTCCACACTATTAGGCTTTAAATAAGGATGGCAAATGGGCGGGTCAAAATGAGTTAGGTCAATAAATGGGCCATTGCCCAATTCAGCCCAGAATGTACTTGGGCTAAGATGGCCATGATGGCTAAACAATGGGTTATGCTCAACCCGTTCAACTTGACTCATGTTTTAGAATCATGCTCATCTTGCATAAATAAAACTTTTTGCCTTTTATACATCTATGTATAAAAGGTAAAAAAATATTATTAGTTCTTTGAGAATCAAAATATATTTTCTTAAATAACAAATTAAGTAGTATTTAAAATTTGTAAGCTGAAAAATATCTTTTATGTTATTTCTAAATAAGTAAATTTCACCAGAACTCAACTATAAAAATTATTCATACTTACATTAAAACTTAAATATCTTGATTCTAATTTTTAAACTTAGATACAGAAACTAATGATGGGCAACTAAGTAGACAAGTTCGGTTAAAATCCTTTTGTTTTGTGTGAGCTTCATGGGTTGTATTTGGGCTACTTCATGGGTCAAAATGAGTTATAAAAAATGATGTGTTAACTTGGGTCCAACCCAAATAGACCCATGAGCTAAAATATTTGTAGCCCAACTCATTAATATCTGGACAAGTTGCATGAGTTTGGGCTCAAATTGCCACATATATGGATTTATCAAGGAGGTACACGGGGCGCCCCTTTTTAACCTGTAGCCGCTTTGTCTTTCTGTTTGCACCCATACCCACTTTTTAAAAAACTTCAGCTTCTCTTTCTCCTCCCCTTACAAGTTACAACATAGAAACTTCAGCTGTAGAGCTGAAGTTTTCCAGTTACGACACAAAAACTTCGGCTTCCAGTTACGACACAATCTCGGCTACTAAACAAAATTACAAAATATAGCTGAAGTTTTCCAGTTATAAAATAAAAACTTAAGCTCTAGAGCTTACTTTTTCCGGTTACAAAGACAAAAATTTCAGCTGAAGTTTTCCAGTACAAAAGAAAAACTTCAGCCCCGTGGGCTGAAGTTATATGAAAAAGCGGGTACGCTTGCAATTTTATTTTTGCAAAGCGGGTACCAGTTAAAATGTGTACAAAATACAGGTATAGATGCAAATGCCCCATTAAGGAGATAAGATATTAGTGTAGAGAGGAGAGAGGATGAGGTTCAAAAGTTTGAAGAAATGAAGGGTATAATAGCAAAAAGTAGCCATGTGTGGAGACAACAACTTATCACATTACACAGACATAAGGCTGTATCCGGTTCCGGTTCTGGGTCTATTTGGGTCTGCGGTTCCGGTTCTGGCGGTTCCGGTTCTGCGGTTCTGGCGGTTCCGGAGCCGGAACCGCTACCATACGGTTCCGCAACCGCCCGGTTCCGGTTCTGGCGGTTCCGGAACCGCGGTTCTGGCGGCTCCAGGCGGTTCACGGCGGTTCCGAGTTATTTTTTTTTTTTAAATCAATATCTTGTATAGTAGTGATTAGTATATTGTAGAATATATTTTTATATGGTGTACTATGTTATTAATTATAATATATGTTGTGTTTGGTAATTAGTATATATTGTGTATAAGTGGTGAATATATTGTATATAAGTAGTATATATTGTATATAAGTAGTGTATATTGTGTTTGGTAATTAGTATATATTGTGTATAAGTAGTGTATATTTTGTATATAAGTAGTATATATTGTATTTAAGTAGTATATATTGTATATAAGTAGTGTATATTGTGTTTGGTAATTAGTATATATTGTGTATAAGTAGTGTATATTTTGTATATAAGTAGTATATATTGTATTTAAGTAGTATATATTGTATATAAGTAGTGTATATTGTGTATGGTAATTAGTATATATTGTGCATAAGTAGTGTATATTTTGTATATAAGTAGTATATATTGTATTTAAGTAGTATATATTGTATATAAGTAGTGTATATTGTGTTGTAGTTAGTAATTAGTATAAATTGTATATAAGTAGTATATATTGATAAAAGAATGTTGTCATTAGTATATTGTGTTGTATGTTATATATTGTATGTTATATAAATATTCAAGGATTGATATAGAAGTAAAGACAAAAAAATATTGAGACAAAAGATATTCAAGGATATGATAAAGAGCATATTTATTGACCAAAATGGCATATCTTTCTTAGTCTTCCTTCCCCCAATGGAAAAAAAACTAAAAGAAGACATGCCAATGTACAAGTTACATCATAATTTAAGCGCCCCTTTTTTTTTTGAATTAGAAAGAGCGGGGTCTTACTTATTCAGGGGGGATGAAAGACAAATAAAGGGATCAGGGGGCTTTATGATCGGAGAAAGAGAAGGGGCGTGGTTGGTGTGTCACTGGGTCGGTGGGGGAACCCGTAGGAAGGGGGGACGACCCGCCGAATTCACATCAGAAATCGCCAACATGAAGACAAACGAAATCTTGAATTGCGTATAGAAACAAAACGAACCACTTCTATTCTCGGAGCTGAGGTATATGAAGAATGGCTTTTTGGACCCTTTCGTCCAGTGGTTAGGACATCGTCTTTTCATGTCGAAGACACGGGTTCGATTCCCGTAAGGGATAGGTACTCATTCCCCGCCGCTCATTATTCCCTGAACATGACTTAACTCAGTTATCCCCTGTGGTGAACGCTTATTCTTGTTCCTTGGGGTTAATTCTATTAACAGTTGCACCCACATCATCGGCCACTTTAGTTTTTTCGACATCTTTTGGAGTTCCTGGAGCCGAGCTATATGCTTCTTCCTTGTCCGAGCCATATGCTTCTTCCCTGTCCTGTGTGCCTCCATTGATTTCTCAGACAAAGCCCCTACAATGTCAAGGTCCATCAAAAGATAAGTTACTAAGGATTCAAATTTTTCAGGTATTAGAGAATTGAATTACAGTAGATGTCAGATCCTGTAGATAATGTACTGGACTTACCTTAAAAGTTGATGCCATAAGTAGATCTTGAAGCTTAGGGTTGTCGTACGATACAATGTTGAACACACCATCAAGGTGATGCAAAGATGGTGTGACGTTGTCCTTTGTACCTTCTTTCTCCAAAATCTCTAGAGATGTTCCCTCCAGCAATTTATTACCAGGCAAGAATTCAACTTTCGGTTTTATGTTGAGATTGTCATCAATCGGGGGAGGGGTAGTATTTTGGCCACTACTTTCACCGGTTTTAGCTTTTTCTTTACCGAACATATTTTTCAACGAAAATGCCATAATAATTAGCACGTAAGAGTTGAAAATCATTGAAATTGAACACTTGAAAACTTCAATTCAACAACTTCACAATGTTTCATGAATTTGCAACAATAAATTAAGCACTTGCACTAGAAAGATTGAAAGAGAGCTTGAGAGAGATTGAGAGATATTGATGAATTGGTGAATAAAAATGAAAGAATGAGGGGATATTTATAGTTGAGAAATGGAAAATAGTGTAATTATATAGAGTTTGGGGTTAAATTAAAGTTTGGGGGCCAAATGGCTATTTTTTAAACTTCCAAACGGCTAGTTTTGAAAAAGACACGTTTGGAACCGCCAGAACCGTTTGGAACCGTTTAGAACCGTTTGGAACCGTTTGATTTTTTTTTTTTTTTTAAATTATCGTTACAGAACCGTTTGGAACCGCCAGAACCGGTCCGGTTCCGGTTCCAGTTCTGGCGGTTCCGGTTCCGCGGTTCCAACGGGTAGAACCGCGACATCACAGTTCCGGGGAACCGCCGGAACTGGAACCGCGGAACCGGCAGAACCGCGGTTCCGGTCCGGAACCGTGAAACTTACAGCCTTACACAGACAATAAACAGCAAGAAGGTATATTTGTACAAACAAAATCTTCCAAACCATCACTGCAATAATACTTGTCTATCCCAACCCTGTCCTACACTGTCAAGTTTCAATCTTGACAATGAATCTAGTTGAAGACAGGTATATTTTCAGGAAAACAATTTCTGAAAATTCCATTTCTTTTGCATAATAATTCCTGCAAAATTCTGGTGGCCTTTCCAACACCGGTAACCATGATAAGGAAATCATTGCAGATAAACTTTAATGACTGCATTTGGCAAGAAGAAGCTGACATAGAAGTACAGTAGAGCAGAGTACATACAGACTCTCATCAGCATTATAATCATGTCAACCAAACTAACAATCACCTTATTCATCTTGTTTCTGAACATATCTTTATTCCTTACTGCCATTTCTGGTTTAAACCTAGAAGGGCTTTCTTTAATGTCATGGCTTTCCACATTTAACTCTTCTTCTTCTGCTACATCCTTCTCTTCATGGAATCCAAGCCATGAAAATCCATGCAAATGGGATTATATCCAATGCATCAGCAATGGCTTTGTTTCAGATATCAAGATCAGGTCCATTCATCTTCCCACAACATTTCCAACTCAACTTCTTTCTTTTCCTTTCCTCAAAGTGCTAGTCCTCTCAAATTGTAACATCAGTGGTGAAATTCCAACTTCTATTGGAAACTTGTCATCATCTCTGGGAATTTTAGATCTCAGTTTTAATGCTCTAACAGGAAGTATTCCACCTGAAATAGGAAGATTATCACAACTGAAGCAACTTTCATTGAGTTCCAATTTCCTTCAAGGTCAGATACCAAAGGAGATAGGAAGTTGCTCAGAATTGCAGCAGCTCGAGCTCTTTGATAACCAGCTTTCCGGAAAGATACCTGAAGAAATCGGTCAGTTAACGACTCTTGAAGTCTTTCGTGCAGGTGGGAACGAGGGAATTCAAGGAGAAATCCCAATGCAGATGTCAAACTGCAAAGAGTTAGTCGTTTTAGGACTTGCAGATACAGGTGTTTCGGGTCAGATTCCACATAGTATAGGTGAACTCAAGAAGCTGCAGACTCTTGCAGTTTACACAGCAAATCTGACTGGTGTAATCCCTCCACAAATAGGGAACTGCACTGCTTTAGAGGAATTGTTTATCTATGAGAATCAAATCTCAGGAGAAATTCCCAGTGAACTTGCTCAGCTGAAGAATCTTAAGAAGGTTTTGCTTTGGCAGAACAATCTGAGAAGGGAAATTCCAGGAAATCTTGGAAACTGTTCAAGTTTGAAAGTTATTGATTTCTCTTTGAACTATTTATCTGGAGAAATTCCTCCGTCTTTTGAAAACTTAGGCACATTGGAGGAGCTTCTATTATCGGATAACAGCATTTCTGGTGAAATCCCATACTATATTGGCAACTTTTCCAGCTTGAAGCAACTTGAATTGGACAACAATAATTTTTCAGGTGCGATCCCACCTTCCATTGGGAATCTGAAGGAACTAAATCTGTTTTTTGCATGGCAGAATCAACTGCAAGGGAGCATACCAACTGAGCTGGCCAATTGTTGGAAACTTCAGTCTTTGGATCTTTCTGGCAATTTCCTTACAGGGTCAATTCCGAAAACATTATTCAATCTCAGGAAGTTAACTAAGCTGCTGCTGATATCAAATGTTCTATCTGGTGGAATTCCATCTGATATTGGAAATTGCACAAGCTTATCCAGATTACGCCTCGGATCAAACAGGCTCGATGGTCAAATTCCTCCAGAAATAGGCCAGCTACCGAGTTTGAGTTTTCTTGAATTGTCCAAAAATCAATTCACTGGATCAATTCCTCCGGCTATTGGCAACTGTAGACAGCTAGAAATGGTTGATCTTCATGGAAACAAGCTTCAAGGAAAAATTCCTTCCTCTTTTGTGTCTCTCACTGCTCTTAATGTATTAGATCTTTCCATGAACAGACTATCAGGAAACATTCCAGAAGATGTAGGGAAACTCACATCACTGAACAAGCTCATACTAAATGGAAACAACGTAGATGGAGTTGTTCCCAAATCACTTGGACTTTGTGAGGATTTGCAGCTGTTGGATTTGAGCAACAACAGACTCACAGGCTTAATCCCTATAGAGATTGGTCACCTGCAAAGACTAGATATTCTACTAAATTTAAGTCGGAATTTTTTGACCGGACAGGTTCCTGAAAGTTTCTCAAATTTTTCCAAGTTAGCAAGCATGGATATCTCTAATAACATGTTGACAGGAAGTCTTAGAGTACTCAGTAACCTTGACAACCTTGTTTCTCTGAATGTTTCTTACAATAACTTTTCTGGGGTTCTGCCTGACACCAAATTCTTTCATGATCTTCCTACCAGTGTTTTTATTGGTAATCAAGAGCTCTGCACCAACAGAGATGCATGTCATTTAAGTGGAAATCATCATGGATTAAAATCCATAAGAAGGATCACCATTGCTATTGTACTCAGCATTTTCATGGCCATGCTAATTTTGACAGCTTGTTTTGCCATATTTATCCGAACTCAAGGAGAGATATGCCAGAAAGACGATGAAGAAAATGGTTTGGAGTGGGAATTTATCCCATTCCGAAAGCTTTGCTTCGCTGTAAATGATGTAGTGCAAGACTTGGTGAATCTAACATTGTTGGAAAGGGTTGCTCCAGTTTTGTTTATCGTGTTGAAACTCCATCAGGACAGGTGATCGCGGTGAAGAAACTACTGCCTAAGAAGGTTGGCGAGGTTTCATGGAGGGATTTTTTTTCTGCAGAAGTTAGAACACTGGGATCAATCAGGCACAAAAACATAGTGAGGCTTTTGGGATGCTGTAATAATGGCAAAACAAGATTGCTCTTGTTTGATTACATTAGTAATGGGAGTTTAGCAGGACTGCTACATGAGAAGAGGGTCTTTCTGGATTGGGATGCTAGGTATAATATCATACTAGGAACAGCTCAGGGTTTAGCTTATCTTCACCATGACTGTATTCCTCCTATAGTCCATCGCGATATCAAGGCCAATAACATTTTGGTTGGTCCACAGTTTGAAGCTTTTCTTGCAGATTTTGGACTTGCAAAGCTCTTAAATACATCATCAGATACTTCAAGAGCTTCCACTATAATAGCTGGTTCCTATGGATATATAGCTCCTGGTAAGTACGTTTTCTCAAATTTAAACGGAAAATATTGTTAACCTCTTGAAATAGCTCAATATTACTTTACAAAGCACTCAACATTTTGAGTAACATTATGCTAGTACTCTTGAATGTTAGCTTTAAAAATCACTTTAAACTCACTATATTAGTCTTGTACACCCCCCCCCCCCCCCCCCCGAAATTCTCTGTGCACAGGCATATTGTGGGTATAAATTGGGTATGAGTACTAAATTTTGACAGCATTCTAAATACTTTGGTCCTACATTGCAGAATATGGATATAGTCTCAGAGTAACTGAGAAGAGTGATGTCTATAGCTATGGTATTGTGCTTCTTGAGGTCCTAACAGGGATGGAACCAACCGATTCACGGATACCAGAAGGTGCCCACATTGTTACTTGGGTAAATCAGGAGCTAAGAGTAAAACACAAGGAATTCACAACAATTCTTGATCAGCAATTACTTTTAAGGTCTGGTACACTAACTCAGGAGATGCTACAAGTTCTTGGGGTGGCACTACTTTGTGTTAATCCGTGCCCGGATGAAAGACCAGCAATGAAGGATGTAGCAGCAATGCTAACGGAAATTAGGCACGAAAATGAAAATTTCCAGAAGCCTAATCATCTAGGAAAAGGATCGGTATCGAATCCTAAAGCAGCAGTCCAATGTCCTAGTTTCTCTGGTTCATCTGAACCTCTCATCAGATCACCTCCTCAATAACAGTAGTTAACTCGGTCTTTGCGTAGTTCTAGCTAGTTGATTCTTTCAAGTAACTAATAAAGATGTATAAATTATAAATGTGCATCAGTATTCATTTAGAAAATAAAAAGAACATTACTTATTTGATCACATTGCAACCTTCTACTCTACAAACTTTTGTGTTTTGGTTTGAATGAAGAAGGATCATTTATTTTCCTTTCAATTTCTGCAACCGTAGAAAAAGGGTAGCCCGGTGTACGAAGCATCCCGAATTCACGCAGGGTTCAGGGAATGGCCACACCCAACAGAGGTATGTTGTAAGCAGTCTACCCTAATGCAAGCATCAATGACTGATTCCACGGCTCGAACTATCATAGAAGAAATCTTTAAGAAGTGGTCCCTGCAACCAATGTTATCAAAGGCGCGCTCGTGCTTAAGCCCTGAAGCGAGGCTCAAAACATGTTGAGCACTTCGCCTCACTTCGCAGGCGCTTTAATATTGTCATCAATACTCTAAGACATACTTTTCCTTGTAAATGAGCGTAATCTTAAAAAGGCGGCACTAAACAATTGATATTTCATTTTTCCGTAAATTTTCTTCAATTTCCGTGTCCATGTATTTGGCATTCATTCTTATAGATATTAGTCTTGGATTACACATATTTATTTGTAGTTTTTCTCCATTTGCACATTTCTTCATTGAAGCCCATGATTTATTTGCGCTTTGCGCTTAAAACCCCAACAGACCTTAGAGCTTTTTTGTACTTTTCGTCTTTGATAACACTGCATGCAACTATTCAATTAAACAAACGAAAGAAAAGAGGGCAACATCTCCGGTCCTTAGATCTAACATATATCTTAAGGCTAATTTAGTTTATAATGATTAAGTGAAAATTAAGAGAGTAAAAGGTACAGCAACAATCTTCCTCTGCAATAAATAGTCCTTAGGGGATCCTCATTGAAATGACAAAAATCAATGTTAAAGCTTGACGATTAATTACATGAGGCACCAAGTGAGTGGCCGATCATCAATAAAATGGGTGAAAATAATGGTAAATCAGCATTCAAATCCTAGCAGAGCCAAAAAAAAAAAAAAGCTAGGTGGTTTTTCCTCATATGCGCAATGCTTGGTGGACATAGTTACCCGCTACCAGCATTGGTGAGAGGTAGCTAGTACCCTGCGAAATAGCAGAGGTCACAAGCTGGCCCGAACGTCATTGTTATACAAGAATAAAAGATTGATTATCTGAGAAGCATAAATATGTGATGATTAAAGATTAGGAAACAGATATCAATGATAGAAGGTACTAAGGTAGCAGCAAGTGCTGTTTCATTTCCAAACTGGGGCCCTGCAGATAAATTGGTAACTCTGAATCCATTTTGTAGTTTTTGTGGGGGTGATCTGGGGATGCTAAAAAGGCATGGTTGTGACAAGATCTTGGTTGGCTGTATGTAAGCAGAAACGTGTAATTATGGGGAAACGAAGGGACCATCATTCCCTACCAATTCTTTTAAAGTCATTTTCACAAAAGATGAAGAAGCAATAGCTCACCATGTTCTTGAAAGGTACATTGCTTTTTAGCCATGTGATAGCAAACCTTTTTAGGCCCAAAAGTAGGTTTAAAGCTTCAAATTCTGAGGAAACATATATCATGTGTCAACTTTCTATAGAACCACTTTGAGAACATAAGGTATTTAATCAAAATGTTCTATTGAAATCAGGGTTCTACTTATTCCCAGCATTTGATTAGTAACTACTCGTTGCTGCAATGAAAACAGTTATTTTGAATCACTTCTCTATTATCACTTTTGATAACAGATGAAAATAATCTGACTTGAAGATATTACTGAGTATTGGAATGAAATAGGCTCAAATAGAGCGAAATGGATACTAAGGATTCATATAGCCAACGCCTAGTAGAAATTTTGAGTCATTTTTTATAATACAGACCAACAAAATGGAATTAGTTAGCTACTCTGTAATAAGAGGTAGGTATGAGTCTTGTATATTGATAAGCTTCCAAAACAGAAAGCATACTATCCTATGAAAACAAGTACGATATGAGTATCTAGTCAAGATAAAGGTACATTGCGATACAATGAAACTTGTGAATGATAGAAATCACAAAGTTTCGAAGATCTGTAAACATGACAATCAGCATAAAGTACTATAGCATCATTTAGGTTTGTGCTTCATGCATGAAAATGATGCATCAACAAAGTATGTAAATTTGGATGATGTAAACCATAGCCTTAGAAAATCCTCTTTAAAAATGACTATCACCTTAAAGCTTAAAGCTAAATTTCACGTTCTCTAGTTTCTTTTGTCTATAATCAGTAAAGCATCTCTCCCTAATATGGTATCCATCTTATCATAGTAAAAGTGGAGGGTAGATGATCCAAAAAATTGGCTTTCATTCTCAAGAAAAGTGATCAACCGTACGCCACTTGCTTTGAACCCCAGACTGGCACACAGAAGGCAAGATAGGCACAAGCTACATGTGCCCAAAGAGGAAAGGACAAAGGTTGGCAGATATAAGGATCTACAGGGATCACTAAAAAACAAGTGTGTTAGATGTAGAGGACGTGCAAAGAATGAAGAAAAGCAATAAGAATAATTCAAAAATAAGTAACACGAACAACTTCAAGATAGTGTAGCATTATGCATTCCATCCTCATAGGGAAATCTCAAAGTATCACATCACAAAACTTGGAGCCTGTTGTTTCTTTTACTACCTTAGTGAGAATATTTATTAAATAAGGATTCAATAATAATTGGTGTTTGTGGGTACAGTACGAGTACTTAGTCACAGCAACATAATGTGGAAATCATTAAGCAAGAGCATCTGCTTCAAACATAACAATCAGCATAAACTAACAGAAGTTCAAGGCTTTGTGCTAGATGTCTGATATTCTGGCATCAACTCAACTGGAAATTGGATGATAGAAACCACAGTTTTGAAGTTCTACTTTAAACATGACAATTAGCATAAAGTATCAAAGCAATATTTAGGGGTTGTTTGGTAGGGTGTATAAGAATAGTGTTGAATAGGGCGTACTAGTAATATGGGGATTTGTAAATCAGGAATTAGTTATGCTGGAATTAATTATGTTGATATTATTTCTTATGACTATTTGGTGTGGTATGTTAAAAATTGACATGTATTCTATAATTTCTGAAAGAATTATTTGTTTACAAAAATGCTCTCCAAATTCTTTAGCTTTGAGGGACTTCAAGGGCAATTTTGTCTTTAACCATGCTTTTGGATGTATTGATAGTCCTGGTATTGCTAATACCATGATTTGCTATGTATTAGTTACACATAGCATAATACCAAATAGGGTGAGTATTAGTTATTAGTTATACATTGGTTGAAAAAGTGTACCAAACAAAGGTTTAATCAGTGCGTAGGCAGGATTTTTCATAAGTGGTGTCACTATTTCTAATAAAAGGATCGTAATAGTCAAAAACTATTATGTGGAGCCAAAGGAATTCGAACCCAAGACCTCTCACATAATATTTGAACTAATAATCACTAGACTACTAAGATGTTTCGTTGCAAGTGGTGTCACTTTTAATGGATTTATTTTGTATTTCTGTTTTACTTATTATTTTTATATATATAAATAGTAAAAAAATTCGACGAAGCGGTGTCCTGTGACACCGCTTGCCACCATGTAAATCGGCCCCTAGGTTTAATTATAACAAAGCTAATACATATTATTTTTCCCTAATACATCCTATCAAATGTCCCCTTAATGCTATGTAGTTTCTGTCAAGTTTCAGTAATAGATTGCTAACAGCCATGTGTCCAACTTGAAAGTAAGTTGGCCACATACTCGGCTCTCAACACAACAGAAAGAAGAACGGAAAAGCTAAACAAAAGTAATCAAATCTAGCAGAGCTTGCTTTAGACAAACCCCAGACAAGTGCACGGAGGGATAGACACAGACAAATATGTCAAAAGAACCGAGGATAAAGGTGTGCAAATACAAGGGTCTACCAGAAAATTAGAGCATTACAACCAAAGAAAGTGAAATTAGTGAAGCAATGAAATACATAAAACGATTTACAAAACACTTGAAGGAACATAACTCCAGATTACAGTAACCAGAGGACCAAAGTTAGTAATATTGCTCATATTTTAGGCAATCGGCTACTAGCATGTGGTAGCATATTACTCCATTTGGTAACAAGTATTATTTTCGGCTCCTTTACGGTACATATGCCAGGATCCAGCATTACATCTTATAAATCAGTATTTCAACCTTTACCAAAGTAACGACAGCTTATGCAATGTAAGAAAAAGGGGCTTTGCTAGGAAGTACCGAGGAAACAATATATACATGAGTGTGATCATTGGCATATATTGATCAGTTCTCCTTATTAAAGCTTTGATCTTGAAGCTCCACTCACAATGCTAGAAGAGGCATGGAAAAAGTAACACAAATGTGCCAGCACTTCAATGCTCATCATCGGCTACATCACTTAAATGTGTTGCTGAAAACTTATAGACAGTGGAGATGATGCTTACTGCTTTGCCCCTGGATGCCATTTTATGCTGCATCCAATGCTAGTAGCAAGTACAAAAACCGAGATCAGTACATAACCTAAGAGCATAAATCCTAACCCCAACCATTCCCACTAGGCTTTTCAAGGGAAGAAAACCACAAATGCTTGTCAAACCAGAAAAAACGGACAATAAGGGGCATATAAACGGAAATAAGAGTACCTGGGTTTTTGATTGGATGAAACTGGCTGGCCACTAAGCACGCAATCTATTGCTAGGCTCAAGTCCCTAGGAGATGTGTCATAACAACTATATTAGGAACTTGCAATAGTACACTAGATTCCTGAGAGAAAATTGAATAGACAATGTAACTAACCTTCCTGTGACAGGTGCATTGTTACTTGGCCTTGAATCATCAAATTGACCATGATACACTAGCTCAAAGGGCCTTCTGCCATCCTGTCACAAAATGAAATTCTTTAACTTTGCAAATAATTCCCAAAACAATAAAAGCAACATTGCTTTACAACTCTTGTAAGAAAACTGATTTAGAGGCTTCGAGAATATGTTAGTAGTATTAACTTGGGATGAAAGAAATGAGAGGAAACACTACAATACTCTCAGTAAGAACTGGGATAGAAAGCCATGAACTGTGGTTGAGAGGATTCAAACAAGGGAGTAAAATACATCTATAAGGGAGATAATTCATATATTTAAGAAAGAAACAAGGGACAGAAAAGCATTTTAAAATTTCAAAACAGGGGTATGGTGTGTCATGCTAACTTTGAAGCTTTCAGATATAACCCGAGTAGTCATTACCTTTTTGAACAGGAAAAATTCTGGTGTACAAACAGCCCCAAAGTCTTTTGCAACTTCTTGTGACTGCAAGAAAAACATCAAGCTAAAGAAGTTCGAACAAGTTCGATGCGAAACAGATTGTAAATATTTTCAAATAAAAACATAAGAAACAGATAGCAGTGGATACATGTCAAGTAGTCTTTTGCACACCTCATCTTTGTACAACAGTTAATGAGCATAAAGTATCAGTGCAATTTAGAAGATTTCTTGCCAACTGTGATAACTCCATAATTGTACTTCCACAACTTAGTTTAGACAATTGCAGCCTCAAGGGAGAACAACAAGTCGAAAGAGGTAGAGTCAGAGGCGTAAGCAGCCTACGATCACTGGGTCCAACTGAACCCAAATGACCTCCTGTTCTTGTGTCATGGTTGACCTAACTAAACTGCTGGAAGGTATAGTTAAAATGGAAGTAATTAAGAGGCTCCAGTCAGATATATAACAGCAGCAACTTCATTCAAACTTTCTTAGTTGCTCAATCCCTAAAAGATAATGTAAGTTTCAGTGAAAAGGGTTAAATATTTTTGGCCCTAACTCCTAAGCCTCATCAGGGCTCCGCAGCAATGTGGAAAATAGTAAGCTTCCAAACATGCCAAGTCTCAGCAACCAATTTGGACAGCGGGAGTAGAACCAGTATGAATAGTAACTGGAGTTGTTGATATTCTCAACAGAACTGAACCAGTGTTGTAGAAAAATATAGTGGTGACAACAACACAAAAAAACCCAGTTTGATCCTGTTAGATATGTAAATATAGTAGAACTCTAATCCAAAGTGTATTAGGAATATGTTAGGTTATGTGTATTATATATAGGGCTCATTGTATTATGTTTAATATCAAGATATATATTTTTCTCCCGTGCTTTCTCACATGGTATCAGAGCTTTGGTAAGAATATTATAGCTGTGCGTCATTCCAGCTACTTCCGGGAAGAAAGACCTTGTCGCCGTGCAATTTTCCGGCGACTTAAGAGGCTGTCCGTAACTAAACTACCTTTTTTGTTGGTTTTGTGCAAAATTCGAGACCACCACGAGGTTCGGAAGTGAATTCCGACCAACCCCAGAAAAAAATCACCGGAAAAGCACCAGTCACGCGCCCCCACGCGCCGGCAAGACCCTCGGCGCGTAAGCCCACGCGCCGGCGCGTGACAGCAGTTCCGGCCAGTTTTTCAGTTTGTTTCTTCAGGACAGTTTGGTCTGCTCTCAATTCCGACCCTACCCATACTTTTTTCGTTCGATTCCGACAACTTTCAGTTTTTTCCGGCGACTTTATTGACTTTTCCGGCAGCTATAGTACTTTCCGGCCAGAATTTCTTCAGGACAGTTTGCTCAACCTTGAATTCCGAGCCTATCCATATTTTTATTTTTCAATTCCGACAATTTTGAATTTTTCCGACAGCTACAGTACTTTTCCGGCAGCTACAGTGTTCCAGTTTTCCGGCAGCGCCAGTTTTCAGTTCTCTGTTTCAGTTTTAGTGAGTTTTCAGTTGATAATCCAAAGATGTCTTTGGGACTAGATGCCTTCGGGTCTAAGAAACCAGGGTTCTGGCAGTTCCGGTATTATGATTACCTCAGAACCTTTAAGGGGAGGTTCAAACTACCTAGCTTGGGCTTCGTCTGTCGAGTTGTGGTGTAAAGGCCAAGGTATTCAGGATCATCTAACCAAGGAGTCTAGTGACGGAGATGAAAAAGCCAAAGCACATTGGGAGAAGATTGATGCTCAATTATGCAGTATTTTGTGGCGATCTATTGATTCCAAGTTGATGCCCTTGTTTCGTCCATTCCAAACATGTTATTTGGTTTGGGAAAAGGCTCGTACTTTATACACTAATGACATATCTCGTTTCTATGATGTGATATCGCGGATGACAAATTTAAAGAAACAGGAATTAGATATGTCTACTTACTTGGGTCAAGTGCAGGCAGTTATGGAGGAATTTGAGACGTTGATGCCAGCAAGAGCAACGACAAAAGTTGTTTCTAGTTCTTACTCTATCTGGGCTTCCTCATGATCTTGACTCAGTACGGGATCAAATTTTGGCTAGTCTGACTGTCCCCACAGTTGATGAATTATTCTCTCGCTTACTTCGCCTTGCTGCAGCACCAAGTCACCCAGTGCAGTGAGCTCATCACAGACACTTGATTCATCTATCCTCGTCTCCCAATCCGTGGACAATCGGGCTTCTCATAGTATGGAGTATAGACGAGGAGGAGGTTGTTTTGTAAGATCGAGACCCAAGTGTTCTTATTGTTATAAACTTGGTCACACTCGTGACGTGTGCCATTCTTTACATGGTCGACCAACAAAAAATGCTTATGTTGCTCAGACCGAGCCTACAGGTAACCAGGGATTTTCTGTATCTGAAAGGGAGTATAATGAGTTCCTTAAATATCGAGCAAGTAAGCAGACGTCTCCACAAGTAGCCACTATTGCTCCGCCTGATACTTCTGTTGCTGGTAATTCTTTTGCTTGTGTTTCCCAGTCTAGTCCTCTTGAACAATGGGTTGTGGACTCAGCTGCTTCTGATCATATCTCTGGTAATAAATCCCTTTTGTCAAATATTGCGTATTCACAGTTTCTTCCCAACGTTACTTTAGCTAATGGGTCTCAAACTAAAGCAAAAGGAGTTGGACAAGCAAATCCTCTACCCTCTGTCACTCTAGATTCCGTTCTTTATGTCCCTGGCTGTCCTTTTAATCTTGCATCTGTGAGTCGTTTGACTCGTGCCCTCCATTGCGGAATATATTTTATTGATGACTCTTTTATTATGCAGGACCGCAGTACGGGACAGACGATTGGAACAGGACTTGAATCAGACGGGCTCTACTACCTTAACTCACTTACATCCTCTAAGGCCTGTCTAGTTGCAGATCCTCCAGACCTACTTCACAGTCGTTTAGGACATCCTAACTTGTCCAAGCTTTAGAAAATGGTGCCTCGTTTGTCCAATTTATCCACATTAGAGTGTGAGTCATGTCAGCTCGGGAAACATACCGGTGCCTCATTTCCTCGTAGTATTGAGAGTCGTGCAGAGTCTGTTTTTTCTTTAGTTCATTCAGATATATGGGGTCCTAGTAGAGTATGTTCAACCTTGGGATTTCGTTATTTTGTTAGTTTCATTGATGATCATTCAAGATGTACTTGGATTTTCTTAATGAAAGATCGTTCTGAGTTGTTTTCTATATTCCGAAAATTTTTGTGCTGAAATTAAAAATCAATTTGGTGTTTCTATTCGCACTCTTCGCAGTGATAATGCCTTAGAATATTTCTCCTCTCAATTTCAGCAGTTTATGTCTTCTTATGGGATTATTCATCAGACCTCTTGTCCTTATACCCCTCAGCAAAATGGGGTTGCAGATAGAAAGAATAGGCACATTATTGAGACTGCTCGCACACTTCTCATCGAATCTCATGTTCCGCTGCGTTTTTGGGGCGATGCAGTTCTCACATCTTGTTATTTGGTTAATCGGATGCCTTCATCTCCCATCCAGAATTAGATTCCGCATGAGGTATTGTTTACCCAGTCACCCTTATACCCTGTTCCCCCTCGTGTTTTTGGGAGCACTTGTTTCGTTCATAACGTAGCTCCTGGGAAAGATAAGTTAGCTCCTCGTGCTCTCAAGTGTGTCTTCCTTGGTTATTCTCGTGCTCAGAAGGGCTATCGTTGTTATTCACCTGATCTTCGTAGGTACCTTATGTCAGCCGATGTCACATTTTTTGAGTCTAAACCTTTCTTTACCTCCTCTGATCATCCTGACCATCTTGATATATCTGAGATTTTACCTATATCGGCCTTTAGGGAGTCTACTATATCTCCTCTTTCACCTTCCGCTACAGAAGTCTTACCCATTCCAAACGTTGGACCATCTACTGTGGCTCCTCCTGGACTCCCTGTACAAGACACTCCACTCTTGACATATCATCGTCGTCCTCGCCCAGCATCCGGCCCGGCTGATTCACTTCCTGCACCTGACCCTGCTCCTACTACGGACTTGTCTCTTCCGATTGCACTTCGGAAAGGTATACAGAACACCCTTAATCCTAATCCCCATAATATCGATTTAAGTTATCATCGTTTGTCATCACCTTATTATGCTTTTCTATCTTCTTTGTCCTCTTTTTCCATCCCTAAGTCTACAGGTGAAGCATTGTCTCATCCAGGGTGGCGACAGGCTATGACTGACGAGATGTCTGCTTTACATATGAATGGTACTTGGGAGCTCGTCCCTCTTCCTTCAGGTAAATCTACTGTTGGTTGTCGTTGGGTGTATGCAGTCAAGGTTGGTCCAGATGGTAAGGTTGATCGTCTTAAGGCTCGTCTTGTGGCCAAGGGATATACTCAGATATTTGGGCTTGATTACAGTGATACCTTCTCTCCCGTGGCTAAGATAGCATCAGTCCGCCTTTTTCTCTCTATGGCTGCTGTTCGCCATTGGCCCCTGTATCAGCTGGACATTAAAAATGCATTTTTACACGGTGACCTTGAGGATGAAGTTTATATGGAGCAACCACCTGGGTTTGTTGCTCAGGAGTCTCGTGGCTTTTATGTCGCTTGCGCCGGTCACTTTATGGTCTAAAGCAGTCTCCTCGAGCCTGGTTTGGTAAGTTTAGCACTGTTATCCAGGACTTTGGCATGACTCGGAGTGAAGCTGATCACTCTGTATTCTATCGGCATTCTGATTCACGTCTCTGTATTTATCTAGTGGTCTATGTTGACGACATTGTTATTACCGGCAATGACCAGGATGGTATTACTAAATTGAAGCGACATCTCTTTCAACACTTTCAGACTAAGGATCTGGGCACACTAAAGTATTTTCTGGGTATTGAGGTCGCACAGTCTAGCTCAGGGATTGTGATCTCACAACGGAAGTATGCCTTAGATATTCTTGAGGAGACAGGAATGACAGGTTGTAAACCTGTTGACACTCCAATGGATCCAAATTCTAAACTTTTTCCAGGACAGGGGAGCCTCTTAACGATCCTGCAAGATATAGGCGGTTAGTTGGTAAACTAAATTATCTTACAGTGACAAGACCTGACATTTCCTTTCCTGTGAGTGTTGTGAGCCAGTTTATGGGTTCGCCATGTGATAGTCGTTGGGATGCAGTTGTTCGCGTTCTTCGGTATATAAAATCAACTCTAGGTAAAGGTTTGTTGTTTGAGGATCGAGGCCATGAGCAGATTGTTGGATACTCTGATGCTGATTGGGCAGGATCGCCTTCTGACAGACGTTCTACTTCTGGATATTGTGTCTTAGTAGGATGAAATTTGGTATCTTGGAAAAGCAAGAAACAGAATGTGGTTGCTCGGTCTAATGCAGAAGCAGAATATCGAGCAATGGCTATGGCGACATGTGAGCTAGTTTGGGTCAAACAGTTGCTCAAAGAGCTGAAATTTGGTGATGTTAGTCAGATGGGACTTGTGTATGATAATCAAGCTGCTCTTCATATTGCGTCAAATCCAGTGTTCCATGAGAGAACTAAGCACATTGAGATTGACTGTCACTTTGTCAGAGAAAAAATACTCTCGGGAGATATTGCTACAAAGTTTGTAAAGTCAAATGATCAGCTTGCAGACATTTTCACCAAGTCTCTCACTGGTCCTCGTATTAACTACATATGTAACAAGCTCGGTACATATGATTTATATGCACCAGCTTGAGGGGGAGTGTTAGATATGTAAATATAGTAGAACTCTAATTATAGTAGAACTCTAATCCAAAGTGTATTAGGAGTAGGTTAGATTATGTGTAATATATAGGGTTCATTGTATTATGTTTAATATCAAGATATATATTTTTCTCCCGTGCTTTCTTACAGATCCCAACAAGTGGGTCTGGGGAGGATAGTCTGTACGCAGACCTTACCCCTACCTAATTCAGGTAGAGAGGCCATTTCCAATAGACCCTTGGCTCAGGAAGGACAAGAAGAAGAGGAGGAAAGAAAGGGGGAAGAAAGATGGAAGATAAAAGAAAAAAGGGAAAGATAAAGGATAAGTGGCACCAAATAATAGCAACAGGGTATACAATACGTGAGGCGAACAAAACCACATAACATAATAAAAATCTAAGAATATGAAGGGACATGCATACTACTAAGACTATCGGTAAACAACTATAAACTACCAACTAACCTTCTACCTTAATCCTCGACCTCCACACTCTCCTATCAAGGGTCAAGTCCTCAGTGAACTGAAGCAGCGGCATGTCCTGCCTAATCACCTCTCCCCAATACTTTTTAGGTCTACCTCGGCCTCTTCTCAAACGCTCCATGGCCAACCTCTCACACCTCCTAACTGGAGCATCAATGCTTCTTCTCTTAACATGTCCGAACCATCTCAGCCTCAACTCCCGCATCTTGTACTCCACGAAGGCTACTCCCACTCTGTCCCGAATATCTTCATTCCTAATCCTATCTCTCCTGGTACACCCACACTTCCACCTCAACATCCTCGTCTCTGCTACTCTCATCTTCTGCACGTGGGAGTTCTTGACTGGCCAACACTCAGCCCCATACAGCATAGCCGGTCGAACCACCACTCTATAAAACTTACCCTTAAGTCTTAGCGGCACATTCCTATCACACAAAACACCGGAAGCGAGCCTCCACTTCATCCATCCCACTCCAATGCGATGCGCGGCATCTTCGTCAATCTCCCCGTTACCCTGGTTAATAGATCCGAGATACTTAAAACTTACTCTCTTGGGGATAACTTGAGCATCAAGCTTAGTGGTGAAATAAGGGGTAACAGCAGACTGGCCTGGTGAGCATGTGAATCTAGCCAAACATTGATATCCAGCAACAAATATATTTCCATAAATAATAAAAAAAAGAAATGGGATGATAACTGAAAGTGATATATATACAATACAAGCAATTATATTGAAAACTATCATCAGGAACTCGTTATAGAAGCACACCTCATCATAAAGATAAGGGAAAGGATATTTGAAGAGCTTAGCGTCTTCTGCCATGAATTCAGGTCCATCCTGTGAAAGATAGAGAAACTCACAACAATTCCATAATGGTCTCACAAAACCAAGAGATTATAGGTTATATAGCATCTGAACCTGTGGATGTGTAACTACAGAGTTTGAAGATATTGCTACCACCGCAAGCCCTTTCTGCAGCGAAGATGAACTTCTTAATGTTATTCTGCTCGTTTCAACTACTGAGCTGAACAGAAAGCAGAGAATGCATGTAATACGTGAAGTTAAAAAAGAAGGGAAACCGAATCAGATTACCACCTACCTTCATGTAGAAATTTGAAAGTTTAACAATATCCTTCTTCAAATGTATGACAAATGGACAATGGTTGCAGATGAACATAACCTGCAAAATTACATTATTAGAGTTGAATCACAGTTAAAACAAGTTAATATAAGAGGGAAAGGATATTCATTGCTCTTTAATTTTTTTTTCAACCTTCAGCTCTTATAAAAGCTAAAAACTTCTAATTTTAAGTTAAACCCTTGTGCTGGCAGAAGTATATATTGTATGGCAAACAGAAGTATTTATTTAGTTAAGGACTACTGAGAACATGTTTTATGGCCTACAGAATTCAGTTCATTTTACAGCTTGACCACATGAAATTAATGACGACATGGATGAAAGTCATGAAGACAAGCTCACTCAGATGGACATTCTTAGTAAAGTCAATAACTCGAGAACACCCAATAAATACACCACACTAAAGTCAATGGAACAGCCATCAATAAATGTGCAGCATGTATATCGCACACAAAAACCTGGAGTAAACTCGTTATTGCGTTTACTCAATTGCGGACCTACAATGTAGCTATTGGGTGCTTAAGCACCCCATTGTACTTTACCCAGATACTATATTTTTAGGCAAAATACATACTTTACCCATCAATTTTATCCCCAAATCCATCTTACACACCTGTTAAATACGGGAATAATATTAAACTCTAAAGCTTTTAAAAGTGTATCTATTACACACCTCTTTTGCCATGTGTCACACGCGTGTATTACAAATAAAAGAGGTGCGTGAAAGCTAAAAAATTCATCTAAAATTAAGTTTCTTTCCTTCTATTTTTCCCTTTTTAAAACTATTTTCTTTTCAAATTAAAGAAAAAAACGTAATGTCTTCCTCCCAAACCCCAATGTCCCCCCCCCCCCCCCCAATTTCGTCTTCTTCCCCAATCCCCACCCTAGTTTTGTCTACTCCTCCTGTTCCGTCTCCCCAACTTCCATTACTAAGAAGGAAAAGAATAAGAAGAAGAACAGAGGAGCTATTGGGTCTTGTAAAAATTATCATTATTGATCTTTTGAAAAAGCTTGAAAATTTAATCGGATCTTGTTGATTTTGGTGTTCCATGACCTAGAAAGTTAGTTTGAATTAGTGATATTGTTGAGTTAAAATTTAGTTAAAACATACTGAAAATTTGGTGATTAATTTTGATAAAATTCAAAATACACCATTAACAAGCTTGAAGCTTTGGGTTTGAGCTTGAATCTAGAATTCGTTATAAGGATCTTGTTAAAGCTTTGGGTTTGAACTTGAATCTAAAATTTGTTACAAGGATTTGTGAGGGATATTGTTGAAACTTGTTAAAAATCGACAAGGAGTTAAATCTATAGTTAGAGAAGAAGGTGCTTATGGTGGAAAGGTTGGTGGGGAAGATGATGGGGTTGGGAAGATGAAGAGGGGGGCAGGGTTTTCTTTTCATTTTTTTTTTCTTTGGGAAGATGACCGGGGGCAGAGTTTTTTCCAGTTTTCTTCTTTTTTTTAAATGCTGATTGGTGCGTGTAATAACAATCTTTAAGCAGATGTAGTCAAACACCGAAGTGGTGTGTGATAGACACACTTCTAATAGTTTTAGTGTGTAATATTATTCCCGTATTTAACAGGTATGTAAGAGGGATTAGGGAACAAGGTCGATGGGTAAAGTATGTATTTCGCCTATATTTTTATAACTACTAGTAGCATATAAAGATTTAGCTGCACATCCAATCTCAAAGTAGCTGACTTCAAGATTTAAGGCAGTTGAGCACCCCTGACTTAAAAATTCCGAGTCCGCCACTAGGATACTAGAGGTAAACCTGGATGAAACTCAAAAAGCTTCTCTTGTATGGAAATTAAAGAATGGTAGAAAATACTATGTGAAATTATGTTGCGACTACTTATTGAAAAAGGGGGCAACAGAGACCGTAGATTAGCAACAGAAAATGATCTTGAGAATAAAATCCCCAACTAGAGTGGCGCGCTATAGATGGACAATGCTATAAGAGGAATGCTTGATAGGTGACAACTAAAAAATAAGAGATTTGTAGGTAGCATGTGTTAGGACCGAAAAATCAGGTGTCATGCAGAAGCTAGTAAAGAAAACTTTAAATGACAAGTCAAACAACAAAAGAGAAATCTACCGAAATAGACACAAAAATTTAACGTAGTTCAGTTAATTTTACCTACATCCACGGGCGAAGATGAGAAATTCACTATATAAAAGAGAGTACAAAACATTGAGAGAATAACCTCACGAAGAGGCAAACACAGGTGACACGTTAACACTTATCCCGTAAAGTTTTTCCCCTAAACACGAATGTCAAACCTAATATGGCTACATTGTGGATGCTAATGAACGAGAAGGAATGATCCTTAATTTATAAAAGTTCAAACCTCTTCCTATAAGAAAATGGACTAGCCAAATATGAGAGATCTAAAATTTTCTTCTATAAGAAGGAAAACTCTATTATGGTAAATATGTTGTCATTTTCTTCAAGAGATAGGAAAACCAAATATGATAAGAAAATCATAACAAACACCTAACAATTCTCCCACTTGGCCTCAATTTTATAACAAAATAAATTTGATCACCCTCTTTACATAATATTGAACAGGTCGCATCTCCAAATCTCCAACAGAAAGTTTGTCTCACGTGAGTAGGACTCCGGTCAAATTTCTCAGGTAAAAAGCAGAATTACCGTCTAATAGGTCACTGCTAGAACTAAACCCGCTAATATGAACCTGTTTTGAATCTCGCTCGATACCACTTGTGAGGACCGAAAAATCAGGTATTATGTGGAAGGTGGTGAGGAAAACCTTGAATGACAATAAAAGAGAAATTTATCAAAAGAGAACAAACATTTAACGTGGTTCGGTCAATTTGACCTACATCTACGGGCGAAGATGAGCAATCCACTATATAAAATAAGTACAAAATATTGAGAGAACAACTTCACGAAGAAACAAACACAAGTGACACACTAACACTTGTCCCGTAAAGTTCTCCCCCTAAACACGACTCTCAACCCCATATGGCTACATTATGGATACTACTGAATGAGAAGGAAGGATCCAGCTGTTTTAGAAGGCTTCATCATTCTGTGAGAGCAAGTCTGATGATAGGCGATTCTGCATATTTACATATACCAAGACTCCTCATTTGAGAACAAATTCAAAGAAAGAGCGGGCAGCCTGGATAGAAGCTTTGATATCAACAAGAAATCTTTTTCAGTTGAGACTTTGAATAATAATTTCAACCTTTTTGCAAAATGATGTATCTTATCTACTGAAAGGTTGAAAAAACGGTTGCTTGACGAGGGTATTGGCGAGGGACTTTTCAATGACTGTGAGTAGATCATGTTGCCCGAGTTTTCAGAAATAAGAGGACAACTTAAAAGTCGTTGTAACGAGCGCTCTAATCCGGTGGGACATATTAAGACAGTTGGAGGCAGCTAATATCGAAGCTGAAGCTTCCGGAGTTCATGATGTTGAATTCCTAACTGATGAAGCAACTCTCCAGTTTAGGGCGTGGCAAGTACACCGGATGGAGTGACTGTATCGTCCGATGATATTGAGAAACAAGAGCTTGATGAAGCATCAGATGAAGAGGAAGCCATTTATATTGACACAAATGAATATTTCTTTGAACTTAATTTACCTGGTGGGTGAGTAGTTGGGACCACATGGCAAGCAATTCCATTGATGCATCTGCACAAGTTACACGGACAATGAAGTTGCCGAATCCAATTGAAAAAGATTATAAGATTAGGCCATTGGGCCTTTGGCCGGACAACATGAGCATGAGTCCAACAAACTCCCCCTCCAGCCAAGGGGCCAAATATGTTTTCAAGTAGAGGAACTAGTGATAAGCTTCATGCCTGCCAATTTTCTACCAAATCGCATGCTTATCTGCAAGCTTAACTACGAAGTCCTCATGCTCTCCCATGTCAGTCAAAAGTACATACTCATCAGGAGGATAACGCATGAACTTTTGTTTTTCCCTTGTAGATCTTCTAAGAGAGGTTTCAAGAGCATTCGAATTAGTTACCTGAGTAGGAATTGGTTGTTATAAACCATAACTTCATAAATGGGAGCAACCATAACATCTACACCATGATGATTATTTTTGATTCTTGATCACTATCTTCATTATTGTCTTGGGTTCCTTCATGTTCAATAGGTGCCTTGGCAATAGAAACTGGACCAATATCAACTCAGCTCTTACTGAGAATCTATCTTCCCATCTTTGTCAATATCTTTAATAGTCTGGTCTTCAAAAAATATTACACCACAATTTCTGATAAGTTCATTGCCAACTAGATCATAAAAATGATACTCAAACTCATCTTGACCATAACCGATAAAGATGCACTGCTTAGTTTTGACATCCAGTTTCGATCTTTCGTCTTTAGGAACATGCACACCAGCTATACACCCAAAAACTCTTAGGTGATCATAAGAAACATCTTTGATAAACCAAATTCTATCAGGGACATCACCATCCAAAGCAGCAGCAGGAGACATGATAACATAGGCGACAGTGTTAAGTGCTTCCGCCCAAAATGTATTTGGAAGTTTAGCATCTAAAAGCAAGCATCTAACTCCTTCAACTAGAGTTCTATTCATCCTCTCTGCCAAACCATTCAATTGAGTCATCTTGGGCGGAGTTTTCTGATGACGAATTCCTTGTTCCTTGCAATAGTTATCAAATGGACCACAATATTCACCACCATTGTTAGTGCAAATGCCCTTTTTGCTTTTCTCTCCTCAACGGTCCAGTGCCCCCCCCCCCCCTTCCTCTCTCTCCTCCATCTCCATCCATCTTCAACGGTAAACTCCCCCCCTCCCCCCCGCGACGCCCCGCTCCGGCGACCATCCACCTCCGGCGACGTCCCCCTAGTAAGCTCACCCCCACCCTCTTCTCTCTCTCTCTTTTCTCTTCTTCCACCACCCCAGCCCCCTGCCCCCCACCCCAGCTCCCCCTCCTCTCCCCTTTCCCCCGTTCACCCACTCCCACTATCTAATTCTGACGACTGCGCCGACGAACCCCACTGGTAAGCCCTCCCTTTCTCTCCCTCCCTCCCTCTTCTTTCTTTCTCTTCTCTCTCTCTCATCCCCCCTCCTCCCCACTCCACCTCCCCTTCAAGCAGCAGCCCCCCTCCTTTTTCCCGAGTCGGGCTTCCCCCCCCCCCCCCGCATTTTTGTGGGGTTGTTGTGTGTCTTATTTTTAGGTACTAGCCGCGGCAGACAAGGCGAGCTTGCGGCGATTGGGAGTGAAGAGCGTAGCGTCACCGGCCGGAACGTGCAGTAGTTGACCTCGAGCGCATCAAAGCCTACTTCCAGTTTTTTTTCTCACTAGGAGTTGGTACCCCCGATCTTTTTGTTTACATTGTACACCTTTTTACGTATTCTAGCTAGCACCCTTTTTCGTATTCTGCTAAACTTCGTGTGTGCATCACTGTTTTTCATAGTCATTGGACGGATAGTGGCCGCGGTGGGGAATGGTAGTGTAAGGCCATGTACTCGAGGGGTGGGGGTGGGGGTGGTGGTGGGGGTGAGCGGGGGGGTAGGGAGCGGTTCTGGGGGTGGGGCGGGAGGCAAGGGTGGGAAGGGGATAGCGGACGTTCATAGATTGAGGATCGAGTCGTGGAACATAGGCGCCCTGACAGGTAAGTCCATTCAGTTGGCGAAGATTCTTCAGAAGAGGAGGGTCACCATAGCGTGTGTGCAGGAGACTAGGAGGAAAGGGTCGAAGGCGAGGAATGTAGACGGGTTTAAGTTGTGTACTCTAGGGTCGTGAGAGGTAAGAATGGAGTGGGTATCTTGGTGGATGGGATCTTAGGGAGTCTGTAGTTGAGGTTAGGCGAGTGAATGATAGATTAATGTATATTAAGTTGGTTATTGATGGTAGCATCCTCAATGTCATCAGCGCTTACGCGCCGCAGGCTAGATTAGATGAGGAGGTTAAGAGGCGCTTTTGGGAGGGCTTGGACGAGTTGGTGAGAAGTATTCCCCAATCTGAGAAGTTAGTTATTAGAGGGGATTTTAATGGTCATATTGGGACTGATGCTGGTGGTTATGGTGAGGTGCATGGTGGCTATGGCTTTAGGGTTATGAACGGAGCAGGCTCTTCACTGCTTGATTTTGCCAGGGCTTCTGAGCTTTTGATTGCGAACTCGTCATTTCAGAAGAGGATAAACATTTGGTTACCTTCAAAAGTTCGGCGGCAATGACTCAGATTGGTTACCTCTTTCTCAGAAGGAGCGATACAGGGTTGTGCAAGGACTGTAAGGTTATTCCAGGATCCGGAGAGTCCCTTTCGACTCTCCATAGACTTCTAGTGATGGATGTCGGTCTATGGGTGAAGAGGAAGAGGAGGGGTGCCCGCTGGATTAGATGGGTAGCTTTGTCTAAGGAGAAAGCTCAGGAGTTGGAGAGGAGGTTAGTTGATGGAAGAGCTTGGAGAAGTTCTGGGGAAGCGGACGCAATGTAGTCAGAGACGGCGAACCTGATTAGGGAGGCAGCGTGAGATGTGCTCGGGGTAGCCAAGGGCTATTCAGGCAGACATCAAGGTGACTAATGGTGGAACGATGTAGTCCAAGGAAACGTGGAGGCGAAGACGGCAGCGTTTGCTAAGTTGGCAGGGAGCACAAGCGAGGAGGACAAGAGAGCGAATAGGGAGAGCTACAAGGCGGCGAGGAAGGAAGCGAAGCTGGCGGTCATAAAAGCTAAAAATGCAACGTTTGGTCGCATGTACGAGGAATTGGGGGAGAAAGTCGGGGACAAGAAGTTATTCAGGTTGGCTAGAGTAAGGGAGAGGACGGCGCGGGATCTAGACCAAATTAGTGCATCAAGGATGAGGATGGTAGAGTTCTGATAGGGGAGTCTCAAGTCAAGAGGAGGTGGCAGGCGTACTTTCAAGACCTGCTTAACGAGGAGGGGGATCGAGACGTAGAGCTAGGGGAGTTGGGAAATTTAGAGTGTCATAGAGACCTTGGGTACTGGAGGCGCATCAGGATGGATGAGGTCGTGGGGGCTTTGCGTAGGATGAGTAGGGGTCGAGCGACCGGACCAGACGAAATTCCGGTGGAGTTCTGGAAATGTATGGGTAGGAAAGGAGTGGAGTGGTTGTCCAGGTTGTTCAATGTGATCTTCAGGACTAAGAGGATGCCGGAGGAGTGGCGGTGCAGTACAGTGGTATCCTTGTATAAGAACAAAGGGGACACCCAGTGTTGTAACAACTATATGGGTATCAAACTACTAGGCCACACCATGAAAGTTTGGGAGCGGGTAGTTAAGGCAAGGGTGAGGGTGAGGGAGATGACATCTATATTAGTGAACCAGTTTGGTTTCATGCCGGGCCGCTCCGCTGCAGAAGCTATCCACCTTGTCAGGAGATTGGTGGAACAGTTCAGGGATAAGAAGAAGGACTTGCACATGGTGTTTATTGATTTGGAGAAGGCGTACGACAAGGTCCCAAAGGAGGTGCTATGGAGGTGCCTGGAGGCGAAGAGCGTCCCGGAAGCCTACATCAGAGTGATCAAGGACATGTACGATGGAGCTAAGACTAGGCTTAGGACAGTGAGTGGGGACTCAGACCATTTCCTGGTGGTTATGGGGCTTCACCAAGGATCTGCGCTTAGCCATCTCTTATTTGCTTTGGTGATGGATGCTTTAACACGCCATATTCAAGGGGATGTGCTATGGTGTATGCTATTTGCTGATGACATAGTCTTGATTGACGAGACGAGGGTCGGTGATAACGAGAGCGAGTCTAAGGATTTCAAACTAAGCAGGTCTAAGACAGAATACCTGGAGTGCAAGTTTACCGCCGAGTCGAGCGAAGAAGAAGTAAGCAGGGAGTGAAGCTTGGAACTCGGGTCATCGCCAAGAGGGACAGTTACATATATCTTGGGTCAGTGATTCAGGGGGACGGAGAGATCAACGGGGATGTCACTCACCGCATATGGCAGGGTGGTCGAAATGGAGGCTTGCATCAGGAGTCTTGTGTGACAACAAAGTGCCACAAAAACTCAAGGGGAAGTTTTATATAGTTGTGGTTAGACCTGCCATGTTGTATGGGGCGGAGTGCTGGCCGTTGAAGAGCTCTCATGTTCAGAGACAGAAGGTTGCGGAGATGAGGATACTCAGGTGGATGTGCGGGCTCACCAGGTTAGATAAGATTAAGAATGAAGTTATTCGGGAGAAGGTGAGGGTGGCCCCAGTAGATGAGAAGCTGTGGGAAGCGAGGCTTAGGTGGTTCGGGTATGTGCGAAGATAAGCCCCGATGCTCCAGTGAGGAGTTGTAAGCGGCTGGAGGTGGTTAGCGCGAGTCGAAGCAAAGGGAGGCCAAAGAGGTATTGGGGTGAGGTGATTAGGTAGGACATGACTAGAATGCGGATTTTCGAGGACATGGCACTTGATAGGAAAGTCTGGAGGCCTAGTATTAGGGTTGTAGGATAGGAGCTTTTAGAATTTTTTTCACTTCTCTCCCGAGGTTGGGCGGAGTTTAGTGGGGCTCTTATTCATGGTTTATGGTTACATAATATTTGATTTCTGTTGGAGTAATTAATGCCCTTTTGTTTTTGTTTCTGCTTACCTTTTCCTTTTGCATGCCATGTTATTTATGATTTATGTTTATATAATTATTTATGTGATTTCTGCTGGAGTTACTAATACTCTTTTGTTTTTATTTTTGTTTCTCTTCTTTTCTTTTTCCTGAACCGAGGGTCGATTGAAAATAGCGTCTCTGCCCTTTCGGGTAGAGGTAAGGCCTGCGTACGTATTACCCTCCCCAGACCTCACCCTGTGGGACTATACTGGATAGTTGTTATTGTTGTTGTTAGTGCAAATGCATTTTAATTTTTTCCTCGTCTGTCTCTCAGCTAAGGCCTGAAATTCCTTAAACGCGCCGAGTGTTGGATCGATACACCCAGAGCTTACAAGAATGATCATCAATTAAGGTCATAAAGTAACATGCACCACCTTTTGACGTTACTTTAAAAGGACCACACAAATCAGAGTGTACTAAGTCCCAATAATTTGGGCTTTTTTGAAGGAGGATGGCTATGAAAAAAAATCCTTTTCTGTTTGCCAACTAAATAATGGATACACCTTTTCAGCTTTGCTTGTTTCACTCCAGAAAGCAAACTTTTCTTAGCCAAACACGTAATCTTCTCTCACTCGTATGACTCAATCTTCTGTGCCACAATTCTGATAAAAGTATCGGTTTCCACCAAATTTATGGAGTCATTAAGAATAGAGTCATGTGTCATATAAAACTGACAAGACTTGACTCCTCGAGCCACTACTGGTGAACCCTTGGTGAGCTTTCATTGGCCATTAAAGAGGGTATTATGGTAACCCTCATCGTCTAATATTCATGTGGAGATCAAATTGAAAGGAAAGTCTGGAGCATGTTGACATCTTGACTAACTAATGTTGAATCATTATTAATTTTCAAACAAATTGTGCCAACACCAAACACCTTAACTTCACTGGAATTGCCCATTTTTAACACTCTAGAATCAACAGGAGTATAAGATGAGAAAAAGTCTTTTCTTGGTGTAACATATGAGGTAGTTCCAGAATCTACTATCCAGCTCGTCTCATGGGATACCAAATTGATGACGTTTTCATCATAAGTAAAAAGAAGGTCATCTCGAATAATAGCAACAACATTTTTCTCGTTATTTTCAACTTTCTTTCCTTCTCTAATGTCTTGCTTCAACTTGTGGCAAAACCTTTTGATACGTCCTTTCTTGACAAAGTGGTTACATGTAATATTATGGTATTTGGACCTTGACTTACTTCTGCTTTTACCTCTATTCCTCGAACCTCTTGCTTTATCTCTCCCCCGGTCTTCTGTAACCAAGATATCTGCTTGTGAGAACGAACCCTGAAATTTTCTCCTTACCTCCTCGTTCAATACACCACTCTTGGCATATTCCATGGTTACCTTACCTCCGGGAGCTGAATTTGTCAAAGAAACATGAAGAATTTCCCAAGAGTCTGGTAAAGTATTAAGAAGCCAAAGTCCTTGTATCTCATCATCAAAATTAACTCACATTCCAGACAGTTGAACAAGGACGCCCAGAAAATTATTTATGTGATCAAGGATAGAGCTGCCCTCCTTATATTTAAAGGTTATCAATTGCTTTAGCAGGAACAACCCAGTTTTTGAAGCATAAAGAATCTTTAGCTTTTCCCACAATGATCCCGCATGTGTCTCGTTCTCAATATGATTGCGAACATCAGAGTATAATTTGGATAATATGGATGGAAAGAACTAATAGGTGTTCCGAGGGGAAAGCATAAATTATGTATATTGATAACTTTAGATGCATTCGAAATTGAAATTTTTTGGAGCAAGTCTTGCTTTTTGATGACACTGATATATCTATATTTCTTGAACTCATTACATGCATAATGAATCTAAGTATAGCAAATTCTTTTGCACACACACCATACCTCCTGTACTACTGCAGTTTAGTGGAAAAATCATCATTTATGTATCAAAAAGAACTTCTCTCACTCAGCAAATTAAATTCAAAATTCACAATCGAACACATTCTTCGAAAGTCTGTAAACAAAATACACTCATTTATTACAACAATTCTAAACAAGAATAGAATCAAGAAAAGAATTATAATAATACTTTCTGTATCTCAATTTTACTCTCTTGAGTATTTTCAATTATTAGAAAATTGAATTACCATTAATCTATTTAGCCTTTTGGATTCAATTATTACTTTTTTATAGACGAGAAATTCCCTAGGGCTAGCGGCGCACAGTTTGAAACTCGATGATAATGGGCTCACCCTCTACCCTTCTCCACTTAAATATCATGCTTTTGTCTGCAATAGGTTTTGAACTCACGATGTGCTCCTAACCCACAGAACGCTCTTACCAATAAACTAAAGCCCTGGGGGCTTGTAGATTCAATTATTTTAATGTCTCCATCCCATTTAACAAACACCTACAATTATTTCTCTTGGACTTTGAAGAATTGATGTCACTATCACTTTAGAAATTTCTAAATTTATCAGTAAAGTCGAATTAATCGATATAAATTGGGACAGAAGGAGCAGCTATAGATGGCGATCTAGCCCCTCATTATGCATTTAACCGAACCTACTACAGTACTACTCTCTACTCGCACCATGTACATTTCTAGAAAAAGTTTAGACTATGTATGTCTATAATAGATCGCAGAATAATAAGTAATAACAGTACAATTTTATCATTTCAGGAAAATAATAGCAATAATATTGTTTTCTATTACCAGCAATGCAGGATATGGTTCACAATCATCAAGCTTCCAAACTTTTCCGGTGAGAGGCTCCGTAAGCTGAAACATTACTCCCATTAAAGCAAAATTCTTTGTTTTCATACGTTAATAAGCAACCAACTGCCAACATTACTTAATAAAAATAAAAAATTACCTCAAAATTGGGAGCTCTGAAACCAAGAGAGACGCCTCTGGACTCTGTCCTAGCAGCTCGTATCACTAGCTTCCTCGCCGGCAGAATCCTCCTGCGTTGCAGAGGATAATAGCCCTGCTTCAAGTAGCAGAGCGACGACAGAGAAGAAGAAGCAGTTGTAGCGGTGCTGGATAACGTGCGCCGGAGCGATAGTAAAACGTGCGCCGGAGCGATAGTAAAACGTGCGCCGGTTGATGTGACGGTGACAGTTGGAATAACCGCCATGGTTCTAATAAAAAATCTCTATAGACGAAACCGCTATCCAGAGGTCAATATGGGTAGTTGAAGTTCTTCTGGGTCCAGGAAGCTAAATCTATTGGGCCACTATTTTTATTGGGCCGACCTAGTAATGAAGTGCACCAGTAGCCACTTTTAAGGAGACAAATTTAAAAATAGCCAGATTTACATTTGGTCGTTCAAAAATAGCTTAGTCTGAAAAGTAATCGAAATTTAGTCACTTTTCATGTAAAAATAAATCTAAGCGAACACACTATTCAAAATCCGAAAAATAAGTCAGTATATTATACTGGAGTTTCAGCATAAGTATATTTGAACTCCAGCATATTATACTGGAGTTCCAGAATAAGTATGCTGGAACCCCAGCATAATATGATGGAGTTCTAGCATAAGTACGCTAGAACTCCAGCATAATATACTGGAGTTACTAGCAAGTATAATTGTCCAGCATAATATACTGGAGTTGGAGCACCGGTGCTCCAGTCTCTAGTATATTATACTAGAGTCAAGTATATCGGTCCAGCATAATATGCTGGAGTTCATATTGGATCGGTCTCTGTTGCAGCAAAATAGTAGTTATTTTTTTTGACTTCGTAAATGTTGATTATTTTTTAATGAGGAGTCCGAATACTGTCTATACTTTGCTATTTTATCACTTTTCAGTATGTTATTTAAATTATATTCACAAATTATAGTATATTTAAAGGTTATCCAATGCACACAAACTGTATAACTAAATATCTTGAATTTTTTTATCGTGAAACTTTGAGCTGCTAATTTGAATTTCAACACTTAGTGTCCCAAATTTTTTAGGTGATAATTTCTAAACTACTAATTCGGGACACATAATATTCAAATTTTTTGATATAATTTTCGAACTTAGGACACAATGTCCTGAAGGTTGAACTTTAGGGCTTCCTAAAGTTTGAGTGAATTAGCTCATTATTAAATACATTGTAAAGTCTGAATATTTTACTGTATGATTAAAATTGGCCACCTGGTGTCATTTCCAATATCATAAAGCATCCGTAATGCTGAGAAAAGGACCCTTTATAGCCCCTCAAAATTTTAATAGCCTATATTTTTTCCACAATAATCCAAAATAGCCCTCCGGCCCAAACATATTATATCTAATAGCCCGAAATATCTATTTTGTATATTTTTTGTTAAGTGACAGTCTATTTTGTATATATTTTATATAGTGATAGTATATTTAGTATATTTTTTTATAATAACAGTGTATTTTGTATATTTTTTGTATAGTAATAGTGTATTTAGTATATATTTTGTATAGTGACAGTCTATTTTATATAAATTTTGTATAGTGACAGTCTATTATATATAAATTGTATAGTGATAATCTATTTAGTAACAGTCTATTTTGTATAATGACAATCTGATCTCAATTCTGGTCATTCCCGACTCAGATTTCTCCAATTAGCTTCTTGAACCACTGGAGGTTTATATTCCTGAGTTAAAAATACATCAATAGTATCCCACACTTTTTCATTATAGAAGTCTAATCTAAATTGACCCACTTTTGGTTTCTTATGTTACTACAAGCCCATAAATTTATATGTATCTTTTAAGGAATTTGTACATATATGTGCCAATACACTAATATATTACATAATATGTTTAACCTTTTATTATAATATATATATATATATATATATATATATATATATATATATATATATATATATATATATTATCTTAATTATATATATGTACCATAATTCAAAATAATGATATTATTATGTAGGTCTTCAAATTAAATATAATCACTCAAACATACCCCATTAATGCAATCCCTCCAATTTATCAGCCCTTTTTACTATTCATTTTGACCACTTTTCAAATTAAAATAAATTTTTTCCCTAATTTCCTCCTCCCACTACACCCCACCCCGTACCTTCTCTCCTTCTCCAACTTCACTTCACTGTAAGCATACCCTCCATCCTCCACCAACTACATCCACACTCCATTTTTCTTTTGCTCACAAATTCGTACAAAGTTGTGAAAAATTTGTTGTTGTAAACAATGAACATCAATAAATCACCTCAAAACCCTCAACAAATTCCTAACATACCCGTCATTCCCCTTTTTAATTATGATACTAAATTAAAATAAAAGGCAAAAACAAAAGTGGGTCTTGCAACCATTGAAGAAAAAAATTTGGGAGTGAATGTTTGTACTGCTGAGCACCAATTTTTTAAACGGAAATATTGATCTCCTTAAGCTACATTGCCTACAATTGGAATAAACAAAAGGGACGAAAAGCTTCAATAAAGTTCTATATTCATCAGCAACAAATTGAAGCTTCATATCTGTTCTTCATCATAGTAGCTCTATTATAGTTCAATTATTGTTAATTATTATAGTTTTGATATAAATTGTATATGGTATGTAGATAACTTGTGGATAATATATTTCTATGATTGTAGTATCTATTTATTATGTTTGTTATTTACTGTAACTACAACTGACAGTTATACTGAATTGTGATTTCTTATTGCATTTACATGTATTATGGCTATATGTGGTGAAGATAAGAATCTGTCTTTTTACTGAATTATGTGTTCTATTCCTATTCCATTTAGATGTATGGCTAATTGGTTGTGTGTGGTGGAGATAAACGAACCAATCTATATTGTTTTAGTAGTCTCTGCATTTCCATTATTTCTTTGCCGTTTTAGTACAATCTGGGGTCAAACAAGAAAAGTCTTGAATTCATTATCATGTTTGTTCTAACTCAGATCTTAACTAATTTGTATATTGTTGGTTTTGTATCTTTCTAGTTGATATTAGTACTACATTTTCTGGTGTATTTATTTGATACATTTTGCATAAGTTGTCCACATTTTATACTAGTTTTCTTTTAATACTTGGTTGTATTGAAGATCTGGGTGAATTTCAGTGTTTAGCCTCAGGAGCTGTGACCGTCAAATATGGATCATCTTGTCAATACTTATAGAAAGATCTGAATGCTGAAGGGTTTGAAACAAAATTAAATACGAATTTTTCGATTCTATTTCAATTCTATCAGATTAATGTTGGTTACTAGAAAGGCCAACTCAATTCTATATTCTTTAAAAAGGTGGACTGGTTCTGAACAGTGAATCATAAAATATAACCATTAATCTACATAATACCTACATAATTCTTCAAAAAAAGGTAAGAATTACAGAATGACTTACAAAAATAATATTTGTAAAAATATAGAAAATAGCAACTACAGTTAATCTATAAAATTAAGACAACTAATCGGTATGACTACAAAATAACTACATTTATAAGCCGTAGATAATAGCAACTACAATTTATACACAAAAATTAACATAGCTAGACTACATGACTATAAAATAACTATAAATATAAATTGTAGATAATATCAACTATAATTAATCTATAAAATTAAGACTACTAAACTATAATTTAACAACCAATTAAAATATAGATTTTTATAGCCTTAATCTACATAATACCTACATAATTCTTCGGGGGGAAAAATAAGAACTACAGAATGACTACAAAATAACAATATTTGTAAAAATGTAGAAAATATAAACTACAATTAATATACAAAATTAAGACAACTAATCGATATGACTACAAAATAAGTACATTTATAAGTTGTAGATAATAGCAACTACAATTTATACACAAAATTAACACAGCTAGTGTACATGACTACAAATATATACTGTAGATAATATCAACTACAATTAATCTATAAAATTAAAACTACTAAACTACAATTTAACAACCAATTAAAACATAAATTTTTACAGCCAACACAATATTAAAACAAGTGTAAGTATTAATCTACACAATACCTACATAATTGTTCAAAAAAGAAAAACCCCTAAGGATTTCAACCTAAAGGGTGAAAGAAGTTGCACCTCAACCCAAAACCAACGTCAAATGATGTTGAGTCACAAACCATTGATTGATGCAAGCTTCAACTGCTAAAAACTATGAGAAAATCGAAAAGGAAAACAAACAGATTTTTTGGGGCTTTTAAATTAGAAATTCGATGGTCTTGGTGAGGATTTTGAAGAAGCTAATGGGAGATAAGTGATGAGGGGAGGATTTTGAGGAAGCTATCAGAATTGCGTCAACTTTGAAATCAATATATCTCCCGTGTTCATCCCATTTTCCCTTGAATTGTAGCATTACAGAAACTTTTGACATGATAGAGTGGTTGTAACAGAATGCATTCCAACCTGCTTGAATACCAGAAAAATAAATGGATTCAACATTTGATCTTTTCGCTGAGATAAAGGCATAAAAATAAGAAAGAATATATAGAATTAGAATAGGTTTTTTTAGAATTTAACCCCCTTTTCTGTTATGGATTTCGTTGTTCAAAAAATGATTTGTAGAGAAGAGAGAGATTTTGTTTACGGATTTTTGAGTAACGGAAAATATTTTTTGATGAAGGGCTACTATACAACTACAAATTTATTCTGAATTTTTTTGATGTTATACAAAGCTCTTCTACCCTTTGGTTTATTAAATTTGTACAAAGTGTCGACTTAGGGGAGGCAAATTGCCAGCATTTTTCACTCCCAACCACTCCCAATTCTTTCATTATAATAATGTAATAAACCCCCTTTTTTCTACCACACTTTCAGTAACTAAAGCCAACCCACTACAATTTGTTCACACTTTAAAAACACAAGAGTTATTAATATCCTCTTTTTTAGGTGGTCAGAGTCTGATGGGGCCAAAATGTAAGAAGTTATGAAATCTTTTTACTAACATTTGATGTAATTTAGGTAGTATGGAAATATTATGTAATATAGTTTTCAATTTGGTACATATATGAAAATGCCCCATTTTTGAATGATTCGGGTCAATGTTTTGCAAACTGTGAACCACATCATCAACCACCTAAAATCAGTAGAAATAATTTTTTATTTATTAATAATACTCTAAACTAATTAACTGTGTTGAATTCAGTACTATTTTTTTCATATGAAAAACTAATATTTCTTACCACAGTCGGCTTGAATAGGGGAGGATTCAAATAAGGAACTGGGGTAGCACACCCGACAAGAAAACACGTGAGAACTCCAAAGTATGGAACTGTCTTATATAACGTTGTACAAGGCATACACACCTGATCTTTCATGATAACCGAGTATATTATGGGTCAGATGTGTAATTCAGAGACTAGCCACTAAAATTACTTTGGGCTATATAATATATATTATAATTTGGTCTATTAGGTGTTATAAATTTGGCCCGAGTGGTTATAAATGAATTTTTCTCCATAGCGCTTCAGCTCTTACCTGGTTTAAGCCCATTCTAAGTTAACGACCTACCTTTCTCTTCATACGATTTATCTTATTTTTATTTTTCTAGTCTCAACCATTTGAGTGTTGCTTTGAAAGCATAAGTAAAAAGGCTTTAGAAAGGCAGAATGACCTAAATGGCATATATACTAGTATCACTTTGTCTTGCCAGCCCCCAAACTTAAAAATTTACTAATTGAACACTTACGCTCCTTCAATTAATCGTGTATGTTGGCTGTCACGTCAAAAAATAACAACGTGTAGATGCCATGTCACATGGTAGATTAAAAATAATTAAAATAAAAAATAAAAATAAAAATAAAAACAAAAGTCAAACATTAATCCCCTCCCGCATTGATTCTCTCTCTCCCCCTCATGTTCTACCTCTAACCCATCTCGCTTCTGTCTCTCTTCATGTTCTTCCTCCTCTCTCCTTCCAATTCTTCCCTTTTTTATATTATAGATTTAAAATTAAAATGAATAATAAAAAGAAATCGGGGTAAAATTAATTCTTTTTCCATATAGAAAAGTGGGAGAAGAAGTTCAGTGGTCTATTTCCATGCTGAAGGCGCTAGGTGGCTAAGAAGAAGTTCGGTGGTCCATTTTTTGTCCAGCTCGAAATAGTGGAATAATTCATTAGTTTTCTTCTTCTTCTTTTACTAATTTAGGAAAAAAGTCTTGTCTTGTTTGATCTTTGAAATTGGGGTTAAATTTTCTCAAAATCTCTAATCTTTTTAATTGGTAAAAGATGTATAATTTGTGCTTCAAAATCCTTTATGGGTTAATTTTGAGGTGTGGTGATTTTTAAGGATTTTTTTGTTGACCCTTTTTCGGTTTGTTGGTATGTTTGATAGTTTGATGTGTTTCCCTATACAAAAAGGGCTTATAATTGAATTTTTAAAGAGAACCCAATTATTGGCCAGAGGACTCTAAATTCATGATAAAATTCAAATTCAAGGGAAGAAATAAACAAAGAAAATAGGGGAGGGGAGAAAAAATTGGACAGAAAATGTTGAAGAAAGAGAGAAAAAAATTGGACGCAAAATGTTGGAGAGAGAGGGTGAGAGAAAAAAAAAGCTCATTTTGGTTCAACAATGTAGGATGAACAATCGGAGAGAAGATGATAGCCAAAAAATGATTGTTGGTGCCTTTTTAATAGGCCTCACGCTCCTTAAACGAGTGTAGCACACGTATTTCAGTAAAAAAATGCCACATAGGATATGTAGGGTTTAAAATGCTAAGTTTTTAAGGGTAGAGGGGTTTGGTTGGCAACTTGTAAGTACGAACACCGGCATGACATAATTGGACAAATATAGGAGCCTCCCAAGCTATTCTGCCGTTTTAAAAATAAAAAGATATATTTTCGAATTAAACAATTTTCATCTAGAATTGAGGTTCTGAAATGTAAAATTTTGTTCGCACTCAAGTTCGAAAAGAGATTGATAAACGCCTCGTAGAAAATTGAGATAGTTAATATACTATTTTTGCCCTTCAAAGGTGTCTGTTAAGATAGTGGATAGTTTTAGGAAAAAATACAAAAATTATGATACATGGCAGTCTCCTAATTAAGAAACGTAACAAACCCACCAATTTCCCCAAAGTTTTTGTTGAAGGATAATACGAATATATATTTATAAAAGACTTAAGTACAGTCATGCATAGTACGTAAAACTTCTCCTGATGTGGAGTAGTAGTTTGATGAAGGTGGAGGCGTCCCTTCATTCAAAAAGTTTTGGTTACCTAGACAGACTAACATATTACAAACTGTTGTTGATAGATTTTTTAATAAAAGGTGTTCACCGCTCATATCATATCTAAGTAATTTTTCCACAAAAACAGGGTGAGGCTAATATTCTTGCTTCCTTATGTATACATTGGTTGATATCTTGGTTCTTTGCCTCCTTTGCTAAAGCGCCAGCCATATTGTTTCCTTCTCTGAAGTTATGCCTCAGCATTAGGTCCTTCTCCTGGGGCATTAATGATCTGCCAGATAAGATAATATTGTTAAACATAACGTGGCAATTGGTTAATTTCTGTTTTTAGTGGAAATATTTTGAACTTGTGGGCTATTTTGAGTCCCTTATGTAGGGAAATTATCTCTGAGTGCAGAGAGCACATGGTGTTGGTGTTTTTTGGAACCCAAGAATCCACTCTCCTTTCCAGTTTCTAAAAACACCTCCTATACTGCTTTTGAGATTGTCATGAGCTCCATCAATATTGAGTTTAATCCAACCTTTTTGAGGTGGGTGCCATTTTACAGTAATCGATTTTACTTGAGTGATAAGGTTGCTATTGAGAGCCGGAAAATGGTATTCAGTGGCATGTTTTAAGATGCTTTTGATGGAGGGGAGGAAAGTGGTATTGTTAATGTTGTTACTGTTTATGTTTAGGCAGATTCAACATATGACAAAAGGAAGGAGATATTGCCATGTGAGGGGAGGTTTCGAAAATCTTATGCTTATGTCTTTTAGGGTTTGAAGCCAGTGCATGTTGGAGTTCGTGTTGTTCCTAATGCCCAGTTGTGCCCAAAGGTATTTGACAATGAAACAGTCAATAAATATATGCCTTGGGGTTTCTTCTTCGACGTGGCATGTGGCACACTTATTATCAATGTTAATGCCAATGTGGTGAAGGTATTGTCGGCAAGGTAATCTATTATGTAAGCATTGCCAAAGAAAGAATCTGATCTTATTTGGGCATTGGAGCTTCCAGATCCAGTTGAAGTCTAATGCCTGCGTGATTTTTTCATGTAGGATACTAGCACAGGATTTGGAGGTAAAGATGCCATTGGAGGAGGGAGTCCATGTAGGAGTGTCTATATACTTATTAAGGGGTAGGGGAATTTTATTAATGTTGTTAATAATGGACTGAGGAAGGTTGAAGGAGATGGTTGAGAGGTTCATCGATTATCAACGAAGATGTCTCTTACGCTCATGCATGCCTCCTCTTGGGTGAGGGGGCCTTGAATTGATGCCCTAAGTGATTTGCTTGTAGGGATCCAGTTAGAGGTCCAAATATTCAGCTTTGATTTTTCACTAGGTATCCAAGTGATACCCTTGGAACATATGGACCAACCCTTAAGAATACCTTTCCAAACAAAGGAACTATTTTTTATAGTAGGTCGATGTGTAAATTTTTGGATAAGGAAGCTGGACCAAAGGGCATTGGTATTAGTCAGGAGTCTCCATGCAAGGTTAGAGAGGGTGGTTAAATTCTTATTGAAGGTCGTGCTTAAACCTAAGCCTCCTTCTTCCTTGGGCCTAGCAATGTAATTCCAGCTGATATAATGTATTTTCCTTTTGTCATTGTTGGAACCCCATATAAAATTACGTTGGATGCGATCTATTTATTTTAGGGTTTTCTTGGGTAGAAGTTTATAATGCATGGCATGACTAGGAATAGACTTAAGAGTAGAGATAGCAAGGGTGGTTCTTCTAGCAAGATTAAGAAAGTTACCTTTCCAAGATGCCAATTTCCTATGCATATTGTCAATGATATATTTGTAGTCTTTTGGTGAGGGGTGGTTATTGAGAATTGGGTATCCTAGATACTTCCCAAATGATTTGTCTATTTTAATGTTGAAGTAAGAAGTCACCTCTGAAGCTGTGTTAGGGTGGCAGTTCTTGGAGACAATAATTTTTGACTTGTGGAGGTTAATGTTCTGGCCTGATAACTTACAAAACAAGGAAAAGCTGTTTTTGATGGTCTTATAGGATTTCTCATTTAGTTTTGACATCAGAGTCAGATCATCAACAAAAAATACATGAGAAATGCTTGCGTCCCTTAGGCTGAGGTGGATTGGGTCCCATTGGCATATGTCAACTTGGTGGGATATTAGGTAGGAGAACTGTTCCATACAAGAAGATGTAAGGTGATAACGGACATCCTTGTCTTATCCATGGCCATGGAGTGGTATAGCGTAGGAGTTAAAATCCCTGCTTCTTTGGTTAAACTTTCAAGTTTGAGCCTTAAGAATAAAAAAAACTTTTTGGGTAGGGAATGAAAAACCTTTTAGTTAGTGGGCCTATCCAACCCTAATTCAAATTAGTAGGATGTAATGGCCTTATGATATTCATGAATTGTTAAACAAAAAGAGAAATCTCTTATCCATAAATCTATTAATAAAAGTCCCACAGTTTATGTCTCCCCTTTAATACTGCCTAGCTATTTTAGAGATCCCCACGTTGACCCCTTTACAATAGGTAATAACACAACAAGGCAAGAATCTTGCTACAAGATCGTCAAAAACCAAGACTCTTGGTTCCTCGTGAGATCAGACATTCTTGCACTTTGCTATTGAGACTAGATTTATTTTCTGTCAAGATATTCTAGTAGTCATCAAACATAAGCATGATGTGCATTATGACTTATGATGATAGAACTTCTTAGTTTTTGTTTGATTAGGTCATACTAGGTTCTTCCTCTAGGATAAAGTTTTGAATTCGGTTACTATTTTTAGTGTACATTTTGATAGGTGAAAAGGAGAGGAAGAGATTCTCCAAGTGTCGTACTCATTAAATAACATTATTCTCCAAGTAATTATGCATTAATATTGAGGGCGAAATGTCAATTAGAACTATTTTGAAGGAAACCTAAACCTTAATTATAATTAGGATAAGATTAATTTTTCAATTCATGTTAGTATGAAATCATCTTGATTCTCAAGAATCTTTACTGTTCACACCATGTGGATACTTATATATTCTGTGTTAATTTTTTTCCTCAATTCTATTTTGTTTGAATGCATTTGTTATAGCAAAATTAATTTATTGTGCTTATGCAAGTGACGATTGAGATGATTGGTTGAATAAAATTTAATTTCTAAGTGGTGGAGGAGCAGTGAGGTTAAGCTTTTTATAATGAGCAATAGACGTAGACGTGGAAGAATTACATAAAACGAAAAATTTATAATGCAGTGTAAAATTAAAGTGCTAGGTACAACAACAACAAACATCACAAATGGGATTTGAAAAAGGAAATATATATATACATACTTTATTCCATTCTTCAAGAAAGCAAAAAAGTTATTGTCGAAAATGCTAAAATTGAGTATTATAATCAGAAGGGCAAAACGAAAACAACAGCAAGTAGGCGACTCATTCTAATCATTTACCTTTATTCTCAACCTCCACACCTTTTTATTCATGGTTATGTCCACGGTGAGCTGGAACAACGTCATATCTTACCAAATCACATTTTCTCAATACTTCTTCGGCTTACCTCTATCGCTCACTAGGCCTTCCATGACCAACCTCTCACACCTCCTCACAGGTGCATTAGTGTTTCTTCTTTTTACTTGTCCGAACCATTTAAGTTTCGTCTTCCGTACCTTATACTCTGATCTATAGGGGTCACGCTCACCTTATCTCGTATAAGTACTAGATGTATTAGTATACAAGTAGATTAGCAGCCGAGTAAAGCTGGGACCACAGAGAGTTTCAGGAATTCATATTGTATAACGCTTTGTGATATATGCCGTGACATACACTGTACGTAGAACGTGAATCTTTCGAAGAAGTTGACAAGAAACTAAGGCCAATATGTTTTTACTCCATCAAACATTGAATTTAAATTCAATTATTCAGACATTAACTAACTAAATGGATTTAATATCTCATTAAGAATATGTTTTGCATTTAACAATTCATATAAATCTGACATTTTATTACTGTATCCATTACCGATATAGATTCTCCCCTCAACATCCACGAAAGAGCATTACTATTAGTTGCCTTTACCGTCAATCATCCTAAGCACCAGCCAACCAGTTTTTACTGCATAACCATAATCACAGTAAGATCAATATTTATCTCGAATTAGAACTTTTATTAAAAGCAAAAAAGAGAACAAAATTCTGGAGAATTCGAGATTTGAAAATAGTGATAGAGGTGTGCACCAATCATACTAATATAAACTTTGTGTTCGGTATAACGGAAAATGTTTTCCAAGGAAAATATCTTTTAAGAAAATGTTTTCTTGAAAAATAAGTAGTAATCTTATTCATTTTCCTGTATTTGGTACTCAAATTAAGAAAAATGACTTCTCAATATTATTCATAAATAATTTAGATATAATAAACATGAAACTATAAACTTTCAAACCAACAACCATCCGGACCCACAAATTTCATAAACTTTTGAACCGCTAAACTTTCAAAACCGCGAAATTTCGAACCTGTCAACTTTATAATTTCTAAACTCATAAACTTCCAAACACATAAACCAAACTCATAAATATGGAACCTGTAAGCTTTGAGCCCTTAAACCGAAAAATAATAAAATTAAAAACTGAAAAATATATTTAAAATTTATTTTTCGGGAGGGGAACGGGGGCGGGGTTGGAGGGGCAGGGGGTGGGGGACGGGGCTGGGGCAGTAAAACGAAAAAAAATTTACAAAAAAATAATTTGTACCGGGGGGGGGGGGTTGGGTGGGTGATGGGTGTACAGAAAAATAAAAAAAAAATAGAAATTTGAAATTGCAAAAAAAATTAAGATAAAAAAATTATTTTTTTGTAGGGGGGTGAGGGGGTGGGGGTGGTAACGGAAAACTGAAATTTGAAAAAAAAACACTTTTTTTGGAAAGGAGTTTGGGTGGGTCGGTGAGGATGAGGAATGTTGAGAAGGAGCTTTGGAAAATATTTTCAGATCTTTTGAGAAAATATTTTCATCAAATGGGAGGAAAATGAATTAATAAAAAAATATTTTCCTAAATATTTAAGCCAACCAAATATTTTTTTCGTAAATATCCCTTGATGTTTGCACTAAACTATACTAATTTATTATAGTTGAATGATAAATTAAGCTAAAAATGTGCATTAATTAAATATTATATAGTAATAACTATATTTGTAAAGACATATGTCATTATCTATTAGGTCGGTAAAAACATGTACGGAGCAAATATTAACCCTACTTCAAAGTAGACATATTATTGTTATTTCACAAAGACAGGAAGTCTTGATAGACTATTGCATCGATCCCATCAGTTCTGTTGTTCTTTAAGTCGGTTCAGTTTATTTATTTTTAGGGAAATGACATCAAAAAATAATAAAAATAATAATAATATTGTAATAAATAATTTTTAAACAGAAATACACTAAATGGCTTGAGTTGTGTTGGACATTTTTCTAAGAAATTATTTAGGAGTGTAAAATATTTCTTCAGAATTAAATAATCCTACCTCTATTAGGGAGGATACGGGAATCAGTAAATTTAAATAATATACAAATCCAACTAAAAGGGAAAAGGAAGACCAACTAATGTGTAATGTTAATTAAATATTATAGAAAATAAATTGAAAGTAAGAAGAGAGAGACGTATGAGAGGTGTGTATTGATGAATGGAATTGTTTGTGGAAAGATCAACTTATATGCAAAAATACTCAAGTTTTATCTTGCCATTTGTCAACGCTCTTTGCCATTTGTCAAGGAACTTTGCATGCATCTTGCCAAGTATCCTGTCTTCGAAGGCCTAAACACTTGGCCAAAGAACCTTTAAAATATTATCACAATTTTAGTTTTAGTTTATAAATAAATAAAGAACTGATCCACAAGGGCGGAGCTAGATGTGTCGCTACCGGGTTTGGTTAAGCTCAATAGCTTTGGTTCGAACCATGTATTTGTGTTCAAAAATCCTTTGAATATATATAAATTTGTTATAAAATAGAAGTCTATTTAAGGTGAATGTCTTTAATTAGAGAGATTCTAGAGTTCTATTCTTGGTAGATAAATCATCCTCCTCCCTATAAATAGAGGTGCTCTCTACCATTGTAAATCACTCCTAACATTCTCTAAGTATCAATAAGAAGAACTCTCTCTATTCTTCTCTCTATTTGCTCTTGTTCTTGAGTTATTGTTCTTGTCTTTTACATTATTTCATAACACGTTAAAAGCACGAGACTCTACCGTATCAAGAACCATTCTCGAGAAATCTAAGGTATTTCCCTCTTCCTAATTTAATTTTCGATTATGTCTGACATTACGAAAAGAAAGTTCGTTGCCCTTGAAATTTCGGGCAAGAACTATATGACATGGGTGTTGGATGCTGAAATCCACTTAGATGCTATGGGTCTCGGAGACACCATCAAAGATAGAGAAAAAGCATCCACCCAAGAATGTGCGAAGGCCTTGATTTTCTTGCGCCACCACCTTGATGAAGGTTTGAAGATTGAATATCTCACCGTCAAGGATCCACTCGTCTTGTGGAACGGCTTAAAGGAAAGATATGACAACCTGAAGTTGGTCACTCTGCCACAAGCACGATATGATTGGGCTCATCTGAGGCTCCAGGACTTTAAGTCCGTTTCTGAATATAATTCTGCTATGTTCAGAATTACTTCCAAATTGAAGCTATGCGGGGATAATATCTCCGATTATGATATGCTTGAGAAAACGTTTACAACGTTTCATGCCTCCAATATAGTACTGCAACAACAGTACAGAGAGAAAGGCTTTACAAAGTACTCTGAACTGATTTCTCTTCTACTAGTGGCTGAGCGAAATAATGACCTGCTCATGAGAAATCATGAAAATAGACCCACTGGGTCTACACCACTGCCTGAAGCAGATAAGGTGCACTCTCATTATGCCAAACATGAAAAGGACCATGGTCATGGTCGTAAACGGGGTCATAGCCAGGGACGTAGACAAGGAAGAAATTCCAATGAAGTCCGTCAACCCCCGAAGAGAGATAACCGCCGAAAGCAGAAACGGGGTCATGAAGATCCTAAGGCAAATGGTTCAGAAACGATGTGTTATCGTTGCGGTGGGAAAGGGCACTGGTCAAAGACTTGCCGTATACCAAGACACTTGGTTGACCTTTATCAAACATCTCGAAAGAGAAAAGGCCCTGAAACAAATTTTGTCTATGACAACAATGAGGACATCACCCACCTGGATGTGGCAGACTTCTTTGAGCAACCCGATGGGAAAATAGACCACCTAATCGGCGATGGATCCGTGATGAAAGAAGATGGAGTTATTTGATTTTGTTCTACTTATTTGTATTAGTTAGTGAATAAACTAATAGTCATTAGTATTAGCTCGTATTAGTTAGTTCATGATGCAATGTTAGCAGTAGTTCTTTAGAATATCTTCAATATGCTCAAATATCAATAAAATTTTTATTTTCCAGTAGGGGTAATCGACTAGCCTGAAAAACTAGTCGATTATCAACTATTTTCGCATTAAAGTTGAAAAACAATTGATCAACAATCGATTGTCGTTGACTAACAATCGATTGTCATTAAGACAGTGTAATCTGGAATTTTTCAAAAATCATCCACAATCGATTGTCTTTGTCTAACAATCGATTGTCTTGAAACAGTGAGGTCTGGAATTTTTCAAAAATTGTCAACAATCGATTGTCTATGCATAACAATCGATTGTCTTGAAACAGTGCTCTGGAATTTTTCAAAAATAGCCAACAATCGATTGTCTATGCATAACAATCGATTGTCTTAAGACAGTGATCTGAAGTTTTTCAAAAATAGCAAATAATCGATTGTGTGTGTTTAACAATCGATTGTCAATGTTCAACAATCGATTGTTTGTACGTAACAATCGATTGTTTGAAGAAAACGTTAAACTGAAATTTTCAAACTGCAAAGTAATGGATAACATATCTGATTTTGTTAGTCAACTGTTAGCAGCAGATTTTGAAAATATTATGTGACACAAAAGAATTGAACTTGTTTATTCTTATGTTCTTGTATCTCTTTTGTATGTCAAACTATGGGATAGAAAATATGGATATCTCACAAAGCGAACTTGGATCAACATCCAACTGTAAAAGTATTTGCCTAATTGATTCATGTACTACACATACAATACTCAAAGAAAGAAAGTATTTCTCCCAACTAAATATGTGTAAGGCAAACGTTACTACAATCTCTGGAAGTAGTAAATTGATTGAAGGCTCCAGAAGAGCAATTGTAACTCTGCCCAAGGGCACGACGTTAATCATAGAGAATGCAATGTTCTCCTCCAAGTCTAAAAGAAACTTGTTGAGTTTTAAAGATGTACGCCGGAATAGATATCATATTGAGACAATAGATGAGAATAATCTTGAATTCTTCTGAAAACGAGGCTGCCCATTTCGGTTTGGGTTCACGCCATTTTTCATGCAGCAATGCTAGTTAGTCGGCTGCCCACTTTGGTTTGGGTTCATGCCATTTTGCATGCAGCATTTTAGTTTGTCGGCTGCCCACTTCGGTTTGGGGTCACGCCATTTTGCATACAGCAATGCTAGTTCGTCTCTGACTGACGAATTGACACAAATATTCCCCGTTGCAATTGGTTTTGGGTCATGGACCCAATATATCCCATTTAAGAATTTTTGGATGCGCAGTATATGTGCCTTTAGCACCGCCATCCCGCACCAAAATGGGTCTGCAAAGAAGGTTAGGAATATATGTCGGGTTTGAATCGCCCTCCATTATTCGCTACCTCGAAACATTGACAGGCGACTTGTTTACTGCACGATTTGCAGACTGTCGATTTGATGAGACACTTTTCCCAAAATTAGGGGGAGAAGTTGGTGAAACCAAACGGGAAATTTTGTGGAAAAATGCATCATTATCTCATCTTGATCCACACACCTCTATTTGTGAGAAAGAGGCACAAAAGATTATCCATTTGCAAAGAATAGCAAACCAAATGCCTGACGCATTTATAGATTTGAAAAGGATAACAAAATCACATATCCTCGAAGTGAATGTGACAACATTTGATTCACGAACACATATTCATTATTGAAAAAATATGAATATGAAATTGGTATTAAATATACCACACTCACCCCTAGAAGGAGGTTTGAGATGATACCACACTCACCCATAGAAGGAGGTTTGAGATGATATATGGCATGAATGATCGTTGGTCACGTACCTATTGTACGCCAAAGTATTTTGGAAATATGACTATTAAAGGACAACGATAATGCAAGAAACATATCTTGCATATAAGTTTGACATGACCATAATGGTATAACTTTCTCTTTAAGAAAGATATTCACCACATGGATGTTGATGAATATGTGGTAGTACAAAATTAATTGAGAGCTCTAGAAGAGCCAATTATTACTATGTTGGAGAAACACAATTGAGTATTGTGCTGTAGTAAGTCTCAAAGAAACTTATTCAGTTTCCAAAGTACACGCGAAAGCGATTGATTATATTGAGACTATAAATAAAGGAAGGCTTTGATATCTCCTATTACTACAACTTGTAGCGGGTTAATTTGCATATGAAAAGCTACCCGCTTTGTTCTCCAGTTTGTACTACACAAACGAAATAATGCCACAATAAAGTGGATATCTATTGGTATAAAACCCATGTCATAATAAACCTGAAGTTTATTGATAAGTGCACATGTCATGGTGTAAATTTGAAGTTTACCAATATTGATAATTTATTCAGTTGACATTCGTGTTAGCCATCTCATTTTATGTATGATGTGCAAATTCACATAGGTGAATATCAAAGAACTAGAAAGTTCTTTACGAATTCTCTTGTATCACTTGTTCTCATTAATGAACTGACCAACTAAAGAATTCGGGTTGATGCCCATAAATTCTGGAAATATCAAAGGTGAATATGGGCCCATTCACCTGCCATGTATACCACATATGATGCATCTATGATATGGTTACATGCGCAATTGTTATTGACCCGCAGCCTGGCCGGTGCTTGCGAGGTAAATTGCTCAGTAATCTAACTTCGAGCATAATTTCCAGATTCTCTACTCAAGATAGTTCATCTTGATAAGTTGGTTTATATCAAAGTTGGTTTAGCAAGATAATTATTGAGTGCTTCCACTTAATAGCTAAACTGTTTCTTATGAGAACAAAGTTATATATATCAGTTTGATATAAGTTGTATACGAGAGTATATTCTCCCCTCACAAGTGGTTCAAGGTCAGGAACCAAATAATTTCATCTTATTATTAATGTGCCGTGTATATTGACATGATAATGCACAAAGATGATTTCCCAAAGTTGAGGAAACAAGTTAGCTTTACTAACATGAGGGGGAGACATGATAAACACTTGAGAAAAGGTTACATGGGATGAATTATCATTTGTATATGTATATCCCCGAATATCATGATATGAACCTGAAGTTCATAAAAGGGATAATTCAATTGCAACATATTGCAAAGCATGCTATACGCATTTGCTGACCCAAAGAAAGTAACTAAATGGAAGAGATACAATTCAAGAAGAATTGATTCCATATGAAAGACATGTAGTTTTGAACCTATAGTTCAAATGCTTGAAAGTATAAAGTCAAAGGTATGTATAGTCAGTTTTCGATATCTTATTTGTCTAGCATGACATGGAAAACTTGATATGCATCTAAAGTCTATTATATGGCTTATATGACTTAACTTGAAAGATTTAAGTTGCTTGAAGCATATGCAATTCTTGGTCCTGAAGTACCACATCCTTAGTACAATTTGTGTACATATATATCTTGCTATAACTATAAGCATGATGGCATTGAGAATGCATTTATGGAGATATTGAAGAGTTATTCCGCGACATTATATGAAGATGTTCATATCTATCAAGAATGATGATTTCAAGGTACGGAATATTTATTCAAGTCAATATGGTTGATTTGTCAAACGTCTACCAAAGATCGTTTTGAAGATGATGCACAAGATTGGAATGCAAATGCTCAAGGATATAAATTGATGTACTCATTAGGGGGAGTCAATGCGCGTTGCACTCTTTTTCCCTTACAAGGTTTTTTCCCACTGGGTTTTCCTTGCAAGGTTTTTAACGAGGCAACCAATAGGCGCATATTCAAACATGTGTACTCTTTTTCCTTTACTTTAATTTTTCCCAATGGGTTTTGTTTTAAGGTTTTATGAGGCACATTATTGAATAGACATTCAAGGGGGAGTGTTATAAAATAGAAGTCTATTTAAGGTGAATGTCTTTAATTAGAGAGATTCTAGAGTTCTATTCTTGGTAGATAAATCATCCTCCTCCCTATAAATAGAGGTGCTCTCTACCATTGTAAATCACTCCTAACATTCTCTAAGTATCAATAAGAAGAACTCTCTCTATTCTTCTCTCTATTTGCTCTTGTTCTTGTCTTTTACATTATTTCATAACAAAATTATTAGTTTAGAATCCAATAACTTAAAACAATTAGAATCTCGAACCCATAAACTTAAAATCCTGACTCTGCTCTGCTGATCCATGATCTAAAATGAGTTTATATATATATACAGAGAGAGAGAACGAGGAATAGATGATGGTTTCTCATCTCCATTCAGCCAGTGATAGTCCCGTGTTGATTATATTCAAAACACTGTACAAAACAAAATATTATTTCATGTTAATGTTCCTATAAAGAAAAAAAGTTTAATTTTAAGTCTCAAGAGAGAAAATGAATGTTCCTAATAGTAAAATATATATGAAGTTAATAACATCTTCCTAATAGTTAAGGAAAAAATCATCTTAGTTCTCAAATACTTGTAACAATTCATACAAAACAAAAAGATTCAATTCTACTTCAGTCGTTTTCATAACTAGCAATTTTTATTTTTTAAAAGCAACTTGAATTTTATTTTTGCCATAAAAAGATCGGATCCTGATTCGGCGATACCAATGGAATAATCCGATACACGCTCTGGGTTATGTTTAAATTTTAAACAAACATTTGAAGCTAACACAAATATAATAAGAGTTTGACTTCAAGTACACCAGAAAAGATTTAATTCATTAAAAAAAAGGAAGAGGAAGATTCAAACTAAGCATGAGGAGAGAGAAATAAAGGAGTTCGTCTTTTACTTATTTATTCGATAGTAGCGGAAATTAATTAATTAATCCAAATAATCTAAATTCATGCCAATTAGTAGGCTCAGTACAAAAGTTAAATTATTTTGTAATTCATTAGTTAAAAGTAATGACAACCATTTCGTCTCATTTCTCTGTTCCCGACCATATTATCGAGGTCTTATTCGTATCAAATTGTGGGGCCTACTTGTCCTTTTTTAATTACCCCATTGATAAGAACAACATAACAACTTCAATAAGTATAAGGGAACCTAATACATAAACAAAAGGGACTAATTTTATGGCCAGTGAAAGTATTTATTAAGGTTCCATCAACTGCGGAAGTAACGAAGAGAAGAACTCAAGTAGAAAAGCCAAAATCCTATTAGCGGCTGTTTCTTCACTGTTTTTTTTTATAGATGGGATCAACTTTTCTTTGTTTTTTATTTATTACATAAATAGAATAATTGAAAATTTCTTAATGGTGATCCCTTTTTCACAATCATGATATTGCTATGTATAGAAGAGGCAAACCCGAAAATAAAGAAGATTAAGAACATCAAATTTTAACGTAGAAAACCCTTCAAATCGAAGGTAAAAATCACGGGATCACAAAGATTCAAAAGACTCTACCATAACAATAAGAGGGTTACAAAAGTTCTCCAAATTGGCAACACAACAAGTGCCAAACACGGAGCAACAACTAATCAATTGAAGAAATAGTATAATCCACAAAAATAAAGCTGTTGTTCGAGGCACGAAATCAAATGCTACGAGCCTCCAAATTCGATCTCCACCATTCAAATCCAAGACCAAGAATTTTAGCCCGATCCAACAGTTAACAAATCGGAAAATGTGATTTCAATATTGGCTGATCGGAAAAAATCTACAGTAAAACAAATATTTTTCTTCTCTCTTCTATCTTGACGAAAGCTCTCTCAAAAACCATTCTTATGTGCTTAAGTCTTTCAAAGACTTGTATCAATGAGCATAGAATAATTCTCCAAGGTTGTCCTATTTAGATCATGAGTGGTGCTTTCTCTTAAAGCCAAAATCCACTCAAAATACGAATAAACCGAATCTAATTCCGAATAGGATTGGAAATCAAAAGAGAATAGGATTAGGCCATTGGGCCTTTGGCTGGACAACATGGGCATGAGCCCAACAAACTCCCCCTCCAGCCAAGGGGCCAAATGTATCTTTAAGTAGAGGAACTATTGACAAGCTTCATGCGTGGTAATTTTCTACAAAATTCATGTTTATCTGCAACCACCGCTGAATATCAGAAGGATTTTCATCAGTATGTATCTTCTCAACCTCAAATAATTTTTCTTACGGCCATTCTTGTCCAATGATACTTTTTATTTATATGTTTGGTCTTACAATGAAAAGTGGAGTGCATGGTGAGACAGATAGCGCTTTGATTATCACAAAATAAGATGTATATTGGCTGCTCAAAGCCAAGATCATTAATAAGTTCCTTCATCCATAATAGTTTTTTCGCACCTTCTGTGACAGCAATATATTCGGCTTCTGTGGTGGATAGAGCTATGCACTTCTGTAGTCTAGATTGCTAAGAAACAGCTCCCCCTACAAAAGTGATCAAATAACCGGAAGTGGATCTTAATATCCATTTGTTAGATAAAGCTCTCTTACCTTTCGGCAATTTCACTAACTCATATGTGCCATTCTCATGGACTGATTTCATCTCATCTTCCATCGCTTCAATCTACTGATCTTTGTGAGTATCATGCATGGCTTCATAATAATTCTCAGGTTCTCCCATGTCAATCAAAAGTACATACTGATCAGGAGGATAGCGCATGGACTTTTGCTTCTCCCTTGTAAATCTTCTAAGAGGGGTTTTAGGAGCATTCAAAGTAGTTACCTGTGCACGAACTGGTTGCTGGTCAACCACAACTTCATCAACTGGAGCATCCATAATATCTACACCATGATGATCATTTTGATCTTGATCATTGTTTTGGGTACCTTCATGTGCAATATGTACCTTAGAAATTGAAACTGGATCAATATCAACTAAGCTCTCATTACTCTGAGAATATATCTTCTCATCTTTGTCAATATCTTCAATAGTTTGGTCTTCAAAGAATATTGCATCACGACTTCTAACAAGTTTATTGTCAACTGGATCATAAAAACGATACCCAAACTCATCTTGACCATAACCGATAAAGATACACTGCTTAGTTTTGACATCCAGTTTTGATCTCTCATCTTTAGGAACATGGACACAAGCTTTACACCCAAAAACTCTCAAGTGATCATAAGAAACATCTTTGGCAAACCAAATTCTGTCTAGGACATCGCCATCCAAAGCAACTGCAAGAGACAAATTGATAACATAGGAAACAGTGTTAAGTGCTTCCGCCCAAAATGTATTTGGAAGTTTAGCATACATCTAACTCTCTCAACTAGAGTTCTATTCATCCTCTCTGCCAAACCATTCAATTGAGGTGTCTTGGGCGGAGTTTTCTGATGACGAATTCCTTTTTCCTTGAAATAGTTATCAAAGGGACCACAATATTCACCTCCATTGTCAGTGCGAATATACTTTAATTTCTTCTCCGTCTGTCTCTCAGATAAGGCCTGAAATTCCTTGAACACAGTAAGTGCTTGATCTTTATATTTCAAAGGATACACCCAGAGCTTACGAGAATGATCATCAATGAAGGTCACAAAGTAAAGTGCACTACCTTTTGACTTTACCTTAAAAGGACCACACAAATCAGAGTGTACTAGCTCCAATAAATCGTGTTTTCTTGAGGGAGAATGGCTATGAAAGAAAACTCTTTTCTGTTTGACAGCTAAACATTGTATGCACCTTTTCAGTTTTGCTTGTTTCACTCCAGAAAGTAAACTTTTCTTAGCCAAACATGTAATCCCCCTCTCACTCATATGACTAAATCTTCGATGCCACAATTCTGACAAAGTATCACTTTCCACCAGATTTATTGAGTCACTAAGAGTAGAGCCCTGTGTCACATATAAATTACCAGACTTGACTCCTAGAGCCACTACTAACGAGCCCTAAGTGAGCTTCCATTGGACATTAAAGAGGGCATTATGGTAGCCTTCATCGTCTAATCTTCCTATGGAGATCAAATTAAAAGGAAAGTCTGGAGCATGCTTGACATCGTGAAGAACTAAGGTTGAACCATTATTAGTTTTCGAACAAACTATGCCAATACAAAACACCTTAACTTCACTTGCATTGCCCATTTTTAACACTCCAGAATCAACAGGAGTATAAGATATGAAAAAGTCTTTTCTTGGTGTGACATGTGAGGTAGCTCCAGAGTCTACTATCCAGCTCGTCTCATGGGATACCAAATTGATGACATTTTCGTCATAAGCAAAAAGAAGGTCTTGTCGAACAATAGCAGCAACATTGTCTTTATTATTTTCAGCTTTCTTTCCTTCTCTATTGTCTTGATTCAACTTGCGGCAAAACCATTTGATATTGTCATTTCTTACCACGGTGGTTATATGTAATATTATAGTATTTGGACCTTGACTTACTTCTACTTTTACCTCTATTCCTTGAGTCTCTTGTTCTATCTCTCCCCCGGTTTTCAGTAACCAAGATATCTGCTTGTGAGGACGGATCTTGAGATTTTCTCCTTACTTCCTCATTTAACACACCACTCTTGGCATATTCCATGGTCACCTTACCTTCAGGAGCTGAATTTTTCAAAGAAACACGAAGAGTTTCCCAAGAGTCTGGTAAAGTATTAAGAAGCCAGAGTCCTTGTATATCATCATCAAAATTAACTCCCATTCCAGACAGCTGATCAAGGATTCCCTGAAAATTATTTATGTGATCAAGGATAGAGTTGCCTTCCCTATATTTAAAGGTCATCAGTTGCTTTAGCAGAAACAATTTGTTGTTCCCGATTTTTGAAGCATAAAGAGTCTATAGCTTTTTCCACAATGTTCTCGCATGTATCTCGTTCACAATATGGCCGTGAACATTATCTTCAATCTATTGTCGTATATATCCACATACTTGTTGGTGCTCGAAGTCCAAATCTTCATCGGATATGATTTCGGGTTTATGAGCTGAAAATACGGGTAGATGCATCTTCTTCATGAACAACAAGTCTTTCATCTTGCTTCTCCAAACATTATAATTTTTCCCATTTAAACATACCATATTGCTCATATTTGCCTCCATTCCGTAACAATTCGGACAAATAACCAAGGGTCTGATACCAATGTTATGTACAGGAAGATGCAAACCCGAACATTAAGGACACCAAATATTAACGTGGTAAACCCTTCTAATTAAAGGTAAAAACGACGGGATCATAAAAATCCAAAAAACTCCACTATAATAATAGGAGGGTTACAAACTATGACCATATCATCGAGGTCTTATTCGGGGAAGTTCGTATCTGATTGTGGGGCCCACTTGTCCTTTTTTAATTACCCCATTGATAAGAACAACATAACTTCAATACGTATAAGGGAACCAAATACATAAACAAAAGGGACTAATTTTATGGCCAGTGAAAGTATTTAGTAAGGTTCCATCAACTGCGGAAGTAACGAAGAGAAGCACTCAAGTAGAAAAGCCAACATCCCATGACTGTTTTTTCACTTCTTTTTTTATAGATGGGATCAACTTTTCTTTGTTTTTTTATTTATTACATAAATAGAATAATTGAAAATTTCTTAATGGTGATCCTTTTTTCACAATCAAGATATTGTTACGTATAGAAAGAGTCAAATTAGAAAATAGAGAAGATTAAGAACATCAAATTTTAACGTGAAAAATCCTTCAAATCGAAGGTAAAACCCACGGGATCATAAAGATCCAAAAAACTCAACTATAACAATAAGAGAGTTACAAAAGTTCTTCAAATTGGCAATACAACAAGTGCCAAACACGGAGTAACAATAAGAACAAGAGCAACAACTGATCAATTGAAGAAAGAGTATAATCCACAAAAATAAAGTTGTTGTTCGAGGCACAAAATCAGATGCTACGAGCCTCCAAATCCAATCTCACTGTTCAAATCCAAGATCAAAATGTTATGAACACTTAGTTAAAATTTCAGCTCGATCCAACGGTTAACGAATTGAAAAACGTAATTTGAATATTGACTGATCGGATAAAAATCTGCAGTAAAACAAATATTTTTCTTCTCTCTTCTCTCTTGACGAAAGCTCTCTCAAAAATCATTCTTATGTGCTTAAGTATTTCAAAGACTTGTATCAATAAGCATAGAATAATTTTTGAAGGTTGTCATATTTAAAAATCATGAGTGGTGCTTTCTGTCAAAGCCAAAATTCACTCAAAATAAAAATAAACCAAATCTAATTTTAAATAGAATTAAAAATTGAAAAAGAATAGAATTATGACATTAGACTTCGGCCGGACAACATGGGCCTGAGCCCTTATCGCCAGTATCTCTTAAATTAGTTTTAAAAATATCAGAATAAATGTGTAAGTCGCCAGTAGTTCGTGCTTCGGAAAAAAGTGGACTACCTCCTAACCAATCATTGCATGTCTTATTCCTTGTTTTTAACTATCATTATTTTATGCGTACTAATAATTAGTGTCGAATTTTTACTTGCCAAAAGCTTCTCTATAGTTTTGCCAAATATATATAACGTAACTTTTCGATAATGAATAGTCAATTAGGCTTTAGCTTCGCCCCTAACTACAAGCATACGGTCAAAATTTTATATTGTAGCCAACCGATAAAAATACTTCTTCTAAACTAGCATTAACGTACTTATGATTTCTAAAATTTGAATACTTAGACATTTTGAGGAGGGGGTATGTAGAGATTTTATTTCATTTCATTGATATTTCTTGCAATCCTTTTTTTGCACTAATTGCATTAATCTTGCGTATACTGCCGAAAGCAAAAGGGGTGATTACTTGTCAAAGTTTACAAAATTGGCCGTGTAAATTAGTAGAAAATTTCTGTATAATAAAACTTAAAATTTGATTTTAAAGAAGTGGTTTTTATTTGATCAATTTTATTTAATTAAAATTTTAAAAATAAATTATATGAAATTATTAGCATTTTCCTAATCATACTGGTTAAGGAAATAATAAATCCCAGCTCTTAAATACTAATAATAATTCTTACAAAATAAAGATTCAATTCTATTCACATCGTGGGTTTTTGCATATTTTCCAAATTTTAATTCTTCCCCTAGTTTCGAAACTGTTAACTGGAATATATATATATATATATATATATATATATATATATATATATGCTCCGTGCTAGTTCACTACTGTTTTCTACCAAATTACTATTAGTATAATTTGCATTATTTGCAAACAAGGAAGAAAAGGGAAACTTCGACTAGATAATAAGTGGCTCAACAGAGTAAACCTTTGTGTTATTTTTGTAAAAGATAATAAATGTGTTGAGCTATATATTTTTTGCCAAAAAAAAAAAAAAAAAAGGTAAGTTTACTTACTTTGAAGATTTCTAATATCAAATTTTCAAATGTTTCAAAATCTCAAAATTGAGTTTGTAAATTCATCATCTACGACTCTCCTTTCCTCTATTGGAGCATTGTCTATTAATTAATTTCCTTTCTGTAGAATCTTTTTTCCTGCCAACATAGTGACCCCTTACTTTCTCATAATCAAAATGTATTAGTATATCCTAACAAAGGCTTAAAAATATGAGAATAAATATGTGTCAAGTCAGCTATATTGTTTAAATATGCGAGTAAATACGTTTTAAGTCAGCTATATGTTTAGATATGAGGAAAAATATGTTTTAAGTCAGCAATATATATTGTTCGTGTTCGGCATGAAATTAAGCTCCCAATTTCAATCATTGCATGTCTTGCTTCTTCCTTAATGTCTATCATTTTGTCCCAATATTTGTGTACTAAATATATGCCTACTCAGAATTTTTATTACATAACAAACCAAGGTATATATATATATATTTGACCAATAGTTTTACAAAAAAAAAAAATAACTTGAGCACCAAATTATGAAAAATAACATAGGAAAATTACATCCGCTTAACAATTATCACTATATAAATGGATTATTGATTTTAAATATTTATTATATGAAAGACTAATTAATTTTTTTAAAAATAAAACCAAAAAAAAATTAAAAAAATCTAATCAATATTTATTTCTATACATATGTAAACCCCACCGCCCCAAATCTAAGATTCTCGATACGCTTTGCTGTTAATTTGACATGGAAAAAAAAACATATTCCCCTTTCGTACGTCCACTAACAAATATTATTCACAAACATGAAGAAACCTGTTTGCTTGGATTCATGAATCCAAAGAATATCTTTGTTTATTTTGGCTAGTTTTTGTTATTTGAAATATACATATTTAATGTATTCTTTATGTTCTTCATCAGATAAGCCAGGAATCTTACACTAAATATTAAACACAGCTGTTACTGTTCCCTCCTTGCATCTGGGTTGACCTCCGCAAAATTAAATCTACTTATCAATAAGCAACAACAATAATTAGGTCCCAATTTTAAATTAATTAATGTACTTTAGAAATTGAGTACATTCTAGTAGAAATAGATGTCATTAAGTGTCCTATGATTTACGAGGCATATATATTTCAAAACAATCATAAATTTGTGTTTCATTTTCCAAGAGTATTGGCATAGAACTTTGAGTGTTGACCTTATCCACATTGTTGTTAGGAAACGAGAAAAATATAATTGAAGAGCTTGTGTTTCTCAATTATGAGATTTTCTCTTTTGCCTACTTTAAAAATCTAAAAACAATTTTTATTTAGATTTTATTGTTTATCTATATTTATACCTATATTATATGAAAGGTATGAAGACTCTTTGTAAAATATTATTTTTTATTTTTACCCTTTAAAAATATTTTTAAATTGGACAAAATTAAGATAATCAATTCGGTCGTTGTGGTCGGACTCTATTATGGATTTCTGACCACATTCTCCCATAGGGCCCTCTTATCTCTTCCTTCTCCGAGCTCTGGTTATGGAAGAAGGAACCGAGAAGAAGATATCAGCAACAACTGGTTTTATTACGGGGCAGCTCATGATGTTCATATCGATCTATTGTGCGCCTCTGCATCTAGCATTGGGTAGACCTCATACAATAACTGTCCTAGCTCTACCATATCTTTTCTTTCATTTCTTCTGGAACATTCACAAAGACTTTTTTTATTATGGATCTACTACCAGAAATTCAATGCGTAATCTCAGCATTCAATGTGTATTCCTGAATAATCATCTTTTTAAATGGCTAATGCCTAGATTAGGTCTTAAAAAAAAGGCTATCCATAGAAAGAATTAACTCCAGGCTGGCATGGCTTTGAGGTTCACTCAAGATCCGGATTACCCCTGGGATTATTAATTACGTATACATAAGGAATATTTAACAAAGCAGACCAACACTTTTTATTCATTAATAGCCGTTACATGGGAATACATCTCCTAATATTTAGGCCTTTGAAATCAACTAAAATTTTACATATCGAATCTTTTCTTTCTTATTTGAACTAATTAATAAAAACATTATAAGAATCATTTCTTTATTTAAACTACGTAACATAGCTATCACACTAACTTGTGAAGTTTAAATGGGTAGCATTCTCGCCCATGTCCTTGAAGTATTTAATATTTTCTGATAACACTTTGTGTCGTAACGAATAATTCCAGCACAAGTTGTTTATGTATAATTTCGGTTTTCTCCATCAGCCTTTTGTCATCTATTTCCTCACATAAGAGCAATTTTTTCACTCTATTTTCCTTTCATATGACACTTTTCGCTAATCACTTTCATCTACATCCGCAAAGCTTTATTTTTGAAAAATCGAGAGAAACTTCAATTTCTTTTACATATTGAAAAAACAATAATAGATAAATAGATTGATACTTTTCTTTTACTCAAAACTTTATTTTTCTTTTAACCATCAAGTTATACCATCGAGGAAGAACGTCATTGAATTCTTTGCTATAAAGCGTAAAAAATTTACAAAGTACAAATTTTATTGTATTTTGTAGGAATTTTTACTTTTAAATTTTTTTTTATAACTCAAATATATATATATATATATATATATATATATATATATATATATATTAAAATATTATTTTTTGAGCGCAACACGTATATTAACTACATATGATGCTACCCGCAATAATAGAAGCAGTGGTAGTTATTTAGTTATGAAAATTCCCCATAATTAAACCTCATATCATATCAATGAGGGAAGTAAAGTCTGAATTGCATTCTTCATTCCTGAAAGTATATAATGTCGATTTCCTTAATTGTCAAACAATATTTTAATGATTGCTCTTTAAATAATTTAAATAATCAAGTTGCATTTTTTAAATGTAAAGAAAATTGCATTTATTATACAGTCTATGTAGTATCTAATTATATTTAAATTTTCTGTACCAAAGCTTATCTATTTTTAATTTATTTTCTAATTTACATCTGTATATTTATTATGTACGAGATGTATTGCAATCAAATCTCCTTTTACATAATTTTTCGGAGAAAATAAATATGAGATTGTGACGACTCGACGCGTTGTCTCTTGTATTTTTGCCCCGAATTTCCTGTTTTATGCTTCCCCCAGTTTCATTATATGTGGTTGATGAATTTGAAGTGTTTCAGATAGAATTTGGATAGAAATGAGAAAAATAGTCTCTTTAAAGAAAGCTTAAGTTGGAAAAGTCAACCGGACGTTGACTTGTGAGTTAGAGGGCTCGGAATGAATTTTCGACGATTCGACTAGTTTCAGATGGTGATTTATGACTTGGGAGCGAAATCGGAATCGAATTTGGAGGCTTGGTGTAGAATTAGGCTTGAATTGGCTAAGTTCGAATTTTGGCAAATTCCGGTTGATAGGTGAGATTTTGATCCGGTTGGTCGGAATGGAATCCCGAAAGTTGCAGTAGCTTCGTTAGGTGATTTTGGATGTGTCTGCAAATTTTGAGGTCATTCGGACGTCATTTGGTTGGGTTTTGGATCGAATGCGAATTTGGAAAGTTCTAGTTTAACTTAGAATGAGATTCAATGTTTTTTGTGATTTTTGATGTTAAAGATAGTGTTTTTATGGCCCGAGAAAGTTTGAATAAGGTATTAAGTCGTGTTGGTACTTTTGATTGAGGTCCCAGGGGCCTCGGGGTGATTCCGAATGATTAAACGAGGAGTTTGGAGGCTGAATAGTGCTGCAGAAATGCAGCAGCAACTGCAGGCTCATGTTGGCCTTTGCATTCGTGAGGCACTCCCGCGTTCGCATAGGTCTGGGTCCCTTCGGCCTTTGCGTTCGCAGATGAAGGGCGTGTTCGCGTAGGGTATTGGTCATGTAAAGGGGGTCCCAGGGCTATTGCCCTATGCGTTCGCGGCTAGGGCCCGCGTTTGCGATGAAGGAGGTGGCAGTAGTGTACGCGTATGCGGTTGGGCACCGCGTTCGCGAAGAAGGAATTTTGCCCAGTGTTTAGATGGCCATCACGGATGCGACTTGGCCACTCGTTCGCGTAAGAGGAGGCGTTTGGGCAGTGTGTTTGATTAAGTTATTTCATCCGCGAGCAAGGGCCATACTTCCTCCATTTTTACAATACCTTGAGAGCTCATTGACGGATTTTGAAGGGGATTCAATGGGAAGTGATTGGAGGTAAGTCTCGTGGTCTTAATACGTCATTTTATTGAAGAATCAACCATTAATTCTCTGAAATTGGGTGTAAAAGTTGATGAACTAGGGCTTAAAATTTCAAATGAAAATTGGGGATTTGGAGGAGCAATTGGACTCCGATTTTGATGAATTATATATGTACGGACTCGTGGCGAGACGAAGGTTCTGAATTTGAGAATTTCGTAATTTTTCGAGAAGTGGGCTCGGGGCTCGGGTTTTGCCAACTTCATATTTTTGGGTGTAATTCGAGTTATTTCGATTGGGTTATGTTCCATTAGCTTATTGTGATGTATTCCTATTGGTTTTGACCAGATTTGGCATCCGCGGAGGTTGATTCTCGAGGAAAAGGCATTGCGAGCTAGTTTGTTGCCGGCTCGAGGTGAGTAATAGGTATAGATGATGATCCGAGGATTTGAAACCCCGGCATATCACATTGTGACGCTATTGTGAGGCTAGAAACGCACTCCATGGCTAGTGCAGGGTCGTATATGTTGGAAATTGTAACTCAGTCCAATCCGAGGGATATATTGTCCTATGTTGGCGATTGTTTCACATACTATATTGATGATATCTGGGCTTGATACCATGTTTGGGGCCTTGTGACGACTTGTAGGATCCTTCAGGGATCTTTATCTCAGAATTATCACGATTTGTATAATATTTGAAATCAGTCCCGGTTTGAATACTATTTTTGCAAAATCAGCCATATTTATAAGTTTGAAAACTCAAATGCTTTTTAGATGATATTTCGGGCTGACGAGTACTATCTCACTATTTTCGGACTGTATATTATTTTAAATGGAAACGGTGGTAACTATGGACACCGCTTATTTTAAATGGAAACGGTGGTAACTAAGGACACTGTGTATTTTTAAATGGAAACAGTGGTAACTATGGACAACACGTATTTTAAATGAAAACGGTGGTAACTAAGGACACCGTGTATTGTAATGGAAACAGTGGTAACTATTGGCACTATATGATATGGCGCTTGGGCTGTAGGAGCCCCTCCGGAGTCTGAACCCCCACAGTGAACGCTGGTACCCTTATGGATCAGGCTGCACGTTCCGCAGTGTTCATGCATTGCATTGCATCTCATACATTTATTTATTGTTGCTTATTCTGTATATCTCTGAGACTGGTTCTGTATAGAACTGCTAGATAGCTTCATTTTGTGTTGTTTCGTGTTTTCTTGTCTTCGTGTTTTTATACATGCTTATTACTCGATGAGTTGGTAGACTCACCTCATACTCCCTGCACCTTGTGTGCAAATTCAGGTACCGCAGGGCAGAGTTGATCATTTTTGCTGCTTTTCAGAGTATTATCCGGAGCTTGTCGAGGTAGCTGCACGGCGTCCGCAGGACCCGACCCTCCATTATATTTCCTGTATTTCTGTTATTTCCGCATACTCAGATTATGAGATATTTTGGTATTTATTGCGCTATTCTGGTAGAGGCTCTTGACTCGTGACCCCGAGATCTGTGAGAGGATATTGTGTATTGATTGTTGGGATATTTTCTATTAAACTACTAAATATTTCAGATTCTTTTCGCTGTAAATGATTTGTGGAATAAGGATGCGAGTTCGTAGCTCAGAATATTAGGTGAATGGTCGGGCTTGCCTAGCAATGTGCTGGGCACCATCACGACCGGGTTGGGGTCGTGACAGAGATCTTCCACCAATATTTCCTCAATCTGTTGGTTCACCCTTAAAACAGATAACAATTGTATTTATACACGATTTTAAGGATATGTGTTGATTCTCTTAGATAATACGCTTAACGCTAGGGGGGGGGGTGAATAGCGTTATAATAAAAATTAGCGTAAACTTGCGGAATTTAAACATTGCAGGAAATAAATAAGTGCGATAAATAAGAAAGAACGCACCGATGTATTCTGGTTCACCACAACCCGTGGCTAGTCCAGTCCCCGAGAGACTCTCGAGATTTTCACTAACTTGTCAAGTTTACGGGTGCTTAACAAACCTTTACAACTTGAGGACACAGGCCTCAACACCTTTGCTCGGAGATACAACACTCCAAGACTTCAACCAAGGAAACACAAGTTCCTTCTTACAACAAGAGAATAACAATTCTTCAAGTGTACAATACACTAAGCACTCAAACAAGACACTCCTTAATGAGTAGATATGAGTAAAAGAATACGCTCAAGATCACAACAACTTTGAACAATAATTTGGCTCTCAAAAACTTATGTAATGAATACAAAATGATAATCAATAGAGTATCCAAGCTTTAGCAATTGAATGATCAGTTGTTGTGTGTTATTGTATTCTCAAAAGACAGAATTTAAGCTGTATTTATAGTTGAAAAACCTTGTATTACCGTTGTCTAATTGCCAATTAAGAACTGCTGATTTTACTCTGTGACAATCGATTGTCAAGAATCCACAATCGATTGTTTGCCAATCGTTCCAAAAATCAATCCCAGATTTTACGCTTAACAATCGATTATCTAAGAGCAACAATCGATTATTGGCAACGTTCAAAAAATCATTTCCAGATTTTACGTAAAACAATCGATTATACAAAATCAATAATCGATTATTCAGCAACGTTCAAAAAATCCTTTCCAGATTTTAATTTCAACAATCGATTATACAAAATCAATAATCGATTATCTGACGGTATTTGAAAATATTTTGGCAACTGTTAGTTATACAATCGATTATACTAAGTTAACAATCGATTATATATCAGTCTTAAAAAATCAATTTAGACACTGCCTCGTGACAATCGATTGTTATATACTCACAATCGATTATTTAATAATTTTGAAAAAGTCTGGAAGACACTGCCTCTTCACAATAGATTGTCATATGTGCACAATCGATTATTTTGTGACTTTGAAAAATCTGATGGACACTGTCTCTTCACAATCGATTGTCGTTAACTTCACAATCGATTATTTTGAGCGTTGAAAAACTTTGATGTACACTGCCTCATCACAATCGATTGTCATAAGGTTCACAATCGATTGTCATGCAGATTTGAAAAATCTAATGCTCACTGCCTTAACACAATCGAATGTCATAAGTTCACAATCGATTGTCAAGTAGCTGACTTAAACATAATCGATTATCATAAGTACATAATCGATTATCTTAGTCCAGATTTTAGAGGCATGTTTAAAAAATCATTTTGACTAAGGTAAATATGCATTATTTAAAATCATTTTGCTCTAAATTAAATATGCATGATTTAAAAGTATTTTTACGAGAGAAGCCAAGTCTTGAGTTTAAGTTGTCGGATCAAGATCACAATTAAATACCGACTCATATAAAACTTAATCTCGATCTTTGTCTTGTGCTTGAATCTCGTTATATATCAATTTTGCACTCGTGCTTGGACCTCGTCATATGTCAATTTGCGCATAGTTTGTCATTCATCAAAACCTACAAATACGAACACGCGTTTAGTATAATGCCTTGAGAACGTGTCTCCAACAGATTCAACACAAATAATTAAGAATGTCAGATAAACGAGTTAAAGACACAAATGAATAATCAAATAAACTGTGACGTTAATGCTGGGCTCAGATTTAAGCGGAACAATTTTTTTCTCTCTCGAACGTACCCTTAACTGGTGCCAACCATGTCTTTGCAATGGCTAAAAAGCAGAAAAATAAACTTGTATTTCTTGATTTTCGTGTTACAATGTGTCATATTGAATAAAAAGTTTTTCCTTTATATAGTAGGAGATTTTCATCCTTAGTACAATTCTAAAAAATATAGAAATCCTACTTTCTCGTCAATTATTCATCACCTACCGATATCGGGTGAGATCTGTGCCGTGATATCCGCCGAGGTGCGGATATCACGGCCTTCCATTAGTCGTGTGCAACCGTTGCCATGCTTTCCGAGGTCTCAGAGCTTGTTTTAACTTCGGGGAATATTGTCTTCTCAGATCTAGTAGCGAGCACTTCATTCGGGCTCCGATACAAAACGTTTCCCGCTTCGATTTCGATCCCATGTAGTCATATCCTTGCTTCGTTTGACCCACATGAAAATTAGGGTATGCGTTGACACCGGTTTTACCCGTATAGAGAGAGTCCCCTCGTTTCCCAAGAGTAGGCTTGCCGAAATGATAGATGAACCCTGGTTCCTTCCTTCGTACATTACAACCGAGATGACGGATAAGCCAAAACGTCACATCAATCATGTCGTTTTGACTTCGGACACATATCAATCATCGGTTGGCCGCCTTCGAATGTGAAACATCACGTATTGATTATATTTTTCCCTATAAAATCTTCAACCTTTTATTCTTCTTTCACTTTCCGATCTTCGTCTTCCCACCTGGCCACATATGCTGAGGTAGCTGCCCATGTAAAGATTTACACCCGGGGGTTGTTCAATCAGGGATGACTTCAAGGTCGAGAAGGCCTCCGTCAAACAAGGCCGAGGTGAAGGAGCGTAAAGATACATATACTCCATTATCGAAGATATCCTTCTCATAGTCCGAGAGGACTATAAATCGGAAGGCAAGGACGTGGTAGTCCCCGAGCCTAAGGATGATGTTACTACCAATATTGAGGGGTATTAAAGGGTTTACACTTACCCATTTACGTGGGCCCGGTAGATCCAGTAGTTTTGGCCTTTTGTAAGAGGTATGAGGTATGCCTCGGGAAAATATACTCATCCCTTTGGAGGATCCTAATCCTCCTATCATTTTATGAAAACCACCGAATATCCACCCTCGACCACCTACTCCGTCTGTACAGTCCCCTAACTTTCTAAGGGGGACTAATCAAGCTTGTACACCGAGATTACAAGGCTCATTTTTCGAGCATTGACAAGGATTGATACTGAGGATGGCAGTGGCGTTTTGTTCGTGTAAAAACCGACGATCTGATCACTCCTGAGTTCCTGTCGTTCCTCGAGAAGTAGAATGCATCTCGTAAGTGCAGTCTTTTCTTAAGCGTTAATTGTCCTTTATTTCTTCTCTCATCACTAGTGTTTATGGTCGTGCAGTTGTTGCCTTCTCAATGCGGTCCCCTGGCTCAAGGAGTGGATTGAAGGAATCTGTAAGAAGATGTCCTACTACGAGCGTGTGGCGCAAATTTTGAAGGGCATATGGGAGGCCCGTCCTCTTGATAAGTGATATAATATATGGGTCCAACAACTTCTATAGAGAACCAAGTTCTCTATCCGGTTCAATAGTACACACACAAAAACCAGAAATTAAATGACATGAGGAATTTTACGTGGGAAATTCCAGTTCAACGGGATTAAAAACCATGACCTTCCCTTGTAGGATTTCAACTTCACTACTGAGCTACTTTCAGATTACAACCTATGCAACCTAGGAACTAATCACTTAATCACTCACTAACTTGTAACACACCTATTACAAGCCACTTTATAATATATTTATTTCAAAGACTTTGAAACTTGACTAACTCTAGCCAAGACTTAAACACACAGGTTTACGGTTTACAAGGTTTTCCTACAGATCGCTTCTAAACAAGCTAGATAGGAATTAGACTTTGAAGAACTATTACAAAGTCAAAACTCAGCTAAGAACACACAATAACTCGATGTGGGAACTGGTCCGTAGTTGCTTTGTTCTTTGTTCTTGAGGCATTTGAAACTCGCTAGCTGAATAGTCACGTGAGTGAGCTTGAGAGAGATCTCTAAGTTCTCAAGTCATTTTGTTTTACCTTGCTTGGATGCATATATACATGTGTGATATCACTTACAATGATATAATCAAGGTAGGTAAAAAGTCTTCCCTGGAAAGTTGACTGCAACGCTGTTCCTGCACTGTAGCGTGTGCAGGAAGTAACTTTCCAGCTGGAAAGTTGACTTTGCACAGTCTCCTCGAGAACTGGTAGGGACCTGGTCCCTCATCTGTTACTTTCACTCTGAAGAGTTGAATCATATTTCCATGCTGAATCTCAACCTGGAATCTTGTAATCTTGAGGTCTTGTAAATGTGTAACAGGTCCCTTATCTAGTTTTTGATAGTAAGTTTGTTAGATCATCAAAACATAAAGTAAAGTACTTATAACCAAAGTACTTGTAACCTATCAATTTCTCCCTTTTTGATGATGACAAACTTATAATTGAAAATCCTAGAAGGAGCCACAAAGGAACCATATAGTGAACTAGAAAGACCTTAAGTTTCCCCTGAAGCTCTGCATTCCCCCTTAATCAGTACCTGAACTTTTGTGAGTTCCCCCTGAATGAGTTCCCCTGAATCTTTTTTTGTTTTCAGAATATTATTCGTTCATTCTCTCATTCATTCAGGCATTCATACTCTGTATTATTCAACTAAATCTTCCCCATTTTAGCATCATAAAAAGCACGGAAAAAGTTAATAGCATAAAAAAGTTTAGCATAGCTAACTCATGCCACTTATGTTCTCACAATATGATAAAAGATAAAAGCAAAAGAGCAAGGAAATTACTTCCATTAGCCAGAACTGGACTTTTACAGGTAGCAGCAGAATCACTGTTTTCATCCACAGTCTAGAACAAACAAAAAACAAGTGCTAGAAATAACAAAACATCACCAAAAACAACTTAAGAAGATAGACACTGGAAACTTGACTCTAAGGGGACATTCTTTAAGGGACTCTGGAGGAAATGGGCTTGGAAGAGGATGCAAGAGTTTGGAGGAAAAGTTCCATGCGAGCATTCACATACATTTTCTCATTGATCAGTGTTTCTTTCAGTTCATCCATATGTTTCCTTAGTTCATCATTCTCCTTTGTTAGGCATGCAACCTCTGCGATGTGAGAACTACTAGAACCAGGTACCTCTTGCAATTAACTGAGTTGACTCTCAAGAATCGCATTCCTAGCCTTCAACTTCAGATCTCCTCTGTGGCACTATTCTGAGCATTTATTAGTTGAGAGATTGTGGAAATGCTTCCAACTCCTCCGAATTTGTCAATACACTCACACTCTTCCAGAGCAGTTTCTCAAAATTATTGCTTTTTGGTGCCCACTTTGTCTTGTCCCAGTGGTACTTTGAAAAACGCAAAGACCTTTGTGAGAAGGAACCCATAAGGCAGTCTAGGATTCCCATCTTTAAGGTTCTCTACCTTATACATATGCTCAATCATTGTGGCAGGCAACTTGATAGAGGAGAAATTATCCAAGGTTTCCATAAGGAATAGATCAGCTAAAATACTTTGTCAACCATCTCATAGAACAACTGATAAACTGGAAGGAGCGCCTTCTTATGCAATTGTTCCCCATGTTGTACTGCCTTGTCCTTGACAATGGCATTTTTGAAGTTTGGTATGCAGGAACCCTGAACCAATGAAACTCTTGTCGCGCCCCTTTTTTCTCACGGAATCGGGTTTTGACAACTCCTTTGATAGGGCAGGGAAAAGGAATTGGTTAGAGTCGCCACCTAACGGATTAAGGTGAGTTATGACATCTAGAGCAGATAACTTATATTATACCAATTTGCATTACCAGAGATCAGATAAGGGCTCGAAATTACCTTGAGAGGAAGGTGTTAGGCATCCCTCGAGGTCCACAACGGTGGGTCCTAGCCGAACTTAACTTATGAATTAGTCTAATAAAGCGAGAGACCTATTTAATAGGATGGGGGGTCCTAAATATTTAGCCTAAAAGATCAACCCGTGCAACAAAAATAATACGTCGTAACTCCCTCAAGTCGGGGTGTTACTCATATTATTCAGCAACCACGGACTATCATCTCCTGCTACCCGATTAATATCTTTAAGTTGTTACCTAATGCGTTCTAATTGATTTTAATTCGATTCCTATGCGTGCACTACCCGTCCCTTACCTATGGCCCTGGAGGTAGTAGGACCTCTATTTAGGATAGTTCTAGATTAAGCCTAGGTTACTCAAAATTGTAAAATACTAGGAGACAAACAAAACAATTAGTACTTGCAAATACAAAGAAAATATGGGCTCATGTTGACCTCCGCACAAACAGCAAATACACGCAATTGATTAGTAGGTTTTATTAATCGCAGAATCCTATAGAAATGATATCTATGTGTGAAGACAGGTGAGCAGTAATATACATAATCTATTTCATTAAGGCGGATATTAGGACCTATTATTTGCCTACTGATTTTAATGAATATCATCTCGATACTTCAGATAGTAATGCATCACGCTTACAAAATCTAGAGTTTTTGGTTGAGTCCTATAGGCATATTGTCTAAGTGATTGGCAGTGGTGATTGTATTCAAAAACAATTAGTAGAAGCCTATAGGCATGGTATCTATATCGAACTGGTTTTAACCCTATAAGTATGATTTCTAGATGCACACTGACTTTAGCTTCATAGACATGTTTCATAGCCTTGTATTTCCCTTTAACCCTATAGGCTGATTTTTAATTACTGAACCAACTTAAATCATATAGGCATGATCTATATGTTTGAAACTGATTTTAGTCTTATAGGCATGACATCTATTACTGAATTGATCTAAATCCTATAGGCATGATATCTATCAAGCAGCACAAGGGCAGAAATTGTATACATTACCAGCAAACAATTGGGGTCCTACAGGTATGATTGCTTACACATATTGATGCATCCTATAGGCAGCATTTCTAATGTACGCACCGTGTAAAACTTATACGAGTTTTAAAAGAATTGACATCATCAATGAAAGCTCTATAGGCAAGGTTTCTAAACATATTGCAGTATTTAACAGTTTTGACAAATTAGCAGAATTAATAGTATAGATGAATCCCTATAGGCAGAATTTCTATCCAATTTAACATAAGGAAATAAGAAATCCCCCAATTTTTTCTAAATACCCCAGAATTTGTTTATTACAAAGTTATTACAGAATAGATAATGAATTAATTACATAACAGTAATAAAAATACACTAGGGAGCCTTCCTTAGGCCCAAATAAACCTGGGAACTAGGCCTTCAAACCAATCAACTTGGAAGATTATTTCATAGGTACAACATAGCCAAATGCGAGTGATTCACCCATAACACATATATAGAACCAGGTTTCCAGAGTGTCAAAGTTCCAAAGGGCCTCAAGGACCAAGGAAAATGCTCACACCAGAACCACATATTTAGAAATGATTCAACAGAGATTGTGAACCAGTTCCCAGTGCGTTAGAGTTTACAAGAGTCTCACATGTTCCCTGAGCAGTGCTCCCTCTGGGGTGGTTGAGGACAAGCCTTAAAAGACTGAGGCTGGGAGTTTTCTTTTAAAAGAGTGATAGCATACAAAAGAAGTAGATGTAGTTTTATAACAGTTTTTGATTTCAAAAGAGAACAAAGTTTAGAACAAGAATTGTAGGCAGGACTACATTAGGAAAAACAAGCAAGGTCCATGCTCAAACACACAGCCCAAGTAAGTTGAAATCTGAAAAACAGTCTAGTTATGCTAGGTGTTTAATATTAGAATTTAGGACATCCTTATCAAAACATGAAAAACCAAATAATTAAAATACTAACATGAATTCTAGATATGTTAGAAAGCAAATTTTCAAAACATATAAATGACATAACTAAAGGCCTAGTAACAATACAAGTTCAAAGGCTTAAGACTGATTGGCTACTTAACCTTCTAACATTATCCTAAAGGTACTCAAATTCAGAATATGTTCAGAGCACACAGGAGGAAGATCGAGCATATTTTCTTAAGAGGAATCATATTATTCAAAATATACCATCTTAAACTAATAGTGTTAAACATAGGATTAAAAGAAAAGAATGTAGTCAGGCAGAATCATCCTTAGAGACGGATTTAGACATGTTGGATTATAAACATAGATCAGGAACGCATTAAAATGATATGACAAAGGATAGTCACTCACCAGTTAAGCGAGCAAAACAAGAAAAATTTCTACGAAGTTGAGAGTCCGGAATGTTTGTCCTTGGCTTTCAGCCGGCCAAGACCAGTAGTAAACAAGAGAAACCAGAAAGATTATAGAACCAAGTCCTAGATTTCTTAATGAGAGTTTTGAGAGTTCAAGCTGTCTAAAGAGGAAAGGGATAAGGGTTTAAATAGTGTTCAATTATGATAAGGGAAGTAATCAAACAGATATAAGTAAGGAAATAAATTAATCACAGAATAAATAATACAGAGCTCAGTAAATTAACATGGCATAATAGCGTGTAATCAGGCGAGTAGTATTTACAGTAAGGAAAATATCAATTAACAGTCAGTTTCAAGGCAAATAAGGTAAAGAAATAATGGAAACATGGTAGATTGAACGAAATAAAAAAATATCAGTACCATACGAGAAAGGAAAGAGTAAAAGTCTCAAACCCTAGTTTCAGGTAAATCATTAAATCAGCAGAGAAATAAGGCAAAATAATCATATACTGGGTACAATGAACAAATACAGGATCTAAAACCCTAATTTAGGGAAAATAAAGGAATTAACCGTAATAGGATGATTCACGCATAATGAAGTGAATAATGCTAAAAATGAAGTTTGAACCAGTTTAGGTTTGAATCAAAGAGAATATGAAATTCTAACTTTTAGGTCTAAGTAAGAATCTACAAGAGATATGTAAAACAACCTTACTCATAAAGAAAACGGGATGAACACACACAGAATACACAACCGATTAAAGATTTTGAACAAGATTTGGTTCAAATCTCATAATATTTTCTTGCCAGTTGAGGCAATCTATTAGGTAATACCAAAATAGGGTAGCCAGTAAGGAGGACAGACTAATATGGTAAGAGAATCATATATTGATTCCATTTTTTGGTGCTGTAATCGGGGATATTTGAGTGACGACGATTTTGAGGGGAGAGGGGGAATGTTCGAGAGAGTTCAAGGATGGAGGGGATGAGATAATGGTCTCTAGGGTTTTGAGATGAGAATGTAAGGAAAAGGGGGGGGGGGTTACTTGTGAGCCGTTGATCATTTGTGATCAACGGTTGAGATTTGGGAAATGTTGGGTCGGTTCTGGACTAGGTTAGGGGATTATGGATTGGGCTTAAGTGATTTTGGATAGAATATTTAGGTAAGTGGGCTGGGGCAATTTGGTTGGTTTGGGTAGCGTAGGTCCAAAAAATTCAATAAAGATTGGGGCCAGATTTTAAATACTCAATTTATTAAACAAATAGTTTATAAAAATAGTAAATAAATAACTAAAAAAATATGATTTGTGCATAAAAATGGTTAATAACAATTATTCAACACTTTAAAAATAAAAAAAAGTTTTTATTTTTTGCATAAATAGAGTAATTATAAGTATATATGGGCTATTAATGCAAAATATGCAATTTTAGCCTTAAAATGTAATGTATTTATGATAAATATGTTAAAATATTTATAGCCTAATGTGGGTATAAATGATAAAATTAGATGATAAAATCATTATATAATTTGTGATGCAATTAATGATTATTTATACAGTAAAATATGGGAATAAATTGATTAAAAAATCTTTTAAAATTATGAAAAATTAAGGAAACATACTTGATGATGCTCATATAATATTTTGAAAGAATATACATATTTGAAATATGTGAGAAAAAATTGGGTATCAACAACTGTCTCTCTTTACTCGGGAAGGATGAAAATGTTGTCGTGCAAAGAAATGATGACCGATTTTGAACGAATGGAGTTATTTGAAAAATATAGGCCGCACTCTGATTTCTGAGCTGCCTACATATCTCTAGTTTTATAGGAATCGAGCCATGTGTAGTTTTGGAACCAACAATGAATGAAAGCAATGGAATTATTAGACAAATAGCCGTGTGTTTCGGAAAATGGTTCTCTTGGGAAGGATACTATTGTATGGATTTATGCGTAGTTACGCATGGGAATCTGAAATGTAATGGATGTATCACAAGGCAGATATCTGAACGGTCATGAAATAAAGGCGAGTAATCGGTGTGTGTCGGTTACATTTGTAATAATGATTGGGTGTGAATGGTATGAGCGAAAATCGGAGCGAAGGTTGCTCATGTTTGAAGAATATTTAACTCCTGAATTACCCGCAAAACTTGAAACACGATACGTGCAAGTATATATGGATTATTGCGAGAATTTAAACATGATGCAGACTCCTTTTGGACCATAAAGTTTGTCTCTAGATGGTGAGGTTGATGTCCTTAGATCATGATGTTCTGGGCCATGAATTGTGGGATAAGGGATTCGCAGGCCACGAAATGATGTTCTCGGGCCATGAGAATGGTGCCTCCGAGCCATGACACATTTGAATAATGATTTGTAATATTGAGAGATCCTTAGGCCATGGTATGATGTTTTCATGCTATGAGGATGACGCTTTTAGACAGAGACATGGTGACGCATATTAGCAAAATAAGACAAATCTTAGCGTTGTATAGCATCGGGACAAAGCTTAGCCCCAGAGAAAGTGAATAGTGCTAGGCTTCGGATAGGGTAACGTTCAGTCATGAGATAAGGAAAGGCAGAGCTCAGTCCTATGCAGATGGGGAGCCAATGCTTAGCCTCATGCAAGAAAAGGGAGACAGGGCTTAGTCTTATGCAATGGAATGAAATACTTAGCCTTATGCAAATAGAGAGTCGGGGTTTAGCCTTATGAAAATAAAGAGGCAGGGCTTAGCCTCGTGCAAGATATGAGACATGGCTTAGTCTCATGTAAAGAGAAGGCAATGCTTAGCCTTATGCAAATAACGAGGCATGGCTTAGCCTCATGCAAGATTTGAGATAGGGCTTAGTCTCACGAAGAGAAGGCAATTCTTAGCCTTATGCAAATAAGGAGGCGTGGCTTAGCTTCGTGCAATATTTGAGACAAGTCTTAGTCTCATGAAATATTTGAGACAGGTTGTAGTCTCATGCAAATAAAAGGCAATGCTTAGCCTTGTGCAAATAGGGATCCCGGGTTTAGCCTCATGCAAGAAAAGGATACAATGCTTAGTCTCATGCAAGGAGAAGGAAATGCTTAGCCTTATGCAAATAGGAGGTAGGGCTTAGCCTCACACAAGAAGATGAGGCAAAGTTAGTCTCATGCAAGGAGAAGGCAATGCTTAACCTTATGTAAATAGGAGGCAGGGCTTAGCCTCATGCAAGAAGAGGAGACAATGCTTAGTCTCATGCAATGAGAAGGCAATCCTTAGCCTTATGCAAATAGGAGGCAGGGCTTAGCCTCATGCAATAAGATGAGATACTGCTTAGTCTCATTCAAGAAGAAGGCAATGCTTAGCCTTATGCAAATAGGAGGTAAGGCTTAGCCTCATGCAAGAAAAGAAGACAATGCTAAGTCTCATGCAAGGAGAAGGCAATGCTTAGCCTTATGCAAATAGGAGGCAGGGCTTAGCCTCATGAAAGAAGAGGAGACAATTCTTACTCTCATGCAAGGAAAAGACAATGCTTAGCCTTATGCAAATTGGAGGCAGAGCTTAGCCTCATGCAAGAAGAGGAGACAATGCTTAGTCTCACGCAATGGTCAAATAGCAAATGGTAGCGTAATATTTCTTAGCTGGAGATATATTTGTGCTTGGTGGTCTGGTTGTTGTGAAGGTAATGTAGGGCGCATGTACTTGTGGTTATTCCTTGTTCCTACATCTAAATAAAAATTGTGAGTTTTGCAGGGAAGGTTGGTTCGTGCCATTGTCTGCTTGTTTTGCTTTTGTTTGCTCTGGAGATCTTGTTCGAGTTACCCTGGGTAACACCTGGCTTCCATAGAAATAAGTTTTTGAAAAGTATGCATGAATTTTATAAACATAGTTATTTTATAATATAGTATATAATATCAAGTAAATTAGATGAACTGATGACTGCGACCCTTTTAGAGACATTACAGCTTCTTTGTGTTAGAATTTTGAGGGTCCAGTTTAGTAAGGATATTTCGGCCGTTTTGCATGTAATAAAGTCTTTTGGACCTACTTCTATGACTGTCTTACATATGATGATGTCGGCTGAACTTGCTCCGAAATTTTGTGGGTTCTCCTCAAAATTCTGCCCCAGTTTTTATTTATGGTAAAATGAAAATTTTATTGAGATATGAATGAACGCACATGGTTGCCTACATATCCCCTCTTAAACGAGAATCAAGTCAAGCGTATTTCAGTTACATTTGACGATGAAATGTGAATAATTTAAATATAGTATCTCTTGACTACGTCTGAATTACCAGGCTTTGGCCAAACTTCTTCATCCATTTCTGCATGTATGAGTGCTCATCCTACTAGTAATATGTGAACCATGTAAGGAACTTCCCAGTTAGGTGAAAATTTCCCTTTGGCTTCATCTTGATGTGGAAAGATTCGCTTCAGCACCAACCGCCCCGATGTGAACTATCTTGGTCTGACCCTTTTATTGAAAGCTCTGGACATTCTATTCTGATAAAGCTGACCATGACACACTGCATTCATCTTTTTTCCTTTTATGAGGGCTAATTTCTCAAAGCAAATCCTTATCTATTCTGCATCACTGAGTTCAGCATCTTGTATGATCCTTGAAGAAGGGATTTCTACCTCGACGGGAATGACAACTTCGGTACCATAAACAAGTAAATAGGGAGGTTCCTCTGTTGATGTGCAGACTGTGGTGGTATACCAATAAGGCAAATGATAACTTCTCGTGCCATTGCTTGTGATTCTCTACCATTTTCCTTAGTATCTACTTGTTGTTCTTGTTGGCACCTTCCATGGCTCTGTTCATTTGAGGCTTGTGCGTTGTGGAGTTTTGTGATTGATTTTGAAAGTTTCACACATGTCTTTCATCAAATCACTGTTGAGATTGGTGGCATTGTCAGTGATGATGGACTCGGGCACCCTGAATCGACAAAAACAATACGATCCCTAACACAATCTCCGGCGACTTTCTTGGTTACAACTTTGTAAGATGCAACCTCTCTCTCCATTTTATGAAGTAATCGATGGCCACTAAATTGAACCTGTGCCCGTTTGAAGCAGTGGGTTCGATTGGACCAATGACATCCATTCCCCAGGCAGCAAAAGACCAAGGTGCACTTGTTGCATTGAGTTCGTTTGGCTGTAGCCGTATTATATCTGCATGTATCTAGAATTGGTGGAATTTATGCACATACTGGATGCAATCTGTTTCCATAGTCATACAAAAGTATCCGACTATGGTTACTTTCTTAGCTAGAATAAAACTGTTCATATGTGGATCACAGGTTCCGACATGTATTTCCTCGAGTAATTTGGTAGCTTCTTTGGCCTCAACACATCTTAATAATCCTAGATCAAATGTTCTCCTATACAAAATTCCTCCGCTTTGGAAGAAATCATTAGATAGCCTATGCGGTGTTCGTTTCTAAGTATGGTTTGCCTGCTCTGGGTATTCCTCTTTCGCCAAATATTCCTTGATGTCGTGGAACTATGAATTTCCGTCCATTTTTATTTAACATGAGCAAAATAAGCTGGCTGACTATGGATACTTACTGGAATGAGATCGATGAAATTCTTATCCAGATGGTGTATCATAGAAGACAAAGTAGCCAGTGCATCTACGAACTCGTTCTGGATTCTTGGAACGTGTTTGAATTCTATTTTTGTGAACGTCTTTGTCAAGTCTTGCACAAGATACATGTATGGTAGTATCTTAGTGTTTTTCATATCCCGTTCTCCTAGAACTTGATGCACTCCGAATCACCAATTACCATCAATCTTGTATATTCATGTCGATGGCCAAATTGAGCCCCATGATGCAAGCCATATTTTTAGTGCATGGAAACCTAAGCTTCGCGGATACCAAATAATGTTGACCTGTCTCTAATACCAAAACTGCTCTAATATCCACTCCTTTAAAGTTTGCAGTTCCGTTTAAAAACATTTTCCAACAGTCGTAGGCTCAGCAATGTCCTCTTCTACGATTGAGACTTCTTCGTCAGGAAAATATGTTTTAGTGGTTCGTATTCTCCTGCTGTAGGATTTTCAGCAAGATGGTCTACCAATACTTGTCCTTTGACTACCTTCTGAGTTACACAGATGATATCGAACTTACTAAGCAATATTTGCCATTGGCTAACTTCCCAAAAGGCATAGGCTTCTGAAAGATGTACTTCAGAGGATCCATCCTTGATATGAGGTATGTGGTATAAGCACAGAAGTAATGCCTCAATTTCTGAGTTGTCCATGTCAAAGCACAGCAAGTGCGTTTTACCAAAGAGTATCGTGCTTCATAAGGTGTGAACTTCTTACTCAGGTAATATATGGCTTGATCATTTCTTCCTGTCTAGTCATGTTATCCTAAAACACAGCCAAAAAACCCATCTAGTACGGAAAAATATAGTAGCAAAGGTCTCCCAGGTTTCGACGGGACTAGGACTAGCAGCGTGGACAAGTATTCCTTAATTTTGTCAAAGCCCTCTAACAATCTTCAGTCCAACTAGTTTCAGCATCCTTCTTCAACATTTTGAAGATTGGTTCACATATTACTATGGACTGTACTATGAAGCAACTGATGTAATTGAGGCATCCCAGGAAACCCATCACGTCCTTCCTCTTCTTCGGTGGTGGTAACTCTTGGATATCGTTAACCTTTGACGGGTCCAACTCGATTCCTCGGCGACTGATAATGAATCCCAACAAATTTTTAGCAGGAACCCTGAATGCACATTTTGCGGGATTTAGTTGTAAATTATACTTCCGTAGCTTGTCAAAGAAGTTTCTCAAGTCTGCTATGTGATATGTGACTCTCTTGGATTCGATGATGAAGTCGTCAAAATATACCTCTATTTCCTTGTATCATATCTTGGAAGAGGGTCTTCATGACCCCCATATAGGTGGCCCCATCATTCTTCAAACCGAATAGCATCATTTTGTAGCAATACACTCCCCATGGTGTAATTAAAATTGTTTCCTCTGCATCTTCTTCGTCCATCCAAATATGATGATAACCGATGAAGCAATCTACTAAGGATTGGAGTTCATACTTGGCACAATTGTGGATCAGAATGTGTATATTTGGCAGCGGGAAATTTTCCTTCGGACTAGCTCTGTTTAAATCCGACAGTCAAACACACCCTGACTTTCCCATATCTCTCATAACCGATACAATGTTGGCTAACCAGGTTGGATACTCAACTACCCTGAGGACTTTGGCTTTGATCTGCTTAATGAACTTCTCCTTGATTTTTAGGCTCATGTCTGGTTTGAACTTTCCGAGTTTCTGCTTCACCGGCGGACACATTGGATTAATAGGCGACTTATGAGCCAATATGGATGTTCTCAGACCGGTCATGTCATCAAATGACCATGCAAAAATATCCTGATATTTTTTCAGGAAATGAGTGTGTTCTTCCTTTTCTGATGGTGACATGTGAATACTTATATGGGTTTATTTGATGGTTTTTGAATCTCCTAAATTGATTGTCTCGGTTTAGTCTAGGTTGGACTTAGGCTTATTCTCAAAATTCTCAACTTCTGTGATAACTTCCTCAGGTATCTCATCTTCTTCTTCCAAGTTACTATCCTTATGTTGTGTAGTTTCATTATATTCACAGTCATTGGTTCATCAAGGTAAGAAGTAGTAATGCTGTAGAAGAAAAATATGAAAGATCATGATAATAAAACATCAAATTATTTGATAAATGCTGAAATGTTAAACAAAATATCGTCTTAATGACTTCAAAACAATATTTTCCAAAACAAAATACTGAAAGGAAGATCTTTTAAAAACTAAATGCTTAAAAGACTTGTTTTTCAAATAACATTAGTAGCCATGCTACCATGGGACTCGTCTGGCCCTTGATGGTGTAGTGGTCCAGTTCCGAAGAAATGCTCCTCTCTCCGCCGTCTGAATGGAAAGGCCTTCTTCTTATTCCTCCTCAACTATCACATTGCAATCCATATCTTCGTCTTCTAGAAACAATTTCCTTAGCTCAGCCAAAGCTTCCTCTTCTTCAGATCCCCATATTGTATCGGCTTGATGAAAGGTCTGACTCAGATGTGACACTGGTTGCTCAAGAGGGTAATAGGGACCGCGCCATGGGGGCGACCAATCATCATATTCCTGCCACGTATAGGGATATCCAAGCCCAAAATTTTTACCATGACGTTTCAGCTGTATTGATTTGGTAATGTCCTGTAGTTTCTTTCCAAGCCCTTTGGTGGGTTCATACCATGACCATGCTAGTATGCTTTCTTTTTTGATGCGGTGATAAGTTTCTACAACCAACTTTCTTCTATTCTCGATAACTCGGATGGTTTGACTTGTGTAAATGAGATTACTTTTGTCTCCATGAATGATTACCTCCTGATGGTTCCATTCGACCCATCAAACCAAGTCGGGCCCATCTACAAACATAGGTTAATTTCCCCAATTGTGGTCCTTTGAGACCCATCAAATGCTTTCACATTCATACTCCCTACTCATATCTCATGGAAATCTTGACCAACTTTTTTAGAGTAGTCAACGAAAAAATGTTGAGGCTTGAATCCCCATCTATTAAGACTCTAGATATAAATTTTTTCCACAGACTGTACTGTGATGTGCAGTGCCATGTTGTGACTTAGCCCTTCAGGTCGTAGTTCATTTTCGTGGAAGTTGATCTTGTGGCTTTTCAGTACTTGCCCTACCATGTTGGCCATTTCTCCACTGGTAATGTTGTTGGGCATGTACACTTCATTCATCACCTCCATCAGAGTATTCCTATGAACCTCAGAATTTTGTTGGAGCCACAGAATGGAAATCTGAGCGGGGGTTTTGTTCAGATAATCAACAACAGATTATTCTCTTGCCTGTACTTTCCTCCAGAGATCAATTGGACCAGTTTCAATGATGGGTTGTTTGGCAGTAACTTCCTTGCTTGTTCGTCCCAAACTTTTGGGTGTATAGATTCTTCCAGTTCTGGTCATCCCTTGTGTAGTACCGGACTCCTCCATTTTTGCTTTTCGTTTTCTTCTAGATTCAGCAACATAATCCCAAGGTATGGCGTTGGAATTGAAGGGTGGTGTGGATGCTACCATCACAGTGAAGGCTGTTCTTCTACTACTTCAAATGGAGTAGGTGTATTCACAGGTGCTATCACTTCGATTTCAAACGGAACTGATGCGGCTACTTCAATTTCGACCAGTGGTTGTATCTGTACTATAATAGGAGTGAGTGTGACTGCAGGCTTAGGGTCTTCACCTTCTCGCATAAGCCTTATTGACCTTTAAGGAACTCATTCTTCATTAGTTTCTATCACATTTACTCCTTCACCCCATGATCTGAGAGGGGATTGTTGCGGACGTTTGGTGCATCTTCCTTTGCTTGTATGACTTTGGCATCAATCAGGGTTTGAATCTTGTCTTTCAGAGTGCATCATTCATCAATAGTACGACCTTTCATGCCAAAATGGTACACAGATATTTTGTTCGGGTTGACCCATTGTGAGGGGTTTTCTATGGTGACAGCGGGAATAAGGGTGACATATCTGAAAGCCTTCAGTATTTCATATAGCTGGTCGATGGGCTCAACAATAGGGGTGTATTATCTCGGCGGCATGCGATCGAAATTAGGTCTGGGCTTTTGATAGTTTTGATGGATTGAAGGTGAATGGTAATAGGCTGGCTGGGTGTTCTGAGTATGGTATGCGGTAGTGGATTAAGAATATCTGGGAGGTGAAGTTTTGTATGTGGGTAGAGATATTTGGTATGTGAGTGGAAATTTTGGACCTTGGGCCACTATCGGTTCTCCTACTTCTTTCTTCTTTGATATACCCCCTGACTGTACTGCTTTGTTCTTAGCCTGCAATGCCTCAAAATTTGTTAACATTATGCTATTAATCCCTTATTCAATCCTTTCTCCGAGTTTGATGATGTCGGAGAACTTGTGATTCTCGATGACCATTAACCTCTCATAGTATTGTGGATCCTGGTCCCTGACGAAGAATTCGTTCATCTGCTTTTCTTCTAGTGCCAGCCGGTCCTTTGTAGCTTCTCACCTCCATCAAGTAGCATACTCGTGGAAAGTTTCTATTGATTTCTTCTTGAGGCTGTAAGTAGAAGACTTCTAGTGCATTCTCTATATTAAACCAGAATCAGTCCATGAAGTCCAAAGCCATGCTTACCCAATTAACCCACTTCTTGTGATTTTGAGAGATATACCAAGATATGGTGTCTCCAGTGAGACTCCTCATGGATAGTTTCATGCGAATTCTTTCATCTTTCCCAACTCCTACGAGCTTATCAAAGTATGTCCTCAAATGTACCTTCGGGTCACCCGTTACGTCAAACATCTCGAACTTAGGAGGTTTGTAACCCTCCGATAGTTCTACGTCTGGCTGAATGCATAGATACTCATAATTTAGACCCTTAATTCCATTGCCTCCTTCAACACCCTGGACGCGGCTTGTGAGCTTCTTGAGTTCCTCCGTCATATTCTTAATGAGCAGGTCCTTCTCGACGGATTCTGGAGTGTATGAGATTGGTTGAGTAGAGTGTGGTAAGATTTCCACGTATATGAGATTGTTTTGGTGGGTGCCGGGAGTTGGAGTGTAGTGGTGATCATTAGTTGAATTTTGCGGATCATGGATAGGTTGTGGGGTATTATGAGGAGTATGGTAAGTGGTTTGTGTGTATTGTGTCGGGAGATGCTGGTGTTGAGGAGGAGTCGATACTGGTAGAGGATTAGGATTTTGGGGAGGTGTTGCGTAGATGGTATGGGGGAGGATTTTGCGGACGTTGGTTTGCTGTGTTTTTAATCATTTGTATTGAATTAAATCACATATTCTTTAAACCGCATATAAATTTATTGTCACTCATTTTTAGGGTAAACAAGATCAAATAAAACTGACAATAACCCGTATAAGATGGAATATATACAAACCAGTAACTCAACTATATATTAGGAAATTTTTTGAAAAAATATGTATGGGGATGAGAATACCTTCGTACGTCTTCTGTTCCCATTCCGATCTCCCTCTCGTTATTTACTCCATCCTTATCTTTCATTATATTTGACAGCATTAACGAAGATAGAAAGATTTTTGATGAATAACAAAAGAATTTTTGACATATCAAAAGTACGATCAAATGTGGAAATATTATTAAGGTCTTTGGTCTTTTTATGTACTTAGCATGATAATTCCAATAATAATATGCCATTAAGGACATAACATATAGAAATGCGTCTATAGTTTTAAAAAATTAAAGAATTATCTGAAATAAAACGGAAAAGTAGTGTTTATTTACTAACCCAAGTTGTTAACTTTTCTAATGTCGTTGTCATCCAGTTTTAAGATATATTCTATTATTAATTAGTAGTTTAGTTATTGTAACGATTATAATCCCTATCAACTACAAGTTACAAATTTTATAAATCTTGAATTATGATTTGAGCTTGCTTGAGTTATCCCATTTCAACAGATGTTCCTCCCCTAGATTCTTGTGCCTTTTATAGTTTTATTTAAAAAAGAAGAAGAAGAGAAGTTCAATAAATGATAATTATTTGGAAGCTTGTAACTCAAAGGGTGTAATTAAACACAAAACAATAATAGTAATTGATTAATAAGAAAAATGAGCAGTTCTGTTTAGAGAGAGAACAGAGAGAAGCCTTAAGAAAGAATATTTCTTAGGGGAAAATAATGTTAATATTTTAGTCATCTGACGATAACAATGACCAAAACAGTTGGCTAATTTTGCAATATTTTACAAACTTTGGCACTATCTGAAATCAACTGGGTGGTGTCATCATCAGATACTTATAAATATAAGTGGTTTACTCTTATAAGGAATATATTGAAGAAATTAAAGAGAGAAGAGAGGAAGCTAAGTATTATTTGAAATGAAGAGAAAAAGAGAAATGGAGATAGAGTCAACTGAAATACGATCTGCTATTCAAGAACTTTCCATGTTGCAGCTGCTCAAAGTACAACCTGAAGAAGGTGAAGCTGATCATCATAATATTATCACTATTCCTACCTTGCCTTTTCTCTCTATCTCCACTTTGGTCCTTCAAGTTCTTGGTTAGTATATATTTATATATATATAAATTTCATTTCCTTTAATTAATTTAATTCTTGAGGAGTTTTTCTTCCAGAAAAAAAAAGTATTAATATTTGGATAATGGTTATTATTGGATTTGACGTTTTAATATATTGTTATTTTGTCGTGAACTGATATGCAGATAAGATAGGGCCAACAATGGCAGTATTGAGACAAGACATATATCAGAACATCCAGGTATAAATTCTATGGAAACTTTTGTAAATGAGGAATTTTTGACATGATGATAATCTTTGTTTATTTGTATCTTTTTAATCTTTTACTGTGTGTGTAAGCTCTGTCATTTTCATGTTGTATGTGTAGAACACACGATTTCGTTTTTGGTCCCCCACATACATTATTATTACTGATAGGTCCCCTATCTTCGTCAAGCTCGATGCTGCCAAAAGGTTTCTTTTTTGACTTCTAATTGATAATGAACGACCAAAAAATAGAGAAAAAAGGACATTGAACTTTGATTTTCCAACTACTCCATTTGTTTTAATTTATGTGAACTTATTTGACTGGATATAAAATTTTAAAAAAAAATAATTTTGGAATTTATGATCATTTGGTATAAAAGCTTCTCGTTAAGAGTAGAACAATAAGTTTAAGCTAAATTGTTTCCAAATTTAGAAAGGTATCACTCTTTTTTTGCAACATATCAAAAGAAAATAGGTTCAAATAAATTGAAAAGTAGGGAATAGTATAATTTGGATTTTTCAAGCTCAATTTACTTGACATTTTTTGCCAATACAAATATTGACGAACTCATTTTGCCAAAATTTAGACATATATATAATCCTATAATACTTTCTAGTTTCAATTAAAATTTAAATCTCGAGCTTCTCTTATTTTTATCAACTTTATTTATCCACTGAATGCATCTTTGCTTTCATTTTCTAATTAGGTCATTTCGCTTTTCTTGTTTGTTTCTTAGTAAGTACATTGGACAATATTCTTTTTGGCAATGGCGTACTAATATTCCATGTTGCCTAGGAATTCATTTTATTTTCTTAAATGAAATAAAAACTGCTCTTCAGTATAACACCGAAAATGCCCTTTAATTGACTTCATTTTCTCTCCACTTGTTTTTCTTTCTGTAACAAAATAACTAACTCTTGAGAAATTAATTAAGTTTATTTGCTAAATAATTTGTTTAATGTGTAGAGATTGGAAAAGATCCATGATTCAGACCCTTCCCTCTACTCAAATATGGTCGAGATATTAAAGAAAGAGGTTAATGAAGGCAAAGAAAAAAAGGGTCCTAGCTGTAGCAAAGCTGTTCTTTGGCTCACCAGGTAATTGTATTTTATTGGCTCTTTAACTTTCTTTCTAACATTCTATTAGCAAGGCGGGATATAGTGTGATAGTTACGGGTTCAATTAAACCCTAATTTTAGATGTGAAGTAAAATTTTATGTGTAAAAATTCATTTAAATTATAAAAATAATAGATATGCACCCATAACTTCAAAAATATAATGGGTTCAATGTTAAATTTTTTAAAAGTTGAACTTATAGAGTTTAAATCTTGAATCCACCTATGTTCACCAGGTATTATTATTTAGCGGCCGATGTTCAAGAAAAAGAAAATCTTAAAGGTTGAACCATCAAATTTAAAATACTAGAATGCATGGTTTGCAGATCCTTGGATTTCTCATTAGCATTGTTACAACTACTGGTTGAAGATTTAGAGAGGAATATGGAGCAAGCAGTTCAAGAATCTTACACTAACACTCTTAAGCCATGGCATGGATGGATCTCTTCAGCAGCTTTCAAAGTGATTTTCTAATTTTTTTCATCATTATTTTTTCAGCTCTATTCATACTTTTGGTCACTGAATAATTAATGATATTTCAATTTTTATGATATATACACTTCAGTCAATCTTCCTAATTTTGACTGAATTTTATACTATGCAGGTAGCGTTAAAGCTAGTACCAGACAGCAAGGGTTTAATCACAATTCTAATGGGAAAAAATAAAAATAACGATGACTTTAAGAAGGAAATGCGCACCTTTATTTCACTATTGGCACCTCTCTTAAAAGAAATTCACAACGTTCTGGTGAGATCACAATAAAATCCTTACCATTTTCTCTTTGACTAATCATCCAATCTCAATTATTCTTTTCTTTGATTTTTTATTCAATTTTACCTTTCTTTTTTAGGGTGCATATGGTCTTAACACATTAAAATCTACTTGAAGATGAAGTGCCCAACAAAGTGAGACAAGCTGTACATAACTTTTTTTATCTGACCATTTTCCCTTCCTTTTTTTTTTGCTTGTTATGTAATTATACATATCAAGTTCAGTTATGTTTACCACTTTTGGTACTTAATTGTTAGCACCACAAAGAATACGGAAAGTGATATGTAATTTTTTCTTTAATTTGTGATTTATTTTAGTTAAATTGCTTAGTTTGATGTAAACACCAGGTGCATATAAGTATTGCACCCGATGTTTGCACCAAACTAATCAATATAAAACATAATTTGCATCTAAATTTTTATTATTACTTAATACGTATTTTTTAGTTTAATTTATTATCAGCTCTATTTAATGGATTGAATGGAAAGGGGAAACGATATAGTTAGGTAAATATCTTATTTTTAATTTGTTTTCCAACGACTCACTTCTAGAGTTATAGTACCAATTATTCCTTTAGAATGAGACTAGGGAACGTGATCGCGCTTTGCGCGATCGTTAAAATATGCTATAATTTGTAAATATATTCCTACGTTGTATATTTAATGTTACAATTGTTGTTCTTTATTTGTATTATAGAGAGCCGTAAAGTATTAGGATCAACATAAGAAGGAAATGGAAGAGTTATTAACACCTAAGCAAGAAGCATTACCAGCAAATCTTACCATTTGAATTTGTGCAGTCAATTTTACTGTATAATCTGTCTTTAACTTTTGATTTTAACCTCTTCTCCATCAGTACCAGTTGTATCATCCTAAAAGAATATAATAAACAACAAAAAGATAGACAATGTCATTATTTTACTTAAACTACCATTAGTATGTTTTACCTTAGTTGAGGAGAGTAAGGTCTGTTGTTGCTTCTTCTGCCTGGATTCTCTCTTCATCTCCATAACTGTTGGTATTTTTACTTCTTGTTTTCTCAAAAATTAGATTAGTGTAATGAAAAAATTTAGAAGCAAACTAAGACAGAGTAGAAAGAGTGTGTAGTAAATTTTTGATAGAATTGAAGTCTAGCTCATAGTATTATGCATAACAAATTGTTATAAGTAACATCAAAGAGGTAAGTAGAAATTCATTAGCTAAGAGTAAGCATCAAATCAAACATACCCAGCCCAGTCAAAATGCGGAAGTTTGTGTGTTCGAGCATGTCCTTTCGTCAATAAATATAGCCAACCATCGCCAGGTGAGGCTGGTCCTGAAGTTGCAGCTGCCAGAGAAGATGATAAATGATCATAATTAATTAATTTTTTATAAAAAACTACACAATTATGAACGTCATTAATGATGGAAAAAATACCTCGTGTTTATTGCAACCGTATGACATATATTTTGGAAAACTTCTTTATAAACAATATTTTTGATGAACACAAGGTCTTCTATGTCGTTGTCAGCATTCAATATGGTGTCTTGTTGTTACTCTGGAGACAGCTAAATATAATTGTCCATGGGTGAATACTTGTTTCGGGTATGTACAATCCAACATGGTTTAGGGATTGTCCTTGACTTTTATTGATTGTCATGGCAAAACATGGCGCTAAAGGAAGTCGTCTCTTAAGCTTGAATGGCCACTTTGAATCATTAGGTGACATAATTATTTTTGGGATTGTGACACTCGAGCCAATGTTTTTACCAGAAATGATATTTGCGCTGATGGACCATTTACCGAGATGCATGACGATCAATCTTGTCCCATTACATAGGCTTTCACTTTGGTTTAGCTTTCTGAGAAGCATAACTGGGGTACCTACTTTTAAATGTACATCATGATTAGGGATGCCAGAGAACCGTAAGTTGTTCAAAAATTCAGTTGGGTACAACAAATCTTCATCCCTAGTATTCACGCTTGCTTTACACACATTGTCTGAGCTAAAATATGTTCTTCCTTCACCGGGTAGCATTTTCATAATTGTATCATTCAACTCATGAACCATTTCATTTTTTGGCGTTAGTATTGCTCTTTCTTTCAGGTATGTTGGGTCATTGTACTTCTGCAGGAGGGATGGGTAAACTGCCTCGACAATTGATCTGATTGGATCGTTGGATGGTTTGATACATACATCAGGAGGTAATTTGTTGTTGTTGTTATTAATATCATCGTAAAATGAGCCATCTCCAATTTGTACCACCCATTTGTCGAAAGCCGATATTTTAGCAATCTCAGAATCACTTACTCTTCCACTATAGAGACGCATATTTTGCTTCAACTCATAAATTGTGAAAAATGGCCACAAGTAAGAGGAGTTTAGTGACGCATCAACAATATCAGCTCGTGTACCCTTTGGAATTACTGGTAGTATTTGGCGAAAATCACCACCAAACACAATTGTAAGGCCTCCAAAAGGTTTGTTAGAGCTATTTTCATACCTCACTCGGAGGATATCTCTCAAGGTTTTGTCTAAGGCTTCAAAACAAAATTTATTCGCCATTGGCGCTTCATCCCAAGAGGGGCTGATGGTAAGCAACCCCCACTTCCAACCGAGAGGTTGTGAGTTCGAGTCTCCCCAAGAGCAATGTGAGAAGTTCTTGGAGGGAAGGATGCAGGGGGTCTATTTGGAAACAGCCTCTCTATCCAAGGGTAGGGGTAAGGTCTGCGTACACACTATCCTCCCCAAACCTCACTAAGTGGGATTATACTGGGTTATTGTTGTTGGCGCTTCATCCCAAATGATCAAGGAAGTTATCAAGAGAAGTTCAGCTAACTGACTGCCTTGTTTTATTTCACAAGTTGACTCTGAGCTAACATCCAAAGGAATATGAAACCGTGAATGAGCTGTCCTACCATTTGGTAGCACAGCTATTCCAATGTAGCAACAGGGAGAACTATTCTTGATTGTGATCTTATCTTGGCTATTATTGTATTCCATAGAAATGTCTTCCCTGTACCACCATGTCCACTTATAAAAAATGTGTTACTCCATTTATTCTTCCGATGCTTTCAAATGAAGTGCATCCTTTGACAAAATTAAGCAACATTCTCAAGTAAAAACGTTCTCCACTTGCAGGATGTGCAAAGTAAATTCTACCAATCGATTTGCCATTTCTCCTTTTGGTCCAAGTTTTGTCTCATGAATTCCAGACAAAATGTGTAGGAAAATCAGAATATGTGAGCTCTCGTGCCTCGGTGTATTTTTTGTTTGCATCAAACCATTCCGTTAATTTTGTTACTTCTATGCCGGGTGTACTAAGAACACTTTCTGCTCGCCTTTCTTCTTCGAATATTATTGAATTTTGTCCCACTAAATGAAATGGCAATCGCTCAACCGCTGGCTCTCTATGATGTATGTCAAATTTAAAGATCCTCCCGCAAGATTCTGTAGCTGATATGTATATGCAGTCTAGATATCTTTTAATCTCATCAATTTCTACACCGGTATCTGTACATTCTACGGTTGTTGTTGCTCTATCGGATCCTTTATTGACATATTTGAACAGGTACTTCACCGACCTTGAGTAACTGCATAACTCAACATTTATATGTGCATCAAATTTGACAATCAAATTCCTATTGTAAGGTACGACACATCTGTTGTCTAATAAGATACCATTTTTCTTGACCTGAGTACATGTGTTCCTTCTCTTATAAATTGGAAATCCATCTGCATCAAAAGTTGTTCGATCGTTGAATTTTTTTGGAAAATGCTTGGTATACTTTCCTTGCTTCATACATGGGCAATGGCGATTGAGTTCTCCAGAGGGTCCGTGCATCATGAAGTTCTTGACGGCATTATAACCGCCAGGATCAACCTCCAGATCAGGTATTTCTGCTGCTATCAATTTATTAATAAATAAGTATAAATCATAGCAGATCATAATAAATCATTGGACCAAGCGGAAGATGTGAAGAACGAGCATTGAGAATTAGGGAAAAATATACGAGGAGACGTTATTTATTGTAGTGATTTGGTCTGCCTCTCCTTGGAGAGGTTCATAGCCTTATAATGGTGTTTCAACTCCCCATAATATGAGTACTGTAGTCTATTTCTCTCTCCTCAATAGTGTCGAAGAAGAAGCCCCTTCTTAGGGTTATCTGGATATTTATAGCTGTGAGTTTCGTGAGCTGGCGATAAATGGCTGTAGCCATACAGAGGTTTCGCCTCTGAAGTGTGGAAGGGTCGTAGCCTTGTCGATTAAACCATATGGTAGTCAACTGTCATTCATTCAGAGTGAACATACCACTTATCAATTGTAAATTATTAAATAAAGGACTAATTTCATAATTAGCATATGGTCAGATTCTAACCCATACAAACATAACTAGCAAGAGAGTGTCGTCGATGTAATACAATATGTCTCGTAGAATGATTTGGTTACCGGTGGAGGGTTAGCCTTTGTTCAGTATCAATTTTCAAACGCTTCTTGTATGTTGGGTAATGTGTGGATGACCGCTGCCTATATAAATAAAAGTGTTCCCATCAAGGATAGCACATAAACGAATTTCTATGCTAAATAAAGATAGAAAGTTCCCTTTATTGCGAAGAATGAAAAAGTTTCATGAGTTTGTCCAACGTAACTGATGGTTTGGTCATTAGGTATATTCATACGATCCATCAGTAACATGTTAATACAATTCTTAATTAGAGGAAAGTAAAGATTCTATTTCGGGGTAACTTTTAAGTGGACAAATATATTTACTACGTGCGCTTCAAGTCTAATCTTTGAGTCTTGATTAGTCTGTACTTTGATAAGCCTCGAAGTAGGTAACATTTGTAGGTATATAAATTTTATTAAAATTAAATTTATAAAATAATTTAAATTTTATTGGACGATTTGCATCTATACCCGCTTTTTGGGTCACGTTTTAACTTGTGCCCGCTTTACAAAAAAAAAATGCAAGCGTACCTACTTTTTCGCGTAACTTAGCATATGGGGCTGAAGTAGCAAAGACAATCATGCAAAACTTCAGCATTCTAGTAGACGAGCCTGAAGTAGCAAGTGTGCTGAAGTTTTTATTTGTAATTGCTGAACTTAAGCATAGTAGCTGAAGTTTTGTTCTCTCTTTGCTGAAGTTTTTGTTTGTAATTGCTGAACTTAAGCATAATAGCTGAAGTTTTGTTCTCTATTTGCTGAAGTTTTTATTTGTAATTGCACTAAAAAAGCTGAAGTTTTTTTGTCATGAATTCATTAATTTTGTCATTAAACTTTTTCACAAACTTCAGCAGAAGATGATGAAGTTATTTAGTTTATTTATAAAAACTTCAGCATTAAATAAGCTGAATTTTTTTTATCCTGGATAAACTTTTTCAAAAACTTCAACAGAAGATGTTGAAGTTGTTTAGTTCATTTGTAACAACTTCAGCACTAAAAGCTGAAGTTTTTATCCTGTAATATGTACGATCTCATTCAGATAACTGCTAATGAGCATGTTCTTTACCATTTTTCTCGATACTGCAGGATGAATTGGTGTTCTTCAGTGGCATCATGTTGTTGTTCTTTGAGGTTCCTGTTTCATTTAGATAATAGGATTTTTGTGTTGATTTAATAAATGATGTTTATAGAATCTGTTTCAGTTCTATTATTTCTGCTTTTGGATAAAAGTAGTAGTGGAATGATTGATCTTGCTTGCCTTATTTTTGTATTGGGAAAAAATTGAATTCAAATTAAAGATGATGTGGCATAACACGTGTACTGGTCAAATAGTCAAAGAGCAGTAAATGATTAAAAGTCACGGAAGACAACAGGCACGGGAGGAGAAAAGAAAATAGACACGAGAGGAAGCCTTAGATATTAGTCTCGTATCTATTCAAGTCATTTAATACTAACGGATAAAAAGGGCACTGAAGACAAGAATCTGATAAAAAAAGTAGTCTACATTCATTATTAAATATCTGATACGTTAGGTAATCAGTATCTAATGGCAATAATTATGTACCGTCTCATTAAATGCTCTTTATTATTTAGATTAATCTGTTACTCCTTGTCAGCTATAAAAGGAGAAAGTTTCATCATTTGTAAGGACACACAGAAGATTCTTGACATCATACTGAAATACAAAACTCTTATTTCCTTATTTTTATTCTTTGAAAGCCTATTATTTCGGTCTCTAGATTATCAGTAACCCTATTTATTTTCTCTAGATTCAAGCTTTGACCAAATTATATTTTTGGTTAAACAATTTTATTCTAAAAGGGTAACAAAATAGTTAGACGAAGAAGACGAGAATATTTCTGTTAGTCACAGACTCAGAGGTGTACTATGAAATACCCATAAATGTAAAAGTGTACAAAGTCTCTCATGGGAGTGTTCCGGAAGAAGAAGAAGAACAACAACAACATGAAGGAGAAGAAGGAGGAGGAGAAAGGGGGTTGAAATTGTTTAAAAAGTGGGTACAAGTTAAAACTTTTTAAAAAAATGGGTATAAATTAAATGAGGGTGACCAAATAGGGCGCCTCGTGCAATTATTACAAATAAATATTATGGATTAATATAATGAAATTGATTATATAAGTCCAATATATATTGGTTATATAAATAAGTCTTAATCTATTGGTTTAACCTATTTAATTGGGCTACACACTTCATAAGCCCAAGATGCCATTTTCCTAGAGGCCAGTATGGTATCACGTGTCAAACGACATGACACGCCAAGTCAAACAGTAGAACCAGGGGGTCATGCCACGTATCAAATGACAAGGCATACCAGGTCAAATTAAAAGACTAATGAAATTACGCCACATGTGCAAGTGATATGTTCGGGACAATCAAACGGTCTTGTTACTCTTCAATCTGATTGGTCGGAAAGATTTGTTCTCATCACAGTTCTTCACTCCCACAACTATAAATAGAGGTATTCATAACTCAGAAAAGACACCAGAAGTTATAATAAGAAGCAAGAGAGAGCTCGTATAAAAGTACAGGCATTCAAGTGTTCTAAAGATTAAAAGATCAAAACGAAGATTCAAGAACAAGCTGCAAGCCCTTGGATTAAAAATACGTCAAGATCAAGATGAAGCCTCAAACACTTGGATTAAAATAAGATAAAATTCAAGATTAAGCTCGAAGGCTCTTCTATTTACTGTTGGAAAGTAGAATCATGGGATTCATAGAGATTGTGCACTCATATTATTTGAAATAAAATACTACGATTGTTTCTATATTTTCGGTCTTGAATTTATTTTCTCGACACAATTTATTGTCTACAAGTAGATTGTTAAGAAAATGGTTCGATGTTTAAGAAAAAAGGGCAGCCCGGTATACTAAGCTCCCGTTATGCGCGGGGTATGGGGAATGACTGGATCGCAATGGTTTATTGTATGTAGCCTTATCATGCGGTGTTTAATTAAAACAAATTCTCATTTTTCCAAAGAAAAACAGGGTGGAGAATGCAGAGAGTATAGGAAAAAGATAACATTCTGGGATGATAACCTAAACTTTAAAAATGAAAAGAAAAATAAGAAATCATGATCTGATATCTTTGATAGAGCTTATGGTAACTATTTGTGCTTATGGACTAATAAACAAGGTCAAGAAAATGGTAACTAGTCACTGACTTGTACACAGTAATGATCTTTTCCTTTTTCACCTAATTATTATATCTTAGTTTTTCTCAAGATGCTCTAAGAAAATTCTTTTACATTTTCAAACATACCACTCATGTCTATTCCTAAATTAACTCCATTTAAATTAGAAGATCCAGTGGGAGGATCATGAATTGCAATCAGTGCTGCTACTAGACCAGCATTACTTGTTATACTTGGCTCTGTGAACCATGGTTGAGTTCTGTCGTCCGAAAATATATCATCTTTATTTGGTCCTGCTACCATTGCTCCCAAAATGGTATTTGGATTTTCCCTTTTCGAATACAGCCATTGATTCCCTTCTGTACATGTACGTCGTTTCCCATCCCAAGGGATCGATGCAGCTCGATGGTGAACATGAACCGGATAGGTATCACCATATCCCACCACATAACTCATCTTCATAGGGTTATCTCCTAGTATGTAATTCACCTGTCACAAATAGGTATTAGTTACTTACTATATTAGGCCTTCTCATCAAGGAACTATCATAGTGAATAGTATGCTCTATTGCCAAAGAATTGTAGATTTGTTCAGTCCAAAATGGGAATGAGCTACAGTTATGAACTTATAATCTGATGATCGAGTCAATGCCAAGATTATAAGTTCATAGCAGACCAGGCCAGAATAGTGTTATATGCATAGTCATTATAAGAAGGGGTAACCTTAGAAAGATACACAAATTGGTAGTTTTCAAGAATAGTTAGAAAATTGTCACCTGTGATTCGGAGAATTCTAGTGAATTATCCAATGAAAAGACAGAATTAGAGCAGCTTCTATGCGTTGTATGCAAAAGCTGGAGATAGTCACTATACAATTTGCTGAGAAAGGAAGCTGTCGCAGCATACTGGAGTAATGCTACACCAGTACCTGGCTTTAAAAGGATTAGTCCACCTGAAATTTCATTAATTTTATCTCAAGTTATTACCAGCGAAAAGAACGGATAATTGAGCATATGTAATTGACATAAGTTACACCTTCAGTTTTGCTGTACTTTTGATTAGAAGTAAATGAACACATGAGCAAGTCGGTCTTGTTCGTCGATGATATGAACGAAGACTCATATGGATAACCAAGATCCCGGAAATACCTAATCCTTGTTAGCAGAATCTATATAACAGTTTTAGGTCTTAGAGGAAATGCATAAAATAAAAACATTAATTCTCACCAAGATTTTTGGGTCAATTACCGATATAGCAGTGATCTTGTTGTTCCAATTGAAAACACCTTCATCAGAAGATACCTGTTCCTTTACAGCTGAGACAAGGTTCTCTGTTGCATACTTAAGGTAAGTTTTGTTTCCTGTTGCAAAAAACAACCAAATTCCACCCCAAACCAATTCATCTTTGTAACTTGATGATTTATAATGTTGTCTAGCTTGTCCTCCACATTCATCATTCGTCGTGTACGTTCCTTGCTTCTCTGTTTTACTTGCAAGAATGAACAACTCCTCTGCTGCTTTCTCCAGTTTCTCTGCAATATCCTTGTCTTCTTTCAATACTATTGATGCAGCTGACATTGCCGCGACCATTTCCCCTGCTAAATCTGAGGCAGTACTAATGTCACAAACCGAAACAGGCCTTGAATGATTCATATCTTCTGGCCTTTGCCAACAAGTTAGATCATTCTCAGCTTTTGAATTATTTCCTCCAACCTGAAATCAACAGCAAAAAATTGAAACTTCCCAACCAAAGTGTTAGAAACAAATATTCTTGAATTTAGGCTCTTGATTAGTACCTGAGAGTAGATTCTGGCTGAAGTAGTAGAAGAATTAGTTGGAGGAACAATGAGTTTAAGCAAATACAAACTACCCCATTTGACAATATCCTTAACATGATCAAGCTCTCCAATATCATCATATTTCTCATGATATTCAATCACTGTCCAGCTCAAGAGAGTAACAGTATAAGCTGTTGTAAAACTGAACTTTATATTATTTCCCCCATCATAAAAACCGCCAACAAGATCTGGATGCTTCTCACTGATATTCCCATCATTCATCCCTGAGTTTCCTCGAAATCTTATCAAACTATTCTCCACGTAAGGCCCCGCTGCACCAAAAATAAAACCCTCAAAAAACGAAATTAGAAAATGTATTGGAAGACATAATTAAGCAAATAAAAGTGCGTTTTCTCTAATTGCTTAAATTTTTAGATGAAGTGGTCACACAGGTGAGCATCATATTAGCCACCTATTATTTAAGAGAATTTCCGCATACTTGACATAATTAAGTAAATAAAAATATACCATCTCAAACAATTTATACTTTTAGACGACATGTTCACACAATTCAACAATGCGAAATGAAAATCAGAAACAGTAAAAAATTGAGAGTAGTATACATTTCTGAGCATCAAAGAAGAGAAGAGCTTTGTTAAGAGCAAGAGTGAGATTGTGGGAAGAACCATGGTGATGATTTTTTCTAAGGAAAAGATGAAGGAGAAGAATAACAGTAGGTATAAGGAGGATTATGAGAACTGCGATAATAAGAAAGCGTTTGAAATGGATTGTATTTCTAACAATGAGGTTAAAATCTACAGATTTTGAAAATCTTGAAGGTAATGATTCAAAATTTTCATTTAAAGAAGATTTTGGAAGGAGATTGAAGTCGAGTTCTATGGAGTTCCAACGACTAGCAGAAGGAAGAAGACGACCGGCCTCTGAAATTGTATGAACATATTGAACTGAATTGAACTTTTCTTCTGTTGTTGACATGGTTTATTTTTTCTAAAGAGAGAAAAATGAGAATATCATGCTGTTTTTGTGTTTTGAAATCGACATTTCCTATGCATGATGTAACTGAAAATTAGTTGTAAATTACAACATTAATTCTTTGTTTGTATTTTTGCATATATTCTTATTCTCTTGCTGCTGGCTTTGGCATCTTAGTTACTGTTTTTTTTTCTTTTCACAATTTATACAAACATGTTTGATTGAGCATGAAGTTTAAGAAAAAAATGAAGATTTTTGAAATTTGTGGTTTTAAACACGTTCAGATGGGGCCAGAGTATGTGTGGTTATAAAAGCTTCTCATTAAGGATAGAGTTGTAACCCAATTGAGGTCACATTTGAGAACTTTTGATATGTATGAACTCGTGGAAGGATAAGAAACTCGTTGATGTAAAAATTTCTGAGTTTCGAGAAGTGATGTCGTGCTCGGGTTTTGATATTTTTCGTATGTTTTCACTTGGGCTATTTTTCCTTAGCATATTGTGATATATTTTTTCTGATTTTGGATAGATTTGACAAGTTTGGAGGCCGATTCGAGGGGCAAAGGCGCCGCGAGCTAAAGTTGTAGCCGGCTTGAGGTGAGTAGTAATTATAAATGATGTCCTAAGGGTTGGAAATCTCGGATTGCACATTGTAGTGCTATATTGAGGTGAGACACGAGCCTGATGATGAGCGTGAGATCGTTTACTACTGAGGATTGTGACGGTGTCCGTCCCGATTAATGTTTTTACCGCGTATTTGACTGAAATTTACTTGTTGCCATTATGATTTGGGTTGATTGCCATATTTGGGCATCGTGCCAACTATTTGAAACCTTCAGGGATTTTAATCACTGTTTCCTCACTGTTTGACTTATTACTAGAACTCAGTCATGTTGATAGCTACTATTTTACAAACTCAACCACTTTTACTCAGATTTGAAACTCAAATGATATGTTAAATGATGTTTTGGGCTGAAAACTACCGTTTTACTAATGCCTATGGGGTTTGTGATAATTTTCGGGCTGAGTGAGGCCGAGGGCCATATGTGAGGATATGTTGAGTGATATGAGGTCGAGGGCCTGATATATTTTGTATGCCACGAAGTGGCTTGAGTGATGTGAGGGCGAGTGCTGAGAGATGATGCCACGATGTGGCTTGATATAGCACTTGGGCCGTAAGGGGCCCCTCCGGAGTCTGCACACCTATATTGAGCGCAGGTACCCATGATCTGAGAGTGAGCCAGAGGCGCTGATATTGTACTGAGAGTGATCCTGAGGGGCTGATACTGTTATGAGAGAATGATACTATGCCCGAGGGGTAGATTTCACTTGTTATTTATCTGCTAAATTACTCGTTTTACTTGTTCTTAAAGAGATTTCGTTTGACTTCTTCATTGATTTACTGCTTTAAGTGATTTTACTGCTTTGACATAGAATTACTTTGTACCTTTACGTGTTTTCATGCTTTCAGCCATTATTTATAATTATTACTCACTCGGTCAGAGTACTCACATTACTCCCTGCACCATGTGTGCAGATTCAGGCATTGAAAAGTCCGCTCCCGAGCGCTGATCCGTACAAGTGTGTTTTAGGTCCAAAATCGTTACCTTATCGAAGTTCTCTTGAAATCTCCCTTCAAAATAGCCCAAAAGCTCTCAATCCAAAGTTAAAATGGTTAAACCCTTCAAAAATCGCGAAGAAAGGATTTATATACATTCTGCCCAGGGATTTTCGCATCTGCGACCCCTCCACCACTTCTGCAGTACCACATTTGCGGTCACAAGTCCGCTTTTGCGGAACCCACTTAATAATCCAGAAGTCGCTTCTGCGACAACACTTCCGTATCTGCGGCATCGCAGATGCGGCCTCCTTGACCACTTCTGCAGAAACTGCCCGCCACACCAACTCTCGCATATGCGGTCTCTTTCCTCGCATGTGTGGAATTGCACTTGCGGTCCCCAAGCTGCAAGTGCGAAAACACCAAAAGCAACAGTTTTTTCTGAAATTTCTTAAGTCTCAATTCTTCCCGTTAGCCATCCGAAATCACCCGAGGTCCCCGAGAGCTCAACCAAAAATACCAACATGACCCAATATCTTAATCAAACTTGTTACATCATCAAAACACCTCAAACAACATCAAATCACCCAAAACTCATCGAATTGAAGCTTAAGTTTCTTAAATCTTCCGAGATACGCTTTTGATCAAAAACCCAACCAAACCACGCCCGAATGACCTAAAAGTTTGCATACACATCCCAAATGACACAACGAAGCTATTGCAACTCTCAGAATTCCATTCCGACCCTTATATCAAAATCTCACATATCGATCGGAAATCACCAAAATATCAACTTCTCCTATTCAAGTCTAAACCAATTCCGATTACATTACTATGTCATAAATCAGCTTCCAAAGCTAACCGAACCATCAAAAATCACATCCGAGCCCTCTAACACATAAGTCAACATCCGGTTGACTTTTCCAACTTAAACCTTCTTAAAAGAGACTAAGTGTCTTAAACTTCACTAAATCCTCTCCGAACACAAACTAATAAACTTGATCACATAAAATACGGATAAAGAAATATAAAGAAGAAAAAATGGAGGAAATGCAGCAGTAACTCATGAGACAACTGGTAGGGTCATCAGAAATATGTAAAAGTAGTAAATGTGAGTATCCTAAGGCAGGATTTCTAACGCAAATAACATAGACCTATGACATGTTTCTAATGTAGGTAACATAGCATATAGACCTAATGCATGATTCCTATTGCATATTAGCACAACATAATCCTAAAGCATGATTTCTATTGCAAATCATCATAATATAAAACTAAAGCAGGATTTCTACCCGGTTTTCCCACAAAAATCATATAGGAACCCTCCCATTTTTACTAATTAACCCAATATATGTTTACAAGAAATTATTATTACAGACCAATAGTGAATTAATTACATAAGAGTATACTATGATATAGGGAGCCTGAATCAGGCCCAAAATAAACCTGGGAGTTCCACATTTTCAAAATAGTCTCAGATGCCAAGAATCTCATAGCCAATAGTAGTGTGTCAAAGCTCCCTAGGGACCTCTAGGATCCCGGGCAGTGCTCACACCAAGACCTTTCTTAAAATAGAGAGATGGTTATGTGCAGTGTGGAAGGGCCAGCTCTGGTGTGCCAGAGTTTAGAGGAATCTCAATGATCCTTAAGCAGTACACACACACACACTAGAGGGACAGACTATAAATAATCTAAGAGTATAAGTGAGAGTGTCTGACATATTTTGGAAGAACTTAGTAAAACAGTGCTGAAATAAAACTTTCAAGAATGAAAAAGGTTTCCCGGAATAGACACAATATTATAAAATACTAAGAGAGGAAAACAATTTTGAAATCAGTTCTGAGAAGAGCAAGGATACAATCACACAGACTTAGAATGCTTAGAATCACAACCATTTAATAGAAATTTTACACACAAGGGTGAAGGGGGTTGGGAACACATAGAGTTCATATCAGGGATACATGAAGGGGGAGGTATATAAACAACAAATGCACGGAACACTTAGGAGTCTATTGATTTATAGACTTAACAAGTTAGCCATGATAATAGGTGGTTAAAACATAGAGCATGAATGCAGAAAAATCATGTTAAAACAGGTGTGCATTGGATATGATTAGCCATACAATTAGGGCCAATCAAGTTTATTAGAAGACTAAGTTGCTAACATAATCACACCAATTTTAAGAGAGTAAACAAAGACTAATAAACATGTTGGCCAAGTATTAAACAAACAAGTGAGACTTAGATATGCTAATTACACACTTGAATAAGAGAGGACAGAATTAAAACTTGCCGAATAAAGCAATAAACTGGAAGACAAATTGAACACATAGCAATTAAACTAGTACAGGAATGGAACACATAGAGTTTGAGTTTCAGAAATGAACTAGGGACATACCAGTTAAAGAAGCAAAGTGCAGAATGTAAAGAAAATACTCCACTGTCTAGCCTTGGCTTTCAGCCGGTTAGACCAATAATTAGCACATGTAACAGAGAAAGAAGAGAGAGTTTGAGAGAGAGTGTGCGTGTGTACTTAGTTTGTAATGACCCAACTGGTTGTTTAAGCCCTAGTGCGCTGTTTAGCAGTCTAAGACTATGAGCAGCTTCATTTCAGGTGTTATGACTTGTACGCATGGCTGGAATTGAATTTTTGAAAGTTTGGAGTTGATTTGGGAAGAGAATTCTCATTTTGGAATCTTAAAGTAGAAAGAATGAACTAAGATTGGATTTTTAAGTAAAAGACCTTGGAATCAAAATCTAAAGATTCCAGCAGGTTTGTATGATGATTTCTTATTTGGCGTATGCCTGGTTTGGGCTTTGGATAACCCGGGAGCGTTTTGGCGCATATGGTGGAAGTTAGCATTTTGAAAGAAATTTCTTAAGTTTGGCTTGAAGTGCATTTCAGCATTATCAATGTTTGTTTGGGATTCCATGGCTGAGAGTAGCTCTGTATGGTGATTCTGGAGTTGGGAGCGCGATCGGAAGTGAATTTAGAGGCCTGAGGTCATTTTGAAGCCATTTGGATAAAGATGGAAATTTGAAGATTTTTTGAGAAGTTTGACCATGAGTGGACTTTTTGATATCGGGGTCGGAATCTGATTTTGGAAGTTGTAATAGGTCCGTAATGCCAAATTGCAAAGTTTATTAAGCTTTAATCGGGGTGTAATTCATGGTTTTAGCATTGTTTGATATGATTCGAGGCCTCGAGCAAGTCCGTAATGTGTTTTGGGATTGGTTGGTAGGTTTGGTTGAGGTCCTGGGGGCCTCAGGTGTATTCCAGGCGGTTAACAGATCGAAATTAGATTTTTGGAAGGTTTAGGTTTGCTGGTTGATGGTATTTCCGCTTCTGCAAAAATGGGACCGCAGAAGCAAGGATGGAGCTGCAGAAGTGGTTTTAGATGAAGGTTTGTGGACCACAGATGAGGTCAAAGTTCCGCAGAAGTGGGACCGCATCTACGAAAAAGGATATCACAGAAGCGGAAAAGGGGGTTGGAGCCTAGGACTGTAGAAGCGGTGTTTGACCGCAAAATCGGAGTCGCATAAGCGGAAATAATTCCGCAGAAGTGGAAATAGATGGGGCAGAATGGTTGTTTTAAAATCAGATATTTGGCCATTTCTCTCACATTTTTCATGGCTTGGGTGAATTTTGGGGATCTTCAAGAGAGGGTTTTCGTCATAATGTTAAGGTAAGTTATTCCCACCTATTTTGAGTTAAATACTTCAAATATGTATGGATTTAAGCATGAAATTTTGTAGAAACAGTTGGGGTTTTGGTAGAAAGAGCTAGAAATTTTATTCTTGGAATTTAACCACGATATTGAGTATGGAATTTATAGAAAATGATATATTTGAGTTCCTAAGGTCGTGAGCAAAGTTTATCTTCGAAAAATTTTGGATTCCGGGGACGTGGACCCGAGGGCATTTTTGTTAACTTTTAATTCGGAGTTAGGAATTATTGCAAATTGGGTTGTATCATTTAATTGAGCATATATTAATGGATTCGTATGACCATTGGCTAGTTTTGGAGCATTGTGCATTGGTTCGAGCCTTTGAATGAACGTAAAATGTCATTTATGAGTCTTCGGAGCGAGGTGAGTCTCCTTTCTAATCTTGTGAGGGAGAATTTACCCCATATGCGAGTTAAATTGGTTATGTACTCCTATTTGTGGGGGTTACATATGCACGAGGTGACGAGAGCCCGTGCGTAGTTACTATTATGCTATTGTCCGGGTTGTCTAGGACCTAATAGCATGTTATTATTGGATAAATTATGAACCTATTGATGGCTTGAATTTCTTAAATCACATTAAATTAACAAATGGATTTCTAAAGGACTTAAGTTTCATTTTTCTCAAATTATTAAAGAGAATTGGCCTTACTTGGATAATTTCTCCATGTTGACTTCTTGACTGCCTGTCTGTCTGTGTGTGTTTATTTTTGGAATGGGCCGAATGCCTCGACATATTATATAGATGAATCTATATGCGACTCGTCGACCCTCGGCAATTTCTGTTGGATCGGGCCATCGCCTCGGTGTGATTTGCGCATGCTTGTGTTGCTTCCTAGAACTTATTTAAGTTGTTACTACCTCACCCTGGCTCGATATCATTTTTTTTAATAATGAAAAGAAATTTTAGAAATTTCCTATGAAAGAATTAAATGTTTATATTTTTTTCTCTGTTTGGATTAAAATCATGTTTATAAAATAAATTCATTGTTTATATATATCTATATATATATATATATATATATATATATATATATTAAGGATGAATCATTATTGGACCATTAGAGAGTGTTAGAGTTGACCATCTCGTCTCTACCCCTTCGGGATTAGGCGGGATACTTATTGGGTACACGTTGTTTTCATACTCATACTACACTTACTATGCATTTAATTGCACAGGTATTTGTAATTCCCATAGGGTATAGCAGCGTGGATCATTCTAGGACTAGGCGAGCTGCATCATTCCAGTCGGCCGCAGCTAGAGCAGTCCTTTCGAGTGTACTGTATTTACTTCCTGTCAACTGTTTTCTGGACAAATGTTGTATTTTTTTCTCTTATCAGTAGATACTCATGCATTTGTGACACCGAGTTCGGGGATGATTTGAAGTATTGCATTAACTTGTAACGACTCGTCGTCAGGGGAGTTACCGCCCCGTTTTCCCCGTTTTATGCTTCTATATGCTTCATTACATGTGTTGGAAGAATTTGAAGTAATTCGGATGGAAATTGCTTAGAAATGAGACAATTAGTCTCTTTATGAGAAGGTTAGTTTGGAAAAGTCAACCGAATGTTGACTTATGAGTTAGAGGGTTTGGAATAAAATTTTGACAACTCGACTAGTTTCGGGTGGTGATTTATGACTTAGGAGCGCAATCAGAACTGAATTTGAAGCTCCGGCGTAGAATTAGGCTTGAATTGGCTAAGGTTGGATTTTTGGCGAATTCCGGTTGATAGGTGAGATTTTGATCCGAGGGTTGAAATGAAATTTCGAGAGTTGCAGTAGCTTCATTAGGCGCTTTTAGATATGTATGCAAAGTTTTAGATCATTTGGAGGTGTTTAGGTCGGGTTTTAGATCAAATGCAAGTTTCAAAAGTTTTAGTTTATCTTAGGCTTGAATCCGTGGTAATTTGACGAATTTTGATGTTATGATAGTGTTTTTATGTTACTAGAAAGTTTTAAAGAAGTAATATAACATATCTCTGCATTTGGTTAAGGTCCGAGGGCCTCAGAGTGATGTCGGATGATTAAAAGGAGAATTTTTGAAGTTGCAGCAGGTCTATTATTTGAAGCTCCTGGTATTTCTACATCTGCGGAAAAAGGACCGCAGGAGTGGTTCCGTAGATGTGGCTAAATGGTTGCAAAAGCGGTCCTGGTGAGGGCTGGCATGTTCCGTAAAAGCGGATATTGCAGAAGTGGTAGGAGACCGCAGAAGCGGTCATGTAACATTGAGGGGACCGCAGAAGCGGTCAATGAAATCGCAGAAGCAGATACTGCGAAAGCGGTTTAAGACCGCAGAAGCGGCCCCAATGGACTTAAAAAACTACAGAAGCGGTTTTATGGTCGCAGAAGCGACTACCGCAGAAGCGGTCTGGTTGTTGCAGAAGTGAAATCACAGAGGGTTTTTATTAAACAGTGCTATCAAATTTCAGAAGTTAGAAAATATTTTAGACTTCGGTAAGAGGCGATTTTGGCCGATTTTTAGGAGAAAACGAAGGAGCATCATCAGGTATGAACAATTAGCCTAGGAATATGATATTTTGGTATGAAAACATTGATTAATCATAGAACTTCAAGGATTTGATGGCTAAAAATGGAGGTTAGGGCTTGACACCCAAGAAAGTGTAAATGCGATTTGGAGGGGAAAACGAACTCCATTTTTGACAAATTTTATATGAACGGACTCATAGTGAGACGAGGAATCTATTGATGTGACTTTCGTAATTTTTCAAGAAGTGGTCCCAGGCCTCGGGTTTTACCAACTTCGTAATTTTTAGTGTTTTTCGAGTAATTTCAGTTGGGTTATGTTTCTTTAACCTATAATAATGTATTCGTTGTGGTTTTGACAAGATTCGATGCTCGTAGAGGGAGATTCAATAGGAAACGGCATTGCGGACCAGTCTACGACCGGTAATAGGTGATTAGTTTGTATAGATGATGGCCTGAGGGTTTGAAAACCTGGTTTATCACATCGTGACGCTATGTTAGGGAATGAATCACACCCCATGGCAGGTGCGGGATCGTATATGATTGGAGATTGCGACTTGGTCCATCCCGAGAGCTAAATATAATTATTGGCGGCTGATACGCACCTCATAGTGAATATATCTGGGCTTATTGCCATGTTTTGCGCCTTGTGCTGATTTGTTGCATCCGTCTAGGATGAATATCTTTGTGATAACATGATTTGCATAATCATTGATCTCAGTCCTGTGCTTAATCACTGTTATTAATTGCTAAGTCACCTTTTTCCAGAAATTAATTAACTAAATTGTATTCAATTTAATAATTGGAAAACTGGGAAATTAGATTGAATATGTTATATGACTCATATGCATACTGTGAACTGAGTATGGGTTGGGCCGCACACCTCAACAGTGATATGATGATATTGCGCTGGGGCTGAAGGAGCCCCTCCGGAGTCTGTACACCCCTAGCGAGCGCGTTCGACATTAAGCGGATCGAGTTGTATGCCGCAGCAGATTCATGTGAATTGCATTGCATGTTTGCATGATACTTGACTGTTATATTTGATATTGCTTTGCTGTTCGTACGTAGTTAAGGTGTCGAACTGTTAGTTGTAGCTTTGCTTTGTGGCATTTAGTGAATTTCTTATCTTCAGAAATTTAATATGCTTATTACTCACTGAGTCGGTACTACTCACCCCTACTCCCTGCACCTTGTGTGCAGATTCAGGTACACCAGAGGCTTAGTTAAGCACTCGTAGCCTCCAGATATTTTCAGAGTTGTTGAGGTAGCTGCTTGACGTTTGCAGGAACTGGCTACTCTTCATATTTTAGTTTATTATTATATACATTTCCATACTTTTATGTTTTCAATCAGATATTATTCTTCAGTTTTGTTTAGAGGCTTTAGACTCGTGACCCAGATCTTTTGGGAGTGATTATTCAGATTTCGTATTGTCTTCGTATTATTCCATTAACATTATTGGATAACTATTCTAAAATTATTACATTTCCCCTTAAATTGTCGGTTTTGGAAGTTATTGATGAATGAGGAGCGAGTGATGGTCAGGCTTGCCTAGCTTTAGGGTTGGGCGCCATCACGACCAGGTTTGGGTCGTGACATAACTGCTCACCATAACTGCTCACCATTTAAATATGATTTGAGACTATATTCTTTAAAAATTCTAAAATTGAAGGAAAATCCTAGATTTCAAAAGTGTTAAAAAGGATATTTTGATTAAGTAATTTGGTTGGCTTGCCTGACAACAGTGTCCGGCGCCAGCACGACCCTTAGTAGATTTTGGGCCGTGGCATAGTTCATCTTGAGAGCTAAAAATTAGAGTGTATATATAGCCGTTTAAGAGCATAGCAAATAAGGTAAAAGTAATTAACATTCAATCAATTAGGGAAATAACAGAATCCAATCGCATAAAGGAGTTCAAAATAGACCCCTTAATTAGGAGTAATTGATCAAACAGCAATAACATGGGTCCAATTAAGGAAAGAATCTCAATCATACCATGTAAAGGAATCAGTGAAGATCCATAATTATGCAGGCAATCAAATATTACAGGGATGACCAATTGAGGTTGTAAACAAGGAAACATGAAATTATTAAGCATTACGAATCTCTTACAGAGTAAATCAGTCAGTCAAACATTCAAAATAATACCGGTTTCTGTAAAGAAATATCAACTTCCATAAATGAGAAAATGGATTAAGTAGAACTTCGCAGAAACATAGAAATTAGTCGGAAAATGCAAATGCTAGCCCTAATAGAGACTAATTAGGGAAAAACCACAGAATAATGGAATTGACAAAAGAAAATGTTTAGGTTTAAGAAATAGAGTAAAGTAATATGACTGGTAACGCAAAAAGATTCCAGAATCGGAGCAAAGGTTAGAAAACCAAAGAATCAATTATGGTTTAAGTATTTTTGCACAAATCATTCATGAGGACGAAAAATAACTAATCAAACACTTTAGGAGTCAGAAACACTTTGAAAACAACTTGGGACGAACCCTAGTTTTAGGGAAAAGCTGTAATAATCAGTAAGAACTAGATATATGTTCAAAGAAAATATGTAGTAGTGCTCGATTCATATAAGATCTATACAGATCTGAGAAGGATCGATAATATCATACTAGGGTTTTTCATGAAAGTAATAGAGGTGAGAGAATAGGCCAAGAGACCACAGATTCGTAGCAAAAAAGAGGAAACTCTTACTCACAGTCGAGAAAATTGCCTGAGACAGGCTAGCAAGTAATGATTCGAACCAAAACCACTTGGGTTTCTCGAGATTATCTCAAGGATCTAAGAAGTCAAGGAGCCATGGTGCGTAAAAGGCCAGGACTGGCCGGAGAAGACGTGGAAACATCACAAGATTGAGATACATGCTGATGATGGTGTTCTAGAACTAGGGTTTAGTCAAGAGAGTTGAGAGAAGAGGGAAGGGGTGACGGCGAGTGAGAGGAGTGAATTATAGGGGTTTTGGGGGTTAGGTCTTGGTTTAATTAAGGTAAGGGAAATGTTGACCCATGATCTTAATGATCAATGGTCATGATTGAGTGGGAGTTCAGTGGGGTAGGTCATATTTGGCCTAGGTGTGTGTGGGCTAATTTTAATTGAATTGGGATTGAAATTTGGTCATTTAATTAGGCTAGGTTTTAAATAAAAGGGGTCATTTGTTAAATACACATTTAATTGATAAAATAAGTTTAAAAGAATTATTAAAAAAAAAAATTTCATGCCTAAAATTTGAAATAGCTACTTAATATTCTAAAAATATAAAAGGCTATTTTCAGTAAAATTAATGTAATAATGCATGCATAGGATATAATTGCAAAATAATTGTAATTGTAACCTAAAATTAATATGGCTATTTATGCCATAATTAAAACTTAGTACAAATGCAAATCATAATTAAGCCAAAAGTTATTATAAACTATTTGTAACGCAATCGGTGATTATTTTATAAATAAAATTTTGGGATAAATTAATTAAAATCTTGTAAAAATGCAGAATTTGTGTGAAAATTGTTGATGCTAGTGCATAGTTTTACAAATATTATAGGAAAAATTGGGTATCAACACATGATACCGAGAGTAAATTCTCTTACAATTTAATCTAAATTTTATTCTTGATCGTAGGATTATTAATTCGGATGTTAATAATTATGTGATCGTCTTGATGAGACAAAGACTAATTGATCTGATTAACTAAATCATATAGATAATTTATATGGAGATATGGTCATTAAACCGACTCATTGGATAATTTCGAATAGTTAGAATTACCATAAACTATTAATAGAATATTCTCTTGAAGAATGTGATGTAAGAGTTTTTCTTTTGACCTGAGATTGTCATAGTAATTGACAAGTTATTTATTATACTTTGATACTAGATACCTATGACCTTAGGGCGATAGTTGAAAGGATATTGGGTAAGATTAAATACTTGTAGAATTAGTGATTGATCAAGATAGAATCTGTCAACTCTTGGTAATGAGTTTAAGCTCCATGTTTTCATAAATTATAAACGACCAAATTTAACATTGGCTAGGACAATTGAATAAAAAGAAGAAAAAAGTTTTTTAGGCAATTTAATGGTCGATTATATTTGACATGAACACATAATTGGCCGCCTATTAGGATTTGACAGTTGAAACATATCCTAGGGTAACTAGAGCTATAAGGACAGAAGTAATTACTACATTATTGTTCTACTAATTCTTGAGAGTAAATATCATACTTCATTTCATCCAGTCCTTAAGGAGTGTTACTAGATGTTACCCTTAATTAGTATATTGATACAACCAATTTACTACCGGCTTAGTGTTGAACCTATTAGATCGTACACTAACGAGTGTTCTATTTTTTGCTAAATGGTTAACTATTTTTTTGTTTGATAATTAAATTAAAGAATTTAATTAGTCAAATAAATTAAAATAAGATATCAAATTCCCATAAGGCATGGGATTTGTATTTTCCAATGAGTATTATGAATAAATATAAGTCCTAATTTAGAATTGGTCTTATAGATGTTATAAATATTGTAAAGTCACACCTAAAGTTCTTTATTTAGTCAAATGGGAAAGGTTGTGGTTAGGGGTGTACAACGGAAAGCGACAAACCGTACCGATCTGATAATTCGAGTCAAATCGGGAAAACAAATCTGACTATGAGTTGGTTTGATTTGGTTTGGTGTTAGAAAAAGTAACCCGACCATAATTGGTTTGGTTCGGTTTTAACTAAAGAAAGTCAAACCCAAAACCGGCCCAACCTAACATTATGTATATAGAAATTTTAGATATACCAATATATAAACATAGTAATTGTGATGTAATTTATATAATTTTCTTAAAAGAATTCATAATTTTATTTTTTGAGGTATTATTTCAAGGTTGGATTTAGAACTTTTGAATGTTCCAATAAGTTTTATAGCCATTAATAATAGTAAATTAAATAGTGCTAACAAAAACCCACACCAAAACCAAATCAATACTAATGCTAACAAAAGATATTTAATTCAATACTACAAAAGGGAATACATTGAATATATATATATTTTTGCAATAATTTAGAGAAAAATGCATAACCTATTTTTACTTTTTATTTAGCGTTTAGCCATGCATTTAATACTCACTTTTTAGTTGTAATAACCCGACCAGTCTTTTGAGCCCTAACGCATCGTTCAACATTTTTAGGCCATGAGCAGCTTCATTTTAGGTGATATAACTTGTACGCATGGTCAGAATTGGATTTCGAGAAGTTTGGAGTTGATTTGGGAAGAGAATTCTCATTTCGGAAGCTTAAAGTTAAAAGAATGAACTAGGATTGGATTTTTGATTAAATGACCTTGGAATCGGGATCTGAAGGTTCCAGTAGGTTCGTATGATAATTTTAGACTTGGGCGTATGCCTGGTTCGAGTTTTGGATAATCCGGCAGCGTTTTAGTGCGTATTGTAGAAGTTAGCATTTTGGAAGAAATTTCTTAAGTTTGGATTGAAGTGCATTTCAGTGTTATCGATGTCCGTTTGGGATTTCTAGACAAGGAGTAGCTTCGTATAGTGATTCTGGAGTTGGGAGTGCGATCGGAAAAGGATAGGGAGGTCCGTAGGTCCTTTTGAAGCCATTTGGCTAAGGATAGAAATTTGAAGGTTTTTGAGAAGTTTGACTGGGAGTGGTCTCTTTGATATCGGGGTCGGAATCCGATTTCAAAAGTTGGAGTAGGTTCATAATGTCAAATATGACTTGTGTGCAAAATTTGAGGTAAATCAGACATGATTTGATAGGTTAAACATCAAAAGTAGAAATATCTCTCATGTGTGTTTTGCTGACGATCTACTTATGTTTTGCAGAGATGATGTAATATCTATTCAGATATTGCATAATGTTTTTCTCCAATTTTCAGCAGCCTATGGCCTTCAGGCAAATATAAGCAAAAGTGCTATTTACTTAGCTGGTGTACAACAGCATATCAGAGAACAGTTAATTGGTAGTTTGGGGTTCACTGAAGGACAGCTACCTTTTAAATACTTAGGGATCCCACTGGACTCTAAGAAGCTGGCTATTCATCATTATTTGTCTCTAATCGAGAAGATAACAGATAAAATCACTTGTTGGTCTGCTAAGCTTCTTTTATATGCAGGAAGAAGCCAATTGATTAAGGCTGTGGTGTTTGGAATTCAATCTTATTGGGCTCAGGTTTTTGTTATGCCTAAGAAAGTACTGAAAGCTATTGAAGTAATATGTAGAACTTATCTTTGGACTGGTAACGCAGACATTTCCAGGAGAGCACTGGTGGCTTGGGATAAGGTTTGCCAACCAATATCTGCTGGAGGACTTAACATCTTGAACTTGTCTGTTTGGAACAAAGCAGCTATAACAAAGCTGTTATGGGACTTGGCTAGAAAGAAAGATTGCCTATGGGTTCATGCTTATTACATTAAACAAGGAAATCTATCCACTGTCAGCATTCCAAAGGCTGCACCTTGGGTGATCAGGAAAATACTGGAAAGCAGAATTTACATACTGGAGAGTACGCAATTGTATGGGGATCTTACTGTTAGATTGCACAGTGTCTGTAAGCTCAACAAGTTTAATATACAGAAACTGTACCTTGCATTGCTTCCTTGTTTCACAAAGGCTACATGGAAGAACTTGTTACTCATTGGCAATGTACTTCCTAGACACAAATTCATTGTTTGGTTAGCTGCTCATCATGGCCTTCCAACAGTCGAGAGGTTACTGATTATGGGCATACAAATTCCAGTAGACTGTGTCTTTTGCAAGCAGCATGTGGAAGACTTTAGTCATCTGTTCTTCGAATGTCCTATCACCAACAGATTATCGGCTAGAATATGCAATTGGTTGGGGCATTCCAGAACTACTGGCTGCTGGGAAAATGAGCTCAATTGGATTTGCAGTAGAGCTAAAAGCAGAATTTGGCGCAATTCAATGACAGCTGCTGCCTTTATAACCACTACTGCACTTATATGGAAGAAAAGGAACAATATTCGGTTTGAAGGAGCTACTTATGTGGAGGAACTGACATGTCGAGAGATTGCCTTACTGTTGCGTATGCGAGGCAGGGAAAGCAAACAATGGCAAACTGGTCTAAGGGAGCTTAATTACTTTCCTTAGCTTGCGGCTTTAGACACTAAAGATAGATTTTGAGTGTACATAGCTAATGTAGTAAAATGATACTGGAAGTAGTATAGTAGTTAGTCCAACACTACTATAATGATCTGTGATGTACATATTCTTTGTTATCAATGAAAGCAAAAATTTGAAAAAAAAAAGTAGAAGTTGGAAAGTTCAAAGTTTATAAAACTTGGATTAGAGGTCGATTGATGATTTAGAGTTTTTTATGTGATATGAGGCCTCGGGAAAGTCCGTAGTGTGTTTTGGGATTGGTTGGTTGGTTTTGTTGAGGTCCCAGGGGCCTCGGATGGATTCCGGGTGGTTGACAGATCGAGAAGTGGATTTTTCAAAAGGTTGAGTTTGCTGGTTGCTGGTATTTCCGCTTCTACGGAAATGGAACCATAGAAGCAGTCCCACAAAAGCATAGAGGGAGACGCAGAAGCGGAAAAGAGGATTTTGGGGAGGATCACAGATGCGGTCAAGGTTCCGTAGAAGCAGAACCGCATTTGCAGTAGTCTGGTCATAGAAGCAAAATTAGGCTGGAGCTATGGAGCCGCATAAGCGGTGCGTATTCCGCAGAAGAGGAATTGCATAAGCGTACCCAGGGCCGCAAGTGCGAAAAAGCCTAGAGGTAGAGGGTTGTTTTAAAAGTTAGATTTTGGCCATTTCTCTCAAATTTTTCATGGCTTTGGTGATTCTTGGAGGATTCAAGAGAGGAGTTCATTCATCAATGATAAGGTAAGCTAATCCCACTTATTATGAATTAAATACATTGATTATGTATGGATTTTAGCATGTAAATCGGTAGAAAATTGAGGGTTAGAAGAAGACCAAGAAAATTAGTGTTCTTGAATTTTGACCACGATTTTGAGTATGGAATTAATAGAAAATCATATACTTGAGTTCGTGAGTTCACTAATAAACTTTATCTTTGAGAAATTTCGGATTTTCGGGTTTGTGGGCCCGAAGGCATTTTGCTAATTTTTTGGGGGTTAGGAATTGTTATAAATTGGGTTGTAAAGTATAATTGAGCATATATTAATGGATTTGTATGATCGTTGTCCAGTTCTGGAGTGTTGTGCAATGGTGCAAGTCTTCGGAAGAATTTTGAATGCCGGTGTTGGATCTTCGGAGTGAGGTGAGTCTTCTTTCTAATCTTGTGAGGGGGAATTTACTCCACAGGTGAGTTAATTTGGTTATATGCTCCTATATGTGTGGGCTACGTACGCACGAGGTGACTAGAATCTATGCGTAGCTACTATTATGCTATTGTCCAGGTAGTCTAGGACCTAAAAACATGTTATACTTGGATTAATTGTGAACCCATTGATGGCTTATATTGATGAAATCACATTAAATTATTAAATATATTTCTAATAGTCTTAAGCTTCATTTTCTCAAATTATTAAAGAAATTGGCTCTTCTTGGATAATTGCTCCATGTTAACTTCTTGATTGATTGTCTTTCTGTGTGTTTTTATTAGAATGGGTTGAACGCACTGGCAGATTAATAGATGCATCTATAGGCACGCCATCGACCCTCGGCAAGTGCACATTTATTTCTGATTGGACCGTTGCCTCGGTGTGATTTGTGCATGCTTGTGTTACTGCCTGGAACTTATTTAAGTTGTTACTGCCTTACCCTGGCTCGATATCATTTTGTTAATAATGAAAAGGAATCCTGAAAATTTTCTATGAAAGAATTATGTGTTTAATTGTTTTCTCTATCTAGATGAAATTCATATTTATAAAATAAATCCACTTTCTTATATATATATATTAAGGACGAATCATTATTGGACCATTAGAGAGTGTCAAGTTGACCATTTCGTCTCTACCCCTTCGGGATTAGGCAGGATACTCATAGGATACACGTTGTTTTTGTACTCATACTACAGTTGTTGTGCATTTTGTTGCACAGGTATATGTAACTCCAGTAGCCAACTAGGCATAACAACACGTATGATTCTGGGACTAGGTGAGCTGCATCATTCGAGAGGACCGCAACTAGAGTAGTCCCTTCCGGTGTATTATATTTATTTTCCATGCATTCTATTTCGGACGGATGTTGTGTTTTATTTCTCTTAACAGTAGATGCTCATGCACTTTTGATACCGGATTCTGGGATGGTTTGAAGTATTGTTTTAATTGTTTAACATTAAAATTAGATTTGAAACTATATGTTTTATAATTTCTAAATAATGAAGGAAAAATCCCGGATTTCAAAGTGTTAAAACGAGATTTAATTAAGTAATTGAGTCGGCTAACCTGACAGTGGTGTCTGGTGCCACCTTGACCCTTGGTTAATTGCTCTGATACATGTCAAAGGTTCCCGTCGGTCTCACAAGCCATGAGCAAGTCTAATAGAGTCTCGCGGATCGGTACGGAGACATCTGTACTTATCCTCCAGAGGCTAGAGGTCTGTTAGGAGTACTTCCCTTCTTGATTTCCTTGTGCGGTTCAATTCCTTTGAGGCTTATGCCTTCGCTTCCTTCCTACTCAATCTTACGCGACGTTAATTGTTAGAAGTTGAGAATTTGAAGGATTGGAATGGAACAACAAATGTGGTGCGGGATGATTTTCCCGGTATAGTTGGTTGGTTATATTCGCCTTATGGAAGGATATTCTATTTTTCAACTCAGTAATAGAACTTCTAAGAGCCTTGAGGCTAGGCACAGGTTGCCTTAATGCCTATGAGCGATTATTCCACAGTGTTGTTGTGATGGTAGGATATTTTCCCACGTGTCGGGGAGCAAATGAATTGAGAGGAGGTTTACTTAGCGTGTAATCAAGGGATTCAATATTTTATTCCCGGCAAGGGAAAGTTAGTCGGACTAAGGATGGTCAGATTTGGGCTGGTGGAAATAATGAGACCTGGTATTTGCCAGTGTGATGGAGATTTCTTCTATGATGAGGTGTCGAGGCCCTAATGGAACATACCAAGTTTGTTGGTGTTATAATTTGCTACAATTCGCCTTTATGTCAAGGTATTGTGAAAAAAGTATTGGAGATACAACTGTTAGTTGTCGAATGTGGTGGCTTAGGATCGAATAATAATTGCTGACGCTGATGGCTCGAGAAAGATGACCTTTGGAAAGGTTTAAAGTTAGCAGCAATGGTGGGTTCAAGTGCCACGAAGATAGATTTTATATAAGGCAATAATTGAGCAGCAAAATGTGAGGAAGGACATGTAGGAGGTGTCAGGCGATGTTTAAAATTTCTAGAAGGCCAAGTATGAGAAGCAAGGTCAAGTGACTAATTAAGGAGATGAGTTCTGTCAAAGTGGAAGAGTGGCGGGTGTTTCATATGGGCTTGTTAGTAGGAAGACTACGTGCGTTAAGGAGAGTTTGGATCAAATTGGGGATTTTAATGATTGGCGATTGAAGTCTGCAGATATGATTTGAAGTATGGGCTATTATGCGGCAGAAGATTGATATGGCAGAAAGAATGCTTGAAATGGAGGAGGGTGCAGCATAACCCTAAATTGGAAGGTGTTGCCGCACATTTAATTGATGTACGCAAGGGGCGAATGGACTTGTGCAGCTGGAAGGTGAGCTCAGACTCAGGATTGGCTATTGGTGTCATAGTGAATTTACCCCATGTAGCGGAGTGGGAATACGTTGGGAGGTGATTCCCCTAGGTGGGTTATTCCTTGTGTGCAGGTTAGTGGTCGCGTGGTTGGTGAAGCTTCTGCAATGATTTCTATCGGTGGTGCAGCGAAGAGATCAGTCGTGCAAATGTGGTTGATGATTAGAGTTCAAAAGGGGGGGGGGGTTTGCAGGAAGATTCCGCAAAATTTTTGTAGTTTATGGTGTGAGGCTATGTCGATAAGAGGTAAGGAGGTCGGGCGAACTCAAGAATTGTGGAATGATGGCTTCAAGCTAAGTGGGAAAGTCCCACCGCTTATGGTTGGGTTGTATGATTAACTACTTGGGTAATTTCTGGTTATTAGGATATTAATGGGTTATTTCAGCTATGAGAAAGGACCATAGGTGGTAATTTGAGTAGATTAATTGTTGGAGGCATACTGTGGTTGGCCTTATTGGCTCTGTTCGGACTTGGAGAAAAGTTTAGGATTTATGCCTCATATAGATACAGGTTTCATAGGAAGCGATTTCACCGGGTGTTTCACCGTGAGGGCAATCATGTGTTATAAGATTTATGGAGCGAATTATATTTGGGACCAAGTCAGAGCGGGTGGCTCTCAATAATGCTCCAAGTGAATTTAGAAGTTAAAGTGTGCTGCCCAATGATTTCGAGCCTATGAGTACAGTTAAGATCAAGATTTGTAACAGCTTATGAGAAGATGCCCAGAATGTTCTATGATATTTTGACTTGTGGTGTAGCATTTGAGAGATATGAAATAGTCGTGGGATTTGAGACAGGATGGTCTTATGAGTCAAGGTCACTCGAGGTGAGTGTAGAGGGAGTATGTTATGTGTTGAATAGAGTTAGTATTATTTCCAAAGAAAACTGGAAGGATGTAGATGATTAGCCATGGTTGAATTGGCATATTGGGGCCAATAATCAGTTCATTCCGTGTGATCAAGTTATGTGTATGATTTGTGCCGGTACGTGTGAGGCTTGTCACCGCCGTGATGTTATTAGAAGCATTCTTCTGTTATGACTTGTTAAGTGGAAGTGGATTCCGGAAGGGCTATGGTGGCTTGGACCACTATTTAGAGATTTTCATATCCTATGGTTATGGGAACTTACCTGTGTGTTGATGTGATTCTCTTATAGTGAGTTAGGTGAAAAGTTCGTATACGATGAAGTTTAACTATTAATGATTTCGGAGTTATGATAACTATTGTGTTCTATTGTATTGGCGCGTTGAGTGCGGTGAGAGGTATGGAAATTTGAAGTGAGGGTCAAGGTTGTGATTTGGTGTTGACAAGGATGTCACGCTCTTGGATGAGCAAGGCAACGGTGGAATGATTAAAGTAAATTGGTATTGTCTTCAGGTTACCTGAGATCGATGTGTTGTGAAAGAGGTTTTGCATCCTGGTTGAGGATTCTTGATCGCTTTTCAGCACTAGTGCATCCGGTGGTTTAAATGTGCGGACCCATTATTCATTTTGGAAGATTATGGGAGTGTGTCCCACGGGAAGATTGTATAAGTGTGACATGTAGCCACTTTATTGGCGAAAGATTTAACCAAGTATGAGGATTTTGGTAATATCATTCATTTCAGAATTTATGGATGTAGGGCACTTTGCTTATTGGGTTATGAACCGAGGAGGTTGCTCCAGTTATGATGATAGTTCTTATGTGTTATGATGCAAAATGGTGTTATTATGGACCTTTGAAAGGTCATTAGCAAAGAAGGCGCAATCAGAAATCGGCTTGAGATCAGTGGATTGATTTATTTATGAACATGGATTTATATCAGGCCAGTTGTGTACGTTTTGCCAACCATATGGAGGGACAGTCGGGGTGTTATTTTGTCATAAGCTACTCCAGGTTATGATGCATTGCATCGTACGAGTTGTGAAATGGCTTGGTCAATTCTTATGTGTTGAGGTTCCGCGTGGCGATGATGTTATGTGAGCAGAATGGCTCTTGAGATTCACATCTTGTATGGCACCTCAGTTGTGCTTGAGTTTTGTAGCCTATGGTTCTATGTGTTTTCTCAGGGATGGTATTATAAACTTAGCGTGCTTGCGATCGAAATTTGATATTTTTATTGTAATGAGCAGATTAGCTCGAAATGCAATCTCCTTATGTAAGATTTATGTGTGGATCGGGTTGCACGCCGCCATGGGTATGTTATTTGGATCGGGTTGCACGCCGCAACCATGTGATGTCGAGTCTGGTTTTCTATATGCTATTTTCTTGTGTTTTGCTTCCTATCTTCTAAGGAAAGTCCGTATTAGTTTGGGGGTTAGGTAATTCCTTCCACAACTCGATTTCCTATTTGTATTGTGTTCGAATTGGTGCCTATTGGCACATTGTGGTGTCATATGAGACTTTTGATCGCATTCGGAGTGACTTATTGCCTGAGCAGTCATACTGGGTGAGACATGATTATGAGATTTAGGGTCAGTGCAATCTTATTATATGAAGTATGTTAAGGAGCAAAGATCATTATTTGTTCAGAATGTGGTAATGTTTCTCGTCAGAAGTATAGACTCAATGATTGGTTGACTCGACAGTTGCTTATGAATTTCAGCACATCTCATCCGTCGTGGTAGTATTGTTAGAGTTAGAGTAAGACTTGCGTGTGGCATGAGGTGCAATGGGAGCATCTGATTCGTTGAATTTTGGCTAAGTTGATCAGAAAATATTATCGTGGCCCAGTGGATTAAGTGTTCCAAAGCAAGAATTCAGCAAGGTTATGCAGTCATGTTGGGTACAACGTGTGGTGAATAATTAGGTGATCTTATGTTGAACCCAGACCTTCCATAGAATTCCGGGTGTTGGAATTGGGCATTAAGGCTTATTTGCTTGAATAAAAATGGAATATCTTAAGAATTTCTCGAGCTAAGGTGCTCAGCTAAGTTGTGGTAGAATGGGAAGGTGAACGAGGTTCTAAGAAGTGATTTAAGGCTACTTTAGTATAGTTCTCAGCACGTTCGAGGACAAATGTATGTTTAAATGGGAGAGAATGGAATGACCGGACCGATTGTTTTGAGCACTAGCACGTCGTTCAGCAGTCTGAGGCCATGAGCAGCTTCATTTCAGGTGATATGACTTGTACGTGTGGTCGAAATTGAATTTCTAGAAGTTCAGAGTTGATTTGCGAAGAGAATTCTCATTTAGGAAACTTAAAGTTGAAAGAATGAACTAGGATTGGCTTTTAGAGTAAATGACCTCGGAATCAGGATCTGAAGGTTCCAGCAGGGTTGTATGATGATTTCAGACTTGGGTGTATGCTCGGTTTGGGTTTTGGATAATCTGGGAGCGTTTTGGCGCATATTGTTGAAGTTAGCATGTTGGAAGAAATTTCCTAAATTTGGCTTGAAGTGCATTTCAGCATTATCGATGTCTATCTGGGATTCTGAGACTAGGAGTAGCTCCGTATGGTGATTCTGAAGCTGGGAGCGTGATGGGAAGTGATTTCGGAGGTCCGTAGGTCCTTTTGAAGCCATTTGGCTAAGGATATAAATTTGAAGGTTTTTAAGAAATTTGACCGGGAGTGGACTTTTTGATATCAGTGTCAGAATCTAATTCCGGAAGTTGGATTAGGTTCGTAATGTCAAATATGACTTGTGTGCAACATTTGAGGTCAATAGGACATGATTTGACAGATTTAAAGTTCATAAGGCTTGGATTGGAGGTCGATTGATGATTTTAAAGTTGTTTGATGTGATTAAGGTCTCTGGCAAGTCGGTAAGTTATAGGATTGGCTGGTAGGTTTGGTTGAGGTCCCGGGGGCCTTGGGTGGATTCCGGGTGGTTGAAGGATCGAGAAATGGATTTTTAAGAAGGTTGAGTTTGCTGATTGCTGGTATTTCTGCTTCTGCAAAAATGGAACCGCAGAAGCGGTCCCGTAGAAGCGGAGAGGGAGACGCTGAAGTGAAGAGAGGATTTTGGGGAAGACCGCATATGCGCCCAAGGTTCTGTAGAAGCGAAATTGGGCTGGAGCTTTGGAGCCACAGAAGCGGCGCGTATTCCGCAGATGCGAAATCGCAGAAGCGTGCCCAGGGCCACAGGTGCGAAAAAGCCTGGAGGGAGACGGTTGTTTTAAAAGTCGGATTTTGTCCATTTCTCTCACATTTTTCATGGCTTGGGCGATTCTTCGAGGATTCAAGAGAGGAGTTAATTCATCAATGATAAAATAAGATAATCCCACCAATTTTGAGTTAAATACATTGATTATGTGTGGATTTTAGCATGTAAATGGGTAGAAATTGAGGGTTAGAGGAAGACTTAGAAAATTAGTGTTCTTGAATTTCGACTACGATTTTGAGTATGGAATTAAGAAAAAAACTATATACTTGAGTTCGTGAGTTTATGGGTAAGCTTTATCTTCGAGAAATTTCAGATTTCCGGGCATGTAGACCCGAGGGAATTTTTGTCAACTTTTTGTTCAGGAGCATTGCGCATTGGTGCAAGTCTTCGGAAGAAAGTAGAATGCCGGTTGTGGATCTTCGGAGCAAGGTGAGTCTCCTTTTTAATCTTGTGAGGGGAAATTTACCCAACAGGTGAGTTAAATTGGTTATGTGCTCATATATGTTGGGGATACGTACGCACGAGGTGTCAAGAGTCCGTACGCAGCTACTATTATGCTATGATCCGGGTAGTGTAGGACTCAAAAGCATGTTATACTTGGATTAATTGTGAACCCATTGATGGATTGACTTGCTTAAATCACATTAAATTAATAAATGGATTTCTTAAAGACTTAAGCTTCGTTTTTTCAAATTATTAAAGAGAATTGGCCTTCCTTTGATAATTGCTCCATGTTGACTTCTTGATTGATTGTCTGTCTGTGTGTGTTTATTTTTGGAACGGACCAAACATCTTGGCAGATTAATAGATGGATCTATAGGCGCGTCGTCGACCCTCGACAAGTGCACATTTATTTCTATTGGATCGGGCCGTCGCTTGGTGTGATTTGCGCATGCTTGTGTTACTGCCTGGAGCTTATTTAAGTTGTTACTGCCTTACGCTGGCTCGATATCATTTTGTTAATAATGAAAAGAAATCTTGGAAATTTCATATGAAAGACTTATGTGTTTACTTGTTTCCTCTATCTTGATTAAAATCATGTTTATAAAATAAATTCACTATTTAATATATCAATATATTAAGGAAGAATCATTATTGGATCATTAGAGAGTATCAAGGTGACCATCTCGTCTCTACCCCTTCGGGATTAGGCGGAATACTCATTGGGTACACGTTATTTTTGTACTTATACTACACTTGCTGTACATTTTGTTGCACATGTATATGTAACTCCAGTGGCCAACTAGGCATAACAGCACGGATGATTCAATGACTAGGTGAGCTGCATCATTCGAGACGGTCGCAGCTAGAGCAGTCTCTTCCAGTGTACTGTATTTATTTTTCATTCATTGTATTCCAAACAAATGTTGTATTTTATACTCTTATCAGTATATGCTCCTGCACTTGTGACACCAGGTTCTGGGATGGTTTGAAGTATTGTTTTAACTGTTTAACATTAAAATTTGATTTGAATTTATACTCTTTAAAATTTCTAAATAATGAAGGAAAAATCTTGGATTTCTAAGTGTTACAACGAGATTTAATTAAGTAATTGAGTTAGCTGGACTAACAGCAGTGTCCGGCGCCACCACGACCCTGAGTGGATTTTGGGTCGTGACATTAGTCTACTTATTTTAGCATAATTTAGTACTTTTAGATTATGTTAATTGTTATTATGGATTTTTAATTACTAATATTTATATTACATAATTTTATTATCTTTATTATTGAATATTTTAAGATAATGCCATGACACATCTCGTATTTTGTATTATTTTCTTGAAAAATACTTTATATAGTTGTATCTTACTTGGACTAAAGAAACATTTTAAGCATAATTTATGTGTTTTATTATACGAAGATTTTATCGGAAAAAACCTCGAAAACCTGAGAAAAACCAAGAGTGAAAAACAAGAATTTTATTGGTTTGGTTTGGTTTTAAATTTAATAATCCGACATAATTGATTTGGTTTGGTAATTTTGAAATCTTAACCAACCCAACCTATGTACACCCCTAGTTGTGGTTAATGATATATATAGACGTGCCTATCAACCACAATACGGTGACAAATACAATTCCTTGGAGGAGCCGCAGGACCAATAGATTAATTTTTGAGAAGAAAATTACTTGGGAAAGTAAGAGTCTAATACAAAACCAATAGAGAAAATACAATTACAAAAAAAATTGTTTCTTTTTCATTATTCTACTTTTGAGTTGAGATTTTGAGACAATTATCAGCACAATATTTTCATTCAATTTGTTCATCGGTTTCATTAATCAAAGAATTGATTCCAAGGATCGGTCTCGGTGTGGAAATTATCGTAGAAATTTTGAAAGGAGACACTCTTCATAAGGTACGTCTTTGATTCGATCTTTGATATGTAAATAAATTTTAAACACGAAAGATTTACCTAGGATTGTTATTGTCTTTCGCTGCATGTTGCGAATATCTATATACAATCCTCCATATAGGTCAAACGTATTTTCATACATATCTAATAAAATATTGTGTATACTTAAATACACTTACCGACATTTCTGGTTTCATCACTGTCATAAAGTGCTTTTTGATGCACACAACCGCCCATTTTGCTAGTTTTCTTCCCCAACTAACAACAACAACAAACTCATTATGTTCCCATCAGGTGGGGGTATGGAGAGAGTAGTTTGTACGCAGATTTTACCTTTACCTGATAGGTAGAGAGGTTGTTTCCAATATACCATTGGCTTAGGAAGGGTAATAAGAAAGAAGTGGATAGAAAGAAAGGAAGAGAGACGTTTAAGCCTTCCCCAACTAACACCACTTCCTAATTATACAACTTCCATTTCATAACTTCTAGACGTTGTTTAAGCCTTGTTTGGAGGTATAACTATTGAGTATATTATTACAAAAACAAAAGAAGCTAATCTTCGCAGTGACGTCGTTTGGGTAGACAGAAAAATTATTAACCTAGGAATCAATTAAACTAATTCACAGTTAATTGTCAAGTTAAACATATAATATTTCTATGACGACCCGGTCAGTCATCTCATGAGTTACCGCTCTATTTCCTCCATTTTTTTACTTCTTTATATTTCATTATCCGTGTTTTGTGGCATCGGGTTGATCGGATCGAGTCCAGAATGATTTTGATAAGGTTTGAGACACTTGTCTCTTTTAAGAAGGTTTGAGTTAGAAAAGTCAACTGGATGTTGACTGTTAGAGGGAGCAGATGTGAGTTTCGATGGGTCGGTTAGCTTCAGGAGGTGATTTAGGACTTAGGAGTGTAATAGGAATGGGTTTTTGAGGTCCGGAGTAGAATTAGGCTTGAATTGACAAAGTTGATATTTTGGCGATTTCGGGTTGATAGGCGAGAATTTGATATAGGGGCCAGAATGGAATTCTGAGAGTTGCAGTAACTTCGTTGTATCATTTGGGATGTTGTGTGTAAAATTTCAAGTCATTCGGATATGGTTTGGTTGGGTTATTGATCAAAAGTGTATTTCAGAAAATTTTAGAAACTTAGGCTTGAATTCGATGTGATTTGGTAAATTTTATATTTTTTGGACTGTTTTGATGATTGGAACAAGTTTGAAAAAGGTATTGGGTTTTTTTGTGCTTTTGGTTGAGGTCCCAGGGGCCTCTGGATGATTTCGAGTGGTTATCAGAGAAGTTTAATGTTGATTGCAGCTTCAGAATTTGCTGCTTCTAATGTTTTCGCACCTGCAGTTTGGGGACCGCAGGTATGGCATCACAGGTTCATTGAAGAATTCGCAGAAGCAAGAAAGACTGAGGGATTTACGAACCGAAGAAGCGGAGTGTTGGATAGCAGATTCGGAAGGGGGATCGCATGAGCGGTTTTGGGCGGGTTAAGTGAGTTCTGCAGAAGCGGACGTGTGACCGCAGATGCGGTTGGTGGGTCGCAGATGCGAAAAGTCCTGGGCAGAACATATAAGTTATTTCATGTCGCAATTTTGGGTTATTTCACCATTGTTGTCTTCGACCTTAGACCGTTTTGGACCTAAAACACACTTCTATGGCGATATTTCATGGATTAAGACTGAAATTTAAGGAATTAAAGGACTAAAAATGGAGGTTTAGGGCTTGATTTTAAGAAGGCTTAAATTGAGAATTTGAGGGGCCATTTGAACTCCGATTCTTGTGTTTTTGATATGTACGAACTCATAGAGAGACGAGGAATCTAATGATTTGAAAATTTCCGAATTTCGAGAAGTGGGCCCAAGGATCGGGTTTTGCTAATTTCGAATTTTTTGGTATTTTTCAATTGGGTTTGGTTGGGCTTTGTCCCCTTAGCATATTGTGACGTATTCGTTTTTTATAGATTCGACGCGTGAGTTCTACAGATCGGCACAAGGCCCCAAACATGACAACTAGCCCAAAATATCTGGGTACAAGCCCAGTCTCAGTCAAAAAGTGAGTAAGTCATCAATCAGGATGGACCAAGCCTGAGTCCCCAGTAGTAACATCATCACGCTCATCATACGACACGTGTTTCATCTCAACATAGCACCGCATATTGCAAATACGGGGTTTCAAACACTCAGTATATCATTCATATCCATTGATCACCTCAAACCGGCTAAAATCCCAGGTCGCCTTGTGCTTTCCTTGCAGATCGCCCTCCTAGAGTGCAGAATCTGACCAAAACCACAAGGAATATGTTATAATAAGCTAATGGGACATAACCCAATAGAAAGAACTCGAAAATTCCCAAAAACACGAAGTTGGCAAAACCCGAGCACCGATCCCACTTCTTGAAAAATTATGAAATTCACATCACCGGATTCCTCGTCTCACCACGAGTCCGTACATATAAAGTTCATCAAAATCGGAGTTCAAATGGGCCATCAAACCCCCAATTTACATTTCAAAAATCAAGCCCTTGTTTCTACAAATTTTACCCAAATTTCAGAGAATCAAATGATGAATCTTCAATTAAATGGTGTTTCTAGGCCTCGAGACTTATCTCCAATCACTTCCAGCCGAAATCACCTTCAAAATCTACAAACAAGCTCTTTAGGTGGTGCAAAAATGGAGAAAATAATGATGGGTTCGCGACTGAAATTTTTCATTAAAAGCCTTCTGTCCAGGTGATTTTTCTTCAATGCGATCGCGTACCGCCAGACACGATCGTGATGCTCAATTTTTCCATGCTACACGATCATGACCACCACGACCGCGAACACGATGAACAAACTTGGCTGCGCCCCCAGATTCTTCTATGCGAACGCGATCTACTCCATGCGAACGCGTTGACCAGCCCTGCCTTGCCTACGCGATCGCGGCCAAAGACACGCAAACGCAAAGACCAGTATTCCAGGCCTACGCGATCGCAACCCAAGTCACGTGATCGCGATGGCTAAATTCTTGCTGCACTGCTGCTGAAATTTTCTGCAGAAATTCATAAGTCCAAACTTCCCAGAAATCATCTGAAATCACCCCGAAGTCCCCCGAGACCTCAACCAAGAACACCAACATCCCCAAATTATTGTACGAACTTGTTCCAATTATAAAAACACGACCAACAACACAAACACTATCAATTCACGACGGATTCAAGCCTAAGTTAAACTAAAACTTCCGAAACATGCACTCGATCAAAAAACCCGACCAAACGGTGACCAAATAACCTGAAATTTTGCATACATATCCAAAATCACTAACGAAGCTACAACAACTCCGGAATTCCACTTCGACCCCCGGATTAAAAATCTCACATATCAACCGGAATTCGCCGAAATACAAACTTAGCCAATTCAAGCCTAATTCTACACCGGACCTCAAAATTCAGTTCCGATTTCATTCCCAAGTCATAAAGCGCCACTCGAAATTAGTCGAGTCGTCGAAATCCATTCTGAGCCCTATAACTCATAAGTCAACATCCGGTTGACTTTTCCAAATTAACTTTCTCTTAAAGATACTATTTGTCTCATTTTCAACCAAACTCTGTCCGAATTACTTCAAACTCTACAAACACCTATAATGAAATATATAGAAGCATAAAATGGGAAAGACGGGCCAGTAACTCACATGACGAGGGGCCGGGTCGTCACACTATGTATGTGTATGTAAACTTATTATTTATTTATCTTTCATTCCCATTGTTATTTGTATATTATTATTCTTTTTTCCAACTTCTTGATTCAATTACAGGTGGCTGCCCAGTTTTATATGAATATTAATTTTCTCCACATGTTTTACCTTATCTATTTGCATATTACAGAATCGAACTACAACTTCTAGCTAAGTTAAGCGTTAGAGCAGGGCGAAGGCTGAAGCCTTTGCCTTTTGATTGATTATGAATGAATGTCCTTTTGAAAGTTTGACTGATTGCTGAACGAATGTGTTTTCCTGATTTTCAAAATTTGGTTAATATGTGTAATGACAATATATGTAGTCTTTGTATTGATTGAATGATTGTTTAAAAAAGAATTATTTGGTTTAGCCAATAAGCCGCCCGATAACTGTCCGATAATTGTTACTTCGATACCAGTCCGCCTGTTATCTAATTGGATGGCTAGCGGATTAGTCCATTTATAATATGATAACCATTAAGCCGAATCGTTAAGTACAATTATCCGCCCGATAAGCACCCCTATAAATTATTCTTAGAAATCACTTACTTCTTTTTTTCCTCTTATTTAAAGGGAAAGTAACGTGATTATTATAAAAAACTTTAATGAAAATTCTCCTCGTTACTTTTTGGGTGACAAATAACTGCAATTAGAATGCTCTTCCTAGAATATATAAACTTTCTCTTAAAAGATGAACAAATATGGCAAAACAGCAAGCCTATTGAATGCTCTTCCTAGAACAACAAATATTTCAAAGTGCAAAAGGATGGATTTTGATAGTCATTATGTGGGAATAAGCACAACTTGCTTATTTCATCAAAGGACATTTTGAAGCCGCCAATTCCATTCCACCACCATTCTTTTCTCCTTTCACGAGTGGTCCAAGCAACTCTCCTCTATCAAAGAAGAACTCTGCCTTAACAATGTTGTTGCTCTTTTTGTCCAACTGTTTAAAAAATCATTCAATTATTTCACAAAATATTACTAGTATTAAAATGGAATAAATAACATAAAGACTTAATAATGAAGATGGTTTCGGGTAAGTACTTCAAAAATGCCAATCCCGAAGAGCTCTACAAGTTCACCACTAGCATCATGTCCTTTAAATGGACCTTCCATGTGACCCCAATGCCTAAACTTGTACACTATTTTTGGTGGTCCTGAATAAAAATTGTGAATCCTCGTAAAAATATGGATCTGAAAATTTTCTGTGATGATTCAAATGTTTCCTTATAGGGTTGTAGACTCGAACACTCTCTGGCAATGACGTTTGAAGGAATGTATCATAGCCACCACCAAGTTTTACATTTTCTTGTACTGTCAACCCTTTCCTGCCTAAAATAGTGTTATTGTAAATTCTCTCAAATGACCTTGCGAGGCAGCAATAAAAGAACTAGTAGAATAAATAATAATAATAACACTAATTATGCCTCGGTCCTAAACAAGTCATATCTTTTAAATTTTTAGTTTCTCTCACACGGGAAGTTTTTAATAGTAAGAAATAAATGTGAAAATAGTACTCGCTAGCCAATTTTTTGGATTAGTAATAAAAATAACTAACGTTTGCAAAATCATTGAAAAATAGTCACTATGCTGCAACACGGAAAGTTACATAATAATATATTGGAGATTGAAGCACATATGTATGAACTTCCAGCATATTATACTGGATCAATATATAATACTGGAACTTCAGTATATTATGCTGGAATATTTCCTGATTTTGAACAGTATTTTTGTTTAGAATTATCTTTACATGAAAAATGGATAAATTTCGATTACTTTTGAAACTGTGGCTATTTTTCAATTACCACTTGTAAATCTAGCTATTTTTGAATTTCGCCCGAAATAAAGTCTTACTCTTTTTGCCCTGCACAATGATATTATGGAGAACCTTAGACAGAAGAGTAACACTGACACTTTGTGTATATTTTTGGATCAACAGTTTTAAAGTCATTAGGATCTGTGTTATGGACCATTTCCATTTCCCAAGTCTTCAATAGCCTCTGTACTTTCTCTTCAAGTGATCCTTCGGGCCATATCTAAAAATAAAGAGGCAAATCCAGCATCTACAATACTAGTATAACAATAAACTTCTAAATTAAATCCAGTTAATGATGTTATTTTCTTCAAACGTGTTAATGCACTTCTACCTAAAGAAAACCAAAATAAATAAATAAAGACAGAACATGAAAACATACATGAGTTCTTCCTTCTTCAAAAAGCTTATCAACAACATCAACCGTTGCCTCTTACCTTGTCAATATTTTAACACCTTCCTGGTTTTTGGAGAGTAAATTCTACATACCATGTATTTAAAATAAATAAAGTTACAATTTTATAAATATCTAAAAGTAGATTGTATGAATTTAATTATTTCAAATTAATACTTACGATATAACCTAGACGTAAATCTAGAACACAATTGAAGTGTATCTTGACAAAACAACCCTTTTGTTGCAAGGTTAACAAATAAAACTAATAATAATTTTCAGTAGAAGGTATATATATATATATATATATATATATATATATATATATATATATATATATATATATATATATATATATATATATATATATATATATATATATATATATATATATATATATATATATATATATATTAAAGTATCAATAAACATTGGAAAGTACGCATATGAAATAACTACATAAATATATACAAGTTTCCTATGTAGAAATAATACACTCATACATACCTATAACTTCAAGTATATATATTTTCAAACCAAAATTCAATAAAAATTGCACCTATAATTTTTGTTATACACAAATTGTAGGATTTAAAATAAACAGAGATAGTCCCTGTTGGGATATATACTATTAAGGATGGGTTTAGTTTAGATATAGTATTTATTACGAAATAATTATTTATTCAGTTTTAATAAAGTTTTAAATAGATCATATAATAGTATGTGTCATTTGCTTATATAGTTGATGATTTAGTGTATAGAGTTTAGCTTATACACGGAAGATTAAATCATCGGTTCTTATAAGTATAAAGTTTGAGTTCACAACCTAATAATGGAATTGGACAAACCATCAGGAATGATTGTAGCACAAGATTAAATATAATTTATCTTGATTATGGTAATGGTTTAATTCAAACTTCTTGTGCTAGTACATTTTGTATGTATTGAACGGACCAGGTAGAGATAAGTATTTTACACTGACTTAATAAAATAAACTCTCTAGCCATTAAATGTACTTATACTCTTAATCTTGATATAATTATTATTAGCTGTGCATAATATTATTGTTTTGATTTATTAAAAGGCGAGATTCTTTCGTGGGTCAATATGCCTGGTAAATTGGATAATAATAATGTACATTAGCGAAGCAATAGTTAGTTGATAGAATCCATGTCTCGGTTTAGAGCTTGATGATACACCTATATGAAAGCTTATAAGTTTTCATGTGTAAATCCGGCCGGTGGATTTGTATCCGATTCATGAAATAAGTTAAGCGAAAGTCTAAAGGAAATAATCAATAAATTAAATCATAAGTAATTTAATTTAATTGATTCGTATCTGAATTTTAACATGGGGAGTTAAATAAGATTTAATGGATGACTTTTGAAATTAAATAAGGAGTGCAAGTATGAATTTTTAGTTGAATAATTCGTAATTAATTATGCTAGATATTAATTTCGAAAATTATAAATAAATTCCATAATTGGAAGCCTTGTTAATTAAATTCATTGGTCCCTAATGTCCCTAAATAATAGGAAATAAAGGAATCCTTTTCTGGTGGAAAAGAAAACCCAACAGGTTTTGGAAAAGGGTCTTAACCCTTTAAACTTGTGCTATAAATACATAAGAGTTTTCACCTAAAAGGAGAGGTACATGGTGGCTGAAATTTTCAGCCAAGTTTTCCTAGAAATTTCGCCCACACGAAATTGCTATTTCCGGTTATTATTTGGGTAACACAGTAGAAGACCGTGGAACGTTCGCGGATGATGGAGATTCTATTGAGAAGTTATGGAACAGAAGGCTCACGTGGTAGAAGAGATATGTTCACGCTTCAAGAGGTAACCCGTGAAATCTCGTTTATGCTAGTTGTCTAAATTATATGTGATTTTGATACTGGGATTACTTCCGCTGCTTATTAGAATCCATCAGTCCCAACAGTACAACAACAAAATGCAAAAAGTTATTCATATACTCGAAAAAAAAGTATTTAATTGGTGATGCTTTTTGGAGATGCTTCCTTCTACCGATTATTCTTCAACTTTCTTCTTCTTTTTAATGTAAACTTATGTGTATATCTTTTATCTGTATGTTTTATTCATCACATTCCTTTAAAGAGCTTAATCTTGTTTGACTCAAAAGATATTAAACTCCCTCTAAGCAAATCAATCAAAAAAGAAGAAGGGAAAATCATAGTCGAAGATAATAAATCCTAGGTTAATTTTAATAAAATGAATTGCAACAGTAAATGGAGATAGACCAGTAGAGAGATGAAGTTTACAGAGATATAGAGAGATAGAGAGAGAGATTGAAAGCTTGTATTCTTATCCAAAAAAAAGGCTATCCACTACAAGTCCTGGATCCCCCTTATATAATGGAGGATCCTTTACTTATCACGGGAGCGACAAAGGAAGAAGTATATTTTATAACAAAGACGACGATGACGCGAGAACATCTCTCCTTTTCTTCTTGGGTCGCCCCATCTGTATCGGCACATAGGTACCGAATGGTCGGTCGTGGTACCTTTAAGACGTGATCGACCAAATTCCAACAAATACAGTTAGTCCCTCCGCTCGTCGAGGTTACAGCGAGGTGCGCCCTCGATGGACGGAATCAGTGCCTCTTTTAAAGAGAATTTGACTTGTCGAAACGTTATGACGTGGCCAGTAGAAGAGATCATAATCACATCTGGCTGCACGTTGAAACGAACGCTTCTACTTGGGTGACGTCAGCATTCGCATGCGTCATCAGTATGCGTATTTTCGAGGTAGAAAAGGTGACGGTTTGGCGCTTTATTTCCTGCACTGATTTAAAGCCTGCCGCCTCGATTCTGGCACCACCCAACTGTATAAATAAGTGAAGGATTTAATTTGGTTTAAGAACTTTAGACTTTCTCGAGAATTCGTAGGTCTTCTTCTCCCGTTTCTGCATCTCGTTTTCTCACTCTTAATCAGAAGCCTTCTTTTCTCACTCTCCATTGGTGTGACTTGATACTCCTATAAAAAACCATGCCGAGATCACGTCGCCCTACTGAGGAGGTTCCTGGGATCGTTCCGGTGAGTGCAGTACCTTTCTTTGATAGCGGGGAAGTAGGGGTGGAGGATGATGACAGTCCTTTTACAGTGGAGGCATTATTTCCATGACATCCCTCGTCTCGGAATAACTTGAGCAAGACACTACTATAAAAGAAAGTATTTGGTGGCAATCATTTAGCAACAATTAGGTAATTGCCACTTGTCAAGACCCAATTCCCAAATCCGGTCGTGATGACGCCTCTCGTGAAGACAAGGCCAGCCAAACCATTCCAGATATAGCACCTAAGGTAATTAATCAGTTATATAACAGATCGAATCTAAATTTATGACATAATTAATATGAATACCAATGCATTCCAACCGAGGTGTCACAAGTCACGAGCATCTAAAGAGTGGGGACACTACTACGAGACTAACAATGTATAAATATACAAGGTAAAATGGTAATACAAGGATGGAGTGCGGTGCCGTGAACGCTGGTGGTCACCCTGCTTAACTATCAGAATATGGCCTTCTATCTTGCTAATGACCCGCTATCGGATGAACAATACGTGCAACTGCACGCAAGGTGCAGGGAGTAAAGTGAGTACTTCCAACTCAGTGGTAATAAGAGAGAATACTATCCGAGCGGTAAGAAAACACGTATGAGCACACCAAACTGCTATAAAGACAGAAAAACCCTTTTTGAGAACACCTAAATACTGTAAAAAATCCCTTTAGAAAATCCCAATTTCAGTTCAAAAATCTCTTTTGAATATATGTATTTTCAACAATTGCAAATGTAATTTCAACAAGTAGGAAATCGTCAGAAACCTACCCCTCGGCCTCAATATCAACTCACAATATTCAACATCAGCCTCTCGGGATCAACGCTCCTTAACATATAACACCAAGGTATCTGGTCAACAAGGCAATTAACAATATATATGCCAATGGTATGTGAGTGTTAAATGTCGTGCCACGTAGTACAAACAGGAGTAAATGCATGAATGCAATGAAATGCACATGAATACACTGCTGCGTGGATCCCTAGCCAACCATGCATATGATTTAACGTCGACGGTGCTCACTATGGGGGTTTAGAATCTGGAGGAGCTCCTTCAGCCCAAGCGCAACATCATACAGTGCCAATAGTTACCACTGTTTCCATTACAATACATGGTGCCAATAGTTACCACCGTTCCAAAAAATAATATACAGTCCAGAAAATAATGAGATAATGATCGTCAGCCCAAAATATCATTTAAGAATTATTTGAGTTTTCTAAACATAGAACTATGGCTGAGTTTGTAAAAATAGTGTTAAAAGCCCTGTACCGAATTCAAATAGTATGCAGATCATGCTAACTCTGAAATATCAATCGCTAAAGCATTCTAAAAGTCGGCACAAGGCCCCAAACATGGCATCAAGCCCAGATAACATCAATATAGGGTGCGAAGCAATCGACAATATAGTATAATTCATCCCTCGGATTGAACCGAGTCACAATTTCCCACATATATGACCCCGCACTAACCATGGAGTGCATGTCACGCCTCATATAGCGTCACAATGTGATATACCGGGGTTTAAGATAATCGTCAATAAGCCACAAGTATGGCAATGAGGCCAAGTCATAATGATAACAACAAAGCATTTACTATTTTGCGGTAAAAAACCAACAACCGGGACGGACCAAGTCATAATCCCAACGGTGCTCTACCCCACGCTCAGGTCCAGCGTGCAAGTCCCCACAATACAACACCAAATATGTGCAAATCCAGGGCTTCAAACCCTTAGAATATCATTCCCAAATATTACTCACCTCGAACCGGCAAAATCTCAAGCTCGCGACGCCTTTGCCCCTCAAATCGACCTCCACGCGCGTCAAATCTAGCAAAAAATAGAGCGAATACATCACAATATGCAAATGGGACAATACCCAATCGAAACAATCGAATTATAGCAAGAACCTTGAAACTAGCAAAACCCGAGTCCCGGGCCCGCTTCTCAAAAAATTACAAAACTTACACTTCCGGAATCCTCGTCTCGCCACGAGTTCATACATACCAAGAACTCCCTAATCCGTGTTCAAATGACCTATCAAATTCTAATTTGAAATATCAAAACTCAAGCCTTAGCTTTAGCCACTTTTTAATGAATTTCAATCAATTTCCATACTAATTCTATCATAATCTCGTGTATTTAAGCCAAGGAACTTACTTCTAATTGTTCCTCCTTGAATCCCTCTTCAAAATCACCCCAAAGCTCTCAAAGCTTGCTCAAAAATGGAGGAAAGATCATAACCCTCGCGGATGAAATGTTCCAATTAAACCCTTCTGCCCAGACCACTTTCTGCTTCAGCGGTCCTCTTACCGCCTACGGGACTTCCGATTACGCGTCCCCACAATCGCTTATGCGGTCTCACTTAAACCACATAGACCGCTTATGCGGTCAAAATACCGCTTATGCGGTTCCCAAGCTGCTCCAACGGTCCAAGCCTTTTTCCCCTGGTCGCTTCCGCGACCCATTTTCCGCTTTTGCGGATACCGCTTAAGCGGTCCCTCGTCCGCAAACGCGGAAATACCAGAAGACAGAATACCAAACCTAAAGCTATCTCCAAAATTTCTCGTTTAACAATCCAGAATCACCTCGAGGCCCCCGGGACCTCAACCAAAAGCAGCAACATGACCTATTACCTTATTCAAACTTACTTGATTCATAAGAACACTATCATTAACATAAAAAATCACCAAATTCCTCAAATCCAAGCCTAAATTTCTTAAGAACTTCCGAAATGCGCATACAATCAAAAACCCAACCAAACGACCTCCGAATGACCTCAAAATTTGCACACATATCCAAAATTACCTAACGAAGCTACTGCTACTCTCGAAATTCCGACCCTCGGATCAAAATCTCACCTATCAACCGGAATTCGCCGAAATTCAACTTAGCCAATTCAAGCCTAATTCTACACCGGACCTCAAAATTCAATTCTGTTTTCTCTCCCAAGTCACAAATCAACCCCCGAAGCTAACCAAATCACCGAAAATCACATCAGATCCCTCTAACCACTCAGTCAACTTTTGATTGACTTTTCCAAACTAGCCTTCTCTATTGTCCCAATTCCAACCAAGCTCTGTCCGAAATACTTCAAACTCTACAAACACATATAATGAAGCATATAGAAGCATAATACGGGAAAAACGGGGCGGTAATTCATAAGACGACGGGTCGGGTCGTCACATCCTCCCCAACTTAAACAAATGCTCGTCCTCGAGCGTACCCACAGTTGTACTAGAAGCAACCTAATTGCTGGATGACCTTACCAAGCATAAACTGGGGGTGATCCCATGTCACCCTATCTCACCTAGGTCCGATAACACAATATAGCTGAAATCTTCTACCTATTACACCCATTTAGTCCATAAACAGCATAACTATAGTTCGTCCTATGAAATCTTACACGGGATCAAAACCTCACATTTTTACTCAGAATAAACCCAAACCAGCTGTCATAATCCATACCCGCAACCTCGGCTGCAATCATATGATATACCACGTAACTCAACACATGTATCTATAACTACCATTCTAAAAAATTTCCCACAATAACTAAATACTGATAGAAAAACCCTTTTATTAGCTAAAGCCTTAACCAAACACCTTTATATACTGCCAACGACAACTGAAACACGCGATAAACCGAACCCATCTCTCAGACTACCCATTCATGAGTCCATTCCCTTTTTGACTGATACTACAACCGATTTCAGAGCCAAACCTCGATATTACCTTTCTAACAAGCTGAAATCAAATATGCTCATACTCATTAATGACTCCACGATCATCTCAACTACAACACGCCACTTTTGTGATTTTACATCTCAACACCGGCCTAAGCCAAAACGTGCTCAACACAAGCACCAGCAAGTAAGGCATACAAAGTAGCACATAGAAAACTATTCTCAACATCACACTGTTGCGGCGTGCAACCCGCTCCAGATAACATAACTGTGGCGGCGTGCCACTCGATCCACATATATATTTCACAAAAGGAGATCCACATCGAGCCCAATCTGCTCATTACAATAAACACATATAGCCTCATGCTCGGCCGCAAGAAACGCATTCGAAAAGTACCTTAATACCGAAACTAAATCAATGGTAGAAACCTCTGCACTGACATCCGCCACGAAGGCCCAATTAACAAAGCAAAATTTTCCAACTATCCACTGGTCCTTGGAATATAACTACTATGCTAGAACAATAATTCGATGCACCTTACCACGCAACCTGTGGCCCTTTTCCGACATAGCCCATAACACATTTGTCTAGCCAACCTGACATTGGGACAACCAGTCTGCATTCTAATATCATAACCCAAATTGAACATACCAAGCAAAGATAAAAAATCCATTCGTACCTCCAGTTCCGACAACAGTAAGACGATATCGATACACATGACCCACAACCACGACATGGTTGGATCACGAGAACTTCTAGTCTCAAACATATATAACGCATGAATCACTACGCCTGATCCTACACTCTGCCGTATGAATACATAACACACATCAAGTATCCATTCATACCCCGAAAGATATTCAAAATTTCTTGTGCCGTCAACAAACTCAAATATCCGCAGTTGATCCAACAAGAAAATGTCTCAATAGTACTGACGTATCATCAATTTACATCACCTTAATCATCCGAAGAATCGATTCTTTACTCACCTGAAGCTGTCCGTGCTGCTCAAGAATTTTATAATTTCCCATTATGAACTGAACCAAGGCCTTGAACCCGAAATTCTCAATTCTCCATATCATAACACACAGATCATACCACACCCGGATAACATACCCAACTTCAAACCACGGTAAAACACATCAAGAACTCTTTCTCCCAATTTCATTGCACAAGCTAAATTGCCAGCACTAAGTCCTTCTATCCAGATCAAGTTAGGCAAACTGCCAACACTTAAAAGCTTTGCTGCACAACACATGTAAAACTAATTACCTCGGACACATACAAAGGATTAATCACTTTCTTATCATACCGACTTTGTTTATTATCAAGTTATTCCATTTATCTCATTTCCTTCAGGATTCATCATTAATTTGATATTCTCCCTTGTTGTAGCACCACAATACCTCGACTCAGGTTACCACACGAGACTCACATGTAAGACCCCTAGGCCACTGAATACCCTCTCTAATGCTTCCCAAAAAATGATATTCAGAATGGTTTACCTTGAACAACTTCCTGCGAATCTGAACTCGTTACCTTTACCTTCCAAATAAGGATACGTAGAATCCCATGATTAACATAAAATAACACAAGTCTTGATCTTTTCTAATGAAAATACAGTCTCTAGCCACATTCACAACTTAAGACACCTGATTGTTTCATACAAAATCTTGAACATAGTAAAACCATTCTCGAGAGTCATTCACTCTAATTCAGATGTAATTCACATGCCCTAAATGAACGGAACCACTCATGCTTTATTAGTACCCAGACACCGCAGAACATGATTTCATACAGATACAACAACCACCTTTCTTCTCTATACACTGAGCATTCTTTATCGTCAACAGCTCAAAACATCTCAGTATTTCTCGTACCTACGAAGCACCATATAACCTTTGTAGACAATTACCTTCACACGAGCCATTCTCGGCTCAATTTCTGTTACCATGACTGATCCTCCATCCTACCTCAAAACAGAACCACCATAGCACATAACCATGCCATTAGCTGACCAACATCCACCTCCCCAACTTGGCTCGAAGCCATATATTAAGGCATTCTTAACAACTCATAACAATTTTACTCTAATGATGACACAATGAGATCAAACTCAAACCAATTACAAGTTTTATGAATACACAGATCATCTAGCACTTACATTCTCTGCAAACCTCACATTCATTTCCACATCAGCTGAGTCCACTTTCTTAAGCGTCCCAATACTTCAAAATACAACACATACATTCCACTATCATATACGTAATACATAGCCATTTAGTCTTTCTGAGTCTATATTCATACTGCCATATGGAATGTACTTTATCGGCCAACTAAGAGACATGAGATATTTAGTAGACTCTTTCGTCACTACCAAGATCACACAGACACACCCCACGGTACTAACATACTCATCACATGGATATCCAGCCGTCATTCCGGTTAATAAGAACAACACTGAACATATAAGTTCAAACACTTGCTCACACAATCAGCACCTCGGTGCTCAAACATAGGCAAATATCCGGCCTCGAGTCCACAGACTGGCCCAATATGAACTCACGGAGATTACCTCCCGCCCCTCGATCGGGGAATCACAAGCCATCCATGCACATATACTATTAAGTGCTCACGTGCGCATACAAACGTGCGGAAGGAATTTCAAGAGTTATATCTCAAGCTGAATCAAGTACGCACGATAAGAATTCCAAGAATGGAAAGTTTTCCTAAAGGTTCTACAGCCTCTCGAGGATAAATATAGACGTCTCCATACCGATCCACGAGATTCTACTAACCCTGATCATGACTCATGAGTCCTACCAACTTGTCACGACCCAATTCCCAAATCCGGTCGTGGTGGCGCCTGTCGTGAATACAAGGCCAGCCATCCCGTTTTAGATACACCACCTAAGGCAATTAATCAGTTATATAACAGATCGAATCTAAATTTATGACATAATTAATATGAATACCGATGTGTCACAAGTCACGAGCATCTAAAGAGTGGGGACACTACTACGGGACCAACAATATATAAATATACAAGGTAAAACCAGAATACAAGGATGGAGTGCGGTGACGCGAACGCTGGCAGTCACCCTGCCCAACTACCAAAATATGGCCTTCGATCCTTCTAATGAGACGCTATCGGATGAACAATACCTGCAACTGAACGCAAGGTGCAGGGAGTAAAGTGAGTACTTCCAACTCAGTGGTAATAAGAGAGAATACTATCTGAGCGATAAGAAAATACGTATGAGCACATCAAACTGCTACAAAGACAGAACAACCCTTTTTGAGAAAACTGAAATACTGTGAAAAATCCCTTTAGAAAATCCCAAGTTCAGTTCAAAAATCTCTTTTGAAAATATTCTTTTTCAACAATTGCAAAGGTAATTTCAACAAGTATTTTCCGGAAGCTTGGAGTTTCAGATATATTGATATTTAGAGCCCCCCCAATCCGTCAGGTATGTTAGAATTGTCTGGTTTGTTTGTACCTTGAGATATTTTTCGCACATTCATTCAGCAGGTAGTAATTTTCTGTATCTTGCAGCGTATTAGTTATAGTGCTGGAGACGTCTTTATTAAAAGAATTGTTGCAATGGCGGGGGATTATAATGAAGTAAGTTCTTCCACTCTACCATATTTTGTTGAGTAGTTTTATCAAGTCAGATGTCTTATTCAAGGATAATGTTTTATGCAGGTGCACGGGGGTAAACTGTTTGTGAATGGTGTTTCTCAAGATGAAGACTTTATTTTAGAGCCCCTTGCATATGAAATGGAACCGATGGTAATACATTTATTCTGTTTATCTTTGATGATGTCTACAATTTAACTTCATCAAAGACCTAATATTTTTCTTGGTCATTTTATTGCTTGTTCCTGATGGCTATGTATTTGTGATGGGGGACAAGCGCAATAACAACTTTGATTCTCATAACTGGTGAGCATAGAACGATTTAATTTATTCAACAGGAAAGCAACAATTCACTGCTAAAGAAGTGATGTATTAGCATTCAACCTTGCCTTCTGTCTGTGCCTCTCTCCCTCCGCTACCTTAAGACCAAACCTTCCATTTTCTTTAAATAAGTATATAAAAAGAGCCCCTTGTTGTGAATGTGATAATTCCATAGGGATCTCTTGTGCATTTTGGCCTAGGTAGGTGAAACAATTAAAATCAAGCAGATAGCACTGGTGTATTTTTTTCATTTGTCTTTATGCAGAATTAGGATCTCATTAATCTGTATGCAAAATTTGTATCTCATTTATCCGTGTGCAAAATTTGGATCTTATTTATACTGTAATTTTTTCTGGGGTCCACTTCCCATTGTGAATATTGTTGGTAGGTCAGTATTTAGATATTGGCCCCCATCCAAAGTGTCGGACACTCTGCATGGCTCAGTATTGGAGAAGAGAGTAGTTGCACTTTCTTAACCCTTGGCCCCTTTGTTCCAAGCGGGGAGGACTTATTTCATCTCTTATTCTTTTACTGGTCATTTTCTGCCTTTTGGCTCATTGGATCAGCTGTATAATCTTTTCCTATTCGTGATGTCTGCCTTTTTTAGCTTCGAAACTTGTAGAAAATGAGTACTTATATTCCAAATCCTGAGCTCATATTTCTGTAGGTCCTTACATTCATTATTGTACTATAGCTTTGTTCTGAAATTATATTTGTGATATTCTGTTTTTTGTTAAGGTTCTTATTTGAACCTGATTATTGCATTAGTTTGGAACAAAATTGTCGTAGAAGATGGTGAGAGTTAGTGTGTTGAATGATGCTCTTAAGAGCATGTACATTGCTGAGAAGAAGGGAAAACGTCAGTTCATAGTCCTTCTTCCAAAGTCATCATCAAATTCCTTATTGTCATGCAAAAGCATGGTACTTTAGCTTGTTTAATTTATATTTTTATGCTGATTATTTCCTAAGCTCGTTGTTTTCTTACATTTGCTATCTCTGTATGTAGGGTACATTGGACAATTTGAGTATGTTGCTGATCACAGGTCAGGTAAAATTATAGTTGAACTGAATGGTAGGTTGAACAAGTGTGGCATCATTAGTCCTTGTTTTGATGTCGGAATTAAGGAAATTGAAGGATGGACTACTAGGTTGTTGCCTTCCACACATATACTGTAACGACGCAAAAATCCGCTATGGGTTGTGATGGCACCGGACACTACTGTCAGGGAAGCCAACCATATTACTAAATCAAATCTCGTTTTAATACTTTTGGAAATACATGATTTTTCTTTCATATTTATATATTTTAAAGAATAGCATTTTCAAATCAAATTTCTTTGAAAGTTAAGCAATTAATACAATGTTTCAACCATCCCAGAACCCGGAGTCACAAGTACATGAGCATCTACAAATAAGAGGATTATAAATACATCATCCGTCGGGAATACAATGGACAAAAGATAAACACAGTACTGGAAAGGGACTACCCTAGCTGCAGTCGTCTCGAATGATGCAGCTCTCTAGTCCCTATAATCATCCGTGCTGCTACGTCCAATAGACTAATGAAATAACATATACCTGTGCAACAAAATGCACATCAAGTGTAGTATGAGTACAAAAATAACGTGTACCTAATAAGCGTCCCGCCTAATCCCGAAGGAGTAAAGACAAGATGGTCAATCCTGACACTCACTAGTAGTCAAATGACTATTTATCCTTAAAAGTATATCCAAGCAGTGAATTTGTTTTATAAACAAGATTCTAATCTAGATATGGGAAAATAGGTATTCATACAATTCTTTCATGGAAAATTTCCTTAGTTTTCATGTTATTACTAAATAAATGATCTCGAGCCATAATGTGGCATAAAACAACGATAATGAGTTCAAGATAACAGCACAAACATGCGCAAATTATGCTTAGGCGACGGCTCACTCCAACAGAAATATAAATTTTTTCACTGCCTCGGTTCGAGCGGCCCGTGCTATAGATGCATCCATTTTACCGAGGTGATCGGCCCGTTCCAATAGAAATATAAACACACACAGACAGATAATCAGTCAAACAATGAGCGTGGAGCAAATGTCCAAGTAAGGTCCATTCCCTTTTAATAATTTGAGAAAAACATAGCTTTAATATTTTTAGAAATCCTCTTATTAATTTAATATAATTAAAGCATTTCAAGCTATCAATGATTTACAAATAATCCAAGAATAGTGTGCTGTTGGGTACTAGATACCTGGACAATAGCATAATAGTAGCTACGCACGGACTCTCGTCACCTTGTGCGTACGTAGCCCCGATAACTAGGAGCACATAATCAGTTTAATTTATCTATGGGGTAATTTCCCCCTCACGGGATTAGAAAGGAGACTCATCTCACTCCGAATATTCATAACCGGCATTCTACATTCTTTCAAAGATTGAACCAATGCAAAGTACTTTAAAACTAGCCAAATAATGTCAAACTAATGAGAATATATTCAAATACTTGCAAACAATTCAAATTATTCAATTTCCCAACTCCGCTTTGTGAAATGACCAAAATGCCCTCAGACCCACGTGCCCGAAATCCGAAATTTTTTAGTGGTAAATGTTACCCATGACATTAGGAATTCAAATATATATTTAATCCTAATTTCATACTCAAATTCGTGGCTAAAATCCAAGAAATCTCAATTATTAGGATTTTCTTTAAAACGCAAATCCTTCTTTAGATTCTCATGAATTTTGATGTTAAATCTAAGGTATAATCACAAAATATAGTTGGAAATAAATTAGAAATACTTACCCAATGATTTGCAGAAGGTTGGGTCTTTGGAAAATCGCCCATGGAGTTTTGGAGGTTGAGAAGATTGAAAAATGGGTGAAAATCTCATAAAAATTGTCACTTAACAGCCCTCAGATGTCGCATTTGCGAACCCTCGCAAAAACAAAGACGAACTTCACAATTGCAAACAAAACAGGGATGGGGGGTTAGCATTTGCAGAAAAAGTTTGCATTTGCGAACTGGGAAACTATCGCAAATGCGATGAAGATCTTCGCATTTGCGAAGACAGCAGAACCAGAAAATTTTCCAACACTAAAATGAGCATAACTTCCTCATACAATTTTCAAATTTGACGATTCTTTTTCCTATGACTCCGAAATTTTGATACGAATCTAATTGTTCAAACAAAACTAAATTTGGAGCTCATTTTGATTAGTATGGTACCCCTTTTATATCCGAAGAAGCAACATTGAAATATCGAATAAGAGCGTAATCACAACCCGAAACACACCCGGGGCCCCGACCAATCACTCCAACCAGTCCCAAAACAAATTATGTTGATGCCTCAAATCACATCAAACAACGCAAAAGATTATGAATTAACCTCCAATCCATGCTTGATGAACTTTGAAGTTTCCAACTCTATTTCTGATGCCGAGACTTATAAAATCATATCAGATTGACTTCAAATTTTGCACACAAGTCCAAAATGACATAACAAAGCTACAAAACTTTCGGAATTCCATTGCGACCCTCAGATAAAAATCTTACCTATCAACCGGAATTCGCCAAAATACTAACTTTGCCAATTAAAGTTTACTTCTACACCGGTCATCATAAAAGTATTCCGGACACACTCCTAAGTCCCAAATTACCTAACGAAGCTATCCAAATCATAAAATTCACATTTCGAGCGAGATATCATATTTCCACTTTCGGTCAAGCTTCTTAAAAAACCTTCAAATTCCTACCTTTAGCCAAATGACTCCAAAATGACCTACGGACCTTCGAATACACTTCTGATCGCGCTCCCATATGCAAAATAACTATATGGAGCTACGCCCAGTCCCGGAATTCCAAACAGACATCGATAACACTAAAATGCACTTCAAGCCAAACATATGAATTTTTTTTTAAAATGCTAACTTCCACAATAGGCGCCAAAATGCTCACGGATTTTCCAAAACATGAACCGGACATACGGCCAAGCTCGATATCGTTATACAAACCTGCTGGACCCTTCAGATCCTAATTCCGAGGTCGTTTACTCAAAAATCCAATCCTATTTCATTCTTTCAACTTAGAGCTTCTGAAATGGGAATTTTCATTTAAATTTAACTCCAATCTCCATGAATTTAGATTCCGAACATGCGAACAAGTCATAATACCTGAAATGAAGCTGTTCATGGCCTCCAAAAGCTGAACGGAGCGCTGGTACTCAAAACGACTGATCGGGTCATTACATTCTTTCCACTTAAACACATATTCGTCCTCGAATGTGCTGAGAACTATTCTGACGTAGTCTGAAATCATTGTTTAGCATCATATGCACCTTCTCGTGCTGCCACAACTTAGCTGAGCACATTAGCCTGATATATTCTGAAGATATTCCCTTTTGTTCAAAAAAATAAGTCTTAGAGCCCAATTCCAACATCCGGAATTCTATGTTAGGCATGTTTTCATCAAGGGATCACCCGATTATTCACCACACGCCGTACTCAAATATGATTGCATAACTTTGCTGGATTCTTACCATGCAACACAAAATCGATAGGACCACGTTAATATTTTATGATCAACTTAGCCAAAAATTAATGAATCAGATGCTCCCATTTCACCTCATGACATACATAGGTCTTGTTCTAACTTTTACAACACTGACACGATTGAAGAGATGCACCGAAATTCGTAACCAACCGCCGAATCAACAAGTCATTGGGTCCATACCTCTTACAGAACCATTACCAGATTCTGAACCAAATGAGAATCTCTGCTCCTTAATGTACTTCATGTGTTCAGATTACACTGATCCTAAATTCCTTAATCTCATCCCACCCAGTATGAATTGCTCAGGCAATAAGCCACATCAGACACAATCAAGAGTCCCATATGATGCCACCATGTGCTAATAGGCTACCGATTAGGATATGATACAAGAAGAATACAAACTCTGAAACGGACATCTAATTACCCCGCCCGCAAAACATACGCGCGACACATGCTAACAACTTATACGTATTTTCCTTTGAAAAATTGGAAAGAGAACACATAAAAGAAACTTGGGGGAACTGTACTAAATATCATATTGTTGCGGCATGACACCCAATCCAAATAGCATAACCATTGCGGCGTGCCACCCGATCCACACATCATAACCATGGCGGCGTGCCACCCGATCCAAATAACATACCCGTGGCGACGTGCCACCCGATCCACATACAGGCTCACATAAGGAGATATTCATTGAGCTAAATAGCTCATAACATCAAAATACCAAATACCGGTCATAGACACGCTAAGGTGTATAATACCATCCCTGAGGAACCATTTAGCACTATAGGCCACAAAACGCAAGCACAACTAAGGTGCAATACATGATCTGAATCTCAAGAGCCATCCTGCTTATATAACATCACCTCTACGTTGAACCTCAACACATAAGAAATTCACAAAACCGTTTCACAACCTATACGGCACACTACATCACTATCTGGAATAGCGGATGATGAAATAACACCCCAACTATTCCTCCATCGGGAACACTCGGTGAAACGAACACAACTAGCCGGATATAAAGCCATGTTCACATATAATTAAATCCACTGATCTCAAGCCGATTTCTTATCGCACCAACTGGGCTAATGACCCTTCAAAGGTTCATAGTAACTCATTCTTCCTCATAACATATAGGAACAACCCTTATAATAGCTGAGCAACCTACTCCGTTCATATCCCAATAAACAAATGCCCTCCGGTCCTAAGTTCTCAAGTCGATGATATTACCAAAATCCTCATACTTGGTTTAAATCATTAATCAATCAAGTGACTACGCATCACACTTATACAATCTTCCCATGGGACATGCTCCCAAAATCTTTCGAATAAATAACGGGTCCACACATCCAAACCCTCGGACGCACAAACGCTGAAAAGCGATCCAGGATCCTTAACCAGGACGCAAAGCCTTTCTCAAAAAAACACCAATCTCTGATAACACTGCAGACAATACCAATTTACCCAAAACATAGAAACTTCCTTCTTGCTCATCCGAGCTCATGACATCATAGCCATTACCAAACTGCACCTTTATTCCTTACTTCAAATTCCATACCACTCACTGCACCTCACGTGCTGATATACAGTAGACACGATTTCCATCACAACTCTGGAACCACTGTTAGACTAACACGTCATTGTATAAAATTTTTCATTCAACCCACTTCGGGAGAACTATAGCAACATACAGGCGAACCATCGCATGCCTCCAACAATTCATTTGCTCGAATTACCACTTATGGTCTTTTCTCATAGCTGAAATAACCCATCAAAATGCTAATAACCAGAAATCACGCAAGTAGCTAATCATGCAACCCAATCATAAGCAGTGGGACTCTCCCTCTTAGCTAGAAGCCGTCATTTCATAATTCCTGATTTACTAGAATTCTTTATCTCTCATTGACATAACCTTGTATAATCAACTGAAAAATTCTCGGAACCATGCGGTAGAAACTCTTAATCATCGAACTCATTCGCGTGACCAATATCTTTGTGGAGCAACCAATATAATTCCTTACGGAAGCTTCGCCAACCACACAACCGCTAACCTGCTTACGGGGAATAACCCATCTGGGGGAATCACCTCCCAAGATCTTCCCACGCCGCTACATGGTGCCTTCACTACGACACCAATAACCCATCCTGAGTCCGATCTTGCCTTCCAGTTGCCCAAGTCCCTTCACCCCTCGCGGACTTCAATTAAATGTGTGGATATATCCTCCCAATTCAGAATTATGTTGCATCTTCCTTCACGTTAAGCAACTTCTTTTCGCTAAATCAAATCTTCTGCCGCATAATGGCACATGCTTCAAGTTTGCCCCGTAGGCGCCAATCACTAATCTCTAAAGTTCTCCGATCATTCCAAACTCTCCTTAAGACACGTAGTCATCATACTACCAAGCCCATATGTAACCCCCGCCACTCTCCCACTTTGGCGGAAATTATCCCTTTAATCAGTCACTCGACTTTTCTTCTCATACTTGGCCTTCTAGAAATAAATGTCGCCTGACACTTCCCACATGTCCTTCCTCGTACTTCACTGCTCAAATGTAGCTATCTTTGTGGCACTTGAATCCACCATTGCTGCTAACTTTAGTACCTTTCCAAAGGCCATATTTATCGATCCATCAACATAAAGAAATTCTGCTTCGATCTTAAACCAACGCGCCATGTGATATCTGATAGCTGTATCTCCAATCCTATTTCACAATATCCTGACATAAGGCGAATTGTTGCGGCTTATAATATCGAAAAACTTAGTATGTTTTGTTAGGGACAAAACACCCCCTCATAATAGAAATCTCAACCACGCGTTTAGATACAGGTCTCATTACTTCCACCAGCCCAAATCTGACCATCCTTAGTCTGACTGCCTTTCCCCTTGCCGAGGATAAAATACTGAATCCCTTGATCACACGCTGAGTAAACTTCACTTCAATTCATCTACTGCCCCGACACGTGGGCAAATATCCTACAATCACAACCACACAGCAAAATAATAGCTTATACACATGTATGTCACGACCCAAACCCGGTTGTGATGGCCCCAAACACCTTATTAGGAAAGCCCGACCATTTAAGCCTTTCCTAGCCAAGTGATTAACTTAGATACCAATTTTAGCATAAAATCTCAGTTTGAAATAATAGAAAATACCGCAAAAAACATAATCAAAAGCAATAACAGCCCAAAGGATCCGGTGTCACAAGTCTGAGCCTCTAAATACAAGCGAACAGTATCCTACACAAAGGAAAAGTATAGATATGGAAATAAAAGATAGATAGAGGAGAGATCAGGTCCTGCGGACGCCAGTAACTACCTTGATAACTCTGGTACTGAACTGAAAAGCAGCAGCTAATTGGAGCTAAGCCACCGGGATCCCTGTATCTGCACACAAGGTGCAGGGAGTAGAGTGAGTACTTTCAACTCAGTTAGTAATAGCAATAAAATAACAAACATATGCAATAAATCCGGTAAGAACACTATAAAATTCTAATATCAATAGAAATGACAATGAATAATGCTAAACATGGGAGAAAATCTGATAAATACTTCTCTTTTCGTCCGTGCAGTTACGAACACTGATGCGGCGCGTAGCCCGATCTAATACCATATATAAAATGCTGCAGCGCATAGCCCAGTCCAATATAGTATATATAATGTTGCGGAGCGCAGCCCGATCCAATAATATAGTACTGCGCTCGCTGGGGTATGTGCAGACTTAGAAGGGGCTCCTTCAGCCTAAGAGCTATACATTGCGGCGTGCAGTCCGATCCATATAATATATCACTGCGGCGGGCAGCCCGATCCATATAATATATATAATGTTGCGGCGTGCAGCCCGATCCATATAATATATATAATGATGCGGCGTGCAGCCCGATCTATATAATATATATATTGATGCGGCGTGCAGCCCGATCCATACAATATATATAATGCTGCAGCATGCATCCCAATCCACATAATATATATAATGTTGCGGTGTGCAGCTATAATATATATAATACCCTCACTACGGGGTCCTTGACCCCTCTCAGTAAATTTAGACTTGGCCTCTCGGGCCCACTCAGCTAAGATAGGGTATTCAACCCTAGATATTGCTCATTTAGGGTGCAAGTTACTACATTCAGTTTATTTCATGGTTTACAGTCAAAGTCATGACAGAAGGTATGTGTTCAATAGGTACAGTGAGTTCAATTGGCTCAACATGCTCCCTAAGAGTTCTACAGATCGGAACAAGGCCTCAAACATGGCAACTAGCCCAAAATATACGAGTAAGAGATCAATCTCAGTCAACAGTACAGCAAGTCATCAATCGGGATGGACAAGTCTGAGTCCCCAGTAGAAGCATCATCACGCTCATCAAATGACGCGTGTTTTATCTCAACATAGCATCACATAATGCAAATATGGGGTTTCAAACCCTCAATATATCATTCATAACCATTACTCACCTCGAACTGACCAAAATCCTAGCTCGCCTTGCGATTTCATCTCAAATCGACCTCCTCGAGTGCAGAATCTGATCAAAACCACAAGGAATAGGTTATAATAAGCTAATGGGACATAACCTAATTGAAAGAACTCGAAAAATACCCAAAAAAACGAAGTTTGCAAAACCCAAGCCTCGAGCCCACTTCTCGTGAAATTACAAAATTCACATCACCGGAATCCTCGTCTCGCCACGAGTCTGTACATATCAAATTTACAAGAATTGGAGTCTATTTGACCAATAAAAATCAACACTTCAAGCTCACTAGGGTTTCAAGCCCTAACCACCATTTTTAATCTTAAAAGTCTTGAATTCTTAGTGTTTAATCTATGTTTTTACACTATAATGACATACTATAAATCCAAGAATCCATACCTGATGATTTCCCCCAAAATCCTCTTCAAAATCGCTCCCAAACTCGCCTTAGTCCGAGGTCGAAATGTTCTTCTCTTTTCAAACCTGTGAAAATCACTAATCATTTAACCCAGCACGATTTCCGCTTCTGCGTTCTTACCTCCGCTTATGCGTCTCTTGCATATGCGGCCTCTCGACCGCTTTTGCCGTCCAACTAATTCTGCCAGGGACCGCTTTTGCGGTCAACTTCCGCTTACGCGGTCACCGCCTATGCGGTCTTTCCTTGCACGCCTGCGATCCAGGCCACTTCCCATTGGTCGTTTTTGCGGCTGAGCCGCCGCGTCTGCGGAACCGCCTAAGTGGCTCCTTTTCCGAAGACGCCGGAATAGTAGAAGCAGCTCACCCAAAATTTCCAAAAACTCCTACAACCTCCGATCAAACATCTGGAATTACCCAGAGGACCCCGGGGTCTAAAACAAAAACACAGATATGATCTAATACCTTATTTAAACTTTCTCGAGCCATAAAAACACTAACATTAAAACCAAAAATCACCAAATTCCTCCAATAAGAACTTCTGAAATGCTCATACGACCAAAAGTCCAATCCTCATCTAACTGGATCGTACTGAAGTCTAATACATGAGACGGGTCCCCAACATACTTCCTAAGCATAGAAACATGGAACACCGGGTGAACCCCCGACAAGCTGGGTGGCAATACAAGCATATAGGCCACCTCCCCAATCCTCCTTAGTATCTCAAAAGGTCCAATGAACCGCGGACTCAGCTTCCCTTTCTTTGCAAACCTCATCACGCCTTTCATAGGAAAAATCGTCAGCAAAACCTTCTCACCCACCATATAAGATAAATCCCGAACATTCCGGTCCGCATAACTCTTCTGACGCGATTGAGTCATACGAAGTCTCTCCTAGATAACTTTCATTTTCTCTAAGGCATCCTAAACTAACTCTATCCTCATTAGTCTAGCCTCACCGGGCTCAAACCAGCCAACTGGATATCTACACCGTCTCCCGTATAAAGCCTCATACGGTGCCATCTGAATTCTGGACTGATAAATGTTGTTATAAGAAAGCTTTGCAAGTGGAAAGAACTCAGCCCAAGAACCTCCAAAATAAATAACACAAGCACGCAACATGTCCTCCAATATCTCAATCGTACGCTTGGACTGCCAGTCTGTCTGAGGATGAACATCCGTGCTCATCTGTATTTGAGTGCCCCACTCCCGATGAAAAGTCCTCCAGAACTGGGAAGAAAACTAAGTACCCCTGTCTGAAATAATAGAAACTGGAACCCCGTGCAACCACACAACCTCACGGATTAAAATCTCTGCTAACCAGTCTGAAGAATATGTGTTACACACCGGAATGAAGTGCGCAGACTTGGTCAGCCTATCCACAATCACCCAAATAGATTCAAAGTTCCTCGAGGTACGAGGGAGACCACTCACAAAGTCCATAGTAGTCCTCTCCCATTTCCACTCTGGAATATCAATCTGCTCAAATACACCACCGGGTGTCTGATGTTCATATTTAACCTACTGACAATTTAGACACCGAGCCACATAACTCACAAATATCCTTTTTCATTCTCCAGCACCAATAATGCTTCCTCAAGTCCTGATACATCTTCGCCTTACCCAGATGAATAGAATACCACGAGCTGTGGGCCTCTTATAATATCAACTCTCGGAGTCCCATCCATGTTAGGCATGCAAATTCGACCTTGCATCCGCAACACACCATCACTCCAATAGTCACATCTCTGGCATCATCATGCTGGACCCTGTCCTTCAGGACAAGCATTGCGGGTCATCATACTGGCGCTCCCTGATGTGATCGTACAAAGAAGATTAGGAAACCACACAAGCCAACACCCGAATGGGCTCTGAAATATCCAACCTCATCATCCAATTAGCTAAATCCTGAACATCAACTGCAATGGGACTCTCCCCAACTGGAATATACACCAAGCTACCCATATTGACCGCCTTCCGGCTAAAAGCATTGACCACTATATTGGCCTTCCCCGGATGATACAATATGGTAATATCATAATCCTTGAGTAACTCAACCATCTCCGCTGTCTCAAATTGAGGTCCTGCTTAAACAAGTGCTGAAGACTGTGTTGATCCGTGAACACCTCACAGGACATGCCATATAGATAGTGCCTCCAAATCTTCAAATCATGAACTATAGCAGCCCACTCCAAGTAATAAACAGGGTAGTTCTTCTCATGAGGCTTTAGCTAACGCGAAGCATACGCAATAACTCTACCCTCCTGCATCAATACACATCCGATCCCAACTCTCGATGCATCAAAACATATGGAGTAAGAGCCCAAAGCTGATGGCATTACTAGTACCGAAGCCGTAGTCAAAGCTGACTTGAGCCTTTGGAAGCTCTCCTCACACTCATCCGACCATACAAATGTGTCAACTTTGTGAAAGGTGGAGAAAGAGATGAAAATCCCTGTACGAACCTGTGGTAATAACTAGCCAAATCGAGGAAACTTTGAATCACAGTAGCTGAGGCGGTCTGGGCCAACTATGCACCACCTCGATCTTCTTTGTGTAAACCTAAATAGCATCACTGGACACCACGTGTCCAAGAAAAGCCACGGAACTGAGCCAGAACTCACACTTGAAGAACTTTGCATAAAGCTTCTCTTCTCTCAACCTTTGCAATACCACCCTCAAGTTATGTGCATGCTCCTCCTGGCTATGCGAGTACACCAGTATATCATCAATAAACACGATCACAAAAGAATCCAGATACGGCCGAAATACATTGTTCATAAATGCATGAATGTGGCTGGGGCATTTGTCAGCCCAAATGATATAACCAGAAACTCATAATGCCCATATCTCATCCCGAAAGTTGTCTTCATGATATCAGGATCTCTAATCTTCACCTAGTGATAGCGTGAACGAAGATCAATCTTAGAGAATACCCTTGCTCCCTAAAGCTGGTCAAACAAATCCTCAATACGGTGTAGTGGATACTTGTTCTTTACTGTCACTTTGTTCAACTGTATGTAATCAATGCACATTCTCATTGTGACATCCTTCTTCTTTGAAAATAACATCGGTGCGCCCCATGGCAACACACTCGGGCGAATGAACCACTTACCTAGGAGTTCCTGCAGCTGCTCCTTCAGCTCCTTTAACTCTGTTGGTGCCATACGATAGAGAGGAATAGAAATGGGCTGAGTGCCTGGCACCAAATCAACATCAAAGTCAATATCCTTGTCCGGTGGAATGCCTGGCAGGTTTGCTAGAAACATATCAGGAAATTCCCTCACCACGGGGACCGAACCAAGACTAGGAGCCTCAGCTCCAACATCCCTTACAAATGCTAGATATGATAAACATCCCTTCCCAACCATCCGCTGGGCCTTTAAGAAAGAGATTACCCTGCTGGGCACAAAATCAATCATACCACGTCACACGATCCTCGGAATACCCGGCATAGCCAATGTGACTGTCTTGGCATAATAGTCCAGAGTAGCATGGCATGGTGATAGCCAATCCATGCCCAAAATAACATCAAAATCTACCCTGCTCAATAGCATCAAGTCTGTTGGAAACACGTTCTCAAGGCTTTATACTAAAACGTGTGTTCTTATGTGTAGGTTTTGATGAATGACAAATGAAGCGGGCGTGCCAGGGGAAGATAACGGGTTTTGATGAATGACAAACGAAGCGCAAATTGATATATTACGAAGTTCAAGTACAAGCGCATAATTGATGCATAACGAGATTCAAGCACAAGACAAAGTTTTACAGTTTAAATGAGTCGTTCTTAATTGTGATCTTGATCCGACAACTTGACTCATGACATGGCTTCTCTCGTAAAATTATTTTTTACAAAATCATGCATATTTAATATAATGCTAAATGATTTTAAATCATGCATATTTTCATTAGTCAAAATAATTTTTAAACATGCCTCTAAAAACTGGACTAAGATAATCGATTATGTACTTATGATAATCGATTATGTTAAGCCAAGACTGCATGACAATCGATTGTGAACTAATGACAATCGATTGTGTTAAGGCAGTGAGCATCAGGTTTTTCAAACCTGCATGACAATCGATTGTGAACCTTATGACAATCGATTGTGATGAGGCAGTGTACATCAAAGTTTTTCAAAACTCAGAATAATCGATTGTGATGCTAATGACAATCGATTGTGAAGAGACAGTGTCTATCAGATTTTTAAAAGTCACAAAATAATCGATTGTGAACATATGACAATCGATTGTGTTGAGGCAGTGTCTTCCAGACTTTTTCAAAATTACTAAATAATCGATTGTGAGTATAAAACAATCGATTGTCACGATGCAGTGTCTAAAATGATTTTCAAAGTCTGATAAATAATCGATTGTTAACATTGCGCAATCGATTGTGAAGCTGACCGTTGTCGTAAAGTTTTCAAATACCGTCAGGTAATCGATTGTTGATATTAAAATTTGGAAAAGATTTTCTGAACGTTGCTGAATAATCGATTATTGATTTTGTATAATCGATTGTTTTACGTAAAATCTGGAAATAATTTTTTGAACGTTGCCAATAATCGATTGTTGATCTTGGACAATCGATTGTTAAGCGTAAAATCTGGGATTGATTTTTGGTACGATTGGCAAACAATCGATTGTGGCTTCCTGACAATCGATTGTCACAGAGTAAAATCAGCAACTCTTAATTGGCAACTAGGCAACGGTAATGCCAAGTTTTTCAACTATAAATACAGCTTCATTTCAGTGTTTTAAACACAACAACTGATCATTCTATTGCTATAACCTTGCATACTATTGTTTATCATTTTATATTCATTTCATAAAGCTTTAGTTGTTGTTGTTGTTGTTGTTGTTGTTCATAAAGCTTTTGAGAGCCAAAGTCTTGTCCATAGTTGTTGTGATCTTGAGCTTACTTCTTTTACTCATATCTACTCATTAAGGAGTGCTTTGTTTGAGTGTTTAGTGTTTTGTACACTTGTAAGAGAATTGTGATTCTCTTGTTGTAAGGAACTTGTGTTTCCTTGGATGAAGTCTTGGAGTGTTGTATCTCCGAGCAAAGGTGTTAAGGCTTGTGTCCTTAAGTTGTAAAGGTTGGTTAGGCACCCGTAAGCTTAACAGTGAAGTCTTGGAGTGTTGTATCTCCGAGCAAAGGTGTTAAGCCTTGTGTCCTTAAGCTGTAAAGATTTGTTGAGCACCCGTAAGCTTGACAAGTTAGTGGAAAATCTCGAGAGAGTCTCTCGGGGACTGGACTAGCCACGTGTTGTTGTGAACCAGAATACATCGGTGCGTACTTTATTATTTATCGCACTTATTTACTTCCTGCAATTTTTTAATTCCGCAAAGTTTACGCTAATTTTTATTATAACGCTATTCACCCCCCCTATAGCATTAAGCGTCTTATCTAACAATTGGTATCATAGCCCAACTCTCTGAAGACTTAACAGTTTGAGAGAACCATCCATGGCTTCTACTCGTGACTCTTTTGCAGGAATTGATGAAGGACAATGCTCCACACGACCACCTCTATTCAACGGTACAAACTACACGTACTGGAAGGAGAGGATGAAAATCTTCGTTCAAGCAAACCACTTTCATCTGTGGAAGGTGATAACGAAGGGAAATCAAATTCCAACCAAAAAGGTTGAAAACGAATGGGTTCCCAAATCCGAAAAAGAATATGACGCGGATGATATCCGAAAGGTTCAAAATAATGCTAAAGCAATTAATTTATTATATTGTGCTGTAAATGTTGACGATTACAGGAAAATATCGTGTTGCACAACGGCAAAGGAAATGTGGGACAAGCTGGAAATTACGTACGAAGGTACGGACCAGGTAAGGGAAGCTAAAATTGATTTCCTAACCCATGCTTATGAATTATTTCACATGAAGGAAGGTGAAAAGGTGGATGAAATGTTTGAACGATTTTCAATAATCGTAAATGATCTACATGCTCTCAAGAAGACATTCACGGATAGAGAACTTGTTCGAAAAATTCTTAGAAGTCTCACTCCGGCATGGCGATCAAAGGCCGACGCAATTCAAGAATCCATAGGCGTCTCAAATGTCACCATCGACGCATTAAGAGGTAACCTTAAGACTTATGAGTCTACTATACTTGACCCTCTTGTTGATGATCAAAGGAGGCAAAGAATAGCGCTTAAGAAAAGCACAAGCCAACCTCAAGTTGATGAGGACGGAGACAACGAGTTTGGACTCGTTATCAAAAGATTTCAAAAGTTCATGCGAAAGGAGTATGAACGAAAGGGAAAAAAGCAAGGCGAGCAAATAAAGTGCTATGAATGCGGTGAAATCGGGCACGTCAAATCAAATCGCCCAAACATCAAAAAGGAGAAGAAACCTTTTAAGAAGCAACGTGCATACATTTCTTGGGGAGGAGACTCCGGAGATGAGTCAAGCGAAGAAGAAGAAGAAGACGAAGCCGCAAACCTTTGTCTTATGGCGCAAGAAGACAAGCAAGATGAGGTATGTCAAATCTCTTCTAAAAACTTCTTTACTCTTGAAGAAATGCGAACTGCTTTTGATGAGCTATATACTGAATTTATTAAGGCTTCAAAAACTGTCAAGAGCATAAAAGAAAATGCTTCTCTAAAAGAAAAAGATTTTCAAAAACAACTTTCTTTGAACGAAAAGGAGTTAGAAAAACTGGTTTTAGAAAATGAGAAGCTGAAAGAGGAAAACAAGTTTTTCGGAAAAAGAAGCGCCGACAAGCCCGAAAGTTCTATTAAAAATTGCTCTTCTTGCATGCATCTCGAAAATGAGGTAGATAGACTTAAAGGTACCTTAGATAAGTTTAATTCTTCCCACAAAAATTTGAATAAGGTCCTTGTTAATTTGAAATCAACCAAGCATGGCATAGGCTTTAAGAATGAGCCTAAAGAAAAGGTTGACGCCAAATCCCAACCACCTAAGGCTCAACCTAGGATTAATAAAACAAATGCTTATCGTAGAAATAGCGATCCTAGAACAAATATGCATGCTAGAACAAATGTTGAACATTTTAGAAGACCTAGAAATGACTTACCACCTAGAAATGACTACCCTAGAAATGATGCATATTCTAGGCCAAACACTAGAAGGAGTTTTGAACCTTTTAGAACATCTAGACATGACCATTACTCTAGAAATGCTGCTCATTTTAGAACTAATAGTAGGAGAAATGGTTCTCATGAAATGCGCAATAGTCATAATGAAAATAGATTAATTCATTTTCGTGCATCAAGTAACTATGAACCTAGAAGGATGCATAACCCCAACGTGACTTGTCATTATTGTAGACGCATTGGTCATATTGCCCCTGCATGTTTTACACGACATAGACATATCACTCAATCGCATCATTATGATATGCCTAACCCTCAAGGACCCAAAATGGCATGGGTACCTAAAACGCATTAATTTGTTTTGTAGGTGTGTTTGAAGGGATCAAGTGTACTATGGTACCTTGATAGTGGATGCCCCAAACATATGACGGGAGATGAATCCAAATTCCTTCAACTAGAACACAAAGAAGGAGGAAGTGCGATTTTTGGGGATAACAATAAAGGAAAGATTATTGGCATCGTATCGGTCGGTAAGGATGAAAATTCCTCTATTAAGCATATATTACTTGTTAAAGGTTTAAAGCATAATCTCTTGAGCACAAGTCAATTATGTGACAAGGGAAATCTTGCCTTATTTGATTCGGATGAATGCTTAGTATTTAGACGTAGTGATTTCAAAATTATCCTTCGTGGTTTTAGAGTGGATAATATTTATATGGTTGATCTTGCAAATTCCTCACCCGAATATGTTGATTGTCTTATGAGTAAAGAGGATGATACTTGGTTATGGCATCGTAGAGCAGCACATATCAACATGCATCTTTTGAACAAATTGATTTCTCAAAACTTAGTTATTGGCCTTCCCAATTTAAAATTTGACGATGACTCTATTTGTGATTCATGTCAAAAAGGGAAGCAAACAAAAGCATCTTTCAAATCCAAAAATATTGTTTCAACTTCTAGACCATTGCAATTGCTTCACATGGATTTATTTGGACCATCTCGCATTGAAAGTCTAGGAAGAAATCGTTATGCTTTTGTGATTGTTCATGATTATTCTAGATTTACTTGGACTTTATTTCTTGCCAATAAAAGTGATGCTTTTCAGAATTTTAAATATTTTCTTAAGCGTGATCAAAACGAGAAGGAAACAACCGTCACTTCAATTAGAAGTGATCATGGGGGAGAGTTTGATCACAATCTCTTTGCGGACTTTTGTGACGAACTCGGTATCGAGCATACCTTTTCCGCTCCACGTACACCACAACAAAATGGGGTGGTGGAAAGGAAAAATAGGTGTCTCGAAGAGATGGCTAGAACCATGCTCGAAGAGGCCAAGATTTACAAACATTTTTGGGCGGATGCCGTGAGTACCGCATGCTACGTCTTAAATAGAGTAGTCATAAGGCCTATACTCATGAAAACTCCCTATGAACTCTATAAGGGAAAGAAACCAAATATCTCCCACATTAGAGTATTCGGTTGTAAATGTTTTATTCATAACAATGGCAAAGATCAATTGGGAAAATTTGATGCTAAGTCCGATGAGGGAATTTTCATTGGTTATTCTTCACGTAGCAAAGCATATAGGGTTTTTAATAAAAGAACCGAAACTGTGGAGGAATCCCCTCATGTTGTATTTGCCGAAAATAATGCTCGCTTGGAGAGAAAGGATTCCGGTTTTGATCTTGCAGGTATTCTAGATAGCTTGAAAGACAAAATATAAGAGGAATCGCCTTAGGAAAATAAAGATGAAATCTTGGAACAACCAATGGAGGAAGCGCCACAATTGGAGAATGAAACGAAAACGCCTAACGAGTGGAGTACAATCAAAGATCACCCTCTCGAACAGGTAATTGGCGACGTCGGAGAAAAGGTAAGTACCCGAAACTCCCTTAAGAACACCTTAGGACATACTGCTTTTGTGTCTCAAATTGAACCAACAACCATCTCCGAAGCAATTGGGGATGAATTTTGGACCTTGGCAATGCAAGAGGAGCTTAACCAATTCAAATGGAATGACGTTTGGGATTTGGTGCCAAGACCCGAAAATCATACCATAATTGGTACGAAATGGGTTTTTCGAAACAAACTAGATGAAAATGGTGTAATCACTAGAAACAAAGCTAGGCTTGTAGCAAAAGGCTATAATCAAGAAGAGGGTATTGACTATGAAGAAACATATGCTCCCGTAGCTAGATTAGAAGCTATGCGTCTATTGCTCGCTTTTGCCTCTTCTATGAATTTCAATTTATATCAAATGGATGTGAAAAGTGCTTTTCTAAATGGTGTTATACAAGAAGAAGTTTATGTTGAACAACCCCCAGGTTTTGAAGTTTTTAAATCTCCCGATCATGTTTTCAAACTCAAAAAGGCTCTCTATGGTTTAAAACAAGCTCCTAGAGCTTGGTATGAAAGATTGAGTAAATTTCTATTGGAAAATGATTTCATTAGGGGGGAAGTTGACACCACCCTTTTTGTTAAGCATAAAAACAATGATATTTTATTAGTTCAAATATATGTGGATGATATCATATTTGGTGCTACTAACAATGTCTTATGCAAGGAATTTTCCGATTTAATGACAAGCGAATTTGAGATGTCTGTGATGGGTGAGTTAACATTCTTTTTGGGATTACAAGTAAAGCAAATGAAAGAAGGTACGTTCATTTGCCAAGCCAAATATTGCAAAGAATTGCTGAAACGATTTGAAATGAACAATGCAAAAGCAATGGCGACTCCCATGAGCACATCTGATCATCTAGACAAAGATGAGAAAGGTAAGGAAGTCGACACTAAGAAGTATCGAGGTATGATTGGCTCTCTTCTCTATCTTACTGCTAGTCATCCGGACATCATGTTTAGCGTGTGCTTATGCGCCCGTTATCAATCGTGTCCAAAGGAGTCTCACCTTACTGCGGTAAAATGGATTTTGAAGTACCTTGTTGGTACTACAAATGTGGGTCTATGGTACCCCAAAGGTTCTCAATGCCAACTCGTTGGCTATTCCGACTCCGATTTTGCTGGATGCAAATTGGACCGCAAGAGCACTAGTGGCACTTGCCATTTGCTCGGTAGCTCTCTCGTTTCTTGGTTTAGCAAGAAACAAGTAAGTATTGCGTTGTCCACAACCGAGGCTGAATATGTAGCTGCGGGGAGTTGTTGCGCTCAAATCCTATGGATGAAACAACAACTCTTGGACTATGGCCTAAGTCTTGATCATATCCCTCTTAGATGTGATAATACTAGTGCCATATGCTTGACGAAGAACCCCGTTCTTCATTCGCGAACAAAACACATTGAAATTAGACATCACTTTATAAGAGATCACGTTCTCAAGGGGGATGTCGAAATCGAATTTGTTGAAACCAAAGATCAATTGGCCGACATCTTTACTAAGCCCTTAGAGAAAGAGTCCTTCTTCCGAATTCGTAGTGAACTCGGGATCCTTGACTCCACGTTGATCTAAGTCATGCATTGCATCTTTTTATCTTACATGATTTCTAACTTGAGCGTCGGAGACGTCTAACGAATTTTTGCAGGTATCGCCCTAAAGGTAGGGGGAATTATAAAGCATGACGCGCAATAATCAAGTCTTCTTCAGAAAAATCGGTTTCTGTCGTCTAATAACCGATTATCTCGTATCAATAATCGATTGTTCTGCTATTACTTGAGTTATTGTACTCTCTTTAAGTAATCACGTTTTCTTTCCAATAAATAAACAAGTTTTATTTACATCTTTGGCATCTTCTTATATTATTTTTGCTAATGGCAAAAGGGGGAAGATAACGGGTATGCACTCTCAATATTTATAAGCTTAAATTGAGGGGAAATTCATATATTGAGGGGGAAAAAATTGCATACTTATACTTGTCTTGAATCGTCATTATAAATTGTTTAATTTGCATAACCCGCTTAAAGTTTGCCATTATCAAAAAGGAGGAAATTGTTGGAAACACGTTCTCAAGGCTTTATACTAAAACGTGTGTTCTTATGTGTAGGTTTTGATGAATGACAAACGAAGCGGGCGTGCCAGGGGAACATAACGGGTTTTGATGAATGACAAACGAAGCGCAAATTGATATATGACGAAGTTCAAGTACAAGCGCATAATTGATGCATAACGAGATTCAAGCACAAGACAAAGTTTTACAATTTAAATGAGTCGTTCTTAATTGTGATCTTGATCCGACAACTTGACTCATGACATGGCTTCTCTCATAAAATTATTTTTTACAAAATCATGCATATTTAATATAATGCTAAATGATTTTAAATCATGCATATTTTCATTAGTCAAAATGATTTTTAAACATGCCTCTAAAAACTGGAATAAGATAATCGATTATGTACTTATGATAATCGATTATGTTAAGCCAAGACTGCATGACAATCGATTGTGAACTAATGACAATCGATTGTGTTAAGGCAGTGAGCATCAGGTTTTTCAAACCTGCATGACAATCGATTGTGAACCTTATGACAATCGATTGTGATGAGGCAGTGTACAAAGTTTTTCAAAACTCAGAATAATCGATTGTGATGCTAATGACAATCGATTGTGAAGAGACAGTGTCTATCAGATTTTTAAAAGTCACGAAATAATCGATTGTGAACATATGACAATCGATTGTGTTGAGGCAGTGTCTTCCAGACTTTTTCAAAATTACTAAATAATCGATTGTAAGTATAAAACAATCGATTGTCACGAGGCAGTGTCTAAAATGATTTTCAAAGTCTGATAAATAATCGATTGTTAACATTGCGCAATCGATTGTGAAGCTGACCGTTGTCGTAAAGTTTTCAAATAACGTCAGGTAATCGATTGTTGATATTAAAATCTGGAAAAGATTTTCTGAACGTTGCTGAATAATCGATTATTGATTTTGTATAATCGATTGTTTTACGTAAAATCTGGAAATGATTTTTTGAACGCTTCCAATAATCGATTGTTGATCTTGGACAATCGATTGTTAAGCGTAAAATTTGGGATTGATTTTTGGTACGATTGGCAAACAATCGATTGTGGCTTCCTGACAATCGATTGTCACAGAGTAAAATCAGCAACTCTTAATTGGCAACTAGGCAACGGTAATGCCAAGTTTTTCAACTATAAATACAGCTTCATTTCAGTGTTTTAAACACAACAACTGATCATTCTATTGCTATAAGCTTGCATACTATTGTTTATCATTTTATATTCATTTCATAAAGCTTTTGAGAGCCAAAGTCTTGTCCATAGTTGTTGTGATCTTGAGCTTACTTCTTTTACTCATATCTACTCATTAAGGAGTGCTTTGTTTGAGTGTTTAGTGTTTTGTACACTTGTAAGAGAATTGTGATTCTCTTGTTGTAAGGAACTTGTGTTTCCTTGGATGAAGTCTTGGAGTGTTGTATCTCCGAGCAAAGGTGTTAAGGCTTGTGTCCTTAAGTTGTAAAGGTTGGTTAGGCACCCGTAAGCTTAACAGTGAAGTCTTGGAGTGTTGTATCTCCGAGCAAAGGTGTTAAGGCTTGTGTCCTTAAGCTGTAAAGATTTGTTGAGCACCCGTAAGCTTGACAAGTTAGTGGAAAATCTCGAGAGAGTCTCTCGGGGACTGGACTAGCCACGTGTTGTGGTGAACCAGAATACATCGTGCGTACTTTATTATTTATCGCACTTATTTACTTCCTGCAATTTTTTAATTCCGCAAAGATTACGCTAATTTTTATTATAACGCTATTCACCCCCCCACCCTCTAGCGTTAAGCGTCTTATCTAACAAAGTCAACTCGGGTCTCCAAACCCTCAATAGTAACAAGATAGGATCGATACACGTGGTTCACAATAATAGTATCACCCACCGGGGCAGATACATGCACAGGTAGTGCAAGACACCTTCAGGTAGTCCCCAAATGATGAGCAAAAGTAAGAAGATACATATGAATATGTGGATCTGGGATCAAATATAACTGAGGCATCCCTGTGGCAGACTGAAATAATACCTGTAATAACAGTATCCGAAGCAACAACATCTGACCTGCCCTGAAGAGCGTAGCAATGGGCCTGAACACTACCCGATCGTCCTCCCCATCTGGGACGACCCCTAACTGCCTAACCCTCATCCCTATCTGACTAGGCGGGTGCTAAAGACACTGGGCCAGAAGATGAAGGTTGTCCCCTCTACTGAGATGAACTAGATGCAAGCGGGGGCAATCCTTCTGTATATTCCCAAACTCGCCACACTCATAACGACTCCCCGGTGCTAGGGGCTGGGACTGAAGGGAATCCCCGTCACCAAGGTAGCTGGCTGAATAACTAGGCTGAGATGAACCCTGAAATAATGGGGCATGAGACGAACTCTGCGCTGGAAGTGCACTCAGAGATGGCTGACTCTGCTGGGAGCCCTGATAACCCCGACTAGAATATGAACCACGGTACTCTGGCCGAGCTGGCTGTGGAGTCCTGAAAGAACGACCCCTGCTTTGTTAAAATTGGCCCCTAGAAAAGCACCACTGGAGCCACCTGATCCTCGAGGCCTCTTAGCCTCCCTCTCCTCTCTCTCTCTCTCCTGATGGCGAGTCGTCTCAATATCACGGGATATATCCACCGCATCCCCAAAGGTGTGACTCAGGACCCTCTCACGAGTCATCAGAATACGAATGGGATAAATAAGCTCGTCCATAAATCGTCTAATCCTTTCCTGATCCGTCGGAACCATCCAAGGAGCATAACGAGCTAACTTTGCAAATCTCACCTCATAGTGCATCACAGACATATCCCCCTGACGAAGTCACTCAAACTGCATGCATAACTCCTCCCTCTGAGACCAGGTATCCACTTCTCTAGGAAGATGGTGGAGAACTCCTGCCAATATAATGGCGCTGCACCTGCCGGCCTACATCGCTCATATGCCTCCCACCAGGTAAAGGCTGCTCCTGAGAACTAAAAACTGGTAAAAGACACCCCACTAGTCTCCAAGATCCATGTTGTCCGAAGCATGCGTCGACCCTTGTCGAGAAACCTTTGGGTATCCTCGCCCCGAACACCGCCGAAAGTAGGAGGTGAAGGACTGCTAAACCTATCCAGACGATGCTGCTCGTCATCTGGCATCACTGGCACCCCATCACCCTGAGTTGGAACAACTGGCTGAACAATGGCAGCTGGCTGAACTGGTGTTGCCTCTGGGGTCTGCAAACCCTGCACACCCTACTCTAGAGTGCGAGCTGCGGGGGTCTGATGACACCCCCTAGTTTGAGGAATAGCTGCGGTAGCCGAGACTACCGAGGCCAGGCCAGTATAAACCGATAAGATTTGAGCTAGGGCCTCCTGAAGATCCGTAATCACAATAGGCATTGATGGTGCCTGAGCAGGTGCTACTAGAACCTCTACAACTGGAGGGCGATCCTAAATGGGGGCAACTGGTGGGTCAACTAGTGCTGCTCCTGCTGCTCTACCTAGACAACGACCATGGCCGCGTCCCCGACCTCTAGTGGGTGGCAATGGTAGTCTTCCACCACATTCGGTTGCACGCATTCTCGCCATCTGCGAGAGAATAGAATACATATGTTTTGTTCTCAAATCAACAAAGTCGCACGACAAGAATTTCAAGAATATGAAGTTTTTCCTAAAGGTTATGCAGCCTCTCCAGGACAAGTACAGACGTCTACGTACCAATCCGTCAGACTCTTCTAAACCAGCTCATGACTCGCGAGGCCTGGTAACCTAGGCTCTGATACCAACTTGTCACGGCCCAAACCCCGGTCGTGATGGCGCCAAACATCTTGTTAGGCAAGCCCGACCATTTAAACCTTTCCCAGCCAAGTGATTAACTTAGATACCAATTTAAACATAAAATCTTAGTTTGAAATAATAGAAAATACCGTGGAATATGTAATCAAAAGCAATAACAACCCAAAGGATCCAACATCACAAGTCTGAGCCTCTAAATACAACCGAACAATATCCTATACAAAGGAAAAGTCTAGATACAAAAGTAAAAGATAGATAGAGTAGAGATCAGGTCCTGCGGACGCTAATAGCTACCTTGATAACTCCGGTACTGAACTGAAAAGCAACAGGTAAGCCTCCGGGATCCTTGTATCTACACACAAGGTGCAGGGAGTAGAGTGAGTACTTCCAACTCAATGAGTAATAGCAATAAATAACAACTAAATGTAAGAAATCAGGTAAGAACACTATACAGTTCTAATATCAATTGTAACGACAGTGAATAATGCTAATCAGGGTAGATAATCTGATAAATACTTCTCTTTCCGTCCGTCCAGTTACGAACATTGATGCGGCGCGCAGCCCAATCCAATACCATATATAAAATGTTGCGGCGTGCAGCCTGATCCAATATAGTATATATAGTGTTGCGGTGTGCAGCCCGATCCAATAATATAGTACTGCACTCACTCGGGGTGTGTGCAGACTCCTGAGGGGCTCCTTCAGCCCAAGCGCTATAACACTGCGGTGTGCAGTCTTATCCATATAATATATCACTACGACGTGAAGCCGCATCCATAAAATATATCTTTGCAGCGTGCAGCCCGATCCATATAATATATATAATGTTGCGGCATGCATCCCGGCCCATATAATATATATAATGTTGCGGCGTGCAGCCCGATCCATATAATATATATAATTCTGCGGCGTGAAGACCGATCTAAATAATATATATATATATATATATATATATATATATATATATATATATATATATATATATATATATATATATATATATATATATATATATATATATATATATATATATATTGCTGCGAAGTGCAGCCCGATCCATATAATATATATAATGTTTCGGCGTGCAGCCCGATCCATATAATATATATAATAGCCTCACTACGGGGTCCTTGACCCCTCTCAGTCAATATAGACTTGGCCTCTCAAGCCCACTCAACTACGACAGGGTATTCAACCCTAGGTATTGCTCATTTAGGGTGCAAGTTACTACGTCCAGCTTATTACATGATTTACAGTCAAAGTGAGGACAGAAGGTATATGTTCAATAGGTACAATGAGTTCACTCGGCTCAACACCCTATGAGTTCTACAGATCGGCACAAGGCCCCAACATGGCAACCAGCCTAAAATATACGAGTACGAGCTCAATCTCAGTCAAAAGTACAGTAAGTCATCAATCAGGATGGACCAAGTCCGAGTTCCTAGTAGAAGCATCACCACACTCATCATATGATGCGTGTTTTATCTTAACATAGCACTGGATAGTGCAAATACGGGGTTTCAAACCCTTAGTATATCATTCATAACCATTACTCACCTCGAACAGGCCAAAATCCTAGCTCGCCTTGCGCTTTCCTCGCAAATCGACCTCCTCGAGTGCGGAATATGGTCAAAACCAAGAGGAATAGGTTATAATAAGCTAATGGGACATAACCTAATTGAAAGAACTCACAAATCACCCAAAAACACGAAGTTGGAAAAACCCGAGCCCCGAGCCCACTTCTCAAAAAATTACAAAATTTACATCACCGGAATCTTCGTCTCGCCATGAGTCCATACATATTAAATTTACAAGAATCGGAGTCCATTTGACCCCTCAAATCAAAACTTTAAACTCACTTGGGTTTCAAGACCTAACCACCATTTTTAACCTTAAAAACCTTGAATTCTTAGTGTTTAATCCAAGGTTTGACACTATAATGACATACTCTAAGTCCAAGAATCCATACCTGATGATTTCCCCAAAATCCTCTTCAAAATCGTTCCCAAACTCGCCTTAGTCTGAATTCCAAATATTCTTATGAGGCCCTCAACCGCTTTTGCGGTCCAACTAATTCTCCCAGGGACCGCTTTTGCGGTCAACTTCCGCTTATGCAGTCACTGCCTATGCGGTCTTTCCTTCCATGCCCGCGAACCAGGCTACTTCCCATTGGTCGCTTTTGTGGCTCACCCCCTGCGTCTTCGAAACCAATTAAGCGGCTCCTTTTCCGCAGACGTGGAAATAGCAGAAGCAGCTCACCCAAAAATGCCAAAAAATCCTACAACCTCCGATCAACCATCCAGAATTACCACGAGGCCCCCGGGGCCAAAACCAAAAATACATATATGATCTAGTACCTTATTCAAACTTGCTCGATCCATAAAAACACTAACATTAACACCAAAAATCACCAAATTCCTCCAATCCAAGCCTAAGTTTCTTAAGAACTTCCAAAATTCACATACGACCAAAAGTCCAACCAAACGATGTTCAAATGACCTGAAAATTTGCGGACATATCCCAAATTACCCAACAAAGCTATTGGAACTCTTGGAATCCCATTCCGTCCCGCGGATCAAAATCCCACCTATCAACCAGAATTCGCCAAAATTCAAACTTAGCCAATTCAAGCCTAATTCTACACTGGACCTCCAAGTAAGGATTCCCTTTCTTCTAAATCTTTATTAAGCTTTCAGTTTGTCTTGACACGTTTACTCAAAATTCTCCATATTTTTTGTAAGCTTTCAATTTGTCTTTCAAGTGCACTCATATTTTACTAGATCTTGATCCCCGTAACAATAATGTTGAAGGAGTACATATACCACCGGTACATTTCACTTCACACGAGATTTTAACCAAATTCACAGTTCCATTAGACTAAATAACAAAGGACAATCTATTTAAACATCAAACCAAAGCTACTCAACTTTTAAAAATCATTTATCCATATGTATACATGGATAGACTATTTCTAAAAGTTGAGTGGCATTTCTAGGCCTTTTCCGAACATCAAAGGAAAGATATTTGATCCGCCATGCATAAGCAATCCTCAAAACGTTGTAATACTAAATTTTCATGAACTTTCTAACGCTGTGATTCTATGAAAGATGTTTTTAGCCCAACTAGATAAATGAAGTAGAGCATATTTTTGTGTAGATTTAAGGAAAAACAACTCAAAGAATCATGTTAGGAAGGTAGCCTGTTAACCAGAGAGCACACAAACTTCATTAGTTTTATCAGAGCAACATAAATACGATAGTATATGAGGCAAACATACAAACTTCATGACAACTGAACACAATGAAAAACCAATACAATACAATTCACTTCAAGGGTTTCACAAAACAAAATTGACAAACTATGAGGCATGCTCGCAAACACACACCAGGAATAAGAAATTGTAAACCGTAATACCCTATAAAGACTTCACCATGTTTCAACAGTACAACTTTAAAACTTGACATATTATAGTTGCAAGACTTAAAAAATAGTATATTACAGTACAATATAAGCTAAGCACGCACTCTTCCTTTTTAATTTCAAAACATATGTACTTAATTAAAGAAAACTGAATCAGAATCTTACAATATAACTCAACTATTGCCATCAATTTGCCTGCAGCAAACCAGGGCAAATTTATTTCATCCAAGACTATTATTCACACATCCACAACTACTAGTAATTTATTTCAAAAGATAAATTTGTAACAACAAACCCCAATAATCAATCCTTTTCCCCATTAAAAATTTTTTGATACACAATACGCAGTAAATTTCTTTTAACTGTTAGAAATGCACTATATCAGCAATTATAACCTTCAGAACGAAAAGAAACTAATTAATCTCTGCAAACGGATGGCAACATAAGAAAAGGGCGAAGTAAGCGGAAGCAATGTGAATGGGAGGCATCGGAAAGACAAAATTATTTTTATTTTTCAACTTTGAATTGAAAAAAAAACAAATATAACTTTATCTTTAGACACCTCCCACTCAAATAACTTCTCATAATCGCATCCCTTTCCACTCCAGCTTTTTTGACGGATCAATGCTCATGCTCTCTCCCTCAAAATGTGAGAGTAATATAAGTAAATTAAAATATTGAAAGACAAAGCGGATCTATTAATAGAAACAAACAAATAACAGAAGGAGCCATCAGGAACCAAAGTTGATCCCCAGAAGCTTGAAGCTATTGTACGGTCCGCATCATGGTTTGATCTTTTCAAAGATCGCATCACATGGCTCCTCTATATATTTGTATTTGAATAATAAAGAGAAGAAAAACAATTTATAATAAGTCAAAAATAATGAAACCAAACAAAAAAAAAAGTAAGGAAAGGAGCTCAGAAGAGTATATGGGTATGAGAAATTTAACATCACAATAATCAGAGTGGTGCATGACTTTCTCTATATATCATCATAGCTCCTATGAAAGCATGAAAACTGTGTGTGTGTGTGTGTGTGAGAGAGAGAAATTCAAACCCTGAGATCGGTTTATCGAGATCTCGAGAGAGAGAGAGATATCTGTTAGAGTTGTTGGATATGGGCGAATATATAAAGCTAAAAGGCAGACAACGAGAAGGTGTCCGGTTTGAAACCCTAATCGGTAGAAAATGGGCTTTTGTTCATGGGCCTAGCAAATTGGGAATAGGAGTTTTCTGGAAAAGAATTTTTGGGTAAAAATTTATATTCGATAGCCATAAATGTATATAAAAATTTTAATTTTATTATATATATATATAATGCTATTATTTTAAAAGTGGCTATACAATATCATTTTTATAATATTTTTAGAATCATCATTTATATTGTAAGCCCCTTAGAAAAAATTTGATAAAATAACTTTTTTGCCAAAATTTTGAAGCTCCAGTTAGAATTTTAAAGTACATTATCAGAAGTTTTCTATATAATAAATTCCAATGATTGCAATATTTTATGATAAATACCGTGATAATCATATTGTTTGACTCAAAAGTTATCAAATACTTTCCGAGCAAATCAATCAAAATAAATCAAGGGTAAATCCTAGCTAAGAATAATTAACTCTAGATCTAAGATGAATAATACGAATTAAAAGGCACAATCGAGTATTAATGTCGATGACAATTATTATCAGATTTGATAGCATAAATAAAGATGCATTAAGTAACAAAAATATGAGCAAATGAAGAGATTCATCCGGTCTTCAGTGAGACGAATCATGACCCTTTTTGGATCTGATGAAAGTATTGGATCACATATTCTCATTTTTCTGGAGAAGTATGTTTACCTATTCTCTAGAGAGAGGGAGAGGGAGATCCCGATAGCCCCCTCCCCCCTTTACAATGTTAGGGTCTCCTTTATATAATAAGAGACTCTCCTCGAAATAATCAAAAAGGTACAACTTTAAGGGAATATTCGGTAGAATATTCTTTTGAGTTTTCCAAGATAAACTAGATGCTTCATGGCATTTACGTCCACGGCCGTTGATGACCATCCGACCTTGGTGTGTACGTCCACGTCCTTGGTGTGTACGTCCGTGACAGTTGAGGACATCCATATCCTTGGTGTGTACGTCCATAATAGTTGAGGACGTGCGTACGTCCATGACAGTTGAGGACGTCCATGTCCTTGGTGCGTACGTCCATGACAGTTGAGGACGTCAACGTCCTTGGTGTGTACGTCCGTGACAGTTGAGGATGTCCACGTCCTTGGTGTGTACATCCACGGCCTTGATCTCGTACCGAACTTCTCTGATCTAATTTTGACCCATACAGTTAATCCCTCCGCTTATTAAGCTAGGGATCCGGCCGAGTTCGATGAGCGGACTTTGCCGAGTATAGTTCAAGAAATTCGGAGGGGGAGATCGAATGTCGTTTCAGTTGTGACCTAGGATGGCTGTGGTCATTTATACATTAGAGATTATAATGTCGAAATCGATGGCCTTAGCCATCTTGTGTTGACGGTCTTGGCCGTAGTGGAGTAAATGGTCCAGGCCGTATTCGAATTTGATGACCCCAGACGTACTTTGTCGAGAGTCCCAACCTGTTTACATATGGGGGTGGCCGAAGCCGTTTATACTTTGGAGATGGCGGTAACTATTTATATTTTGACGATGGCCGAAGCCGTTTATATTTTGAAGATGGCCGTAGCCATTTATACTTTGAAGATGGCCGTAGCTATTTATATTTTTGAGATGGCCGTAGCCATTTGTACTTTGAAGATGGCCGTAGCCATTTATGCTTTGGAGATGGCTGTAGCCATTTATACTTTGGAGATGGTCATAGCCATTCATACTTTGAAGATGGTCATAGCCATTTATATTTTGGAGATAGCCGTAGCCATTCATACTTTGAAGATGGTCGTAGCTGTTGATGGCCATAGCCATTTATACTTTGAAGATGGTCGTAGCCATTTATATTTTGGAGATGGCCGTAGCCATTTATACTTTGAAGTGGCCGTAGCCATTTATATTTTGGAGATGACCGTATCCATTTATACTTTGAAGATGGTCGAAGCCATTTATAGTTTGGAGATGGACGTAGTCATTCATAATTTGAAAATGACCGTAGCCATTTATATTTTAGAGATGGCCGTAGCCCTTCATACTTTGAAGATGGCCTTAGCCATTTATATTTTGGAGATGGTCGTAGCCATTCATACTTTGGAGATGGCCGTAGCCATTTATACTTTGAAGATGGTTGTAGCCATTTATATTTTGGAGATGGTCGTAGCCATTCATACTTTGGAGATGGCCGTAGCCATTTATACTTTGAAGATGGACGTAGCCATTTATACTTTGAAGATGGCCGTAGCCATTTATACTTTGAGGACGACCGTAGCCCTTTATATTTTGGAGATGGCCATAGACATTTATACTTTGAGAACGACCGTAGCCATTTATATTTTGAGGATGGCCGTATCCATTTATACTTTGAGGATGGCCGTAGCCATTTATATTTTGGAGATGGCCGTAGCCATTTATACTTTGAGGATTGCCGTAGCCATTTATATTTTGGAGATGGCCTTAGCCATTTATACTTTTAAGATGGCCATAGCCATTTATATCTTGGAGATTGCCGTAGCCATTTATATTTTGAGGATGGCCGTAGCCATTTATATTTTGAGGATGGCCGAAGCCATTTATATTTTGAGGATGGTCGTAGCCATTTATATTTTGGAGATGGCCGTAGCCATTTATACTATGAGGATGGTCGTAGCCATTTATATTTGGAGGATGGTCGTATCCATTTATATTTGAGGATGGCCGTAGCCATTTATATTTGGAGGATGGTCGTAGCCATTTATATTTTGAGGATGGCCGTAGCCATTTACATTCTTTGGATGGCCGTAGCCATTTATATTTATTGGATGGCCGTAGCCATTTATATTTTGGAGATAGTCGTAGCCATTTATATTTTGGAGATGGCCGTAGCCATTTATACTTTGACGATGGTCGTAGCCATTTATATTTTGGAGATGGCCATAGCCATTTATATTTCGGAGATGGCCATAGCCACTTATATTTTGAAGATGGCCGTAGCCATTTATATTTTGAGGATGGCCGTAGCCATTTATATTTTGAGAATGGCCATAGCCATTTATAGTTTGGAGATGGCCGCAGCCTAAGTAAGGCACGTAGCCTGAGTAAGGCACGTAGCATGAGGTAAGGCACCCAGCCTGAGCAAGGCACGTAGGCTGAACAAGGCACGTAGGCTAAGCAAGGCACATAGCCCGAGTAAGGCACGTAGCCTGAGTAAAGCACGTAGCCTGAGCAAGGCACATAGCCCGAGTAAGGCACGTAGCCTGAGTCCCAGTTCGAGCAAGGTTGAACTTATCGAATTTTGATGGCGAAGGCACGTAGCCTGAGTCCCAGTTCGAACAAGGCCAAACTTATCGAATTTTGATGGCGAAGGCACATACCCTGAGTCCCACTTCGAACAAGGCCGAACTTATAGAATTTTGATGGCGAAGGCATACAGCCTGAGTCCCAGTTCGAACAAGGACGAACTTATCAAATTTTGATGGCGAAGGTACATAGCCTGAGTCCTAGTTCGAACAAGGCCGAACTTATCGAATTTTGATGGCGAAAGCACATAGCCTGAGTCACAGTTCGAAAAAGGCCGAACTTATCGAATTTTGATGGCGAAGGCACATAGCCTGTTACTTAGTTTACTTAATTTTGCTTGCATTAGAGAATATAATGCATTTCCTGTTCGTGTATCTCGGAGAATGCTCCTGCTTCTATTCCATTAAGAGAAATAGTTAGTTAAAAATGAAAGCATTTGTTACCTCGATTTGATCAGTTGACACGTGGAGAGGAGTGACCACGTTCACTGCTCTGGCTATGCTTTTAATGGCCTCTACCAGTTTGGCAAGGCCACCTGTTTTTATGTCTTGTGCTCGGGGTATCTGGTCAAGTTGACACTACTCAAATTCGGGCAGTAGCTTAATAGTTCTCGCCTGATATTTTCGTAGCTTTTGTTCTTCTATTTGGAAAGTCCCTGTGACTTGGTTGAGAACGGGTTATGAGTCATATCAAAAAATAATTTGCCGTGCTCCATACTTGAGAATTAGTTTCAATTCTCTCAACCCTGGTAATTTAGCTGCTAAGTGTAATGTTGGGCCACCGTATACAAGGAATTAAAAAATCAAACCATCCAGCTAAGGACGAGATAGAAACTGCAAGTAGAAAGAAGAAAAGCAGCAATGATGTTGTTAAGGTTGCTGTAGTTTTCTTTTTCAGATATTTCCATTTTTCTCCCAATACTGAATTCTTTTGGAAAGCTGGCCTTAGCCAGAAATCATTCATCAATTTCTCATTCCTCTCTTTCATGGATTCGACTATATATATTGCTATGATTGTAGAGGAGATTTTTCGTCTCAAGAAGTTCTTAAACCAATATGACAACTAAAAAGCCCCATATTTGGAATAAAGAAACAAAATAGCACCTACCGTAAAAACAGTTCTTGTGTCAACTAGAATAAACACGCATTCAGATTTCAGAGAATATAAAGATGCATACTGAATCGAGGCAGTAAAAGCTTTACTCACAAAAGAAATTCTCTCTTTATATAAATAAGTATACTATATTCTGTATACAACACTAAACACATTCCAAACCTAGAGCCATACACATGGATCTGCAGCTGAAGTAAGAAAAAAAAAGAAAATCCAAAAAGAAGTGGCTCGTTTGCACAAGTACCAAATACAAAAATTATTCAGCGTATCAAATTCGCTTGGGCTCCTGAAGACCCTCCATAGTTGGAATTGATTTTTAGGTCTAAAGGTAACAAAAATTTTAACTAGAAAATCCCCATAGACGGTGCCAAATTGTTTGACTCAAAAGTTATCAAATACTTTTCGAGCAAATTAATCGAAATAAACAAGGATACATCCTAGTTAAGAATAATTAACTCTAGATCTGATATAAATAATACGAATTAAAAGGGACAGTCGAGTATAAATGTCGTTGGCGAGTATAATCAAATTTAATAGCACAAATAAAGATGCATTAAGTAACAAAAATATGAGTAAAGGAAGAGATTCACCCGGTCTTCAATGAGACGGATCTTCTTTCTTTTCATAAAGATGAATAATACACGTGTACAAGAACTTCATGACCCTTTTTGGATCTGATGAAAGTATTGGCTCACATATTCTCATTTTTCTGGAGAAGTATGTATACCTATTCTCTAGAGAAAGGGAGAGGGAGATCCCGAGAGCCCCCCCCCCCCTACAATGTTAGGGTCTCCTTTATATAATAAGAGATCCTCCTCGAAATAATCAAAAAGGTATAATTTTCAGGGAATATTCGGTAGAATATTCCTTTTGAGTTTTCCAAGATAACCTAGATGCTTCATGGCATGTACGTCCACGACCGTTGATAACGTCCTATCTTGGTGTGTACGTCCATTACCTTGGTGTGTACATCCTGACAGTTGAGGACATCCACATCCTTGGTGTGTACGTCCATGACAGTTGAGGACGTTCACGTCCTTGGTGCATCGTCCATGATAGTTGAGGACGTCCATGTCCTTGGTGCGTACGTCTATGACAATTGAGGATTCCACGTCCTTGGTGTGTACGTCCACGTCCTTGGTGTGTACGTCCACGGCCTTGATCTCGTACCGAACTTCTCTGATCTAATTTTGACCCATACACATATGAATTTTTTTTTTGCAATTTTCATATTTTTATTAAATTTTCGTGATCACCATATGGAAATTCCAGTGATTATCATATCTTTTTGGCAAATTCGGACTTCTCTTATCTGGATTAAAAAAATCAATTGTGACCCCCAAAATATTCTATTTTTATCATTCACCCTCGTTGCTTCTTCCCGAAGTATTTTTATGCAATATATAATTGAAATTACTTTTTTAAAAGCTTAGTCAAATACTAAATATTCTTAAAATATATTTTAAATTAATTATCCAAATATGAACTATTTCTCATCAAAAGTATTCTTTTCGAAAACTATTTTTACTAAAAATAATTGTCAAAATAAGCTGATTTTTAAAATTTAACCAAACAAGCTATCCCTTTAATCATGGGCCAAGAATTTTGCGATTAGATTCTCGCGAGAAATTTAAAAATAGCCAGATTTATCATTGGTCGTTGAAAAAAACTCAAGTTTCAAAAGTCATTGAAACTGAGTCACATATATATTTTTTATAATAGCTGTAGACAATTAAAATTTGTCAAATTTAAATCCATAATAAATTTGAATTTTACCACAAATTAAATATATATTGGTCCAAGTAAGTAACATGGACTAGTATAATTGGGTTTGTTATTTAAATCCAATTAAACTCATTTAAATAAACGCCTAATGTACTATTGGGCTAGCCCGAAAATTATTCTTCTATCAAATAAGTCGGCCCATAAGCCTCAAGCCCAATGATCCACTAGGATTTTCTTGGAGAATACTCCACCCCACACCTATATAAAGGGGTCAAGGGAGAGGGCTAAGACACAAGCAAGGAAGGAAAGGCTAAATAAGCTCAAAGAATAGCATCAAGGTCTCCATCCATATCTGCAATCGTCTTTTATGGTCAAATTCCAAAGGCGAACTCAAGTCATAGGCGGGCAGCTTAAAATCTTCCGTTCGTGATAATTCGACAAAAAATCCTAGCTCGTGACGACATTCAAATTGTTCGTGACGTACTACAAATCTGAAATCCATCAAGTTCAAGATCAAGCTTTCAAGCTCTCGAACCATCACCCACGAGGTGAAGAATCATAGGGCTACATCTCTTTAGATTTAGAGATATTCTAGAGATTGTAACCCTATCACTTGAAATTAAATATAATATTTGTCGCTATATTTCTTGTCTCAATTATTATTTTTCAAGAGCGAATTTTAGTTGCTACAAATTTTGGCACGGCCATTGGGACTATCTCTACCTCTCATCTTTTCTCAACTCTCAACGCTCAAGATCAGTAATATGGCTTCAAAGAAGATCGACTCAAAAGTTTCTGACTCCAAGTTTTCTTCTAACGTTGAAAGTATCCTAAACGTTACTATGGGGAGTCTTAGTCCAATCACCCAGAGCAAGGCGAGCGTCTTGGGGAAACAAGCACTCCAAGTGTCTTCCGCACCAATGCATGCTTTGAAATCTTCATCATTCGAAGAAGAAAGGTCCTCTACTAGCAAGTCTGAGAGAGGAGATAATATTGTAGAAGTTGTGGAGAAAGCTCTTGGTCAACTTACTTTATACAATACCAAGAGTTAGCCTACCCAACCTGATGATGAAGTTTTAAGTGTTGGCTCTACACCAATCTCACCACACGATGTGTTCCAAACTGAGTTCAATCCATGGGAAAGTATCGGTTATTCTTCATCATTAGCAATAATCATGGAGGCAATGATGACTAACACTTCGACAATGGAGGAGCAACTTGCGAACCTGGCAAAGGCGATTGATGGGTTAACAAAGTATGCTCAAGATCAAGATGTCTGTATCGCAAAGTTAACATGCATAGTTGAAAGCATGATGGATGGAGAATCAAGTCACGCACTGGAAAGCTTCCTGAAGTCTATGGGAAGGCTGATCCTCCAACAAATTCATCCGCCAAAGAACTTCATGTCTCCTCTGAAGGATCAATTCCCATCGAACAATTGAAGGAATTCATTATGGGAACTATCAAGGATAAGTATGAGGTTGCTTCAAAGTCTTCTCTCATGTACGCCAAGCTGTCTACTTCAAGAATCGATAGCTTGAAGATGCTTGGCGGCTATCAACCTCCCAAATTTAAACAGTTTTACGGCAAGAGAAATCAAAACAACATATTGCGCACTTTGTTGAGACATGGAACAATGCAGGGACTTATGGAGACTACCTTGTCAAGACGTTCATCCGCTTACTAAAGGGGAATGCTTTTGATTGGTACACCAACCTCGAGGCTAGATCCATTGATAGTTGGGACCAATTGGAACAAGAGTTTCTAAATCACTTTTATAGCACGAGGCGTACTCTGAGCATGGTGGAACTTACAAATACCCGCCAATGAAAAGATGAAACAGTTACTAACTTTATCAATCGATGGAGGAATGCAAGCCTTAACTGAAAAGATAGGCTAAGCGAAGCTTCTGGCATAGAGATGTGGATCCAAGGAATGCATTGGGGGACTTCGTTACATCTTGCAAGGAATTAAGCCCAGGACATTTGAAGAACTTTCCACCCGTTCTCATGATATGGAGTTGAGCATGGATTCTGCAGGAAATGAAGGGTTGCCTATCTACGAAGCTTGAAAGGGAAGATATAAGCAATAAGTCAAGAAATGGAGCAAGCTCGTACCCAAGAATGAAAGCAAAGAATCCATGAACATCAACGCCTCTCCTTTGAAGTTTACTACCAATGTGAGCAAGAAATAGAGTACGAAAACAACTTCCTCTCATGACAATGCAAAATCAGAAGCTGGCTCTCAAAGAGATGCAAGAAAAGGAGTACCCATTTCTAGACTCCGATGTGCCAGCAATATTTGAAGAACTCCTCGAGTTAAAGCTTATTGAGCTTCCAGAGATGAAGCGACCAGACAAAGCTGGAAAAAGTAATGACCCGAATTACTGCAAATACCATCGGTTTCTAGGTCATCTTATTGATAAGTGATTGTTTTCAAGGACAAAGTTATGGACTTGGCTCGTCAAAAGAAGATCAAGCTCAAAGACGAAAAATCAAGCACAAACCATGTGTCCAATACCTTTGGCTCATTCGATCTGATTAAGATATGCACCTGTGAAGGGAATGAAGATAAAAAATTGTTGGAGGATGACAAAGTCCGAGTTGATCAACTTGATGAAGAAGTATGAACCCTGGTGACTCGTCGGAGACACCGTAAATTGAGTCTGCAAGAAGGATCAACGAAGCAACCTACGAGGAATAAGACGGTGAGAAGACCAAAGAAGCTACAAATTGTTAAGAACCCAAAGAAGGTGGAGATAGAGGCACACCATCACCAAAAGCCACGCCACCCGGTGACTTTAGGAGAATTTTTGCTGAGTTGGTTTCGCATGAGGATTTCCGACAATGCCTTGTGCTGTAATGTTGATAAAAAAAGAAGAATAAAAGAATACAGTCAAGTCAACACTCTTACCATCACTGTCTAATTGTCTTGTCGAGTCCTCCTCCCAAGAAGCAGATGTATGTACTACAAAAATCACCTTCACTGCAGACGATCTCCTACTAGGCGAGACACAACACAATCGCCCTTTGTTTATGGTGGGTTATGTGCTCGAGAGGAGGATAAACAGAATCTTTATAGAGAATGGATCTGCAGTTAACATTCTCCCCATTCGCATAATGAAAGAACTCGGCATCTCAACTGAAGAACTTTTTGAAAGTCGACTGATGATTCAAGGATTCAATCGAGGAGGACAAAGGGCCATAGGAGCTATCAAGATGGAAATCATCATGGGAGATATGCAATAAACTGCATGGATGCATGTGATTGATGCAAAGACTTCATACCATTTATTGCTTGGAAGGCCGTGGATACACGAGAACAAAGTCCTCCCATCAACTTACTACCAATGTTTGAAATATAATGAAGATGGAGTCAAAAAGAAGATAGTTGCCGACGACAAGACGTTCTCTCAAGCAGAGGCATACTTCACTGATGCAAAGTTCTACTTGAAGAACCACATTATGAAGGGAGTAAAATCTGATGACATCACGAAGGCCAAAGGAAAGAAAATAGCTCCTTTATTACGTTATATCCTAAAAGTGAAGAAAGATGAAGGAGAATTATCAAGCCTCCAAAAAGGTGCACTAAGAGAATTAACCCTTTCTATCAAGAAAATTGATACCATAAAGTTATCTTCAAAGGTACTGGAAAATTTTGTGGCCCCTAACACGCCTAAAAAAGGCACTCCCTACAAAACGCACAAATGAAGGTTTTGATCCGAATACCTATAGGTTGTTCGAAAAGGCTGGATATGATCACAATGAACCATCTAAGCTACGGAAGATCCCACCTAAAGCTACTAGGAAAGCAAACACGATGAATGATAAGGATCATGTGGTGAAGCAATCATGTGAGGGTCTAGGCTACAAACAAACCCCACCAATTCGCATCTCCATTAGAAGAGCAAGTATTAACTATACCACGACGGAAGATGAACCCACCGATCCTAATAAGCCTTCTGTCTTTGATCGACTTGGAGAACCAACTACAAGAACTTTTGTATTTGAGAGGTTGGGGCCATTGAAAAGGAAGAAGAACAGGTACCGGAGAAACTATGAAGAAAAAAGAAGACCTTTGCCATCTAGAATCCAAAGTATCTCCAAAAAATGTCAAAGCCTGATCCCTTCCAGAATGAGGCGACAATCAGAACTTTTGATTTCGTGCGGAGAGGTACTCAAAGTGAAGACTCGCATAGTGGTCCATACTAGAGAGCGTGAAGAAGATGAAGAAAGTGTAGGATCTCCATATCACATTACTACAAATGAGGAGCAATACACTTCATCCCTAAGGAAAGTTGACGAATATTTAGGAGATGCCTCTTGGTGTGGCCATATATCTTTTAGTGATGGTGATCCTCAAGAAGACGAAGATGTAGAGGATGCTCCTGCGGAACTAGAAGAAGGAATTAAAATGATTGTTGATGCATTGAAAGAAGTCAACTTTGGCACTGCAGAAGAATCCATGCCCACCTATGTAAGAGTACTATTAACCACAGATGAAGAAAACACTTATGTGGAGCTACTCAAAGAATATAGAGATTTCTTTCCTTGGAGCTACAAAGAGATGCCTGGTTTAGATCCTAAAGTAGCAGTTCATCATCTCTCAATCAAGAAAGGAGCTCGTCCTATTAAACAAGCCCAAAGACGCTTCAGGCCATAATTGATCCTATCAATAAAAGTCTAGGTCAATAAACTCATCGAAGCTGGTTTCATTCGGGAGGTTAAATATCCCTCATGGATTTCAAGCATTGTTCCTGTGATGAAGAAGAATGGCCGAATTCGAGTTTGTTACCTCAATAATTTATGACCTAAGGACGAATTTCCGCTCCATGTTCCAGAGCTTATGATTGATGCCACCACCGGATACGAGGTACTGTATCAAATACATATGGCACCAAAAGATGAAGAGCTTGCTGCGTTTCGAACTCCTAAAGGCATTTATTTCTACAAAGTAATGCCTTTTGGCTTGAAGAATGCTAGCGCCACATATCAAAGGGCAATGCAGAATATCTTTAACGACGTCCGCCACAAGAATGTGGAATGCTATATGGATGATTTAGTGGTGAAATAAAGAAAGAGAGGAGACCACTTTCAAGACTTAATAATGGTGTTCGGACGACTCCGGAGATATCAACTTAAAATGAACCCATTGAAATATGCCTTCGGAGTTACTTCCGGAAAATTCCTTAGCTTCATTGTTCGACTTCGAGGCATTGAGATAGATCAAGCCGACGTTGATGCAATCTTGAAGATGCCAGAGCCCGGAAATATACATGAATTGAAAAGTCTACAAGGAAAATTGGTGTACCTTGGAAGATTCATCTCAAATCTAGCAGGGAAGTGCCAACCTTTTAGCCGTCTCATGAAGAAGGATGTACTTTTTGAATGGGACCACGCTTGTAGCAATGCATTCCAAAGCATCAAATCCTACTTGATGAAACCTCCAGTTCTGGCAGCTCCTATACCAGGAAAGCCATTGATTCTATATAATGCAACCCAAGAAAGGTCAGTTGGAGCCCTTTTGGCCCAAGAAAATAGTGAAAATAAAGAAAATTCCCTCTATTACTTGAGTAGGATGATGACCCCAAATGAGATAAAGTATTCCCCTATCGAAAAGTTGTGCCTAGCGTTGGTTTTTGCAATTCAAAAGCTGAAGCACTACTTTCAAGCTCATGTCATTCATCTCGTCTCAAGGGCAAACCCGATCAAGTTTGCTATGTCAAAACCCGACCTCAATGATCGATTAGCAAGGTGGTATCTCCAATGTCAACAATTCGAGATTGTGTATATCCCTAAAGAAAGATGTGAAAGGACAAGCTTTGGAAGATTTCTTGGTAGATCATCCAATTCCTGATGATTGGGAGTTGACTGATGAACTACCTGATGAGGATGCAATGGTTGTCGAAGTGCAACCACCGTGGAAAATGTATTTTGATGGTGCCACACATTGCGAGGGAGCTGGTGCAGGTGTTTTGTTTGTCACTTCTCAAGGGGAAGTCTTGCCATATTCCTTCACCTTAACATAACATTGCACTAACAACGTTGCGGAATATCAAGAACTTATACTTGGTCTTGAGATGGCTGTTGATATGAGACAACACCAATTACATATTTTTGGAGACTCCGAGTTAGTGATCAATCAATTTCTAGGTAGCTACGAGTTCAAAAAGCTAGAATTGCGTCCTTAATATGATTATGCACAGAAATTGATTGCATGGCTTGGCAACGTAACTCTTCAGCATGTGCCAAGGAAGGAAAATAAGAAAGACGACGCCTTAGCTGCTCTAGCTTCGACATTGACTCTACCGGCCAGACACAAATCACTATCTGCCAAAAATGGATAGTGTCGCCAGATGGGAACTAGGATGAAGAAAGCAAGCTCGAGCATTTGGCAGCCGTCGCTGAAGCTGTGAAGGTTGATTGGCGACAAACCATGATCGACTACTTATGTTACGGGATACTTCCAGAAGATCCAAGAAGAAAGACCGAAATTTGTCGTCGTGCCCCTCGCTTCCTTTAATACAAAGACACTTTGTATTGAAGATAATTTGAAGGAGTTCTCTTGCGTTGTTTAGAAGAAGATGAAGCAACTCAAGCTATGCAAGAGGCACACTCTAGAGTTTGTGGATCACATCAATCCGGGCCGAAGCTCCACTTCCACATAAAAAGGATGGTTTACTACTGACCGACAATGGTGAATGATTGCTTAGATTATGCTCGAAGATGCAAGGCTTTCCAGTTTCATGCAAATTTTATACACCAACCACTTGAAGTGTTACATCATACGATTGCATCTTGGCCATTTGACGCTTGGGGATTAGATATTGTTGAACCAATTCAAAAACCTTCTGGAGGACATCTATAAATCTTGGCCCCAATTGATTATTTCTCAAAATGGGCCGAGGTCGTTGCTCTCAAGGAAGTGAAGAAAGATAATGTGGCAAACTTCATTTGAGTGAACATCATATATCGTTTCAGTATTCCTAGTTATATAATAATAGATAATGGAAAACCATTCGATAACAAATTGATGACCAAGATCTGTGAGCTTTTTGGCTTCAAACAACGTAATTCATCAATGTATTATGCTGCTGCAAATAGACTAGCCGAACCATTTAACAAGAAGCTTTGCAACTTGTTAAAAAAGGTCGTCTCCAAGTCCAAAAGAGATTGGCATGATAGAATGGAAGAAGCTTTGTGGGCATATCATACGACTCATCGCACGCTGACACAAGCAACTCCTTATTCTCTTGTTTATGGGGTCGAAGCAGTTCTCCCTCTCGAGCGTCAAATACCATCCTTGCGACTCGTTTTCCAAGAAGGTCTTACTGAATAAGAAAATGCTCGCATGTGCCTTGAAGAGCTTGAGTCCCTTGATGAAAAAAGACTAGAACGTCAACAAAGTCTTCAATGTTATCAAGCTCGCCTATCCCGTGCTTTAAACAAGAAGGTTTGCTTGAGGTCCTTCCAAGTTGGCGATCAAGTTCTTGCAGTAAGAAGACCTATTATCAACTCTCGCAAATCTAGGGGCAAATTCACTTCAAAGTGGGATTGTCCATATGTTGTGCAAGAAGCCTATTCAAGTGGAGCTTACAAGTTAGTTGATGCGGACGGCATGAGAATTGGCCCTATCAACAGGAAATTTTTGAAGAGGTACTATCCTTGAAGAATACATGATCCTCGATGTACGAGCCTAAGCTGCAAGTCATGACGTTCCTTGATGCATGAGCTTAAACTGCATGCTGCAATGCTCCTGGCCCGCATGAGCGTAAACTACGAACGGCACCCAAAACAAAAGAGTCCGCTAGGATGAAAACCTCGAAAGAGGCGGCCTAGTCAAAAGTTAGGACACACAAAATAATAATAATAATAATAACAATAACAATAATAATAATAATAATAAACTTACCCATTTTGAACTACGTTATGACTTGATCCTCTTCACCGGGGTACGTAGGCAGCTTAGAGTTTCATTCTATGTTTAGTCGCATAAGCTTAAAAAATGTGTGGAATACATGATCTGGAACTTTCACTATCCAAAAGGTCTTATGCCACGAAGACTTCTATATGCACGCGAATCTAGAAAATCAGTGCAGCTGTGCCGACTTCGTGAACTTTTCGTGAACTTTCTGTTCACAGTCCCAAAAGAGGTCTGTTATGAAATTTATCTCCGAGCCTGTTTTCTAACGGAATAGGCGGATTGTGATTCCAACACTCCAAGCTCAAGATACGATTATTTTCACCGAAGGTACGCAGATATGAAAAATCACTGCAGCCGCGTCGACTTTGCGAATTTTCTGTTTGCAGTCCAAAAAGAGTTCCGTTATGAAATTTACATGGTTTTAGATTTTCGAGCCTAATTTCTAACGGAACAAACCGATTGCGATACCGAGACTCAAAGCTCAAGATACGATTATTTTTGCCGAAGGTACGTAGATATGAAAAATTCACTGCAGTTGAGTCGACTCCGCAAATTTTCTGTTGATAGTCCAAAATGATTTCCGCTATGAAATTTATATGAGTTTTAGATTTCCGAACCTGCTTTCTAACATAATGGACGGATTGCGATTCCGACACTCCAAGCTCAAGATATGGTTATTTTCGCCGATGGTACGCAAATATGAAAATTCACTGCAGTTAAGTCGACTTCGTGAATTTTCTTTACACAGTCCAAAAAGAGATCTATTACGAAATTTGTATGAGTTTTATATCTCTGGGTCTACTTTCTGACACCACAAACGGCCTTTGATTTGGATGCTCCTATCTTGAGATTCAATTTATTTTGCACAGAGTGCGCAAAGCTGTGAGCTAAAACACGGGCCAGGCGTGTAGATCGACTTTGAAAATAAATTCCAATAGATACAAAAGGAGATTCGTGCTAATTTGTTGATATGTTTCAGTCCTATGAGTCTAGTATTGATAGAAGCAAGCGGCTTGCGATTAGAAGTCTCCTACAGCAAAATACGAACTCTTTTTCGTGAAACAACAAAACCCACAAACAAGGCATATGCTGAAATTTATCAAGGAATTGGGAATAATGGAGGGAATCCGGGTCTCAAAGAGAAATATCACATATTAAAAAAATAAAGATACTTTTATTGCTCCAAGATATAAGTACTTCATTAGATGATATTAGTTATTAAAAAGAATCGCAAGTCGAGAATCCCAAGCAAAAAAAAAGAGAGAGAAAAAAACTCTAAAATCCTGGAAAAGGTTTGAAGTTAAGGATTTGTTGGCGCCTTGTCTCGACCGCCCCTTTTAGAAGAGATAATTTCTCTGCTTCATCATCAGATAATGGATGATTGGCTTCGATGGTATAAATCTCCCCTTCGGTAACATCAACGTTTTCTTGAATTTTAGCCAACTTCACGTGTTGTTTGTCCAAGAGAATGACCATCTTCTTCTTTTTGGAGGCCAAGGAAGCTAGTTGTTGTTCAACACTCGCAAGACTGGCTTGAAGTTTTTCTACAGACTTGCTCACTTTTCATATTGTTGTTTTGCATCATCGAGGCATCGTTGTGCATCAGAAAGTGACTCTTGGTGAAAATTTTTTTTCATCTTGGACGATCTTAAAGCATCATAATCTGTGTACGTCTTGAAGAAAGCCTCGACAAGAGTCTCTAAGGTAGAAGTATCAATAATTTTTTCTTTCTTAATTTCCTCAAGACTCAAAAGCAATACTTTCCTCCAACTTTGTGAAGCTATCCAGAGAATCAAGAGAGAACTCTTCGATCCATTCGCACAAGGTATGCCACATCGTGTTAACAAAAGAAATTTTAATGCGGGAAATACTCTCTTGTGGCTTGAAGTTTGGAGCATCAAGATGCAATGGCCATGGAGTAGGCTCAAAGTCTTTTAGACGCTTTGCTTGACTTGCAGCAACCTCCATCTTACTCGTCATGGCTGGCGTGGGAAGCACAATATCTTCTGGAAGAACGAAGTGCGACTCTTTGGGTAGACTCAAGTATGTCTACGGAGCATTGTTCGCAGCATGATTTTTTTTTAGATGAAGGGTGAGAATGTTTTCCACACCAAGGGAATTTGGGCTCGTAACACAGTCTTCCACCATGTTGTCACCAAGTACATCATCATACAACTCATCGACGCGCAACTGAAACAAAAAAAACTTTAGTGTTCAAAAAAAAGGAAAAGAAAGGGAGTAAATTTGAAGGAAATAATATTTAACCGTTTTTTCTATTCAGACAACGGCATCGTCGAGCCAGGGTCACCCTCTACAAAAAATCTAGTATCGATAATGAGAGTATCCAAGTCAGCAAACTCATTATGGCTTGTGTCCTTAGCCTTCTTTTTTGAACGATTCCAATGTATGTCGTGACTAACATCACCCTCGTTCGAACTGGAAGTTGCACTAACATTCAAAATCTGGTTGGGCAAAGCAGAAGCTTGAGTCTTTTCCTCGTTTGTTGGCACAACGTTGGTTGTCTTAGCAACATTTTTGTTTGGTGAAGCAGGAGGCGCTTTTCTTTTGCAAGGATTGCTCGTCACCTCCATAGTGGCAGTAGTTGTCTTGGAAGTCAACAAAACATTTTTAGCTCCTTTGTCCACATGGGCATCCCCGCCTGTCGAAGCGGTAGACTTGGATAAGACCTTGGTGCTTGGCGAAGGATCTTTTGATCTTAACTTGGACTTGGAAGACCCATCGTGAGTGTTCTTTTGACGTTGATCATCTTTGGAGGATAGAGGAATATCATCTTTCCTTGGATCTTTCAAAACGATATGAGTGCTTTGTCGGGATAAGTGCACTCGATGAGCTGACCACCAATCTGCATACTCACGAGTCATTAGAGGTCCCTCTTCTGATGGACGCGTAGGTACAATAACCTTCGATGAACCTCCAAGACGAACACAGGAGTCCCAGAATTTCACTAGCATTTTCAGTGAACCGTTATAGGGTCGCTCTATGAGTTTGCCAGGAACAACTTGACAAAAGCCGAATTGACAACTAAACTTATGCGGGCTATAAGATTCCACAATATGAATATCATCCTACCTACGGGTGATGAAACTTGAACGAAGGCTTATATAAAAGTCACTCCAAGAATTCGATTGTTCGTCACGATCGGTAAGATGCAATTCCCTCCCTTGTAGCATAGCCAAATGGTGAAGCTGTCGCGCACTAACTTGTTGAAACAACTCAAGGGCATTACTAAGGTCGAAATGCTTGGCCATCTTCTCAACAGAAACTTTGCACATATGTGGACCTCGTTGTGGATGCTTAACACGATAGTAGGTGTCAAAATATGCTCCTATCCATCCATATACATAACGAATAGGAAAGATTGCTTTGCAGGCGCCCAAATCTTGAGAAGTGGAGACCTCCTTCAAGCCATGATAAATACTTGCAAGGACGGGAACCGCCAAGGAAAACTTCTCTCCATGATCCATCAAACTCGCAATTTCGAAGACGCTAGCATGAATGTAGCCAATCTTCTTGTTGGGGAACACAAATTTGCAAAGCCAACATGCAAGGAAAGTGGCCAAATAAGTCTCAGATCTAAGTGACTCCTCCACGCCAAGCTCAATAAAGGGGGCATTCTCCTCATCCGTTAATGCTAGGAAGCTCGCGTCAATATTTCCAGAAGGATTATGATTCAAATTTGGCCTTGTAGTCCGATTCGTCGATGATTTTTGCGGAGGCTTGGCATACCTACTCGGGCCTCGAAACCAAAACTCCACCCAATCATGAATGGATACCTCATGGACATCATCCTTCATGAGTTTGTAGAATGCCGAAAATAGGTGCAGACAACTTCTTGGGAGGAAAGGTTTTCCTTGATCGTCTTCTTGTGTCAACTCCTTAGCCGAGGGGATAACTTTGTCGTAGAAAGACCCATGCATCGGGAGGCCTCCGATTGCGCGCAAGTCCCACAAAGAGATGGAAAGTTCACAAATAGAGGTAGAAATTGTGTTGGAGATGGACGCCAAAGCTCACAAAAGGCACGGAGGACACTCTCATTGTAGTCATATGTGAGCAACGAAGCAAAGATGGCGTCATAGACCTTGATGCCATCCAAAGTCAACTTTTTGCAAGCAAGAACATCTTCTACCCACTCCAAATATTTGGACATATAGTGAACTTCACCAAAGCCGGAAGGAGGAACACTCCAAGTGGCGAGACGTCTATCGTAATCACAATGAAGAGGACTAGCAGATGCGACCCTTTGATTGGTGGAGGACTTAAAAAGTAGGACCTTCATGCTGTTTGCTTTGCCCAAAAATCTGTCCAGTGCATCCTTCATCTCTCTAGTTGACCATTCTGCAAGATCAAGGGAGGAGTCAAGTGGCTTCCTAGCGAGCGGGAAATCACCTATCACGAGAGGATGAACTTTTACAGTTAGAACTTGGGTGTGCGGATTCTGCTTGTTGCTAATGATCTCAAGTTGTGGGTATGGTGTATCATGGTCGATGAAACGCATCCTTGCTGATGGAATTCACAGCCCTATGTGCTGCTCTAAGAGTCTGCGAAAAAAAAAAGAATGTAAGGATCTATAAAAAAAATAGCAAGACAGAATGTGGCAGTATGTCTTAATATGTTGCATAAATTCGAGAAAACATCTGGGAATATATCAGCATATTTTGATAATAATTTTTACCTATGTTGTAGCTCTGGAAGTGTAGTTTCTGTCGCCGCAAACCACTCATGATTTCGGTATTTCTACAGCAAGATATGATTTTTTTTGTTAAGACACGCAAAACTAGAATATCGAGCAGTGACAGAACTCGAACCAGGCATTCAAAGCTTACCTGGGATGATATGATGCGAACATAAATCCAAATTTTTTGTATGTTATAGTACTCCAAGTCTAGTTTCTGTAGCCATAAACCCTTGTAATTTCAATACTCCTACATCAAGATATAATTTTTTTGGTTAAGACGCACAAAGTTGAAATATCGAACGCCATAGAACTCGGAACCAAGTTTATAAGAAGTCCAGATGGGATAGTATAAAGCTAATTTAACCTCAGTTTTGAACGTACCTTGTCTTTAAGTGTCTACTTCTCGGACAATCAAACGGATTGAGTTTTGGATACTCCTATGAAGAGATGTAAATTGTTTTCTGTAACCGCGCCAAGTTGTCGGACTAACAGGAGACGTCCGACTTAACTAAAGCATAAGAAAAGCTAATTGTTAGATGTTGCTTGTTGGTTAATACGCTGAGGTTGGAGGTATGACTACGTTTGAAAATAAGTTATGTTAAGTATTACCTCTTATATAAATTCCCAAAGGTGGTGCCTTGATACGTTTTCAACAGAAACAACCATAACTTGTCGGACAAGGATTTCAAATATGGAAAAAAAAATTGCAAGCTCTCCAAACAGCGAAGGAAAGTCTATTATAACTTTGAACCATATTATGGTTGTTTTCCATGTTTGAACCATAATATGTTTGGTTAAAAAATAAAAAAGTGATTCCTTGTTTAATGTTGAAGTGCTGGAGAATTCTTACCAAATTTGTGAAGCCTTTAAGTTCATACACGTTCTTTCCATTGAAGGAATGATGACCAAGTGTTTCATGGAACAAAAAAAAAAATACTTATCCGATCACAAGCCAATCTATTTTAGAAATTTGAGCTTAGTATTATGTTAATGGTTATTAATTTACATTGCAAGCTAATATTCAGGCTGCAACGCAGTGATCATGGCATTTGCCAAAGGCAATGGACACAACTAAATTCTTCTCTAACACGAAAAAAAACCAAGATGGTCAACTTTGGTACATCTGACCATTTGACTAAATGATTCACGAAGGGGCATTATCTTCATGGATACTTCAAGCTTCTTCTTTGATTCCGGCAAGCCTACACCCCGACAAGCCTTGAAGTAGGGGGCATTTGTAGATAATTAAAATTTGTCAAATTTAAATCCATAAGAAATTTAGATTTTATCAAAAATTAAATATATATTGGTTCAAGTATATAACATGGACTGGTATGATTGTGTTTGTTATTTAAATCCAATTAAATTGATTTAAATAAACGCCCAATGTACTATTGGGCTAGCCCGCATATTAGTCTTCTATCAAATAAGTTGGCCCATAAGCCTCAAGCCCAATGATCCACTAGGATTTTCTTGGAGACTACTCCACCCCACACCTATATAAAGGGGTCAAGGGAGATGGCTAAGACACAAGCAAGGAAGGAAAGGCTAAATAAGCTCAAAGAATAGCATCAAGGTCTCCATCCATATCTGCAATCGTCTTTTGTGGTCAAATTCCAAAGGCGAACTCAAGTCATAGGCGGGCGGCTTCAAATCTTCCGTTCGTGATAATTCAACACCAAACCCTGTTTCGTGACGACATTCAAATTGTTCGTGACGTACTACAAATCTGAAATCCGTCAAGTTCAAGATCAAGCTTTCAAGCTCTTGAACCATCATCCACGAGGAGAAGTATCAGAGGGCTACCTCTCTTTAGATTTAGAGATATTCTTGAGATTGTAACCCCTTCACTTGAAATTAAATATAATATTTGTCGCTATTTTTCTTGTCTCAATTATTATTTTTCAGGAGCGAAATTTAATTGCTACAATAGCACATCGCTATAATATTTAATAATATTTAGAACAAACAAAACTGATATAAAAAGATTTGACTGTACTCATAATCTTTTATTAAATTTTAGATTCAGATAGCTCAAACTTAAATAATGATAAATTTGAAAATATGTTCATGTAAACACAGCTAAGATAGGATATAGGGAAGAAGGATATGAGAAACTTAGTCCTATTTTATAAAAGGGCAAAATATATAGTTTATTCATTAAACTTGTACCGAAATTTTGTTACACACCTTTTTTTCAAGGGTAATCTTTTACACACACAACTTTTTAAAAGCGTGTCAAAAATACACCTTTTTGAATACGTATCACTCACGTATTTTTCACACATAAAGAGCGAATGGACAATTAAAATTATGTGTCTAAAGGCTTATTTTGCCACCATTTGTCCAGCCTTTTCGTATTTTTATTTTTCTAAATCATTTTCTTTATTTATAGAATTAAAAATCCATTATTTTTTCCCAACATTACTGCACCATCACCTCTTATACTACCATACCACCAAATATTTTTGCCAAGATTTAGAAGAGGATAAAAAAATCAGAGATTCATATTCAACATAGGAATCACTGAATGATGGTGACGCCGTTGAGCTTCTAGGATGGCCAAATCAGAAGGAAAAATTCGTGAAGTTCTTCATATGTGTTTTGTGAGAATTTGTGGGTTGGGTTCTTGGGTTCTTTTTTGTTCTTACTATTGCTTGGTGGTACTCAAATTATATATCGATTGGTCAATTTGAAAGAGGGGAGATACAAATACAAAGAAATTTTAAGATAAATATTTAATCAGTAGTGTGGTAATAGAAATTTAGTGTTATCCTAATTATTTAAAAACTAAAATTAAACTTTGGGCGGTGGGGGAGGGAGGAAGGGGGGGGGGGGGCAGCCATTGTGATACAGCCTCGGGAAGATGAAGAAGATGGAAATAATTGTAAATTCAACTTTTTTGAAGTCAATGACACGTGTCACCTTATTATTAGTGTGTGACTACACTTGAGGAGAAATAAGTGGTCCAGTACTTAAGAGGTGTATTTTTTACACGCTTTTAAAAAACTAGGTGTGTAAAATATTATCCGTGAAAAAAAATATATAACATAGATTTCAATGCAAATTTAATGAGTAAATTATGTATTTTGCCTTATAAAAGTGAGGAATTGGATGGTGAGAGCAATTTGAGGTATACGTGTTTAAAGATCATTGTAATTAGCTAAAGGGATTAGAACTCCATGAATAATATGAACGAATTCAAATAAACGACCATATTTTTTTTTCCCTTTTGTCACTAGCATAGTTTAACAGATGGTAGAAAATGGAGCTAAGTCAACTATAAGTAGGGTAAGTATTCGAGCAGTTCGGATAAGATATAAAAATTTTAGTTTGAATTTTTATTTTCGGATTAAAGAATGACAATTTAAATAAGTTTGGATAGGATTAAATTTTTTAAATTCAGTTTCGGATTAATTAATTTGAACATTTTAGATTATTGGTTTGAGCTTATAAGTTGAGATAATTTTTCATTTTACAAAATTGATTATCAAAAATTGCCTGAAAAGTTTATCATTTTTATCGCAATCATCCAAACAAAGTATTCAATTAATAAAATTATTTTCAAGCAAATTAGCAATAGTAAATCATGTCCAAATAAAAAGCATTCTGATAATAATATAGTAACTAATATTGAATATATGTGATAATATCTAATGGATATGATATTGAATTTATTACTATTGACATATGGATAATGGACTAACTATAAAGTATAAAAATGTTGGATTTTCGGATATCCAAAAATATGAAGTGCCAAATTTAATATCCAATCCAAAATCTAAAATTATAAAAAACTAAATCCAAAATCCAAAAATCTAAACCAAAAAAATCAGATTTTAATTTGAATTTCGAGTTTGCCAAACTATTCCCATCCTAACTATAAGACGATCAACCTGCATATGTGGCTTTCTTCTTTCTTATAGTTTGGTGTAATACTAATTTTTCTGCTTGAACTGAATTTTGCTACTGCTGGCCAACGATATCATTCACTGATTGCGCTCAACACCCTTTTGATGGAATAAATATGTTAGAAAGAATTAGTCATAATTTCACCAATTCAGACCTCTCTATATATATGTTCCAATTCTTGCAACTCAAATATACCCTTGGCTTTCCAGTCCACAAAGTCTAGCATCTATCTTAGAATATATGAAAGTCATCTTCCTTCTAGTGTATGTGTCCTCTCATCCCCAGGGACAGACTGGGGATAGGCCTAGAGTATAGAATACGAATTTTGGAAAATTCAGTAAAAGAAATTTACTAAATATTTATAAATATCTAATTGTGAATCCAGTTATTATCGCATATTAATCTAAAATTATGATAGAAATTCATAAGCCTCAAATCCTGGATCCGCATCTGCTCATCCCCATTCTCAATCTTAGCTTCTCATCTCTTCTTCTCTATATTTATGTATTTCAGTTTAGTGTCTTTAATTCATGTAATTGTTTTGAGTTGAGTTGTAACTTCCTTTCACTGTTGAAGTAATGTAAGTGTTGAAAAACTAGTTTGCCACAATCAAAAAGATTGTTCTTTTTTGAAGTTAAGAGCAAGACTAATCTATCATATAACAATAAATTATCAGTTATCACAATTATAATCTTCAAAGTAAAGAGAGAAGCAACTGCTGAATTTCACAAACGGATGACAAAATCAAGAAAGGGAGAAGTTGGTGGAAGTCATGGGTACGGGAGGAGTAGGGAAGATTTTTTTATTTTTCATTTTTTTCAATTTTGGTTGGAAAAATAAATAATCATAATCTTTCACCAATAATTTCCAGTATCCTCATCCATTTCTACGTCATCCTGATTTCAATGGCTGTTTAACTGACAAATTCTCATCCCCTCTTTCTCAAAATGGGTGAAAATCCAAAAGAAAAAAATGAAAATTTTGCAAATCAACCCAAAAGGGTATGGATATGAGAATTTAACATCACTTTTGTTAGAGTGGTGCATGACTTTGTCGACCTCTACCTCTATTAAAACTCTTAATCAACCTCTCACACCTCCTTATTATTGTAGGTCCGTGCTTCATTGCCTCTCCTCCTTTTATGTCCAAACCATCTAAGTCATGCTTTTCGCATCTTGCGTTCCCATCCCTTCATTCTGAATCCTATCAGATCTGATTGCCCGTACATCCATCCTAACATCCTCATTTCTATTACCTTCATCTTCTGAATTTACAAATTTTGATAACTTCATACCACTATCAATTTGAAATAACTAATCCATGTATAATTTGTAGCACATAAATAAGCATCAAAGGAACAAAATTACCCTTAAAGTCGAGTATCCAATAGTATAATTTTGTAAACTCATAACTTAGTTCAAAAAACAAACAAATACTTCAAATGATTTTCTTGACTATCCAATTTTAGTGCAAATAGTCAAATGTACTACAAGAAATAATCGTATTACTACTTTATAAATTATTAATTTATGTATTACTAATCCGTGTATAACTTATTTTTTAACCAAAGTACATTTTGGTCCCTCCCATTTTAAGATCATCCCTATACTAGATGGTATAATTAATGTAGGAGTATTAAAGATAAGTTGCTCAAATTTTAAAAACTAAGTTTTACAAGTGCGTATAGATGTAAAACTATTAAAAGGAGATCGCAGGCAGAAAACCTATTTAAGCGAAATATGGACGCAATTGAGCATAGACAAGAGGGGTTGCTCTGATGGTAAGCAATTCCCACTTACAACCGAGAGGTTGTGAGTTCGAGTCTCCCCAAGTGCAAGGTGATGGAAAGTTCTTGGAGGGAAGAATGCCGGGTTTCTATTTGGAAACAACCTCTCTACCCTAAGGTAGAGGTAAGGTCTGCGTACACACTATGGGATTATGATGGGTTGTTGTTATGGACTCAATTGAGCCTATTTAAAAGAAATAATCTACGCCTACAGACAAAGATTCAACTCTTGGCACAATAATTAAACACTAAAATGATTATTCTTTAAAAAATAATTTGTAGAGGTCGTTACTCCTTAACAAATAAATAAATTGTCCCCTCGCCAAATGAGCACAAACATGATAAACCTTGTTCAAATAGAACATAATAAAAATACTTTTGAAGATTTGAAAAACGCACGAGATGAAATTTAACTAACTCTTTCTAGGATAAAGGTTCAAGCAAAATGGAATAATCTCAAACTCCACAATTGAAATAGATAAAAGAAACTTTGAAAGTCAAGAATCAGTTAAAGAATTTCAAGCTCAACAATGTTATTAAGAATTTATGCACATGATTTGCATAAAGATTTCCACCCAATCCTAAGCGTTAAGCGCGCTTAAAACTTTTTCAAGCTACAGGGAACATTATTTCTGCTGATGTAACAAAAACTGTTCATTCAGTGCGTCTCACCACAGAGATCTCACTAAAATGTGACAGTAAGTGGTAACAATGGATTAATATTCATCCCTAATCAGATCACAAATGCATTATCAAGTAGATCGTACTCCCTCACCTTCACAAATCCAAGCACTAATTGAAGGAAAATCGTAGGATAAAACCTTACCATGTTCAAGGAACTTACTTATAACAACAAATTTGACTCCACAAGTGTGCATAAATTCTGCAACAACCAGACTGGCGCTGGCCTCCGCACTCATGCTACGAATTCATCAAAGAGTATCTTGATATCCATCTCCATACATCCTACTCGTACTGTTTCCAATTCACAACAGACAGCATACAATGTAAAAGGACACAAATGCAGTGTTGGAAGCGCTATTTAATGGAAAACACCTGGAAAATTGAGTCAATTCTAAAAGACAAAATGAACCTAAAGGTGTAACAAAGAAGTGAAAACATGCCTGCATGCAGAAACGCTTGTAAGTTGATAAAACACACAACCATGTTGACAAGTCCACCAACATGAAACAACACCTCAAATAAGTAACATTTAGAAGAATAGTGCAAATATTCATTAACAAGTGAAGTTAACAGTCGTACATCTTTTGGAAATCTGTCAAAACTTAGTAGCGTAAGATTTTGTTTTTCCTCATCATGCAACAAACTATCTTATCTTCTTGCTTCAACCACGTCATTGCCCAAATTTTCCTCCAAGCTTTACACATGAAAATCATCAGCTATTCAAGTCTTTACAGTATTTCTACCCTAGACAAGTGCCTTCTCAATATTCACGCGCACTCCTAAATAGAGGTACCTACCATATCATCTCAATGTGGAAATATGTCCACAGTATGGTTAATGAACAATATGGTTAGAAGATGAAATCCACACCACCGCTTCTAGGTTAGATTAAATAGTCTACTATCTCCGTAGGGATGACATCCCTTTAGATTGATGATGTGGTCGCTTTCCATTCATCCCACTGTCGCTCATACTCCCTTCAACGAGATCATCATGTACTTCAGAGAACTCATTTGTCCATGAGTTAAGTGGAACAAGATAACTGTCATCCTTCGAGTTCCTCCTCCTCTCTTCATACCGTTTTACATTTTCTGATATCTGATGGAAAGTCCTATTTAGTTTTGCAATTCCCCTTTCAACTGGTTCCGCAACATGAGATACTGTGAACCTCATATCATCAATTATCTAAAAGACGTGACATCAGAAAACACATCAGTTGCACAGCTAGAGAGAATCAAGAATAAATAAAACAACAAAAGAAGACATGAAGGAATAGAAATCTTACTATTTCACCACTTCCAACAACTACATCACGAACACTCTGGTGGAATTTTAAACGCTTCTCTCTCTCTTCAGGCCGAGAAATGCGTATACGGGTAGACCTTTCACAATCCTGAACTTCCTCTGGGTCTGGTGGGGTGTTCAGAGCTGCATAATCTGACAGCACAGCAACATTCCTGACACATCTTTCTCCGCGCTTGTAAGGCACTGCTGGGAAAACATAAAGATGCACCACAGCAGCAATACCCATCTGTTTTTACAAGAAAATATTAGATAATGTACTAAATAATTGGCTAACATCAGGTCCCAAATAATTTGAAACATCACAAAAAGATAAAGATGCACCACAGCAGCAATACCCATCTGTTTTTACAAGAAAAGATTAGATAATGTATCAAATAATTGGCTAACATCAGGTCACCAATAATTTGAAACAATCGCAAAAAGATCTTATCCAGCTAGTTATACAACAACAACAACAACAACAACAACAAACCCAGTGAAATCCCACAAATGGGATCTGGGAAGGTAAGTGTGTACGAAGACCTTACCCCTACCTTATGAAGGTAGAGAGGCTGTATCCGAAAGGCCCTCAGCTCAAGAACAATAAAAATGAAGCAACTTATCCAGCTACCTCTATTGCTCGCAAAAGGTTTCCGCTTTGACATAACAGGCAAAAGCAAATAAATTGGTACATTGCCAGACCATCTAGATTATCACTCCCAAGATAATGGCTCTCATGAGAAAGAAAATCTGGTAAAACCTCCACCCAGTGCCGCTAGCTATGCCCTGCTTGGTCCCCCTCCCCCGGCACGGTGGAGGTTCCGTAGCACGTCATGAGCACCGGGCTAAGGGGCGGTTGATTGATCGAATATTCCTCTCTCTACCTGAATTCAATCAGTAAGAAAAGAAATATTACATAAAGAGTTAAATTCCATAAAACATGTTCCACAGGGCACCTGTTCAATAAATCAGGTCCTGAAGTCGTGTAAACCAGAAATGAATTAACAAATATGAAGCAAGACCTACTCCCTCCCATCCCAGGAATAATTGAAGAGAGTTATCTCCAGTCACCAACATTGGAGACTCTCGGTTATTAAGGTCACTGCTTAACAAAGCGATCTTGATAGCCGCTGACGTACTAAGGAGTTATGTATTGGAGCTTACCTGTTTGCTCTTACGGTAATGAACCAATTCCAGTTTTGAACTACCGCAGACTTGTTTCATAGTTTTCAACTGAGCGGCAGACCCGACGCGACTGACAGATAAGCCGACGTTAATCGCAGGTCTAATTCTTTTTTTTTTAAGGCAAACCTTTATGTCAAAGCAACGGTTCTCTCTAACCTTCTCTTACTCGCCTTACTATGACCGGGGGAGATACATGCTAACTATGGGTAGGAAGCAGGAACCATATCTGGTAAAAGTGGTGGCCTGGTTGTCCCCACACCCCCTTATCATGCGTGTCTGTGGGAGCAGTTTGTGCTAGCGTTTTGGCGCTCGCCTTATGGTTCTCAGTCCTGTTTATCTTATATATTCGATTAATCCTCCTCTAGGT